>CM057001.1:76221251-77421251 GCA_029891345.1 Dryococelus australis | reverse complement strand
GACCCGGAATGCCCTGAAGTCTACTCCGGCCTTTGCAAGTTGAGAGTAGGTCCGAAACATCCGTTTTGTTCGTACCTCGTAACAAGTTTGGTGAAGGAAAAACTGGCATCAAAGTGCGGTCCTAACCAGTGTACTTCCTGGATTCAGTGATTGCACTCTCCATTCCCACCATCTGGTCTTATTCAAGTTGGTACTGAAAATTGCATCAGATAACTTAATACAAGGTGATTGACCCTCAAGAGGCCGAACAGGCATGAGTACTTTAGGTTTTTTTTCCGGCCTTTGCCAGCTGGGCTTTGAACCGAATACCCGGTCTGGTCGCGTCTCTTAGGGGGTGCAGAGTTTCTAGTGCTTTGGGATCTACCGGCAATCTACCCAGCGGCAGACCTCTAGTTTTTCCTCTTACTTTGTGTGTTTCACTACAGTTAGGGTATTCTCGTATGTTAATTTTGCATGGCTGGTTACTGATTGAAATTGAGAGCTTTCAAAATAACACTGAGTTATTAAAATAAAGAATGGAACAAAGTTATTACTATTTACAAGAATGGTGCACGAAAATACTAAGAAAAATACGTATTTATTAATATGTTGAAGAAATGCAGGGTGATGTGTAGCTATCTCGTATAGTTAGGGACATGAACTTTTCGGTTTTTTTAAAAAAAACTGGAAAGCAATAAGGAAAACTGTCAAAAGTGGTGAAAAGAAATGACAGATGCAGTGAAATATATGCAAGCTCATTTAGTATTACCAAAATGTTTTCTAACCATTATTATTCATAAGTAAAGCTTCTAACTATATAATACAAACATTTTTAAGCTAATACCTATTAAATAAATGTAATTTACACATAATTTTTAATTTAAAACAATCAGATTACTAAGAGTTAAGTTATTTTAGAATTAAAAATGCTCAGTATTAGAAAAGCTCATTAAAAACAATTGTTTGCTCTTGGAGCTGCTTACAATTCTTAAGGAAATAGTAAGAATTTATTCAGTTTGCTCAAAAGCAAATGTTGCCATGAGTTCAGAATTTTTGTCCAGCAAATTATGCCTCCTATCTGTGATGACTGTATTATACGAGGAAAAAAAATCTGTCACGTTCTACATTCAAACACGGAATCCAGACACATTTCAAAGAAGCAGATGCAAAGTCAGGGAATTAATTTTTCATGGAAAAAAGGACTTCTAGTATATCTGCCTGCGACTTGTCTGTTCTCTCCTTAATAATTTCTTTTATTTGAATGTAACCTCAAACAATGTCTGTAGTTTGTAGTTTTTCATGCCTGGGAGAGTTGTAAACAAATCAATCATATCATTGTTTATCTCATTCAACTAAACTTTTTATGAATCAAACAACTTCCCAAGAGTTTGGAAAAAAAATTCGCAGGATCAGTGGCCATTATCAGCTGCAGTTTGTCCATGGACAATGATGCAGCACGTTGAAGTCCATTCTTCACTTCAGCTTGACAGACCTTGTCGTCTATTGTCTTGAGGGTGGAAGCTGTGTCAGTACTACATATTCCTGAAGCAGCCAACTATAAATCTTCTTTTACAAGGACAAGTTTGTTGACAAGTGTGTGACTTGTGGCATATGCTTATCTGTCCAATTGGCCAATTAGGCGGATCAAACTCTGCAGGTGTTCCTTCATGAAGGTGACTTGTTCTAGGATTTTTTTTTGGCATCAAGTTTCGACAATGAATTTAAATATTCAATCCCTGCGTTTGGCAAATCCACCATGTCTTCAGTGGCAAAAAACTCAATGACGTCTGTCATATATTCAAATGAGTATATCACAGACTGGAACCAACTGTTCCAATGAGTCAGGACAGGCAGGGAAAACTGTTGGATACCTTTCTCCCTGTTTGGATACTTCTTAGTTAAAATCTTGGAATAGAGATGTTTCCTATTTCTGGTGTTGAATGCGGTTTTGACCTTGCTTATTGCTGTGTTCAGTTCTGTCAGAACTTTAGGACAGATGCTGCCAACAATATTCAGTTTATGTGCCCAGCACTGAATATGTAGCATCTGGTCACCTAACACTACGTGTAGGGAAGCACTGCACTTGGTCATATACTGAGCACTGTCACTTAGAAATGCCACTACAGAATCATAATATACATCATACTTTTTCATGGAGTCCAAGACTGCTGAGGCGCACAGTATCACATTGGCTTGCTCCAGAAAATGTACCCGTGTCACAAGATCTTCTGCAAGTCTGTTGACTCCAACAGACAAAAGAGAATGACAAACATACATTTGCTCCTTCTGTCCGTGGTTTCGTCTGCCAAATTACAAACTGATTTCCCGTGAACATCCTGCTTAACACTTGTGGCTCTCTCTTCTTTTAATAAGGGGACATATTTTTCCCTCAAAATTTTTACAGGTGGAAGATCCTTAGAGCCTGTGTGAGGCAAATTAAACACAAACCAATAAACAATGTTTAAAAATTTAATAACACTCCATAACTATTAAAAATATAAATCTGCATAATGGTAAACAATTTTTTTCATGGTTGTCAGAAGTATTAATATAGTTACAGTAATAATCTTGTTGCATGTGATATATTCTGTACTAGGTGTTATGTTAGGCCTACTGGCTTGCGATAAATGTGCAAACTATAGGGTCTCACGAAAGTGGACACAATCCCAAGCTGACATTCACTCTTTCAGATTAGCATTAAATATCTAGGAGTGCTTAAGTACTTCATGCACCAAAAAATCTTTATTCACTAGTTGGCTCCTCTGATTCGCAATGTATATTTTGACTAACAGTATGTTCATTTGGTTATAATATTATGATGCAACTTGGTTTTCATAACCAGACAAAAAAGCAAACATTGCACAAAAAGATTAGGCCTACTTAAAATGTTTAGTCTGTGTACATATCAATTACCAGTACATTAAAAAAGACAGATAGACTTAAAATTATTTCTCCTGTAAATGTTTCTTTTCATATGATTCCTGACAGCACATTTATTCATAGTTTCAACAAGTACGTGTTTTGAAAAGTAAAGGTACACAGTATATATAAAAACCTTCAATATATTTATTCATCCAGTTCATTAAACTTTGGTTCTGTAGCTTTTTGAGTGGGAAGTTCAATTTAACGAATGCTTTAGTGTTTTCCAAGGCAAAACGATTAGCTTCAATTTTACTTTTTTTTTCTTTTCCCTACCTGGGCAAAGCTACCTATTGTCTGCTGAAGTGTTACAGTAGTTGAGGAAACATGACACTTTTTATGTTTTTCACTGTTGATATGTTTTAAAATTTAGTCTCTACGATCCCAGGCGACTCTGCAATTACAGTATTTATAGAATAAATCATATTTGTCTGTTGAATATAGACCATCGGAAGAGAGTTCTGTTGCCGTATCAAGGGCAGTTATATCATGTTTCGGCATTGCGACACAACACGTAAACTCAGTATGAATGTACAATGTTTTGTTCACTGACTGCAGGGTGGCTAGCATCGGGGAAAACCTGGAAAAGTCAGGGAATTTTTCATTTCTGGAAAAGTCAGGGAAATTTGTTTGATGTCAGGGAGTTAAGATAAAGTGGCTACAAAAATTTTAAATTAGATACTCTGTATTGAATGTCAGCTTTCATGTTGTATGCCATGTTACTAATTGTACTGTGCATTATTTAAATTAATTCCACCTTACTTTGGAATATTTAAAATCCTTGGCGCAAGTGTTTTACTTCATATGAGATTATAATGATTATTATAGATTTTTTTCCATCTGAATTATTGGCATATCTGTCACCTTTAAAAGCAAGGTATTTGAATGTACAAGTTATTGTGAAACTATATTGAAGCGAGATTTTGAAACTGATCTGCTTCTGCCATGATTATACTATTTCAGAGCCAAAGTGTTGCGTTTTCACAAAACCGAAGTCTGTTTGAATCAGTTGTCTGCAAAGTGTTAAGGCAAACTTCAAGTTTAGCTAAAATAAATGTTAATTTACTACTGAATACACCCATTGTTTTGTAGTGGAAATGATTGGCCAGCCTTTAAAAAAAATTAGCTATATATTACAGCAAATAATTCTACACAAACACTGTCTGGCTTCTCCCTAATAAAGTTGCCAGTGAGGGAGTGTTAAAATTTATTAGCAACTGAATATTTTATTCACATTACAGTAGTAATAGACATAGTAATAAAAATTCATTTTCCAACACTTTCACCATGTAAATCCTAATGTCTGGAAATATTTTTTTTTGCACGAGTTTAGGATACGATAAATAAAATGTTGATTAACATTAATTTACATGAACTGATTCTAATTGAATTGCTACATTGCTTAACATTTTATTTTTGCAATGGGATGAGTTTTAGTCCCAAGATAGTCCTACGTATATAATATAATTTTTACTTGCCGATTTTGTATATACTTCGGGTGAGACATGAGACCATTACGATACACCTTTTACCTGTAGATGGGTGCCAGTGGTGGTTCCTACACACCGGACTTTGAGACTCAGAGATCTCAGGGATGTTGTGGGTTCTGTGAGTTTGTATCATCCGTGAGTACTTACAAAACACTTTCAATACTAAACATTGCACTTTAAAACACTTGGAGAATGCTGAGTTTCAATGCTACGAGAATACATAATTTTGTTTTTATTGATGCAAGTAACATCATGCCAAGATTGAGATTTTATGTTTAACAACTCGAACGTGACTAGCAAGTTCCGGTGGGTGATTCTCCCAGCACGTTACTTAACTTGCGCACTCCTAGATGTGTGATCCTCTGCGGTGCGTGATAACACAGTCTCCACAAGGCAAGGGGTCTACAGCCGCTGTGATGGACTGTAGATTTTGCCCAGAGACGGGTCATGGAGTATGAACATGAACACTACCACGTGTGCTTATCTTTGCCGCTAACGCCTACTCATCGGGACTTGTCCCCGAACCACGTGTTGTGTGGCGGCAGTCAATACACATAGCAGATTAGGACAGAAAATAATCACGCTGTACAAAATTACTTAAATATCAATGGATGAACATAGGGCACGATATGAACAGGCAGAATAAACACGCAGATGTGTGAAAACAGTATTAGATGGCGCGGATGCCGCTGTATGACGTTCTTAGCAGGCCACGTGTGCAGATGGAAAACTCATTATTTTTCGTTAAAATCTGTGAATTGTTACCGGTCAAAATGATGACTGCTTTAAAAAAAATCCTCTCTTCAATATGCAAGCATACAAAAGCTCATCAGATACCAGATGGCAGGAAAGTACAAACATGTGAAATGACCTCATGGTCATACATAAAAAGCATCAAACATCAAAAATACATGAACCCTGAATGAAAGTAATACATATTACCCTGGAATCAATTAAGGCGCACAAGATGGAACAAGAATTTGTCCTCTAAACACGGCGATGGTGTGGATATAACCATGTGACAGTGGGCGATGTGGCCGTAATACAATTAAACATGACAAAACCCTGAAAATAATTACACACAAATATTACTCTTAAAATTGCTTGCTGCAATTATGCAGAAATTACAATGAAAAGCCCTAAACTTGGGCGGATGGCGCCTGATACACAAGTTGTGCAGGCCACGTGGCCTCTCCGACATTTTCTCCTCTTATCTCGTTTAAGTTCAGAAAGCTACAAGGGCTGCAAAATAATTAAGTGAAGCAGATAGCATTACGCTGGGGATGTCTGGCAAAACGTACGGGAAGTAACCGTGTACTATAGTGAAACTATGAAAATCTACATCAATGCAAAAGTATGAAGTGCGTACGTGACAGCGTCTTACCTTGCCAGCTCTCCTAGAACAACTGCTTGGAGGCAGGGGTTGTGCGGACCTACAATGGCTGCCTACGGGGCTCACACAAGCGGAAGTTCTATGCACGCCGAGCAAAAATATTAATATATTAATTTTAATGGCACAGAAAGCATTTTAATACATTTTCACAAATAGATTGTTAATGCTGAATTTTTGTTATTATTTCAATGTCTTTGATGGCATCTTAGCCTGAATATTGTTGCCCTATTCTTCGGCGCTGCGGGCACTTTGAATTTGAATATTACAATATTACATAAATTCTGAAAACAAACATATTACACTTTGCAAACATTTTTGACCCTGAAAAGAAATACATAGCACTGAAATAAATGATCCCGTTTTGGGAAAGTCTGTGCAGCTGTGCTGAACACGTGTTTACCACCATGTGTTACGTTAGCGGTGAACGCCGTCATGGTCTGACTGCTGTTGCTTAGCCGGCATCAACTTTTAGCAGTTTTTTAGTATATGTTACAAATATTTGTTTCTACAGTGAATAATCTATGAAACAAAACTACAGTGATGTTACTCATAACGTGATTTTGTTGTAATTATATATAAGCATGCCTTTCTTTAGTGGGCGACCGTTTTAGCAGTAAGATTTATTAAAAGTGAACTTTCAAAATGTCTTAGTGTTGTTTTTACAATGGGAAAAAGGACAATGTTTAAATGTTAACTGCTATCCTTTTTACAACCTTAATCAAACACATTTTCTTATGTCCTCGGAAATGTTGACCACATTTAAAGGTATTAATTTACATCTACACATGAAAACAATTGTGAAATTCAATCAATATTCATAATCCAATAGACCAGTTATTTCCTAAAATTAACATGTGCATGTTTATAGTGATGGTTACAATATTTATTATTGTTTGTTGTTTATTTAATGCGTATACAGTAGACATATAAGCCAGCTGATCTAAACAACAACTGAAAGTCACTTGGCAGTGTTTCTTTTGATAGGTACCGGTACGTTGAAAGATATACAACCAATGGGCTGAAAGTGGAAATTTAGCAGACCTTTCAAAAGTGCTCACTTTAACATGAACAGCCTTTAGGGAAGAGTACTCCAGTTTAGATCATGTGTGCTTGTTTTGTTTGTTCAATTAAGTGGTTACAAATCAGTGTTTAGTTGAAGTATTGGAATACACATAAAAAAAATTAATACTAATGCTTAGTTTTAATTGATGTGTACAAGTATTTTCTAGTTTTGAGCACTGTGTTAATAAACACATCTTCTACAGTGTCAGCAACTGCTGTAATTGTGTTTGAATTTTTATACAGGCTAATTAATTTTACATACTTTGTTTAATTTATTCAGGTTGGTCATAGAAAATTTAACATTTTTAAAGGTTTCATTTAATAAAATTGTAATTAATGGTGTGTACGGAAATTTAATTGTGAAAATCTGGCAACACTGAGTGTGACCCACAGTTATTATGCTGTGATTTTGAATATCTTTGATGGTAATTTATTTCTTGATTTTTAGAGCGTTCCTTAGTTGGGCTAGAAGCTTGGAGCCAAGTTTAGACTGTTGACACTAAATCAATGAGAGACTGAGAGTAAGTTTATCCTGGTACCTAGTGTAAGTCTTATTGTGTCAAGAATTCTTAGCTTCCTTTACATAATATAAGGCTTTCACTAGGTGCTAAGGTTATACATACTTGCAGTCTCTCACTGATTTAGCATTAACAGTAACTTGGCTCCTCACGAAAAGGAACATTGTGGTGGTAATGGGGACGATGATGACATTCGAGGAGAAAACGTAGACACTATTAAGATCACATTGTGAGCCCTCCACTATAGCTAAAACTGTCCTTATAATCTTGCAGTGCAAGTGGGCTTGCAAGCTTCCTCTTTGATGTACTGTCTGGCAGAGAGATTCAGGTGCGTACTTAAGCATAGGCATGCACCCGTGTATGTGGGGCTCGCAAGCACTTCTGCACTGACCTCGAGTCAGCATGCAAGCTGGCGGCATGCGAGCCGGCTCATGCATATATGGATTTTTCTGGCTTTATTGGATGCCAAAATTGTGGGATGTCGAACCAGTCTAGATCCATGTGTACTAAACACTGAAGTGCAGCCTAGGCAACTCATGTAGAGGCACATGGGTGACTGTCTGGACTTGATAAATACACTTTCTGGAGGAGAGTATTGTGTGTATATACATGTTGCAGAAGTATACACAGTGAACTGAAAGAAATACAAGGCAATACTTTCAAAAATCTTCAGTTGAGCTTGAGCTTGCTATATCAGATCAATGCTCGTAGTTGTTTGGCATTCTTTATGTTTCAGGGTTCATCTGGAAGAGCAACTGGTGCAACTGCAATGAATGCAGAATCAAGTAGAAGCCATGCTATATTTACTATTCACATTGAGTTGACTAAGCTGGGAGAGACGTAAGTTGCTGAATACATACTTGAAATGTACATAGCTGTAGCATTTCAATAATTTTTTTTCACATAGCTTTGTATAATACCGCATCAGTTACTAAATTCTAATTTCACTCATTCTGTACCCTCCAGTTAGTTATTATTGTAGTATCATGTGAATAATGGGACATAGTTTATCTGTCCGCTACTACTGTCAGAATTTAGTGACTATGAGAGATAAGGGCAAGCTTCTTCGTCGTAGGCAGTTTACTTGCATAAATAATGGAAATCAGTGTTTTACAAATTAATGCTGTGTAGTCTTGCAAATAGTTATGTGTGTGTAGTTGTTTTTTCCTCTTGAATTAAGTCCTTTGTGACGTCTGCCACAAGAATTTACAAAAAATACAAATTACGAAAGTATGCTGTTTTTTTCAGGGTTTCAAGCAACTCAATCAAAATACAATTTACCAAAAAAATTGATTCAAACATACTATATAAAATTTACATTGCTTAAAAAAAAATACAAAACCTTCGGCGAACACAATTTACATTCCACACTGGAATGCTATACAAATTTCATGATAAATAAGGACTCCTTTTAACCAACCAGTACTAAGCATTATCACACCAAATATATACTCTTTAAGAAAAAATGCATTTGCAGTACTGGATTATAAAAAAATTAAGTTAAAAGAAATTTGAAATATTTAACTGCCCTTCTCACATTAATTCTGAAATAATTGACTGACACTCACTAGAGCACCGAGACGGCCTTCCAAAATATAGGGAACATTAAGAAAGTGTTCTGAAAAGCACAGTTTAAAAATGTGAATTAAAAAACAACAAACCATCTTCGGTTCGTACCATTTAAAATTATTTCACACAGGTGGATTACCTCTATTGTGTCACCATGTTGCGCAAGCCGATGTGGACCCATTCAACAAGCTATCTCGAGATTCAGGTGGCTGGCAAAATATGAATATCCAAAACACTTTCAACCATAATCTAAGTGCAAGGCTACACACAACAGAAAACTCTACGGGCTACATGCAACTAATAAGTTAAGCCACAATCAGAATTTAAACACAGGGCACAAAATAATTTTAGAATAAAAGCTTCATGTGCAACCCTAGAATTCCTTGACTAGCCCACACAAAACCTTAATTCAAGCTCAATGCATTATATGGCAAACCCACCTGTGCTTCTCGCCGTCAGCCATGACGATATTCTAACTGTTGTCAGCTACCAAGTTGTAATGTGTAGCAACCGAACATTGCATGAAAACCTATCAGGGCCAGGAACAGAAATTAAAGTGAAGTTACTCAAATGCTTGCTGGCGTAGAAGTGGACGAGCCATCAATATGAGCAGAAGGCCCAAACTTCAAACTGTAGCCAGTGACCAATGAGAGAAAGAAGCTCAACACGCATGCATGGTAGGAGGTGATCCATAGATATGGGAAGGAAAAGGAAGCAGGTAGGTTGCCAAGACAGCCCAAAGGCGGAGTGCACTCTATACTGTGCTTTTTTACCCAACAAACTTATTGTGACAGCCTCTACATTGAGAATAGTGGGAATTCTGACTGCTATTAGCCAGCTATACACTTTCTAATTAAACATAACAGATGATATATACATAGCAATGATTTGGAGTATGTTGTGGTACAATGTTCTTTGAAATCTCATGTTTTTAGGTTTGGGTTGGTGATAGATAGGCATGATATTGAACCATTGTGTTATTTGAAATCTTACACTACAATTTTCTTGTTCCACCTTTTGAATTCCACTGTTAGTCATACTAAATAAATTACTCCTGTGTCTTGAGAAATTGACACATATTTTGATTAGTTTATTTGCTTTCTTTTCAGATTATTGGTTCCAACGAGGGATGTACGCAGGTGCTTTACATAGTGTTGCCAACTGTCCCGTATTGTATGGGATTTCCCGTATTTCGGGGGCTGAAAGAATTATCCTGTATTGACATAAGACAGAATGTTATATATCCTGTGCCTCAGATTTAATAGAATATAAACTAAACATTAATAAACATAGTGTCCGTAATTTACCACTCCTGCAATTGCAGATACGTTTTCTCTGATTATTTAATCTAATGGCTGCAGATAGTTACAAGTAATGCAGACAGGTGACATTCATTAATAGTGAGTTCATGGAAGTAGCGCTTGTCGAGATGTGTTCCGAATATTTTCTTCCAGTGTGTCTTAAAGCAGATTAAATCAGATATTCAAACGACACTGAATTATGACTAGTTGCAAAAAATATTTTGTTTTGTATTTTTTTCAGAGAAAATCTTGACTGATGTATAATACATTCTTTTGCACATTACAAATTGTGTTTAAAACAGTTCTTTTTTATAACAATTCTCTTTGATTATTTCTGTGGGATCGGCCATGTGACTAGTTGTTGTAAGTGTCCCTTCTGGTAAATCTGAAGAATTTGGTAACCATAGCCCAACAGTATAAGGATGGACTCGTTGAGATGTGCAATCACCAGCCCACCAACATCCTTATTTGAGTTGAAATGTGTTGGCTGTGACTTTTTTTTTAGAATTATTTCTGTATGAGTGCACAAATATATCTTGTTAGATTGGTGTAATCTGTAGCAGTTTTAATTTTAGGTATCTTGGATATAGAGATGCTGGACTGCCTATAAGTTAAACTGATTTATCAGAATTTTCCAGTAATTTATTTTATTAGGTTTATGAATTTTTGTACTGTTTCATATATTGATTTTGGTATATTAAAAAATTAATATTTTTGTAATTTTGTTGCATGTCAGTGCTTTCAAATGATTATTAAAATTTAGTGATTAAATATTGGAACATTATGTATATTGGAATAAATATTGGAACATTACAAGATTAAAAGATTAATATTTTTGTAATTTGGTTGCATGTCAGTACTTTTAAATGATTATTAAAATTTAGTGATTAAATATTGTGTATTGATAGATCCAGCCCTTCCAGGCCAATGCTCTCACTAATATTGGGTGATTGCCCATTGGCGGTGCTACTTATTAAGTCTGTCAGTTATTGGGTTTACATTGGTGGACAGAGTGTAGTGGCCGCAAAGAGCACACACAGTTAACAGGTAGCTGTTCTTCCCAGTTTCTTCTTTTGTGTACTAAAGAAAAAAAAATTTGCTGTCCAGTCAAAGGGCTAGCCTACCCAGCAATTGAAGAATGTCGCAGAATGTTTTAAATACACATTTATTTACAAAACAATTAAATGTGTGTCCTTGGACTGATTTATTAAAAGAAAACACGCTTTAGATGAGGCCTGCTGAGTGCTTTCAAGATGTCAGGTACATTAGAAGTACCATTTCAGAGCACTCCAACATAGCTATGATAGGGCAAAATAACAGGTATGCTGTGTCCAATGAAATGAGATGACTGAAATGCTCCTGGCAATCCTTACTCACTTTCTCAGGGGTTTTACGGGCGTTTATAAGGGGCATACTTAGTTGGCTTTCTAGTGGGGACAAAGTCTGGGATAATATTTGCCACCTTACATGGCCGGGCTGTTTTAGGTTGGACCTGGTCAATTATTAGTTTCCCGGTTGCGATACGATGTACACGTATATATATAGGTTGGTTCACTCGGGCTAGTACACAGCTGTGGTGGGGGGTTAGGTTTGGGGTCCGCTTCTCGATTCTGTGGGTGGCTCAGATAATCTAGGTCGGACCAAGGCCAACAAATACCCAGTAAATAATCAAGATATGAACTACAGTCTGCTGTTATTAGGGATGGTTCCTTGTGAGGTTCACTAAGGAGTTCATTAGGTTGAAGGTCCCGTAATATTTTGATGGACACATTGGAAGTTACTGTTGTTACAGATGGGACTAATTTTCTTTGTAATGTCTGTTGGGCTAAACTGTGAATCTGGCTACTGTGTCCTCAACTCTTTCGTGGCATTAGAAACACTGATATTTAAGCAGAACAAACCAAAATACAAATTGTTTACAAATATTAATCCTGAACCAAAATGGCGCACTCTTGATTTATCCAGTGTTGCTCAAACCCTCCTGGGTTTGGTCTTCTTTAGACAATCTGAAGTAATGAGCATTCGGAAAATCCAGATAGTCAAGAGCGGATCTCTTGGGAGGCACGGGCGTTCTGGTCAGTACTCGGTGCTCCCACGTCTTATTCAGACTACAGCCTTTTTCAGGCATTAGGTGTCCCAAGCACGTTCTGTCATTCACGTCTAACCAGGAGCTGTTGCTTTACTAAAAGAGCCACAGTAATAAATGACAATATGTCCAGAAGGGACGGTGGTATGACCTGCTACCGTGGAGTTCGAAGGAGTAACACGGGGTAAAAGGAACTGGTGTGGGATGTCGATATACTTCTGGCTGCTGGAATCGTGGTGAGCGCCTGACGGCGTTGGCGTCGTGAGAGATCATTCAAATCTCTGGCTGGTTTTCTCTGTGAGTTCTTGGTTGGAGATAAGAGTTTATGCAGTCTCTTCAGGGGCAGTGGTGATTACTTCTTCAGGCGGAGAGTCGTAGGCATACTGAAGCCCTCCGAAATTACTCAGGTCGTCAGGCCGAAGGAACTGCCGAGCTGTGGTTTCGCATCTCCTTATATACAGAAAATTTCTGTTTGTAGGCTGCCCAAGGGGCATGGGGGTTACTAGCCTCGTTTTGCAGTTGTTGTTTAAATTATGGTAGTGGACCGCACCATAATTTCTTATCTCCCTGATTCGAGGCTGATGACATATTTACTGCCTCTTCGCGAGGCTCAGGTGGCAGTGATGACATTGTGCGAAGTATGCTACTCTTTTGCAGCATCCCTGACATCTCGCTTGTCTTGCTTCGGCGTGTCGGTGGCTTGGTGGGTAAAACAATTTCTTTGGCGTGGGTGGGCGACTGCATGTAGTCTTTTGAGTGGGCAATACAATTTTAATATTTTATCTACGTGTCTAGTTGTCCATAATGCTTGGATCAACCTTATAGGCATTACCTGTTGACGTGTGACTTGCCCGTATATTATCAAACGCGTGATGATGGGGTGAAGTCAAAAAGTTGAGCAGGAGTGTGACATGCGTCAAGTCTTGGCTTCCATGGCCTGATGTGGGTGGTGCCTTTCTTCTCTGTACAATTATATTTCTGGCCTTGTATTGATCTTGCAGTAGTTGTTGGGGTGTTGCACAGAAGCTCAAAGAAGTCATTTAGTTCTAAGATGTCAGGAAGTTTTTCAGTGTGAATGTATTCGTTCAGACAATATTAAATTATTCTAATCAGTTTATTTCCCAAAGTAGTACAAGTTGCAGCCCTTTTTGTGATAATACAGTAACATGATGCAACAGTAACACTATTCCTACTTAATCATCAAGTTGTACATTGCTTGCAGGTCTAAAAGATTCTCTAGCAGGCTTGAGGAAGACAAGGCTACCCCTCGTTCTTGTCTTAGTCATCCCAAGATGACATCAATGCCCTCTGCGTGCCTCTTTTTTGCCTGTGTTCATTCCTTGGTTCCTTACATACTTCTGGACAACAGCTAAGTGTATAGAGCATTGCACTGTACAACAATATATCACATTGCAGATGTACATAAAAAAATACTGCTTGAAAATATCCAAAGCAGTGATACTGATATTAATTTAATTTTATATACCAAATTCCAATATACGTGTCTGTACCACTTAGCACCCCATATAACTTTTTCAACTGTGTTAAAATCAAATGTCAAAATTACAGTTGCAGCACTTTTTCTGGACAATTTTACATATATCTAACTTGATTGTGGGCTGTAGACATGTTTTCACACTGAAAATAATGTTTCATTTCTGTTGGTTTTTAGTATTTTGTTAAAACTTTATTAGCTAGATGTCTACACTGCATTCGGTCTGTTACTACCTGCTGACATTTATCCACAGATTCTGCTCTCTAGTCATTACATGCTCTGGGTAGGTTAAGCAAATTGGTCACTGCTTTTTCTGTTGCTGTTCATGGTCACTTGCGATGCAGACTCACGACAACTGAATAATTCTAAAACTTGTGAAATGATGAAGTCACAGCAGGCGTTCTCTAACATTTCATGCACCCTGGTAACCTGGTGTTGAGGGGGAGGCAACAAAAAATTATGCAATTCCTCACAGACTGTGATGTGAACTCTGCTCTTCCCATGTTTAACCTTCATGGCACCATGCATGTATGTTACTGCTTCAGTGCAGCCTGCTCTTCTGCCACCCCAATGTGCAGTGGGTTATTAGTTTTCAGACCCTGAGTCACAGCCCACCTCATCTTTGCCAGGTGTCTGGATTTAACAGCAGAGGAACTGAGGCATCTGTCCCAACTTTGGCCCTTTTGGCACACAGCCAAAAAATTACCATTTTGCAAATTTTTTGTAACATAGGGAATTATGAAGAATATGCTGTTCTCTCTCCCATATTAATAGTTGGGTTGCAAATGAATCTTTAGAATTGGATTGGCAAAGATGAGGGTCATAGAATACTTTGGTGCAAAATTATGTATATTTAATAATTTATTATGGCTAACTGTGCAAAAACAATGTTTTCTGCTTGTGGCAACTGTGATAAAGTTTTAATTAATTTAATGTTTAATTTGTGATATGCAGGAACAATGTCTTAAATGCAAAATTCCATCTAGTGGACCTGGCAGGATCGGAGAGGCCAAAGAAAACCAAAGCTGTTGGTGAGCGTTTCCAAGAAGGTATCAACATCAATAGAGGTTTACTAGCCCTTGGTAATGTGATATCTGCCCTTGGAGAGGGAACACAGAGCTATGTTGGTTATCGCGACAGCAAACTAACCAGATTGTTGCAAGGTAAACTGTGATGTGTAGTTTTAAAATATGTGCGTTGAATTGCTTAATTTGTGGTCACAGTTTAATGTTGTTTGCTGGTGATGGTTTTTTCTTTAGTTTATCTTGCTGGTCATTTGCTGTTTAAACCTTTTGTATTGTCTCAATTTCTGTTACAATTTAGTTTTTGCAGTCGTTTAGCTGTTAGAAGTTATACGTATTTTGTGAATACCAGTACTAAATTAATTATAGATGTTTAGTTTCCATATGCTGTACTTAGTTACTGTAGATATTAAAAAATATTGTGCAGTATGGGTCAGTTATACTCAGATTTAAGTTGCTAGATTCTTTGACTGTGTAATAAAAAATTCCAGAGTGTGGTCTTTTAATCAGCTAAGTATCATTGAAGCATTTTAGTTAATGGGCTATCAAACTACCTACATAATATATGTCATTTATTTTTTACATAATTTTGGGCCTTCAAAATTACTTGTCTTACATGGGATGGCTCTGCACAAATTTTGGTAACTAAATTCACATGAAAGGTGTAAATTGTTAGTTTATACACACACATCTGTGAATATTACATGTCATACTTGTCAGAGTATTACCATAGTTGGACAAGAAACAAAAGGTCGATCTCCATTTTCGTTCTGTGCAGCCTACCTCTGCAAGGTGGGAGGAGCGGAAAATTGTTTTTCGGCATGCGAATCCATATACGCAAGGAAAAATACAACACTTAAATTTTATTTCACAACACTTTCATTAGGGAGGGGATAGTTCCAGAATTTTGATAGGAATTCTTAATTTCTAGAAAAAATTTTATGCTCTCATTTATTTACGGTACACAATAAAGTCAAACACTTCATAAGTAGAAATAACTTTTTAAATGAAAAAAATTATATATTATATGTAAAGCAATACCAAACCACTCCTAGTTCAGAGAAATATAACATAAATAAAATAAAGAAAATGTTATTGAGTCAGTACCAGCCTTTAAAGCTAATTTGTTTGTGTTTATTTTTTTTGAGTTGGATACCTAGGTATTAATTTTTGCCAGTAATTTAAAGCCCTTATCCTAAGGAATAGTTAGTATTTTATTTAAAGGCATCACTTCCTCAAAATTATTATTTATTAATTTTATTTGTTTACAATTTTCACACATTTTGATAGTTCTGTTATTTTCATTTATTTTCTACGCTGACTGCTCTCAGTTATCTTTGGAAGTGTTAATATTTGATTGCAGTTTTCTCTATGTACATTACTTGGTGTTGTCAATGAAGTTTTGCCACAGATAAATTAACCTAATTAAAGACTTTGTTTTGTTACGTGTCAGGAAGTAACTCATATCTGGGATTTTCCCATTTTAATAGCGTCATTGTGAGAACCCCTTTAAGACTCTCTCTTCGACACCATACAGAGCGGATTGACATAATTATTTCTCTGGTGAAATCATCATGAATTTTGCTTAAAACCGCTCATCATAAGCTAAGAAGGTGTTGAAAAGTGAGCACAGTGCTAGGTGAAAATGTACATACAACAATAGTAAACAGTAGGATTAAACTTACTAAATGACAAAACATATGTGAACCCTTTTTTTTTATTCAGGATTTATTTAGGTACTCTCAAAAATTCTCTTACAGTGATATTGGTTACGTGAGTCACTACTGGATTACAGAGCCCAATAACTTTTCCAATATGAGAACATTTGATAAAATCTGATTATAAAAGTACTTCATGATATAAAGCTCTGGCGTGAGCAAAAATATACATAAAAAACTATAAAATATGATACAATATACAAGCTCTTAAAAGGCCAAACTACGGGGCCTTACTAGAATGTGTTTAATTATTTTATGTTGCATATAGTGTAGCAACTTACAATCCTTCACGAAGTTTACCGTGACACTGTGTACATTCACCGTACATAAATATTATGACTCCGATACAAAGTAATTCACCCCATAATAGGCCGGATTTGATCAACATTCCTATCCAAATTTATTTCCAGTAACACGTCACAATAAATCTCTAAAACTTACGTCAATACTGAGCGCAAACACCGAGACGTTAAACAAGAATTAGGAATTCTGACAGGCTAAGAACTCTCTAAACTCCAATAAATAATTGAAATTGCATCAAGATTGGGTTGTACAGTTGTGAATTTAAATCCAGAAATGGTGTACAGCATCGCCGTAAAATGAGAACTCATAAACAAATTGTAATGACAGGCGTGTTAAGGCTTGCTCAAACAGTAATACATTTTGTGCCAAGTAAAAGATCTTTTGATCATAACATTTGGCCCCAATCATTAAATAGTTTTAAAACTGCAAAACTATTCTTCAAAGTCACGTTACCAGAGATCAATAAATTTCCATTACAATGTGAACCGTGCATGAAAGCAGCCTTACACAAAACTGCGGCATAAAGACATCCTCGAATGGGGCACGAGCATAAGAGCCTTGCTACACTTCCCACACATTTCCTGTTCAAAACCATGAGCCATAATAATTACATTAATACCAGAGTAGAATAAAGAACATTTGCATAATGTTGTATATTACTCACACGTGCATTCGCATGTACAAAATAACCAAGCTACATTACAATTGATATTCATGCTCAAGAGAGTACGTCATTACTAAAATGCAGTTTAATTTCACCAAATATTGGTAGTGTAAAATACGAGCACGACGTAAAAAGTGTATATGCATGACAACTTACACCATCCGGAAGGTGGCGGCGGGTAATCCAGTAAAGCACCTTCGGAACTAAAATACAATTTAAAATCTTATTAAAAATTTACATAAAAAAATATATACTCGATGCAGAGGCAGCAAACTACACTTGTCCGTCAAGGCCCTTCAACGTAAAGAAATCTATGCACATGTTAAAATACGACAGTGAGGTGACAAGGACACTATCCAAATACAACTCGCAGACGGGGAAAACTTGGGCAATCAAGGCACTTACTACGGCGATCTACGTGCACCATAAATATAATACAATCGTGCTCTGTCTCGAAGGGACTTACTAAAAAGCCAATCACACATCACAGCAAACCAGCTAAAGTGCAAAAATATTACGCGAAAAGACACCAACTCCAAAGTTAAGGCCCACTATCGTAAGGTGCTTCGTCAACTCACCGCGTACGTTCTGCTGCCAATAATGCTCCCTCTCAGGTCACAAATCATTTTGAATAAATTACCAAAAGAATGATATTACAATCAAGTTGATGGCTGCAGATGATTAGAATGCACATGTCTGCAGTCGAATTACGTCACACCCATGACTAAGTGAAGTAGGCCTCCCAGTAAACAGGCTAAGAGGTCAGGTAGGCTCAAGCCGAAAGCCTGTAGCAGAATGAATAATGATAACCTGTACAATATTAAAAATCATAATGTGTCGCAAGGGAAAGGAGGGGTAGGTGAAATAAGGGGAACTGGCTGAAGAAGGGAGGGGAATCGAGGGCGATCAAAGAGCTCGAACGATGGCGTGGCAGGCAATGGCGAACACTGACACTAATAAGAGAGACGCTAGTGTAGAACGGTATAGTTCAAAGTTGCAAAATAGACAGCGTTGGTAATGCCCTAGCATTACAAGTGCCTTAGTGTTTAAATATGCTGGGCATGTTTAAGAAGAGGCCCGAAACTGCATAGATGTTAGTTTTTGAGTTCTTCAAAATTGAGTGAGCTGCCATCTCCACTACTAGTCCAGCATAAGTATGAATACTTATGGGTATGATCTGCACCGACAACGAACTGTTGTACATGTGCAAAGTAGTAATTTCATGGAACAATTATACAAAAGTTATTTTCAATTAGAAATTTTTCAAGTTAAAATTTGGACTTATTTTTCTCAGAAATTTTTAATGAAGGGCAAGGCTTATTTTAAAAAACATGAACCAGAAGCCAGGGGATTAGATTCCCGTGTTCTATTGCCCAGCACTATGAACTTTCAATGAAGAATAGTTTGCTGAGATTAACTTTCAGCCAATCAAAGAAATTATTTCTCATGGAAATTGCTATTTTTAATTCGTAATTTTAGTGAGGAGATTTAGATTTTTCATATATCACATAGTTAATTTTATTTAATGACAGAATTTCTGATTTGGTAATTTATTTGATTTTCTGAACTAATTAATAATTATTTCATCAGTAATTTCAATTTTTCACACAACCTATTCTATTAATTAAACTTAATTTTTCAGAAATAATGAGTCATATGTTTTGTGTAGTGCTAGAAAATTGTTTGATTGGTTTTTTTTTTCCCCAAGGGTATTTATGTTGTTTTTTTTCATACAAATTGTATAAAAATTTTGTCTTTGTCCTTGTCTACATTTCTAAGTGCTATAGTTCATGTTTGAAGCATGTCGGACGATAGATATATAGTTATGTTCAAAGTGGTTTTGGCTGCGGTTGATCAGGCACGCTGGTTTTGGCACTGGCAGACGTTAGAGCTATGCTTAAGATTAGCGACTTGTGCTGGATGTGTCGGTTGGCAACTGGGCATGCAATTCTCCACTGTTGGAACGACAACAGGCTTGGTTGGGACGATTATTGGTCTGGAGGTACATGCCTTACCAGGGGTTGCTTCAGTCACTGAAGAAGATGGAACTGAAGATGAACAGGTGACTATTTGGAGTGTGGACTGACACAGTACTGTTGATTCCACTCCACAGATTCTTGGCTCCAGAACCAGGGGCTGGCTGCTCCGTACCTTACCTTAGTACCGTTAAGTAGAGCACACACCAATGGGTGGTACTCTCGAACTATGTGAATGTATGCAGGGAAATAGATTTATGTAAAGACTGGAAATGATGGTCTCTCCAGAAGATGGGTGAGCTGAGCTCTGTCCCATTCTGTTTGCCTGCTAAGAGTAGGCAGAGTTAATATGCACGCTCGCTTGGCGGCGGTATAGGATGCGTTTTGTTCCTCCCTCTGCGTGCCGTGCCTTTTTCCAAAAGGCATAGAGGTTGGTTTGATGTGAATTGAACATTACCTTGTATTGCTTTGTGTTCAAAAAAGTGATCTTTACAAGTGCTTTTGACCTTCTGTGTCTATCACTATTCATTTGTAAATTATGCTAGCACCAATGTAACGTAGTTAAATTTGTAAACAATCAACTCACATATTTATCCTTGGAATGGGAGCTTAGATTGGAAACATGTAGAGCTACGTTCTCCGTGCAACAGCGCTGGTCTGAAGATGCAACGGTTAACTTCATTCCCAATAGGGGCCATGGTAAACAAACACTTGAAAAACCCTGTACTTTTGCGAGTGGGACTTCTGCTGTAGGAAGAAAGATTGTTGAGGAGGCCAGAAATTTAACTAATTTCTTTTAAGCTAAAAAGAAAATTGTGAACAATAATTCAACTCTTTGTGAACTGGCACTCAAGAAAGAAAGCTTGCGACAGGTACAATTAGTATTTTGTGGTAGCAGGTCACATAGACGTCCCTTCTGGAACCTCCATAATTATTTACCTGTTGGTAATTGTGGTTCTTTCAGAACACACCCCCTACTAGCAACATTTTGCTCAGTAATATTTATGTATTTTAAACTCTCTTTTAATTTTAGTAGGTCGCCTTCACCTACTGTAATTTCTGAACGTTAACATTAGTTATAATTTTATCAGATAAGCTACGCATAATTTTGTTTTCCCATTACGTAATATTAAAATTACGTATTATATTATGAATCCACATGTTCTATTTATTTTGAGTGTAACCCATTTGTTTCCCCATTTTTTCTATTTTAGCATATTTTGAATTAACTCTAGTGGCATTAACATCTCACTTTTCAATCCTAGCTGCAAAAGCTAAACTGGTATCTGCATGAACCACCTTAACGGCAGACACACACATTTTAAGAGGCTAAATCGTGTTCTGCCCCTGGGTAGATCGTTGGTGGACCCCAAGAGCATCCCTTAGGAATTCTGCATCCCCTAAGAGCTGCGAACAGACTGGGTACTTGGTTCGACTCCCAGCTTGAATAAGGTCGGATGAGAATCTTAAGTACTTCAGCCTGATTGAAATCTTGAGGGTCACTCACCCAGGGATTCGGACACCTGTTGCACTCCTAGTCAATCCTAGCTTTGCAAAGGCTGGACAGAGGGAACTAGGAGTGGAACATACCGTTCTTTAGAAGTACTCTGTATAGAGCCGATATTAAATACCAGTTTCCCTTTCACTAACTTGTCACAAGGTACAATTAGGTAGTGTGTTCAAACTTGCCCCCAGTTTGCATAAGGCCAGGGTAGAATTTGCACATTTAGAGTTGATTGACCTCCAGTGAGTTTTGTCTCCGGATATCCAGGTTTTTTAACGAAGTCCCAGCTTTCAAAGGCCGTACTAGGGGACACAGGTATCGCCCTGAGTTCGGAGGTGCTTCACAGCACTTTTACTTTTGTTTGTTGTCAACAGCTAAATGCCTTTCATCATTAAAGGTAGTTTGAGTAAACTAAAGAGAAAGGCATTAAGAGCCTCAGTCAGTGATTATTATTAGCATCAACAGAGAATACTCAAAACCAATTGTGAACCCTCCTTAAACTGAGGAAGAACCTGTTCCATTATTTGGACCCCATATCAGGCCCGCACTCAGAGGAGATCTCCTGTGTCAAGCAATTGTGAAGTACGGAAACATTTTGCTAGGATTGGACTGACCGTGGCATAATATGGAGTTTTTGGATATGTCCCCTGTTGAGGCAGCTGCTGAATTCCCACCTGCCACTGCTCGAACTCAGTCAGATAGGCATCCAAAAGCGGCTCCGAATAGTCTCAACTTTGTGTAGGCCATTCACGATAAAGTGAGCACTTTTGAAAGCCCTGCTAAAATTATACTTTCTTGCCCATTATGTAACCTTCCACCACATGTAAACAAACATTGCCATGTGATTGCCACATGTTAATAAGTCAATGTTTACATTTTAGGACTGCTAAATGTAACATGTATATTATATATAAAACATATAACATATATGATGTATATGACATATGATATATGTAATGTGTGTGTGTGTGTGTGTGTGTGTATATATATATATATATACACACACACACACACACACATATATATATAATCATGTAAAATATTCTATATATATAAAATACATAATATACATAATTGTTTGGGTCATCTCACAGTTCCGATAGACAAAAACTATACACAACAAACAATTGAAAATGAACGCCCTAGCGATGATGTCATGGAAACTGTGAAAAAGCAAACATTAAACTTTGGTGGTGAACAAGGACCAACACGACACGTTAAAAAACGACACACATTAGTTAAGCCGAAAAATAATTTGGAAGAGCAGCCAAATCCAGATTTTGAAATAGACTAGCACTACTGTACACCCAAGGTACAACACCACTTGTTCAACAAATTACCTAACATTTAAAAACTGTATCGTAAACTTAATTTTTCCCATGACTAACTTTTTCTAAGTGCCCCATCTCTCTGTAGCGTGACAAGTAAAACGTCAGCTCTAAAACATGGTAGCTGTGTTTGACCTCAGCTGACTGAAGTTAGGTGCAACTAAGCCATCAGGAAAAAACATACATCCTGCAGGCATAAGGTAGCGCCGTAAGGTAGCAGATGTCTGAAGCGTATAAAGTAGACAGATCAAGGCCGTGCAAGGACTTAAATAAATAATGACAAATCAAAAAATAATGATGCACCAAGGGGAAAGGGGAAGGCAGGGAGGCAAGGAAAGACGAGGGGATCTGAGCCAAGCAAAGAGTATATCACTGCACAGAAATAGATGGTGCTAATAAATTTAATGTGATGGCGCAAACGTGGCAGTATATAAAAATATGTAATATATAAAAAAGAAAAATATGTAAAATATGTGCATGTATATGTACATTTTAAAGATAGTTTTACATGCACCTTTATAAATGGAGATAAATATATTTCAACATAGGCCTATAACGTATATATAAAATAAAAATAATTTACACTAAAAATATAAACATATCAACAAATGCTATTGTGTATATGTACATATAGTTATTTTTGACACCGTTAGTCTGTGTTCGTACCCTACTGAGACCCTCCAAAAAAGAACTGAACAATTATACTGTAAATTGAGTGGTAAAAGAAGGGTATACCAGGCTTGTAACTGGCACCACCTTCATATGTATAAAATAATTCTAAAAATAATTTATATTATTTATAGCTAAGTTAAATGCCGATCCGGTGGTGATGGCCATATTTCTGGTGTCTTTTGGCCCAAATGGTTGCGACGTTTCCTTTTTGTTAAACCCATACAGACCTCAAGAAACCAATTTTACAGGTATAGTGCATGGACTCCCATCATTGTTGTGGTTCCTTCATTGCAATGACTGCAGCAAAAATGAAAACTGAAATGAGAAAAGTATAAAAAGAAAATTACTATGCTTACAAAAATGGTTTATGCGTGCACACACAAAACTGAAATAAATGTCTTATTTTAATGTAAAACCAATACACATCCACAAATTACAGCAAAATGATAATGTAAAGGACAAGTGATAAAAGTAATACTTACAGGCAAGCTACTGTGAATAGAGATAAGCACTTGGTTTAACATATGTGTGCTTATCGCTATAACTGTGAATGTGTTTGGTGTGACAATTGTAGCCCGGTCCTTATTGAAAGCTAGCTCATACATCTTTAGAAATATTTAATTTAACACATACACTGCGTAATGTAATCTAACCTTTACAAAACGTGCACTCACAAGTAAACAGGAGCTCCGGGATTCTGGGGTGTTGACTATGACATGTAATTTACAGTTTCATTAAATTTCAATAACTGCAATATTTTTGCGTCCAAAGTGTTATGTATTACAAACAATTATGCCTACTCAATAACGCATACTACGTTGATATTTCTCAAAAGGTAGGAAGTTGTAATGTTGAACATCCATTTCGAAATTTAAACTTGGAATTATTCTATAGGCCTAACTGTTGACAATGGATTGTAAATACTTTCTAATTCCTATTACGGCAAGCATTACCAAATAAAACAATTAGGGCTACACTTGCATCACAAAAGAATGTCCGCAACAAGCACAGTTATAGGTCTATAGTTAACAAAACCAGCTTCAAGATTTTATAGTTTATATGTTGGAACACCTTTCGATGTAGCATAAAACTGCGATGTTTATGTTATGTTAACAATAGTAAAACTTAACACTGTAACTTGGGATGAATAACTACATGAACACAAGTTGGAGGTTAGGCCTACATTACAAATAACACAGTGATTTCAAAACGTGTCAAATTAATGTATAATTATTGACAGGCACATTTGCACTTGTTATAAAGGCAGATTTAAGAAAGGTTACATGGCTGGGGGTAAATAGATACGTACAAATGTATGTGAGGTTAGGCCTACAGTGCATAACTACACAGTGATATAAAACATGTAAAATTAACGTATGTTTATTGACTGCCAAATTTGCACTTTTTATCAAGACAGATTTGAAAGAAAGGTTAAACAGATGGACATAGGTAGATAGGTACGGATAACTTTTAATATTATTGACAAACTTAAGATATAACATGTACTTCGCAAACTCACATGAATATATTAATGTATGTTGCATTTATGCTATCATTCATTTACTTTATAATTATTTGACTTTCCGTTTATAATATCACGTTTCTAACTGTCGATTTATACTTGTTCACTTTCACTTTTTTACTGGGGATAAGCAGTGAAAACATGTTGTAAAAACACGTTTACATTTACCTTTGGACAGTTGTAGTTGAAATTTTCATCATTTCTGCAACTCGTTCGAACACCTTGCACGGCTTCATCTCTCCTCTATGAATTAAAGAATAAATACTTTCAGCGAGATTTATAATGTCCTCCTGATGATGAATATTTGTACGTAGTTGGCTGGAACTCAATAACTTTCATTATTTTTACGTCAATAATTACTTTAAAGTGTATAAAATAAACTTCAAACAGTTTAAGTAGCCATAAATTTAAACATTACACTTGCAATACCGCATTATTTTGTAGAACTACTTTTCACATTTCACTGCCAACATAACTGGGTGTGTTCATCCCCAGCCTGTGTGGTGACACACATGGTTATACATACGCAGTTGCGGGCGGTGGTTTTTTTCAAAGGTTGATTTTTAGAGTACTCACTTTAACGTGAATGGCCTTTACCCGCACGTATCCCAACTCGTCCTACCCTCTACCAAGGCTGGGTAGATAATAGCAAACCAGACAGTTCTGTCGAGGCCCCTAACTTGTTATTCGTGAAACTGGTATCACATTCTTTGACTGCCCTAACTGTAAGGAAAACCAAAGCTTCGTATCGAGAGACATAGCAAATTAAACTTACTTTAGTTATTTTCTCCCCTTCTCCTGTCATTACCGTTAAACCTGAAAAAACTAAAACGTAATTATCCTACAATGTGGAAATACCCAGACCCAGCTGGCTTTAATCGTAATTTTGGGTTTTAGTGATTCTTTATGGTTAACAACCCCTATTAGCACCCGATAGGAGAGTTGGTATAAGGTCTCCAGGTTTTAGCATCCAGGGACTATTAATCAGGGAGGGAACTGTTAAAATAAATGAGTTTTCCACCAAAATTTCTTTTTATTGAGATTCCTATCATAATTTTAAAAGCATATGAGCACACACAAACACAATCATGCATGCATGCATGCATGCATGTGTACAGAGAGAGAGAGATAGGAAAATAGGAAAAGAGAAAGAGAAAAAAGAGCGAATGAGTGAGAAAGAGAGAGACGAGAAACAGACAGATTGACAGAGAGAGAGACAGATTATATATACACGGGGAGTTCTGATACTTCCCCTTTCCCAATGTATCTGTATCGAGTATGGTATTGGGTCAATACTTTAGTATCGGTTGTAGACGATGTAGTTAGGTTATTACCGCATTTACTGGTGTATAGCGTGCCCTTTTTTCCCCAAAATAAAGGAGAACATTTCTGGGGTGCTCGCTATAGATGGTGAAAAAAAAGAGGAAGTGGAAGTGGTAGCCATAAATTTTCCAGGGATGTGTAGAGAAGTGGCGGAATTGTCTGTTGTCTCATATCTCGATCTTACATCACTCCTCTCTCTTTCTCTCTTAGCGACTCTTCAGTTATATGTAGGTCGCAACCCTGCTTCCCCCTTCCTTATGACATCATGTCATGCCGCAAACCAGAGCTGCCACATGTTTATGCACCCCTCTCCCCTCTTGTTCATAACACCAAGATGTTGCGGGTCAATAATTTCGCCAAGCCCTCTTTGTTTCCGTGGCAGAGGCTAGCCAACTAGGATCAGGGGGCGGTGTAGGCGCGAGGCGAGCAGAAGGGAGGAGGTGACACATTTTTTTTTTGAGAGAAGGGTAGTGTGACACTCTAGCACAGCAAAAAAAAAGAGAGCCTGCCACTTCTAAAAAGGAGAAAGGAGAAAAAACGAAGCCAGAAGTGTTGAGTAGTAGGAGTGTAATTTTTTTTATTTTGGCTTTTTGCACCCAAGTTATTTAATTAATGTATTTTTTAAACATATCACAATCACATTGATGTAAAAAAGAATAATTTGTTCCTTACTTACTTACAGGGTGCCACAAATTTTTGGTGCAATTTTATTTTTAAAATGCTTTCCCATGGAACTTGTTTAAAAAATCATGGTGCACACTATACATGAGTAAATACATTACTTTCTTTATACACAAAAATGTACTGTATTTTGATGTGTATACACTGCACATTATTAAAAAAAGAAAAATAAGAACAAAAAATTTTCATCCACCAACAATTTTTTGTGGTCCTGGCAAAATTCCTGTTTAAATAATGTTAACATAACCTTTTATTGTTTATTGCATGTTGCACTGATCTAAGTATACTTTGGGTCCCGCCATCTAAGATTTCCCGCAACTATGGTTTTTAAGCTGGATGTTTATGCAAACAACTAGTAACTGGGTGTGAAATACGTCATGCACGCCACCGTTTATAACTGCTCTGCGGCGTACTGTCTAATGTCTTGTCTTCTTAACACGTCTGTAACCACTGCCGCTGTACGGCATGGTGCAAGACTGACTTTGTACTTCCTCTCTTTCTAATCTTTCTTTCTGTCTCTCTCAGCTGCACATATTCCTTCCTCCCCTCACATGCCATACACGGCGCCGAGAGGGGAAGTTTTTGTCAAACAAAAGATAAAGCATGGCCTCATTCTTTCGGCTACGCCCACTTGGCTTGCCTTCCACATGCTGCCCGCCAGCAGCAGAGCAAATAAAGTACACCTGGCGAATGTAATTTTATTAAGATTATGCGTTGCTCAAAATGTTTGCACCTTACATCACTTGTATTCCAAAGTAAATGGTTTCACCTGAAAATGTTAAGCACAACATTTTAATGAGGAATTATTATTTGAAAAGATGTTTTATTTTGTGTTTAAAGGTAGTTTTATCCCGTAAGGTTGGTCTTTCATTGTATCTGGCGTAAGATTGTGACATTAAAACTTAATATTTATTTAACTCAAAGGGCAGCATTTTCGCGAATAAAATTATATGCCCAAAATCATATACTCTGCCACTTGTCAGCAAAAAATTGTTTGAACATTGAATGACTTGAATTATAAGTGTTAATTCTCAGTAACTTTTACGGGGGAATTGGAGGATTTATAATAATTTATTTCAATAGACACGCATCTTTGAATAAACTGATAATATGTAAGAAGGGCCTATTCAACACCTTCTGCCGTCTAATAATGGGTAGGTAAACACAGAGTCGAGTGTAGTGTAACTCATGACTGGGAAAACCAGAGGATGTGGTTTTGAATGATAATTATTAAAGACAGTGAAGAAATCAATTATAATCACCTCATTTGTGTCTCAAAATTACAAGTTTTCTTTCAGTGAAATATTATTAAGTACTTTAAAAGACAGACATTTGCCATGCGTGCAAGGTGTCACCAACAAGTAGCGGCATTGAGAGGTAATCCCTCCCCCCCCCCCCCCCCTCTCATAAACTTATAGACGTGACGCTGCCCGATTGATAACTTCTCCGTGCGCTCTTAGCTGATAGTGCATGGGACATTAAAAATTTTTGGCTTGCATTTGGTGTTATAATATTTGCATTTTCAGAGGGTTTGAAAGTTTTAGGTCTGTTTGCATTTTGTGTGAGATTAGAATAAATTATATACAGTATTTTAAGATATTATTTTCTTTATTTAAACAAGTCTAAGAGAAATTATTTTTAATTTATTATTAACAGTAATACTTTTTTCTAAAATTCAGTGCGAAGGGCATTGATATCAGTTTTTGGTAATTGGGGTATCGGCATATCGTGGTGGGTATGAGTATCAGTATAGGAAAACCTGGTATTGGAACAACATATATATATATATATATATATATATATAGAGAGAGAGAGAGAGAGAGAGAGAGAGAGCGCGCAGTCTTTCTCTATTTAGAAAGTATATAATAAAGTGGCCTTGTAGCAGTGTTGTTTTAAATGGTTTTAAGTGTATGGTGTATAAAATTTGATCTATTGTATTAGGTTTTAAATACTGTATTTTAGATTTTGTAGCTCGTTTTTGTTTTTAACCTAACAGGGTTATCCTGTTCCTTGCAAGTTCATACAAAATTTTTTGGACAACATTTTTGTACGTTTTTAGGCACAGTAACTTATTTATTTCTGCAAAACTTAATTAATAGTTATGTTTTTGAAATATAGTTGCATACTTAAATATGCTGTGTGTGTTTGAGTGTGTGGGCGTATGTGCCTATGTATAAGGGTTTTTACATTGTTGCAAATAATTTACACAACCTGTTTAGTGCATTTTAGTTTCTCATAAATTTTAGTGAAGGTTTTTTTTTATTTCATGAAAACTTATTTATACTGCTGTATTAGTTAAATTAAAGCAGTCTGGACATTTTTTTTGTGGTGTTAGTAACCATATACAGTTATGAGTATTGAATCTGTATACATCATGATTTACATAAGTTGTTATGGTAAGCCTTAAGTTGGTGAAGAAAGGAATACGTAAGTGGTAATAATTTAAGATATGTATGAAAATAAAAATTTTAAATTGTGTATTTCAAAGTGATTAAAGTTTTTGCTAGAATATTTTCAAGGGAGTTGTAACTATCCACCTTATCAAAACTTGTGAGCTAAACAGATTTTTATGTTGTAAAAAACTATGTTGGTTTCAACAAAGGTTTATTTAAATAAAAATTTGATTTTAAATTGGCCAGCTATAATTTGTAGTTCAGATAGCTTCATTGCCCATTTACAACATTAATACTTGTGCTTAAAAATTCTGGTATTTTCTGTTTGTCCAGACTCATTGGGAGGTAATTCCTTGACCCTGATGATTGCATGTGTGAGCCCTGCAGACTACAATCTGCAAGAAACTCTGAGTACACTCAGATATGCAGATCGGGCTCGACAGATCAAGAACAAACCTATTGTCAATCAGGATCCTCAAACTGCAGAAATCCTTCGTTTAAAAAAACAGGTTAGCATTGAAACTTATGTGTATGCTGGGTGTACAGAAATGTCATTTTGGATGACAAGGGGAGGCCAAGCATACACCTGTAGTGCATTATCTTTTTCAGAAAACATCTGCCCATGTACATAAATTTAAATATTAAATTTAAAACATGTAATTTTTGCACTATTGGCAAAAAAAAATAACCCTGCCTTTTATCCTCCCTTTTCTTCATCTGTTCCATCTAACTTATTCCTGTTGAAGCCACTTTTTTTTACATTAAAAGACTGTTTTTAGCCAGTCGGAGTTCGTCACATTTTAATCACAAAAGTTTACCAATTAAAGCAACTTTAATTTTGATAAGTAGCTCTTTGATTTTTCTGTGATATTGGTATTTATAAATGTAATTCACTACTGATGTTATGTTTTATTTAAAATTTTAACAGCATTGCCTTTTTGTAATATTTTTTTCCATGTGAAGATATACACACTGTTAAAGTACAGTTTTTAAATGAAGATGTCTTCATGTTAAAATGTTATTATTTCATTAATGGAGAACATCTTATTTCCATGCGGAAAATGTAGACATGAGCCATATTGTGGCTGTTTTGTTAGGCATATGCGTAAAGTTGCGTTCTGCTGTTTCATTAACTTTAACTCACTGAGTAGTCTTTTCTGCATAACAGGGTATAATTTTACTCAGAATACATTACCCTAATATATGAATTTACATTTCGTCAATAAAAGTGCAAAATTTTTCCATTGGAGACTTGTGAACATGTCTTAATGTACCTCGTTAGTAAAATGTGCTGTTTGGTTGCAATTTTATAGTTAGTGGGGGGGGGGGGGGACATGGGTCCAAATTTGGCAGTATTAGTTCATATGGACACATTTTGGGGAACCATGAGTGTCTGTAAAATTGTTTGACAATGCAGTCAAAGCTTTTTATTCTACTTCAATTGTGTGATGCTATTACATACTGTACTGGTACATACTTGTACAAATGTTTTAGGTTGGTATTTCTGAAAGTAGTATCTATGACCCTAATGAATGTGTGTATAATGGTTGTGTTTCCAGCTCCAGGAGATGCGAATGCAGCTGGTTCAAGGTGATGGTCCTTCGTGTCCACCAGAGCACCAGCGCCTTCAGGATGAGAATGTAATGCTACTGTCAAAGACCAGGAACTTTACTGAGCAGCTGAATGAGCTGCTGAATCAGAATGTTCACCTAGTAGAGCGTGCACATCTTGCTGAACAGGCCCGAGCTCGAATACAGCTAAAGGTAACAATTTACTATGCAAAACAATTGTGTTGTGTGTCAGTTTCTTTTCATCTTGCTGTTTGTAATGTCTGTAATGTTTACATACATAATTGATATCTCACAAATTATATTTGTTGTTAGAACCCCTTTTTTACACCCCTTGATTTTACACTTTTTCCTATTTTACACCAGTTTTCTTTGGTCCTGGCGCATGACGCCCTGTTGACAATGAGACGTTACGTCAGGTGGAGGTAAGTTTTGTCGGGTGTTAAATTACGCACGCTCTATTCTGGTTTGGTTTGTCTTAGTGAATCAGTTTCTATGAGGTACTAGGGCCTTCCCAGGGCGTGAAGTCGGGCTCGTCCAACGAAATCTTTCTTCTGGGGCTTGGACAGTATACCTGGGCGATTTACATGACTTGTGGTTGGATGAGGTGTTGACGGAATGACTGCTCATCTTGAGTTTGTGAGCACTTGAATGTGCTGGTGATTATGTGTTGTTTGAGTCGGTGGGGACAGATCAACAGACTTGAGGTAAGCAATGGAAGCTGTTGGCGGCTGGTCAGGCTTGTTGTACTCAGCAAGCCACAAGAGTACCTCCTGACTTGAGCGAGTGGGCGCCTGGAACAGGTTCCTTGGTATCTCAGGTGCAACTGGAGTGAGTAGGTGTCATAGAGCTTGGGCCTGTTCCCTGGGTGCAAGCTGTCCACTGGTGGAGACAAGGGCAGGGGTCAGCTCTGATAAATTGCCAGAGGCAATTAGCACCTACTTCACCTTCTCTTGAGTACTCTTTGGTGCGAAAAAGGCATAGGAAGATTACAACACACTCTCACGTCTGTGAGACGAAAGGCAGGCTTTGTGTCTCTCTACAGTGTTACACCATGTGAGCAGCTGCTGACGGGGTGGACACCCTATTCCAACACTTGACGCAAAGGCGCAATGAGTACTGAAAGTCAGACCTTGCTGTCTGCAGTCCCTACACGTGGGTGTTTGGTTCCGGCCGTGTCTTCCCAGTTGAGGGAACGTCCCCTCCGGCACAAAGGTGCGGTGGAAAGGACGAGCACCAAACCGACAAGCTGGTTTGCAAGCTGTGTACCTGTGATTGGCTCCGCCGTTTTAGCTACCGGAGTATGTAGAAAGGTTAGCCATAGCGAGTGCATGTGAGTTGAGGGTTGAGCAATTTGTGTATTGGCTCATCTGTTTCTCTCAAGGCGAGGTCAACTGAGATAGGTGCAAAGTCTACAGGAACGAGGTACGCAGGCAATAGTTTCAACTTAATGTTTATTCCGTTTAACTGGATTGAAACATGTGGTGGCGCACTACCTCCTACGCTTATCAGAGCTGTGCGGGAAGCTGAACTACGCAGAACAGGCAGAGGTACCTGTTTCTAGGCTAATGGGATGGGGTAGAATAGCACTGTGAGAACAACTGTAAACTAAACTGACTCCCTAAACCATTGTTACCCAGTAGAAGCTGCTATGTCTAATGTGGGTAGACGACGTGGCAGTAGTGGTATTGATAGGATGCTAGGATGACTAAGCAGGGTGTAATGTGATAAGTCCCAACAACAGGGCTTAAGGAAATACAATCCTTCTGGCACAAAGGTGCAGTGAAGGAAATTATAGTGAGGAATGAAGCTGGCGAGATCTTCGGCGGCTAGCGAGGTGAAGACTCTCAGGCTGATCGGTTCTGGCTCTGAGTACGGTGGAGACTGATGATTGCTCTCGAATCGAAACCTGGTGCTCCTTTATACTAATCAGGGCAGCTGCCTCGGCGTTCATTGGCTGGCGTCTTGAAGGCAAGGAGTGATCGCTCGCTGAGCGGGGGTGGCGAAAAGCATAGCTCTGGTGTGATATCACTGGCCGGCTGGGAGAACAGGAAGACTAGCGAAGAACCATACTACTAGGGCTACCGTCTAGTGGTGGTTTATAGTACTCGTTGCCTTGATGCACATAGCATCGGTGGGCTGGTGAATAATACAATCTCCGCTGGCTGGAATATCCATTTTTGCAGGGCAGACAGTACACTCTTTTAACGTCTTGTGGACAACGGTGATGCAAACTTTATAGGAATCAGATGCAAGGCTATGCTGTGCTGATGAACTGAAGTCGTCTAACCACCATTGTTGAAAATGTGTCATGCGTCCAAAAATTGTGATAAAACACAGTACCTATTATAAATTTCAAAGCAAACAAAAATCACGCACTGTATGTGCAGGATTTAAGGTAGAAGTAAAGTGGATCTCCTTATAGTGATGCAACCAGCAACACATTACATAAATGTAGAACTCTTTAAAAAAAGTACTGTAGAAACTTCCAAAATCGTCAGAAAAATATGGCTTGAGAATCATATTGCCCATTTTATATAATTGGGGTAAAATCTGACGGACAATGTGACCAACCTACAAACTATGTAATCAATAAATGCTCCCATTTGGAAAGTATTGCATAAGCTGATGAATTGCTACGGGATGCATGTTAAATTAGCAATTTTGATGATGGCTTTGGAAGAAAATAGTACTGAACCCTAAAAGTTATAGTTAAAATTTTTAATTATACTTGGTTACAACATTTATGGTTTAACTTATGTTTTTAAAGCTACGTTAAATTGTTTTGGCTTTTATTGATTGGACTTTAAAAGCATGCTTAGCAATTATAACAGAGTATGTAGACACATACGAAAAGTAAACGTTTCCAGCTAATGACTAGCCATGTTTATGTTTTCAGTTTCCAGCCGGTGAACGCAGATGCGTATGTGCTTTTTTCTCAACGTGTTTATACAAAATTCTTGTTGGTGTTGTTGGAATATTTAATCGGTAGTTAATTATTTTTTATTTGCTTTCTTTAAGCATAGTTGGTTGTAGGCACCATTGTAGTGCAATTTCTTGAGTGAAATGTAATATTAATCGGCATGTGTTTAACGCTTTGTAAAACTGCTTGTTCCGCCATTCTTACCCTGCCATCCGAAATGAAGCGGTGCTGATATAGTAATTTACGTATTGATTTGTTGGTTTCAGGGAAAATGCGCAGTGTTGATTTTACTAATTGATTCTGCAAATGAATTATTTAATGCTAGTGACGAACAAACATAATTTTAGCAAAGTAAACTTGCAATGATTACCATAGAAAAATACATGTTCAAGAGGTTGCGAATTTTGCAGACAGTAAGTTTACGTGTTTTGTAAATAATGTATTTGTAAATTGTTACTATAATTATTAAAATGCATGTGACCTGAAAAGCTGCTCTTTCAACACTTTTGTAGTGTGTGAATAATATTTGTTGGTCTATATCATAAATTCAATGAGTACATCTGTACAAATACGAACAACGTATGCATAGCGTTTTGATTTTTCATTGAAGTTAAAATTTTAGAATTTATAATAATTTGAATTTTATTTCCATACGAGCAAAATTTTCCACTGCTCCATCAAAACAATATGCAGCTCAAAATGCCACACACTCGTAAGAACATAAAAACAATGCAGTCTCACAAATGACGTTAAACTAAAGCCCCCCTCCCATATCATTGTTTCCTATTTTCCCTTGAAATAAATGAAACAGAATGCAACAAAAACAAAGTTAACTTGGCAACTACACAAATTAAACAAGTTGGAATGCCAACCTGGCTATAATATCCTAAATTAATTACTGGACGCAAGTTAGCTAACGCCAGTCTTTCAGTGCTTGCCATGATGAGAAACATGAGGAAAGAGGGAAATGCAAGTGTATATTGGACTCAAACATATGTTTACAAAACGTTTTTTCCTTCAGTGACAAACAGCTGTGGTGGAAGGATACATTGTGGCTGTGCTTCTTTTCTAGTACTGTCAAAATCTATCCCACTTACGTGAAATGGACAATAAGATAAGTGTTTATATTTTATTCAGTATAAAATATGTCACTGCAATTTCTTTGATGGTTAAATATATTAATTAATAACAAAAATTTCATTTCTTACCCAAGAATGCGCGTATTTCTTCTCTGGACGACTTACAAAGTCAATTTTATTTTTTAAAAATCCTCATCTAAACAGGTTAGCAGTTTTTTTTTTCTATGCCCGTATGTGAGGAAATATTCGCATAACATTTTGTAGATGTGCTAAAAAGTTAAGTTTATGAAAACCAGTTACAATACCTATCACACCTGTTGAATGGATTATTTTAAAAATTGAAAGCAATGTCAGATACATATTTTTTTTTCACATTCAGCCAAAGATATTGTCTAATTTCATATAAATCAATCACAGTAAGGACAACATGTCAAATAACCGTACAATCTTGGAAAGATGTGAGCAGTACATTCTATAATATCCCTAGGAAGCTGTTGCCTTCATAACGGGGTGGTAGAAAGTTGAACTTCGTGATGCGGTCAAAAGATGAACGACCGAGCAAGCAGGGCATGATGAAATGCCTGATAAGAGGCGCTGTAATGAGTTGTCAACCCGTTGGAAGAGTACTGAGCGCCCATCTAGTGGTTGGGGGGTGGGGCATGTCTGCCTATCGCTACTAGCATTTGTTGCTGCCTATAAGGACAGTGAAGTAATGCGATCATGAGAAGCCCACCATTGCAGGTCTATGTTATTATGTATGCCTGTTGCCATGCAGCCAAAAAGATAACCTTTTATTATCAAAATCGCACACATTTCACTCATCTCGCTTTGAAACTGTAATTACTGTAATCTTGCAATTATGGAGGTTGTCATTAGTAAAACATAATAGGTACAGTACACAAAATTTAATACAGTCGACTCTCAATGTATCGTTACCATATGTATCTATAAACTGCATCCACCAACAATTTTTTGTGGTCCGGTGAAACCCCTGTGTAAATAACGTTAACATAAGCTGCTTGTATCGTTTATTGTATGGAGTATCGATTAAAGTATTTTTCAGGTCCCTTCACCTAATATTTCCTGCAACTATTGTTTCTAAGCTGATGCAAACGTCTAGTAACTGGATGGGAAATATGTCACGCACGCGGCCATATATAACTGCTCTGCAGTGCGCTGTCTAGTGTCGTCTTCCCAGCACGTCTGTCGACACTGCTGCATGGTGCGACGAGACGAGCGAGTGTAGCTTTGGCGAGAGGGGAAGTGGTTACCCATAGCAACGAGCATGGCGGCCTAGTCCTCTCTCTCTCTCTCTCCCCCTTCTTTCTGTCTCTCTCAGCCGTGCACCTTCATTTCTCCCCTTACATGCCATGCCTTTGAGAGAGGTAGTTGTTGTTGAGTAAACTATAAAGTACATCCTCTGTTACTCTTGACCACACCCGCTTGGCTTGCTTTCCACACGCCGCCCGCCGGCAGCAGAGCAAATGAACTGCGCCTGGCAAACGTTAATTTTATCATTATTATGTGTCACTCAAAATAGTTGCACCTATCATCACTTGTATTTCAAAGCAAATGGTTTCACCTGAAAATGTCACGCAAAACATTTTAACGAGAATTATTATTTGAAAAGAGTTTTCTTTTGTGATTAAAAGTGTGTTTTTCCCATAAGGTTGGTGTTTTATTGTATCTGGCTTAAAATTAACGTGATTTTAAAACTTAATACTAATTTAACTTAAGGGGCAGCACCTTCGCGAATAAAATTATTGCCCAGAAGCATATTCTTGAACTCCCTTGTCACCAAAAATTGTTTGGACATCAAGTGACTTGTATCATAAGTGTAAAATTAATTTTCAGTCACTTCTGCGCAAAGAGCATGTGTCAATTTATTTGTATGGAGTAACCAAGGTTAAAAAAGTGGCAAGGAGGGATAGGATGACACCACTTTTTTTGAGAAGGGGGAGGTCATATTTCAGCATGCCACTGTGTAAAGAGAGAAGGGGATAGAGAGAAAGAAAGAAAAGAAGCCCTTAATTGCCAAAAAGAAAGTAATTAAAAATAGTAGCTCTCTCCAATTTCTTCAGCTACCATAAAAGACATAGGAAAAAAAAAGAAGGAAAGGCCTCCACCTCAGCCATTCATTCTTTAAATCAGGGGTTCCAAAACTTTAGTTTATCATGCCTACCTTTGGCAAAAATATGTAATTACGCCGTCCCCCCCCCCCCCTTTTTTTTTTTCCTTGTCACAACTTCATTGTTATAAGGGTAAAAACAGAAACGAATAAAAGTCTCAAAGGTTTTATTTAATCATTAAATTTTAATGCTTTTAAACACAAATGGTTGTGAAGAAATCAGTCAATGAGATGGATCAGCATGCATATTTTTAACGAGATTCCCAATTCTTGGTTGAATAGAAGAAACTGCATAACGTAAACCACTGGCAATATTGAGTTTGCTTCATACTTCGTTTTTATTCTTACTGCTGCTGAAAACACCCTTTCACACAAATAGGTGCTTGAAAAAGGTGAATACAATTGCAACGCTTGCTCTGCTATGTCGGGATAAACTTTGAAGTACTTGACCCAAAACAATGTTTTGTCAGTCTTCTCAAAATCGTATTTTGCAGCAGAATCATTTTTTATTTCCAACTCCTGCTTTTGCAAGGGTTTCTGGCAGTGAGTCTCTGTCAACATGGAAAGGATCCGTCGCTAATCTATAAATGTTACTATTGAGTTAGGAAAGTAACCTCTGAACTTGTCATTTAGGTGCTGCTGCAATTGGTTTAATATTTTTGTCTTAGTGACAGTATCCTAAAAACCTTTTTAAAGCGTGTTTCTTCTGAGTTTCCATATAAATTTGAAAAACAGGAGTAGTTGCATGCCTCTGCTAAAGTTTTACGATTTCAAAGTTGCAACTTCTCAGTACACGCAGTGATGGCATCACGATGATAAATTATATTGGAATCTCCGCCCAGTAATTTCAAGTTGAGGCGGTTCACTGAATCAAATATATCGGATAAATAAGCCAAAAATACTTGGGCACCTGTGCTGTTATAACCTCCACCCAGGACTACTCTTGGTTTTGTCGTTTTGTAGTAGCTCTAGGTACCTACACTACAGTCCGATTAAAAAAGTTTGAATTCTATTTACTAACTGTACAAGTGAACATTTCGGCATCCCCCTTAAAATGTCGTCTCGCCTCCATTTTGGGGGGGGGGGGGGGGGACACTTTGAAAATGCTTTTAATCTTCCCCATAGTAGTACAGTGTGCCACAGTGTTTCTACATTTAGCTCAGGAGTTATTTAATTCAAGTATTTTCCAAACTTATCATATTCACCACACAAATGTGACTGGATTATTTCTTACAGACTTGCTCAATATGACACTAAAAATGTTGGTGCAGTTTAATTATCGGTAGTGAAAAATATCCTTTTCCTAAATTTATGGCTTATGGTTTACACAAGTATATTGGTACAACAAAGCACATAATGTAAAATAATGTGACTCAAGATTGTCCGCCCTAAATCATTCTGGTTACTCACTTCGTGATTTCGGGAGATCGTGAAAAGGCTGTGAATTTTTAGTGACCCTGAAAGAGCATGGGAAAACTTATTTCTGTCTGGCATTAAAATTTTCTGTTAATTCAACTAACCACTGAGGAGTGTTTTTGCGAATTGTTTGCAGTTATCAAGAACAGTACCTTTAATGAAAGTAGTGTACTTTTCAATTTTTTTATGTTGCAACCGGGTTCCTAATTCTTGCAAAAGTTTGAAAGTCTATCATATTTATGTTAGTTCATTAAAACATTGGTTGTGGCCATCATGGCGGTAGTTGTTTATAGATGGTCATTGTCACAGCCATCATTTTGGTATTAATCACATGTCATGTGCACTGTTTTCATTATTCAGTTTGACACCTTTGCTTTTATAATAGTACAGGCTGGGGGGTTGTGTGGTGTCGAGTCACAGGCTGCTATAGGCGTGCAGGATAATTTTTATGTGCCGACAGCTTGATATTTTCTATGGCCTTGCTCCTAACTTACAGTATTTATCCGAATACAGGCAGACCTCGATTCTAGGCCGACCCTCACGTTTTGCTACCTGTCCAGTTGAAAAAAAAAACAAAGTTAGTCATTATCCTTTCTATGAGAATCACTGTCACTTTCATTGCTGGTATTACCGTTCTCCCCCCATCTTAAGGTGCAGTTACTCCGCCTCTCACTGTTCTTGGATCCCTAGTGTTTCCTTTCTGTCCCCTACAGTCGGGTATTATCTGGCGTGGTTGGCTCATATAATAATAAGGTTGATAATTGGTAGGGTGAGAAACAGCAGTATGCTATTGGAACTGGCTTTAAACTACTGATCTTGTTACTCAGAATAACGTATATCTGGTTGACATGTGACAGTTGTATTGCCCCAATGGCTAAATGTCCAGCACATGCATCACGACTATCTTTTGGTGCCCAAACGTAGGTAACAGCCATAATCTCTATTACTATAATATAAGACATGTGTATAACTGGGGCAGTGCTGTAAGAATGTGGCTGAGTACTCTGAAGGAGTGCGGGCGGGCTCAGCTTTGCTACTTGCTGTTTACTCTAGGCAGTTACTTCCAGGCTCCTCAAGTGGAAGATATAACTGGAGGTGAAGGTCACTGGTGATTAACTGCCATTTTTATGGCCAAATGCTATATGCAGGTGCTATGATAGACTGGCGGTACATGGGGCCTCTGTTAGGATGGCCCTCCCCATTCTGCCGACATAGTGCAGCCAGACTGCATGTGAAAGGGAGTAGTGGTGATGGTGGGTGGTTCGTTGGTTGGTTTGGGTTGAATGGTTGGTTGGGGTTGGTTCAGGGAAGTAGGCTAGTGCAGGTAGTATCAATGTTCACATGATTTGGGAACAACACTCCCTCGCCTATCCCTCTCTTGCTGACTAGACCATGGTCTGGTAGAATGCACAGAAAACGAGATATCAGCAGCAGGATTAAATGTCGCAGGCGTGACATGTTTCACGTTGTAACCTCATGTTAATATGAAATGATAATGCTCTGCAAGAGGACCATGATCAACATGCTTCAAAATATTTTCAGGGTAGCCCCTATGATTAAATAAAAGCAGTTAAAATATACGTCAATCTTAAGAAATTGAAATATGTACATTTTTGCATGAAAGGAAATTTATGCATCCATGGCTGGGCTGTTTTGATACTTTTTATGTTACTTTCAAATTTGTTTGCATTTGTTGGAATTTGTTTGCATTTGTTGGAAAAGTATGTTTTGTAATCTTTATTCAGCTTGGAAGACTACTTAACAAGCCATGCAAAATGAATATAGCATGCTCCTGTTGAAAATATCTTTTAAAATGTTGATATGTTGGTACCGTATTTACTCGTTTATAGCGCCCACTCATGTATAGTGTGCACCATGATTTTTGTGACAAGTTCCAGGGATTTTTTTTTTTTTTTTTTTTTTACAAAATTGCACCAAAATTTTGTGGCGCCCTGTTAGTAAGTATGATGCAAATTATTCTTTTTTACATTAATGTGTGTTGATTGGGATATGTTTGGAAAATACTTTAATTAAATAACTTGAGTGCAAAAAGCCAAAATAAAAATAATTCCGAAACCCGTGTGCTCCTACTACTCAAGACTTCCGGCTTTGTTTTTCTTTTTTCTCCTTTCTCCTTTCAGCAGTGAAGGGCTCTCCTTTTTTTTTGCCATGCTAAAATGTCACACTACCCTTCTCTGTAAAGAAAAATGGCCTCTGTCCATTCTGCCCCCCCCCCCCCCCAACACCTAAATGGTTCGCTACCCTCTACCAGGGAAACAAAGAGGGCTTGGCGGAATTATCAAGGGGCAACATCTAGGTTATATTACAAGTGGGGGGAGGGGGGCCACCTGGCAGTTCTGGTTTGCCATTTGACAGGATGCAATGGGGGGGGTTGAGTTGTGACCTACACATAACTGAAGGGTCACTGAGAGAGAAAAAGAGAGAGAAGGGAGAGGAGTGTTGAAAGAGCGAGAGATGAGACAACAGACGGGACAACAGACAGGCCCGCCACTTCCCTCATCATCTCCAGACAGTTTACGGCTACCACTCCCCCTTCCCCTTTTATTTGTTCTGTGTATAGCCGGCACCCCTGGAATTTTTTACTTTATTTTTGGGGGGGGGGGGGGGTAAAGGGCACGCTATACATGAGTAAATGCGGTATGTTGTGTCAGAGAAACTTTACAGATGTCACCCCTGGTAAATGATGCAAATACTGTATTTTGGCAAGTAGTGGCCACGTGTGTTTATGCCATGTGCGTGTATAGGCCGCACCAGAAGTTTTTGATGAAAAATTAGGTATAATTAATTTTTCAAGTATAGGCTACACTGAACTTTGTATTCCTGTAGATATTGCTGGGGCATCATCACACTAGTATGCTGGCCAATCGGCTCAACAACATCAAACTACAGCAAAGTCAAACTGATTAGTTTGCCAATTAGTTTGACATTGGATGTGTCCTTGCAGTGCCAGCATCATCACATACACTAATGCAGGCACGCACATCACACAGAGAGAGAGAGATAGATAGATAGATAGATAGATAGATAAATGCTGAAGGCTGATTCATTTGGCATAAAGTATACCGTAACTAAAAGCACAATGAAAGTACTTGTGAATGGAGTGTCCAAAAACTTTAATTATTGTATTTTGTTAAATTTTTTTTTTTACAATTTTTGGTATTAAATTTTTTTATTGGATTATTTTGAACATTTTAATGTCACAATCGCTCTTTTAAAATTAAGACTTCAATATGATAAATGAGTACATACGCTAAAGCATTGCCATAGGGAATTAAATTAATAATCAGGAATGAGTCACTCTCACAAACCTGATGACTGTCAGCGTCATGTTTACAATTGCCTGTTGCAGGAGGGTGACAAGATAGAGTGAGAGACAGCGACAGGAGCTAGAGAGGATGAAGGGGCATTCTAAAAATACCTCCAGCTGCCAAGCCTAGGCTGTCTGTTATTGTCGAGGGGGGGGGGGGGAGAGGTGACCAGTCACAGGGGTGGAGAGCATCTCAGTGGGGGGAGCAGAAGGGAGTGATAAAGAGTTCATCATAGTTGTTGAGCGGGGAGGGGTGACTAAAGATGGGGATGCTGAGTGATGAGAGGGAGAAAGAAAATAAAAGGGAGTGGCTCAGTCTGACAAATTCTGGAACATGTTTTGGTGGGAAACATTTTTTTAAATGGCAATGTCTTGTAAGTAAGCCACACCCCACTTTTTGTAAAAAATTATTTTGTATATATGTGCACTCATACATGTCGAAAAACAGTACTTTGTATTTTCGTGATTCAAAATTTTCTTTCTTTCTTTCTTTCTTTCTTTCAATTATTGTATGGGTCAATACTAACTTACTGTGTAAATGCCTGGGCTTAATTGACTACATACATAAACTTTTAACAGACATGGTTATAACGATAAGCATATGCACTAAACACACACTGCTTGGCTACAATTTACAGTGTATGTATGTGTGTGTGTGTGTGTGTATATATATATATATAACAACACACTTGTGTTGTTCTTGTGTACAATTTGTAGTGCCAAGTAAACATAAATTTTTTAAAGAGTTGGGTAACCTGGAAAACCTGGGAAAAACCTGGAATTTGAAATGGTATGTAGAGTGGCCACCCATTAGATGTACTAACTAGAAGTTAGACTTGGTAGAACCCAGTTTTAGTACCTCTGGTTTTTTAATCTTCCGGAATTTGTTTTGCAAAATTTCTTTGCTCCCATGAAAGTAGTTAAAATATTCCACTTTTGGCACTTTCATGCATTCTTTTACATCTTTCTCTGTCCTTGGTGCTTTGAAAAGTGTATTTAATGAAAGTTTTTGCTGTGTTTGAAATTACAAGACTACATATAAAACTGGCAAATTTGGTCTGTCATTATTTTTCAATACTTCTTTTTTTAATTGTGTAATTTATATATTGATTTAGAATATACAGCCCCCTGAAAACATGGTACTGTTATAGGTTCATAAGAATGGTTATTAGGAGTTGGATATCCAAAGAACTGTTTTGAAATTTGTATGGAATTTTTTGCTTATTGAAAATTGCAGAAACAGAAATACTAATATACATATGTATTTATATAATTATTATTATATTTGTGTTAGAATAACACACAGTAGTTTGGAAAATATGTACAGTAGGTGCAAAAGAAAAATTATTTCAGATAGTGTACATTTTTAGTGCTATTCAGTTTCTTTTATTAATGGTTTTGTCTTTGAATATTCTGGTTTCTCAGTCTTTTAATTTTGTTTCTTAACCAGAGAAAACTAACAGCAAAATCAACTTGGTTATGGCAGTTTTTTTTTTGCAAATTTGTTGTAGATGACTGAACTGCAGGCAGAGTATGACCTCACACTAGGGGGACTGAACCAGAGTATCGAGAATATGAATTGCTGCCCTGCAGAGTTTGTGGAGCAGCTGCGTAAGCTGAGTTTGGTCCAGCAGAAGATCAAGGAGATTCAGCAGGAGCAACAGCGCGATAGTGCGGAGCTGCTGAAGCACGAGTTGTCGTCGACTGCATGTGGGAGGACTAGTGGGGACTTCAGGGAGGGTGAGGAGGTGGCAGTGGGAGATATAGAGGAGAAGCGTGGAATGCACGTGATGCAGCAGACACGCCTCAATCAGGAGCTGCAAGAGCTGACACGTGCCCTTGCTTTCAAGGAGGAGTTGGCCTCCAAGTTGGTTGCCAATGCAGACCAGATGGCCACTGTGCGAGAGGAGTACGTGCTCAACCAGCAGACTGTTGAGAACCTCAAGAGGGAGAAGGAACAATTGCAGCATGAACTCAACAAAGCACAAGGAGCTAACTCTGGCAAGTAAGTTGGCACCTGTTTGTCTAATGAATCATGTACAGTGAAACCCTGATAATAATTTTCCACTTGAGAAGTTTTCCTGCTTAATAAGTTGAATAATTTTGCACCTTGTTTATCTGCACATGTGTAATTTGACCCTTTTAAGAAGTTTTCCTGGATTAATAAGCATAATTTTTCTATTCCCTTCAGAAATGACCTAACAGACCTTTACTGACCATATTTACTAGTGTATTGCATGCTCTTTTTTTCACAGAATAAAGGAAAAAATTTTTGGGGTCCGCACTACACAAAAAATACTAAGGGAAACGGAGTTTGTAAACTGTCTGGAGATGTTTAGAGGGAAGTGTAGCTGAACGTTAGCTCATCTCTTGCTCTTACATCATCACTCCTCTCTCTCTCTTTCTCTATCAGCACCTCTTTTAGTTCCCCCCTCCAGGCCTCCCCAGTGACCATTTCTGCTAACCTCCCCTAATTTTTTGGCTTATCCACATCCCTGTTCCAATTGTTCCAAGCATTGCTTACGCAATACATGGGCAACAAACATGTCATGATGAATGCCAAAAATTCATGGAGGTTTAAGCTGTCAGTAATAAAATATGATGTGTAGGTCTCAAAGCCTACCCCAGTAAAAGAAGCAAAAAGAAAAAAGGAAGCCAGCTGCCCACAGCTGTTGACATTTTTCTTTTGATGACCGTACTGTGATTCTACAGTACGCCACAATAATTTGACTTTTAGCGCCACAAGTTTTTAATTAAAGTACATATTTTCCAAACATATCACAATCACCACCACACATTAATGCAAAGATAGAATAATTTGTTACATACTCTCAATCTATCGTTATTCAGGGGACTGCCAAAAATGTCCATACATGCAGGATTTAAGTAACGGTTTCTGCCTTATACATCAATAAAATACAACTTCTAACCTTGAGTATAGAAAGAGCTGTACATTATCTGTGAATAAAGTTGATGCGTGACAGTCCCGGCTGGTTGACTGTCCCTGTCCTGGATGACTTTCTTGATGCTAGGCAAGTCACATCTCAATGCGGTTATTCGGTTCTGGTTACTGGGACCCGCCCGGTATACAACATGGGCCTGGTTGCAAATGCCAAATTTTGCAGAATTTCACATTTTTTTACTTTACTTTACTTTGTCCGTTGATAGGGAGGTTGACTACATTACTTGGACACTTTGTTATTGTGTGGGACCTCGGTTCATTACAATGCGTTTTGCGAATTCTCTACCTGGGCCAGCGTCCCTGGTATTGTAAACATCTGCTTCCGTAATGGCTGGGCTGCTGGGCTCATCCTTTCTACCCATAACGGAAGTACAATGGGTGACGTTATCTGTTGTCTGCTCTCTCAGGGTGGTGGTTTGGCATTGTTTTGCGGCAGTGGCACGGGTGACTGGCTCGTGGTATCAATTTATACTGGCCACTCCCGTCGGTGGAGGGGCTTTGCGTTCACTCATGTGTTCTGACTCTGCGGATGTTACAGTTTGACTCTCGCTCTATGCGGTCATCCTCTCATACTCTATAGACCTTTCTACTGAGCAGGTGGGGGCGGTCGCCAAATTTTACCGGTGTTTCCACAGATGTCAGCGCAGGAGGAGCTAGGTTTTCTTCCTCCTCATGTCCTCACTCCATGCTTGTCCGGGATTGGGTAGGATGGGTAGGGTAACGTGCCGTACGTCCCAGGTTCTCTATCTTGAGTTAACTCCGCCGTCTCGGGGGGAGGTGTAGGCAAGACCGAGCCTGGCAGGAGGGGATACGCTGCTGCATCCAGTTCAGTTCCCGTGGAGGGTAGTCCTTCAGCCATAGTAAAGGAGGCAGTTGAGGCTCGTGCAACACTTGCTATTGAGGTCTCGTAGAGTTGCTGACTCTTTACTGTCAGTGGAACAAGCAGGGTGACAGTGGGGGTTTGCGACCTAATCTTAGCGCTTGTGGAGGGGGTGGAAATGGAAACTTCATTTGATAAACTTGTGCTTGTGTATGGGCTGTCGCAGACAAGGCGATCCGTGGGATCACGTCATGGGATCTCAGCTGGGACATGAGGTGGCGTCCGGCGAGGTTCGACTCAAAGGTTGGGGCTATTGACCCGGGGTTACGTTCCCTGGAGAAATGTACCCTAGGAAAGGGGCAATAAGATGGGGGAGGGGGACTGTCTACTCTCTCTTCGTCCGATGAGGGCGATCTACTGTTGGGTAGGGGAGAGAGACGCTTCTTCTGCCTCGTGGGAGTCCGGGGTTCGATCTCCGCCGGATGTTCCGGGCCTAATATGTTCCCTTCCTCTCTGTAGTATGGTCGTATCTGCAAGTAGGGGACTTTGCAGACATGCCCCCTTTGATCGCTCACCCAATAAACATTCCCCCAACGTTCTTCCACCGTTACTGAGCCTACCCATTTCGGAGCTAAGCTTGTGGCAAAGTTCTTGGTTACTCTACTGAGGGGGTGGTTTCTTATCAGTACCCGAGTTCCCATGGGATAAATGTTCTTGCGGTCTTGTGTAGGGGGATACTTCCTGCTTATGTACTTACTCTGGTTCACTTTGGCCTGTTCCTCCCTGGCTCAGGTGGATTCAACCACATGACGAGGGTGGTTCGGGTGTGTACGGTTTCCTCCCATTGCCAGTCCCTGGGACGCCTGAGGGTTAGCCCCAATAGCAAACAGCTAGGGGTGGTTTGAGTGGCCTCATTTTCTCTGCGGTGCATAGCAAATGGGATGGTGGGGACCTCTTTGTCCCATTCCGCCTAGCAGTCACCCACGCTCTTGCGTAGGCATTTTTTAAACTCCTGTTTGCGCCTTTCGGTTGGGTTAGAGCGGGTGTGGAAGGGGGGGTCGTCCAGACCTCTGTTCCCCAGGTCCTACATGCATCTTGCCAGAGATGGCTGATGAAAGGGGTTCCGTTCGTTATCTCTCAATATAGTCCGGGGATACCCCCAGCAGGTATTTACCTTTGAGGCTAATTTCTCCACTATCCTCTTGGTGCTCTGATTGGGGAGTGGGAAAGGTTCCACCCAACGGGAGAAAAGGTCAGTTAGGACAAGCAAATAGCGATTTCCCTTAATACTAGGAGGGTACAGGCCAATTACGTTAGCAGTGACGTGTTCCCATGCTTTTGTGGGTGACCGGGCTGTCTAGGGGTTTCAAGGCATGGGGTATCCCTTATTTCTGCAACACACCTTGCAATTCGCAACGTACCTCCGTAGGTCTCGATTCATGTAACACTATGCATAATGTTCCCTGACGCTTCGAATAGTCTCCCTTGTTCCAGGATGTTGGGCGTGGGGGTGGTAATGAAAGTGTTCACTAATCTCTTTTGTTGGAGGTTCCGGGGGGCCCAGATATGCCAAGGAGAATTTGGGTGGCAGTTCCGAACCCATGCCATCGTATCATATTGACGGTATTGGTGGGGTTTCCTTTGTATCAGTAGCTCGGTTAAAGGGTATCCCCATTGCTCTGTCCTGATTCGATCCCGGGTGAGAGTAGTCTGTCGTAGGCAGAGCCCGGAGTCCCTAGTTTGTTTCATCATAGGCGGGGGAATAACTTTCTCCCAGTCCTCACAGCTCTTAGTCCCCATTCTGGGGTCAGGGTTACGGGAAAGGGCGTCAGGTAAATTGTTTCCCTGGCCGGGACAATGTTGCACGGTGAAACTGAACTCACTGAGGAACAATTCCCAGCATCTTAGTTTAGCACGTTGGCCGTAGGTGTCGTATAGCCATTTTAAAGCCTGATTGTCCATGGGGAGGTTGAAGGGGGTTCCTTCTAACAGATACCTATACTTACGGATATCCCAGATTATTGCTAGACATTCCTGTTCGTTACTATGGTATTGGGCCTCCGTGGTTTTGAGTTGGGTGCTCGTGTATGAGATGACCAGTGGATCGCCTAGCTCGTCCCCTTGGTAAAGCACTGCGCCTAGTCTTGTTTGGCTAGCGTCTTTTTGTAATATTAGGAGCTTCTTGCTCGTGGGTCAGAGTAATGCGTGATATTTCCAAATTCCTCCTTTAATGCTTTGAAAGTTCTTTGGATTTCAGCGGTCCATCACCATGTGCGGTATTTCCCTAGAAGGAGGTGGAGAGGGGCCATTAGGTGAGCTATGTTGGGTATAAAACTTTGGAGCCAATTGCATAAGCCTAGGAAACGGCGGAGTTGTCTCTTGGTTCGGGTAGTAGGGGCATCTTGGATTGCACGTATTGATTGTCTGGGAAGTATGCCTTCTGGGGTAAGGATATGTCCTAGGTACGCGGTATCCTTCGTGCCGAAGTGACTTTTACTTAATTTAAAAGTCAGTCAATGCATTTCCAAACTCTCGAGGACTCTTAGTCAGGTGTTCCCAATGTTCCTCCCAACTTCGGGAGTAAATTATGATATCATCTAAATAGGTAAAGCAAAACTTTCTGATATAGACAGTTAAAACCTTGGCAGACATGAGTTCGAAAGTAGCGGATGCATTCTTGAGGCCGAAAGGCATTACCCGGAACTGCAATGTTTCCCCTGTGGGGTGGTAAAAGCGGTGTACTTACGGCTGTCGGGGTGGACGGCGATTTGCCAATTTCTGTACTGGAGGTCCAGCGTACTAAAAATGGCAGCGTCTCCTATCTCCCAAAGGGTGTTATGGAGATCGATGGCATGGGGTGCAATAGGGTGAGTGTTGTCGTTCAAATTTTTATAGTTGATGCAAAATCGTCTTCCACCGTCCTTTTTAGGAACAAGTATGATGGGTGAATTGTATGCCGAGGTGGACGGCTCGACGATGCCTAGAGGTACGTTAAAAGAGCATTAATAACACATTTTACAGCATTTATTTTGTGGTTTTTAATATTTTTATAGCATTTATTTTGTGATCTGTAGCGTTTTGTAGCATAAATAAAAAACTGGGAAAATAGCATTTAAAAACTTTTTTTTCCATGTTATCCTTGTTAAGTGTCAACATTTTACTAGTGCATTTACACTAAAATTAATTTTATTGTTACATTGACAATTTAAATAGATTTCGGCATGTACAGGCTGCACATTTTTACAAAAAAAAAAACTACGAAAAGTGGGGTACAGCTTATTTACGAGATATTGGCATTAAAAAAAATATTTCCCCCAAAACAGATTTAGAAATTTGTCAAAATACAGTACATTTTAATGTTTTAAGTTAGTTTCTAAGTAAAATAAAATAAGAACAAATGAATAACTTTTCACTCATGCAATAATGTAACTAGTTGTTTTGAATGTGCACCACGTATTTAACAGAGTTTTCACCGCCTGTGTATGGGTTTTGAAGGGGGAGGAAAGAGGACGAATTAGTGAAAAGATGAGACAGCTAGTGCCACACGGGCCTGCTTATGGGTTGGGGAGGGGGGGGGGGTAGAAAGAGGGACAGAGAGTAGGACAAAGAAAAAGGGGCTGCTTGTTGAGATGGATGTGGCCACAGAGTGTGGGATGTTAGGAGCAAGAGGGCGAGAATGAAGGCTGTGGCAGGCGAGAAAGAAAGAAAGAGTGAGAGGGAGAGGATGGGAGCTGAATAGTGTGGGCGTGGCTAGATGGAAGATTTTCGCAAGAAGGGGAAGAGGTGTTTATGGGCATGGCTACAAGGGTGGATATTGGATGGCAGAAGAGGGGTATGGCTGTGACCTGGAGGTATGGAGGGGACAGAGTGTTGGCTGTTGAGGGGCAGGAGGTGGCGGGCTAAGTGTGGAATGTGGATGGCAGCAGAGAGGTGTGAGTTTGGCCAACTGGAAGGCGGCCTGGCGGGGACTGCTGCCTCCTGCCACCCGAGTTTATTAACAAATGCACGAGCAAAATACATACATGAATCTGTATTTTGCAGCTAAAACAGACAGTTTACTTATTTAATTTCTTATATTTTATTTGAAAAACCATATCGGTAGTTATAAAACTGCAAGGAAACATAAACAGAGGTAGTTACTCAAAAATATAGTTATTTCAGATATTTTTTCCCGTTCATGAACTTTCATAAAATTTCGCAAATATTAAGCTAAAAACAGAAAATTTCGCATCTATTTTACATTTATCGCAATTGCTAATTTGATGTACCTTTAATAATACATTAAAAAATATTTCACCTAAACTTGTTTAAATAAATAAAATGTCCCAAAATACCATATATAATTCATTGTAATCCGACACCAACTGCTAGTTGACCCAAAACTATAGGCTGTTCACGATAAAGTGAGCACTTTTGAGGGCCTAGTTACTTTTTTCTTTCAGTCATTTTTTGATCGTTTAACCACCTTTTAAATAAATATTGCCGAGTAAGTAATCAACACAGCGTGTATATTCCATCACACTCGGAAATTACAGTCTAAGGCTAAAATAAAATATATTTATGGAATGTTATTCCAAATGAGAAGGCTTTCAAAAGTGGTCACAATACCATGAATACATTATATCAAACCCTCTGAAAATGAAAATATTATGACACCGAATGCAAGTCAAATTTTTAATGTCCTGTGCACGCTTGTTCAGCTAAGAGTGCATGAAGTTATCAATCTGGCAGTGTGGTCATGACGAAGGGCGGTGGCCAGAGGATTACCCCTCCACGCCGCTACAATTTTGGTGCTTGTAGCAAATTTCTCTCTTTTAAAGTAATTAATTACCGTATTTACTGGCATAATTCTCGCACCTTTTTTTTTACGGGATTTTAGTGCAAAAAATTATGGTGTATGATTTATACAAGGAATCGCCAAGACACGTGCATGTAAACATTAAAATAAGGCCTACTGTACTTATATGTTGTGTCTGCTTGCGGACTGCTTCCTCTACGTCGTCAATTGAAATAATTACATTAACAAAATTAAGAAATAAAGGGCAATCGTTAGTATTACTGCATATTTTTTATTTTACTTATAACTAAACGTAAAAAATGAGTGTGGAAACACCTGTATTGGCAATGTAACTGTTTTCAACATGGTGACTTAGTAGGAAAAACAAAAATATTTAGGCTATATCCATTACAAAACATCCCACAAGACCAAAAGGTAATAAATATGTCGGTGTTTATGTAAATATTATTAAAAAATTTAACTCCACATCTAAAAATACAGTAAAACCATCGACTGCACGCTGCACATGGTCCAAGGAAGTTTCGACGAAACTTAAACTGCACGCCGCAGAATATTCCACAAATGTTTGACCAATCATTTGCTCGCGCTTGTGTTGATCTAGTGATGCTGTTCTAACTGAATGCCGGTGCCCCTATTATAACGGCCATCTTGTGAAATCTAGGCAGTTTCAAGAATGTTCAACCAATCATATGCTCGTGCTCGTATTGTTCCAGTGTCACTGTTATAACTAAATGCCAGTGCCCCAATATTATAACGGATATTTTGTGAAACCTGAACAGCACGCCGCAAGCTGATAGAATACTCTGGTTGTTCACTTCACTTGCTGGCACTAGCGCAAATAATACATATTTTTTCAGGCCCCAATTCTTCAGAAAGCTAACAAATGCTGTAGTCTTTTATTACTATTAATTATTCAACGCACATTTTTCACAGTTACATACATATGCATTGAAACATTTATAATTAGTTTTAGAACCAGTGGGGAAAATGTGATGTAAGAGGACGTGCCACTGGCTATCATTCATGGGCATGTGCTCTTGTTTATATTGGCAGTTGTTTAAGTAAAAAAAAATATAGGGTTAGGAAACATGTGTTATTTTGCTTCAAGAGAAACGTGCTGCGTGAAATACGAAAGGAAACTTTTTTCCGGAATTCTGCACCATAAAGTTAGGGTGCTTGAATTATGCCAGGGCGAGAATTATGCCACTAAATACAGTTTATTTTACTGCAAAGAAAACTTGTAATTTTGAGACAGAAATTAAAAAATAAGGTGATTGTAATTGATTTCTTCACTGTCTTTAATAATTAATCATTCAAAACCACGTCCTCTGATTTTCCCTGTTGTGAGTTACACTGCACTCAGCTCAGTACTTACGTACCCATTATTAGATGGCAAGAGGTGTTGAATATGCCCTTACATTTTATCAGCTTATTCAAAAATAAATTAATATAAATCCTCCAATTTCCCCACAATAAGTTACTTAAAATGAACTTTATACATATAACGCTCGATGTTCAAACAATTTTTGTTGACAAGGGAGGTAAGTATATGCTTCCTGGGCATATGATTTTATTCGTGAAGTGCTGCCCCTCGAGTTAAATAAATATTACATTTTAAAAGCATATTAATTATATGCCAGATACAATGAAACACTAACCTTATGGGGAAAAAACGACCTTTAGTCACAAAAGAAAGCATGTTTGCAAATAATAATTCCTCGTTAAAATATTTTGCGTAACATTTTCAGGCAAAACCATATGCTTTGAAATACAAGTGATGATAGGTGGTGCAACTATTTCGAGTGACGCATAATCTTGATAAAAATATATACGTTTGCCAGGCACAAATTTGCTCTAGGCCGTGTGAAGGCAAGCATGTGCAGCCGAGAAACTTTAAACAAGTTTCTCGGCTGCACATTTCGTTTGCTAGACATCAACTTTCCTCTCTCCAAGGGATGTAAGGGGAGGAAGGAAAGTGTGTGGCTGAGAGAGACAGAAACGAGGGTGAGAGAGAGGATGTTAGTTTGCCTTGCTGATTGCTATAGGTAGAGACACCTGTTTTTGGTGAAAATGTTGATTTTGTCAAAAATTTATTTGATTTTAAAAGAGAGTGCTAGTATTAAAATAATAATTATGTATAATTAGTCACACCTGTTTACTGTAAAAAGAATGGCAAATTTTGTCCTTTTTTTACTTGATTTTGGTAAATTTTTTGTCATTTTTGTAATTGATTTAGATACTTTTTGTTAATTTCTAAAAACAAAATCTGCAAGTTTGAAATTAGTTTTTATAAAGTTTTGTGGGAAACAGTGGTAAGTGATTCAAAAGATTAAAAACAACATAATATCACTTCATGTAGGTATTTATAGTTATTAAACCAATAATAAGCATCCTAATTGTTGTGCTTGAAAATTTGCAAACAACTACACTGTTCAGTTGTAATAAGTGAAAATAAACATTTAAGTATTTTTGAACAAACATAAATTGGCTAATTCAGCTTTAAGTAAATGCCAGTGTAGTCATCAATTTCATATTTTCTGTGTTGTCATTAAATTTTTATTATCAGGTAGCAAAAAATTATTCTCAGTATTATTTTTCATACAGTATTCTGTGTCTGTGCGGGGACACCAACATATATGCTTAACTGCAATTTTTTTCTTAAATATATATATATTATACCCAAATATTTATTTAAAAATAAAACATAGGCTTGTGACAAAATCATAACATATGTGTCGCAATTAATTCCTTTCCTTCAGCAGGTATTATCCATTTTTCAGACAAAAATATTTGCAAAAAGAAGTTTACTGAAATTAATTACCGTATTTCGGCTTGTATAGGCCTCACCTTTTTACAAAAAAAAAAAAAAAAACTACAAAAGAGGGGTGGGGTCTAATTTTGAGATGTTGCATAAAAAAATATTTTTACCCCCAGAAATCTGTATTAAGTGATATTTATAACCATATACAGTGTAAACTCGAGCCATCTAACTCAGTTTGACCGAAAGTCTGTGTCCACAGAGCATTTTCTGTGGTTCCGAGACAAAATCCTGATGTAAACAATGCTACAAAAAGTCAGTTTTTGCTGAACTCAAAATTTAACTTTTACGGCATCGATCAAACTAAAATTTCATTAGCATTGCCAAAAATTGCACGCTCCGATCATTAAACAAAGAATTATTAACAAAGAAGTATAAGTATGAACTATACTTGCCAATGCATAAAAAGTCATTACAGTACATGATGTACACATGCCCCAGTAGTACTAAAGATAACACAAATAAAATACATATTTAACACACATATTTTTGCTTACGACTCATTGCCCTGCATTTAGTTCTATTTAAGTAATTTACCACTTCCAAAATAACGCCAGAGCTAATTGTGCTTCGCTACCATATTTGCCACTTACACGCTTGACAGCAAACTACGTTGTATCTCACTTGTCAATATTATTGGATTATCTCAGCACGATCACTCATCTGCAAGTTGGTATATAACTGTGTTTACTGCTTTAGAGCCAAACCTTGGTCAGTGAACCCTGTGATGTCTGTGCTGCTAAAGGTTATGTTGAGTCAGGTACTAGCCTTACGTTAAATTGGGATTGACTTTGGTGGCCTGTTCCGTGCTATGCCAGCCGTGAGTCTGCTTGTCCACCAAGGCAGTGCACATTGAAATGGTGACATCTGTCAGTGGCAGCATTTATAGCAGCTCTGAAGCGTTTTGTTTCCATCAGAGGCTTGCCATCAGACATCTACTCAGACAATGGCACCAACATGGTGGGGACAAGCAATTATTTGAAAGTTCACCAAGAATTGTTTCAGGGTGCTAACAAGCAGCAGATAGCAGACAGTGTGACTGAACAAGGAATCAAATGGCATTTCAACCCACCTGCTAGCCCTCACTTTGGCAGTATCTGGTAGGTTTGCTATAAAAAGTATGAAGCATCACATGAAGTGAGTTGTAGGCAACCAGCTATTGACCTACGGAGAGTTAGTAACACTTCTGGCTCAGATAGCTGCAGTGCTCAACTCACGACCTCTGTGCCCATTGTCAGCAAGTCCAGACGAGTTTGATGTGCTCACCCCAGGACATTTCTTTGTTGGGGAACCCCTTGTTGCTGAACCAGACCACATCTATTGGAGTTGACTCTTAATAGACTAAATAGGTGGCAAATGATCACTCAGCTTCATCAGAGAATTAGGAAGCAATATAGTCTGGAGTATCTCCGCACACTTCAGCAGAGAGCAAAATGGACCAAACCCACTCCTAATGTCAGTGTGTATCACCTGGTCCTTTTGAAGGATCCAACACTGCCCCCACTGAAGTGGAAAACGGCATGTGTGGTGCAGTATATCCAGGGCTTGATGGTGTGGTTCGAGTGGTTTCACTTCGGACACCTCAAGGGGAGCTTACTCTGCCTGTCACCAAGATTTGTCCTTTGCCAGTTAAGTAGAACATCAGCTGAAGAACGGTAGTGATAAAGAACATTTTTGTTTTGTGTTGTACATGTGTATTTTTTCAGTGGTAGTCTTCTTACAACTAGAAAATACTTATTTTCGGTGTGTAGAATGTTGGTGCCAGTAACATTTTTTAAATTTGTGTTATTGAGGCAGTTTTGAATGCTGTATGTGACTGTCACACTAGCGTTGTGAGTGGTGGGAAACTGCAGTTATGCGAAGTAATGGCGGACAGTTTGTGTCGTTATTTTTGTGTGCTTAGACACATGTCTTACGCTGTAACGAGTTCAAGTTACAAGTTACTTCATACTTGGGGTTGCCCTCCCTACCCCCCCAAGCCCCCCCCCCCCCACCCACCAGATCACCCCAAGCCACGGTGGCTGAGTGGTTAGCCTGCTCGCCTCCCACCAAGGTGATCCGGGTTCAGTCCCTGACCAGGCCACTGCGGATTTTTGCATGTGGGAATCATGCTGGACGATGCTGTTGGTCGGCGGGTTTTCTCTGGATCTCCCATTTTCCCCACCCTTTCATTCCGGCGCTGTTCCATACTCATCTCAATCACCCTTACCGGCTCTCAAGACCTTGGTCAATGTTAAGAGCCACCCAAATCTCTTCACTCACTCGTCCTCCCCTCCCCCCGTTCCTCAGTATCTACTGTGACTAGGAACCACTCCTTGGTTGGGATCCTAGGTTGGCCCTTCAAGGTATACAGGTATACAGGTTGGGTTATGTGTTTGTTGTTCCAACAATAAACAGGCATAAACCAAGCTGGTTGAGTTATCTCTCTCAGCCACTTTGTTTCAGCACCCTGCCTCCTGCTATTTCTTGTTTTTGTCCAACAATCTGCTTACACTTTTGCAGGAACAGGCATGTACCGACAACCAATTCCTAACCTCATCCATCTGCAACCTCCATCTCTTCGGAGTGGTGGTCCTCTCAGCTGCTGCACCTTCCTATGAATGCTTAGATCTGCCGGTGACTTCCCGCCAGCCAATCCACTCGTGGGTGGAGGGGGAAACAGTTGACCCGACAAGGAGCCCGACTTTACGTGTTGCGTGGATCTATGGCGAATTCCCACCTTCCTGTGTAACAAGGGAACTGATGCCCCTAACCTGCTACTGTTACCTGCTTAGGTCTGCGGGCAACTTCCCACCCACTAAGTTCTTTGTTGGAGACCAGTAGACAGGCCTACCCAACAGTCCCACCTGCCACCAGTTTCCTTCAGATTGTGCCCACCCCTAAGGTATACCCATTATCTCCCATCTTACTATATTACCTCCTATGCCTCGCCACAGGGCTGGTCAAGATAAGGCAGCCAAGCAGGAGCTAGCTCTGGTTGCTGGTCTGGTCGGGGAAGGTTAGGGTGCCACCAGGTCGTACGCCTGAAAACGGGAGGAAGCTGCACAGCAGAGAGTGACTCCAGCCAGCGCACCTTGTGGGAACAAGAGCCTACAGTTTGCACTCCTGTGGCACCCATCACGAGCAATGTCTCCACTGCTGCCTACACCACCCAAGAAAGCAGCCATGCTCACATGGCCTTCAGCCATAGATCAAGCAGCTCGTCGTCTGGACATGACACCAAGATGGACACCTGCACAATTGCAAACCAGGCCAGTATCTCCAACTGCACCACTACCTGTACAACGGGCCATTGTAGAGTTGCCCAACCTGGCCCGGCCTGTCCCCGGTTCAAACCCTGTCAAGGCGATGGCGCAGGCTTCCCTGCCGTCTGGGGGGTGAGGGTATGGGTGGAAGGTCACAGATGCCAGTAAAGCACGTAGGTGAGGTGTCAGCATTTTTTGTGCATTCACATAGTGTAAAAAACTAATACTTCCGCCAATCTTTGGCGAATGTACCAACTGAAAATACAGTAAAACGTAAATAATAGGAATGAATCATTGAAAATCCACTGAATTTGACAGTTAAACTATTGTTCTGAATATATTTTTGCTTTCGGACAGACTATCTGATCAATGGATGCAATAAATTAATGATTTAAGTGTTATAGCATGTAACATTATCTATACAGAATATTTCTTGGGACAATCCAAAACAACCGACTGTTACAAAAAATTGAATTAACGTGATCACAGCAATGAAGTACCGTTGTATAGCCAAATAAAATTAATATATTAGTGGGATTCACCAAGACATTATGTGCGATAGTACAGATCCGTATTCTTTCTGTTAATATTGGGTGTGTATGCTTCAAAACACAGATCCATCTCCCTTTCTTCTGTGGGTGTTACAACTAGCATGGTTCTTCTTAATGGTCTGAAGAGAAAAACTTATGTTTGTGCAGTTCTCATGCTGTCACTTTACCTGTTTTAAACTATGTTTTCCAGGTAGAAATAAATTGCTTAACAGCTCCGTTTGGTTGCTGGGTTTGCAGAGGAGGGAAGTTTTATCACATTGCAAAACTTACATTCACTGTTATGCCTTTCTGTATTGCATATTGAGTTGTTTGATTTCACCGTGTTTTGCAGAAATATAGTAATGATAGGTAGGCTACAGATGTGTCATTTATTACACGTTCGCTGTTCACTGTTCCATGTCCATTAATACTAATAGTCTTCCAACAGATCAACTGTACATGAGGCAGGAGAAGTTAACCACATACAACCACAATACCATTTGGACTATACTTATTACACAAAAATTTAAAATAAAAGTTCTTAAAGTTTTTAAAAATAAATTATTACAGATACATACCACATACCAATAAGAGCCAACTTTATTCAAATATTACAAAATGCTTTGCACTTTGATGAACTGTTTTTTAAATGATGGTTATTAATAACAATTAGCAAACCGTATAACCAAGGTTTTCTTTGTATGTATCACACCAAATTTTTCGGGTATGATATGTGGATGTGATTTTGAAGACTGTTTGCTTTTAAATAGATTTAAATATAATATAACATTAAAATTTGTTGTATAGGCCTGAGTCCATTACTGAATCTCAGTACTCCTGGACAGCTATTTACTGTCGTAAATTTCTATGAAAGTCCGATTTATCATTATAAAATACAAATACTTCTGTACGGTAGATGTTTTTCAGTGATATTTTGTTTCAGAAATGCAGAATACTGGCGCAAACAAATTCAAGAGCTGGAGCAGAAGATAAATGCACTGAACAAAAAAATAGTGGACCAAGCTAAAGTTATCAGAATGAAAGAAAAGTCTGATGAAAAGATCAACACACTTCAGACTGAAATACAAGTAAGTTTTATTTTTCAGTTGGTGTAACTGCACAATAATTTGATATCATAAGTTGTAATGGGACAATTCCACAATGTTACCGACTATCTGTACCCTTGCCCACTTCGTTGGGCATTGATTTATTTTGAAAATTGGAATAACTCTAGCCACTCACTTGGGATCGCTCTACCCACTTGCCCTCTGTAGCCCCACTTGATTTATGTCTTTAGCTATATGAAAGAATGTAACTTGTTAACAATGAAAGAATTATAACAATCTGCCGTGCAGTTTTAGTAGAGCATGCTTAGAAAGCAAAAAAATAACAACTTTTTTCCTGACTTGATTCACTAATACCATTAATGCTAAGCTCCTATAAGTGCTACAGCAATTTTTAATACACTTAAACCTTCCTTGATAAATGCAGATCATAAAAGTAAAAACCGCATCCAAATCCGTTCAGTGGTTCTCGAGATTAGTACAGTCATACAGACAGACAGATGTGCGCCAGGGACTTCCTTTTATACTATGTATTGATTCTGATTCCTGATTAAATTCCCATATAACTTGTTTCGATTCTCAAGTCAGCACTTATTTGATTCTCATTACTTTATATGTATTTTTTTAGTCTAGCAGCCTACTCTTATACCATACTTAACAACAGTTATAAGTGTACTTGAAAATGATTATATATAAATAGGCATAACTAAACAAGTATATTTATACAAATAATACCTATTTGAGCAAGTTGGTACAGTACTGCATGACAAATACAGTATGTAATTAACTTTTTACTCTACCTGTTTTCAGATTTTGTAGAACTTAATAATTTTAAAAACTTTCGTTTTGTACATCTGAACATTTGCAATCCTGTGCAAACATATTACTGTGCTTTGTCATGTATGTAGTAGTGTGGGACTTTGCTGGCCTCTTGAAATTGCCATATTGTAAATTGAAACATGGCAAAATTTGCACAGTTCTCTGCCACAAAAAATGATGGCACCTCGCATTGCTGAATTGTAGCCTGTAGGCATTTCGTCAGTTTACGTATACATGGTTAACCTCGAAAACAAAATGTGTAATACTTGCCATGATTAAAAACATAGTCATATTAACCAACATCTCATGTGAAATTGAGGATGAATAATCTCATCCCAAACGCAATTATGCATACCGACCCAGCTTCCTGCTGGGACTGATTACCCAACTATATATTGTCTTATTAAGTATTTACATTGATGAGAATTGTTAGTGCATTTAAATTTCTTGATTTTCACTTCTGTCTTATTTTTGGCTTCAATTATTTTTGTTCAAAATGTTGTATAAATTTCATGTTTGTTTCTAGTGCTTGAAACATCTTTTTATAGTGATTTAGTAGTCTTTCAGTCTTTTACATCCACAGTTAGGTCTACTTTTATAGGTAGTTTAGTATCGTAACCAATAGTGTACTTGCAGATAAAAGTTAATTGCTTGAGGTTTTGGATTTATATAGTTGCACATGTTCCTAATGATAATTATAATAAATCATGATCCCTGATTTCTTTTTAAAATTATTAGGCCATGAAGACTGCAAAGGTCCGTTTGATTCGCCAAATGAAGGCAGAAGGCGACAGGTTTAAGACATGGCGACAACAGAGAGAAAGAGAATTGATAAAGTTAAAGGACCAGGACAGAAAAAGGCAGAACCAGATAGTTCGCATGGAACGCTTACATGAAAAGCAGCAGAATGTCCTTAAGCGCAAGTTCGAGGAGTCTGTTGCCATCAACAAAAGACTCAAGGTAAGTGTTTTTATTTTTGAACCAAAACTCTTGGCTTCCTGTACTTTTCCATTGATTCTACACATTTTATTCATTTACTTATGGTAACCTACTGACATGCCTTTTAAGCTACTGTAATATAATGTATGCACTGTTATTCGCAGTTTACTTTCCCTATTCACAAACCTAAAGTTAATTGTCATTTTATGCAGATAATTCTCCTTTTATATTTTGTTTGTAATTTTGCAATTTACTGGCACTTTAGTTCAGAAATGTTAAGATCATGCACCAATGTTGATATATAATTGCTGTTTACATAATTAATGAGAATTTTTAAATATATGTGATGGCACCTGTGACTTTCACTTGTAAATCAGATTGATTTCAGCGGGAATAGTACGACTTTCAGATATACAGTACTGTTTAATAAAGTCTGCTCGTGAGTTAATAGTAAATAGTGGTTCTAATAATAACTACATTCCACCTATGAAGTTGGTGACAAATGGTAGGTATGTTTGTCCCAATTTCTATTAATAAAAATTTTTATGCTGATCTTTGAGAAAAACATTTTTATTAAGAGTAATGCATATAAAATTATGAAGTTTGCATAGAAAATTGAGAAGGATATCAAGTAGAGATTATACACTCCAGTATTAAAAAGAAAATAAACACTACCAAATATTGTTTTCAATAGAATACACAAAACAAACAGAAACTACCAAATAACACTTATCAATCATCAAGAAATGGCCAAAACCACTAAAACACCAAGAATAAAACTAATTACCTGATAAATGCCAGCTAACTGGAAATTGTTGCATTTTTGGTAATTTTTGTTAGTTTTTTGTTTTGTTAGTTTTATTAGATATTATTGACGCTTGACAGACTCGGCAGATTGTCTGCCAGAGTCCCTGGATGACTTGTTCGATGGTAGGCTAGTCACTTCTTTAGGTGTCAGTTGTCTCTTGGCACTGGTGCCCGGCCAGAATATAATATTGGCCTAGTAGTCCGCCGGCTTGGTATGAAGTCCGGCTCTGGCAGTATCACACTGTGTGGTGTTGGCTTAGGGTGCGGGACTGAGTTCAAGTGAGTGGAACGGTGCGTCTGACCCTGGTGTGGTTTAGTAGGGTAGGTCCCTCAGCCCTGGTTGCGCTTGACTGGTGTGTGTGGTGTGCGTCTGAGGTGCTGGGGTTCTCAACTGTCGTGGTGCCACTAGGTGCTACCAGGGTTGAGTTGGATGCCTTTCCGAATAGAATCTCCTTTATTACGGGTGGGTGGCTCAAACACTGCTGTAGGAATGGTCGGTGGTGCTGGTGTGGTGAGTTGTTGCAGCAAAGCAGCTTGTTCTTGTGGACTCAGTAGTTTGAACCCGCTGGCAAGGATGCTAATCTCTTGTGGATCTTTGGAGATAGCCCTTGCCTTCTTTTGAACATCACCCCTGCGGTTGTAAGGCATCAGGCTCCAAACTAGGATTGGGCCTGCAGGAGTTTGGCAGTTGATGGAGTGCAAGTGTAGGTACGAATAGCTACCGTCAACACCACACCCCGCTCTTGATTCCCCTACCGTAGGTGAGGGAGTCTCAAGCCGCAAAGCATTGGCTGCAGAAACTGCACGGTGTTGTCCCAATGGGGTTGGACTCCTCTGCACCGGAGTGTAACCCCCTCTCGGCATCGCTAAGTGTGCGATGAGAGGAGTTCACCTCAGCCGGTAATCCGATCCCACCGGAAACGTACCTAGTGTCGTGGCTCTACCATTCCCTCCACCTGGGTATAAGGAATGGGTGGTCTTCCAATAATGGTGAGGTGAGTGTCCCGAGGTCGCTGGTCTCCCCAGGCCCGAAGAAGTTCCCCTCCTCAGCACCGCTGAGTGTGCGGTGAGGCAGGGGCGACTTCAAACTGGCAAGCCACTTCCAGGGGACGGTATCCTAGTGTCGTGGCTCTACCATTCACTGCACAGGCAGAGAATGGGAGGCCTTCCAAGGATGTTTTGTTCTGTTTTTAGTGTGAATTCTGAAAGAGTTCTGAAAAATTGAATACTTTTCCAAAAATGGTACTGTTTAATTTTTCTTAAATTTTTTCATATCAAGTGTTTAAATGTTTACAAAAAACTTAAAATTTTCTAATTTTTGAACTTACTTTGTGTGTGTGTGTGTGCCTGCGAGTGCACGTGTGCATGTGCGTGCGAGTGCACGTGTGTGCATGCATGTGTGTGTGTCAGTAAAACTTAAATAAGCTCCTAGTAATAATGGGGATTGTACTGTATTGTTTAAAAGCCTAGTTGCATCCTTTAAAGTCCCGTTTTAGTCATTATTGCATTGCATTCTAAACTTTCAACTAACTTTTGCCATCTAAAGGATGAGTCTGAGTGACGCTCGTTGAGAAAGCGACACACAGACCCACACTACGCACCACTTATCTATCTCTCCATGCCGCCCGCCCAATGTCCACCTGGCGCCGGCTTAGGCTATGTATATTTGATGTGCCGTGAATTACACTATACTCGGTGCAACATAAATATCAGTTAAAGTATTGTGTACTTTAAATCCTGCACATACACCGCATGATATGTGTTTGCTTTGAAATGTGTAATAGGTGTTTTGTTTTATCATGATTTTCGGAGCCAATATCATTTTTTCATTAATCGTAAAAATGTGTAAATTCAATTATCCAGATTTTTAAATACAAATTCGCTTATTTATGTTTCCTCCGGTCCCTGTTAAAACGGTTAATCGGGAGTTTACTGTATTTCTCTGCTCTGTTGTGTAATTTCATCACGTCATTCAACACTATTTATTTTTCTATTTAGAGTAAATATTGCTGTCCATTGAAGTAAAGTACATTCATATTACATGTCAGTACAGACTTTCATGGGATGTTATGTTCAAAGTTTACATTTCTCTAAATATTTGAATAACTCTGATGCACAATATTGGTTCAATGGATGTCTCAGTATGGTATAGCAATAGCATATCTATCTTGTGAACAAGATATCAGTTCAGCCACCATAAGGTCCCATCATTTTGTGTTCGCACTTTGTATTTTCAGCTTAACAGTGTACATGTTTAAAGTTATAGAAATTACCGTATTTAGGTTTGTATAGCTTGCACATTTTTACCAAAAAAATGACTACAAAAAGCGGGGTGCGGCCTAATGTCGAGATATTGCATAAAAAAAACTTAACCCCTATAAATCCGCATTAAGTGATTATTTATAACCATATACACTGTCAACTCAAACCCTCTAACTCGGTTTGACCGAACGTTCGTGACCATAGAGCATTTCCGGTAGTCCCGAGATGAACTCCCTATGTAAACAATGCTAAAATAGTTCGTTTTTGCATAACTCGAAATTCAATTTTTACTGTACTGATCAAACAAAGATTTCTGTGACAACGCCGAAAATTACATGTTCCGATGATTAAACAGCAAATTTGATGCATGCCCGCCTATTGACTGTGTGGCACGGTCATCGAGATTTGATGCGCTAGACCAAGTGCGCGGTTATATACAGGTTTATCATTGGCTGGCGAGAGGTGTTAGCTACTGACTTACTCAGATGACATCCATCATGCTGATGAAGCTGAGGTTTCGATCCTTGGTCTCAACTCAGTGGTTGCTGGGTTGCCCAACGCTGTATGGACTATTACAGGCAGCAGATTCCCGGCTCCAGAACGTGGGATTGGCCAGGCCGTATCTAGCCTCAGTCCTGTAAACCAGTACTTTCAGAACCGGGTGGTACTCTTGGCTTTTGCGAACATGCGGTGGAAAATATACAAATACCACTGCAGCAGTCGCGACTGCTTGGCGCCATAGTGCGGCGGCGCAGTCCCGTTACGCCTGCCTTACCTGCATAGGAGGGGTGAATGCAGACCATTGTTTGGCAGCAAGAAAAGCTAGGTTTTTGCTCCCTACGCCTTTGGCCGTGTCTTACCTTGTAAGGCATAGTGTGTCACTGCCTAAACAACACAGGTAGTGCACCTTGACGAGAAACAATTTAACAGTATCAGTCCAGTAGATACTTGCTGACACGAGCTTGGTGAAAGTCTCCGCTGATCCCCCACGCTTGGCGGGCTGATCAGAGATGTTGAGCCGTTTCAACCTCCAATGCCGCTACTGGATGTGAATTCAGGCAACGTTGAACGGCAAGACTCAGGCTATGGTCACTCCAGCACTATCAATGCTCGAAGCAAGGGAATAATATGGGCTTGCTGCTCCTCCTTGGATGAAGGTATTCCTAGTGGTTGTGGCTCCTCTGTTCCTCCCCTCCAGCACTACCAGTGCTGGGGTGGTTGAGAAGAAACAGGCGGCCGTCTAATGGGTGTGTTTTCAGACTAACGGACTCCTGAAGGGGGCCCGTAGTCAAAGCTAATTCAGTTTCAGAAAAGTAATTGGTTCCTGTCGGCAGTGCGCTGCGTGAATTTTTCCTAGCGGGCGAAATAGAAAGATACTTTGTAAATGAAAAAGCGTAAGGATAGAGGACATAATTATGTTTATTGAAAAATCAATAAACACGTAACTCGTGCTGAAGGTTACCTACATTAGCCAGGTGTAGGCGACCTGGTTCTAGGTTAAAAAGGGAAAGATTGTTCTAGACCTGAGAAATACTTTACTACTAAACTGTACTAAAGAAAGGAGGTGTCTAGAAGAGACAAAGTGAAGTTATTGAGTTTTAGTGTGTTCACTGTTTGTTGGACGACTGGTCGTCGCTGTTGGAAGTAGTCGTTGGGGGTGTACTTAAGACTTGGTATATCTCTGGAGGTCCCAGCACTGAGCATTGCTCGGGATGTCACGAGAGAGGATGCAAGAATGACTGACTGGGGAGCCCCGCTGCGCACTGACATAGTGCTAAAGTCTAGGCTGCCGCAGTGGGGTACGGGGAAGGCACGTGACTTCCTTCTGCTGTGAGGCTGGCGTGGGAGGTAGGAACCCTCTTGTCAGCATTCCTTGGTTTGTGTATCTTCGGCGGCACTCGGCCACGCACTAAGTGGCTGAAGCTGGCACACAGGTTAATGAGAAAAGGGGGGGGGGGGGGCACGAAGCTCGCTGGTTGCGTAACCTTGTAGCCACGTGTTCGGCTGCCCGGTAGATTTAAACGGCCGAGAACTTATGTGCAAAAGTATTGCTGGCACAACTCTCATGTGGGTGGTTGAAGTAGACAACGCTTACCTAGGTTAATGTAAAGAGCGATGAGTCGTAATCGTAGTTTATTAGTAGTATAAGTAGCACGTGTCAATTTAGTCCCCTTCTGTTGCGATGAAGACTCATCCTGAAAAGGTGGTGGAGTAAGGCTTAGGCCCCTTCTCTGGAAGGTCTGGAAGGCCTCTAGAAAGTCTAGGTAGGAGTAGCAAAGAAAGTTGGGAAGAGAAGAGAAAAAAATTTTTCATCATCAGGTAGGCGGGACCCTTAGTGTTGGGTGCTTGACCGCTGTAGCGGCGCGCACTTTGAGCTCTTGACCCGACTGGCGAAGGAAGACACATGAGATGTGGAGACTGTAGCTCTATCTCTCTCGTGGCTGGCGGGCTTCCTCTCTCTGCCCCTTCCCCAGACATTGCGACGCTCGCTGACGCTGTGAAGGCGTTTTTCTCCCCTGTTGCAGAGATTATTGTATCATGGGTGCATGGTTTATCGGGTGTCCCACTGGCCTACTTTATTTTTGCATGCCGACGACAAACACTCATCATAGCACTGTGGATATTTACACAACATGAACCTGAAATAAAAAGCACATTAAAATTATGGCATGCGACAAACGAAGGGGAGTAAAATAAGTATGTTTAAGCCTTACTTGCGGAAGGCGGGGAGATGCCACTAACTATCCTGGAGCTTGATGTAGTTTTTAAAAAGGAAAGGAAAATCTTTCAGGGAACCTTGGGTCGCACAGCAAGCTAAACAGTTATGTGTGACATGGTTATAGTTCGGCAACTGCAGGCCCTCCAACACCTGGGTTGACTGGCTAAATTAATAATAATAGTACACTTTAAAAACATGCATGAAATGCGGGAAATTGGCGCACGTTGTTTTCACCATAGTGAGGCTCAGAATCTTTGGTTTGATATTGCAAACAAAACACATACACTAGAAAAATGTGAACATACAAATGCATAACATAAAAATTTCCTCATATAAAACAGCATTCTTCTTGTAGGTGATTTTCACATATACACTGTAAAAACTCATTGGCATATTTAATGTACCTACACATCAAATTCTTTATACAAAAATATAATTGCTACTTTACCTTTTGGTTGTCCTTTTAAATTCTAACATGTTCACTGTGGATATTCGTAGAATGTTCAAAGGTAAGTACGCAATAAATACAAAAGTCAACAGAGCAGAAAATGCATTCCTACAAAAGTGCATTCTTCTTGTAAATGATCTTCACAAGTACAGTGTAAAAACCCAAGGTAATATTTATAGGTGTACCTACACATCAAATTCAATATACAAAAATCTAAAATTACTAATTCCTTTGCAGGAGTCTTCGACTATCGTAGGTTAAATCTAACATGCATTTCGTCGAATGTCTTTAACTATCACTGGCACTGTGGTGAGCATCTCTAAGTAATACTACCTTTTATGTGAGCTTTTGGCCAGTTAACTTACGGAACCTTGTCGTCGGTGAGATGTAAAGCGTCTGTTTTCACTGGCTTTAATTATGTACAGCGTAATGACTGCTGTATTTACAAATTCAGTTTGCACATAGTCGAGTGTCTAAATAACTGTCTGTTGCATTTACCTCACTGGTTCCTACACTTCCCCCACTTGATGACAGCTGGGTAGGCACTTTACAGGAGACACAATATTTAATCTAGCCTAAATGTGAGTGTCTCAGTGTGTCTTTGACTGGTCGGCTTGATTAAATTACACTATTTGATACAGATCTATAACGAGTCCTGTAATGTTTATCTTAGTGGTTTACAACTACGTGTGCAATTAACTTCGTCGAGCACTGTACTTACTTGTGTTCGTCGAGCTTTGGTTTAGCTGGCCTGCCCCTGGCAAGTTCAGCATGCACAGGGTACGACCACGTGTACCTTGACGTAGTCACCACGATGATTCTCGGTTCCGACCAGGCGTTGAGTCCGCCTAGGCGGCGCGAGGCGGTATCAGGCATCGTGGTTCAGCACGTAGTGTCATGGCGTCTGCTCCTGCCGGAACTGATGGGGAGGGCACAGCTACAAGGGACGTTGAGGTAGTGCGGGGGAGTGATTCCAGGTCCTCCACTCCGACTGCATGGGTTCTCCTACATGTAGGGAAGGACGTTTCTCCGCTAGCGCAGGGAAAGGGAGTTCAGCAGTAGACCGCATTCCACCTTGCCTGCAGATGCATCCCGTCGTGGGGCCGGGTTGTTGGAGGCATCGACGGTCTCGGCACCTGCTGTGGCAGCGCAAGGGAGCTGCGAATCACTGCGCTTGACCTCGGCTACGGGTGGTGCGTCTCGCTGTAGGGCCGGGTAGTTGGAGGTATCGATGGTATTGATGTCCAGGTCCTGTGGCGAGGCAGTGTGAGGGAGAGGAGTCTCGACCCTGACTGCGAGAGTTGCATCTGGTGTTGGGTAGTAGGAGGCATTGACGGTCTCAACGCTCCGATCATCGGCGACCAGTTGAGCACATGGCAGAACGGGTCTCTCGTCCTCAATGGTGCCGATGGGTGAAGGTTCCTGCGTAGCAGGAGGTTCTGACGAAGCACTGCCATAGGCTATGCTCGACGTATGCTGCAATTCACAGTTGGCAGGAACAGTGGTCGGCATCGTGGAAGCTGGAATGACCTTGACCCCTGATCCGGACGTTTCTCGCTGTTGCAGGGTTTTTACTAGCTCCGTGGCGTGTTCGCTTTCCGGTAGTCTAGTTTCATAGGCCTCTAGGCTCACGCCGTGGACGTCATCCGGTTGTCTAGTGGTGACCTCCCTTCTCTCCTCTGGAGAGTATTTCAGTGGTCTAGTGGCGGTTAGTACGTCATCGTCGGAGCCAGAGATTGACTTTGTGGTATTTGGAACTGTCTTGATTTCTGGCTTTGGAGTTGTACTAGGTGGAAAGGTAGGCGCTTCAGTGATTTCTATCCCTTTCACTGATGGTGCTTCCGACTGCTCACTGATACGGCTCAATCGGCGGGGTGTCTGACGGGGTAATCTGTCACATGGACTCCGCCATTACAATTCTGAACAGCTAGGGATTGCTTTATCGTGTTTGGCTGCGATTTTCTCAGCATAGCTGCATAGCATCGAGGACATTGATCTAACAGAGAATGCTCCTTGGCATTGCTCTACATCCAGCTTACTTGGTGTGATGTAGCTAGGTGCCCTGTCGATGACGATAGCCATTGGCTCAGGCCTCGTTGAGGGTCCTGACTCGGTATTGAGAACTACCCTTCTGGGTGGAGTTTTGTCCTCACATTCAGATTGACCGGGTGTTTCTCCTTCAGCAGTGGCGTCCCTAAGCGTTGGCATGTCCCTTGGGTAGGGTCGTATCTGATCTCGTGTGGCTTTCCGGATTCGTCCTCGTTTGTCTTCGACCCAGTAGACGTCCTTTTTGCCAACAATACAATACAGACTGTCCCATTTGTCAGCAAGGCCAACGGTGAACTGGTTACTGGCCTTGCTGAGGGGATGCATCCTGAGTAGTACAGTTTCACCGAGGGTAAACTCCCGTACTCCTCTCTTCGGTATAGGGTACTTCTTTCGAATATACTCGTCCTAGGCTTTTTGGGCAGTAGTAATACTGGCTAGGGCAGCTAGTCGGATGTCCTCGGGTTGAGGCATATCTGTGGGTTCACTTTCCCACTGCCAGTCGCCTGGTCAGCAAAGTGTTTGACCTGGAAGTAGCACACTAGGGCTCGTGTCAACTACTTCGTTGGTTCTACGACGCAGGGCAAACAGAATTGAATTGTTGGGGTGTGTTTGTCCCAATGACGGTGGTCGTTTCCCACACTGATACGAAGGCATTTCTTAATATTCTGTTTCCTTCAGTCAGCGGGATTGGCCTGGGGCTGGTATGGCTGGGTAGTCCATGTTTCGACTCCCCATCCGTGGCACGCTGTCTGCCATTGGCGACTCGTGAACTGAAAGCCGTTGTTGGTTAATATAGCCTTTGGATATCCCCATCGTGCAAATATCTTCGTTTCTAACTTTCGCACCATTGGGGCTGTTTCTTGGCTAGGTAGAAGGAAGGTCTCTACCCTCCGTGAAAACTGGTCAGTTACTACCAGCAGGTAGCGGTTCCCCATGGTGCTGCGTGGTTAGGACCCCATGAGGTCGGCGGCTATGTGCTTCCCCGCCGTCTTGGGTCTCCGTGGTCGTGTAGGAGGTGGAACCAGGTATGAATTGCCACGACAACACATAACACATTTGCTTATGTACTGTCAGACGTCTCTGCTTATCCCATCCCAGTTGTATTGGTCTTTGATGTCCAGCAGGGTTTCCCTTGTGCCTGGATGCCCAGCTTGAGGGTGGTTGTGGTGGTGCCGGCATATATCGGTGCGTATCTGATGCGGAACCCAGATCTTCCATGGCGTATTGGGTTGTCCACTACGTGTCCACACGTCATCCCGCAATTCAAAGCATTGGGGCTGTTCCCGTAGTAGGCGGATTTGTTCTTCCAGACTTCTTTCGTTCTGAGGGGGAGGGTACATCCTTTCCTCCTCTTCCTCCTAGTCTTTTTCCTCCAGTGTAGGGAAGCAAGACAGTGTCTGGCAGGTCGTTTGTTTTACTTGGACAGTGTTGAGCTTTGAAATTGAATTAGGTGAGAAACATATCCCACTGTCCGAGTTTAGCTTTCGCATTCCACAACTCGTGCAGCCATTGGAGGGCTTCTGAGTCGGTTCACAGAATGAAGCGTTGTCCTTCGAGATAGTAGTAATATTTCTTCACTGCCCAGATAACGGCCAGACATTCCTGCTCGTTAATATGATAATGCTGTTCCGTGGCGTTCAGCCGGGTTGAGGCATACGTTATCACATTAGGTTGACTGTTCTCATCTTGTTGTATAATACCGCACGTAGACCGTTTTGACACGTGTCTGTTTGCAGGATTAACGGTTGGTCTCCTTGTGGACGGTGGAGTTGCCTGATGTTCGCGAAGCTGGCTTTCAGATTATTAAAAGCTTGCTGTTGCTCCAGTCCCCATCGCCAACGAGTGTCCTTCTCAAGGAGTGGGTGAAGTGGTACCATGTGTTGCGCAATGTTTGGCAAAAAATCGCGTAGCCAGTTGCATAGATCCGGGTAACATCGTAGTTGTCGTTTTTTGGTTGGTTCGTCTGCCTCTTCGATGGCAAGAATCAAATTCTGTTGTGGGAAGTTCCCTTCCAGTGAAACGGCATGTCCCAAATAGTCTATGGATGACTTGTCGAAATAGCTATTCGACAGCTTGCAAGTCATTCCATGGAGTTCTAGACGTTCAGGAACTCGCTGTAGGTGTTCAAGTTGCTCGTCCCAGCTATTTGAATAAATGATTACATCATTGAGGTATGCGAAACAGAACTCTCCAATGTAACCAGTCAATACCTTCGCGGACATGAGGCGTTGAAATGTGGCAGGGGCGTTCTTCAACCTGAATGACATTATTCGGAATTGAAGAGTTTCGCCCTCGGGTGTATTGAAGGCCGTGTACTTATGGCTCGCAGGGTGCACAGCAATCTGCCAATACCCGGACTTCATGTCCAGGGTACTAAAGATTTTTGCTTTGCCAGTGCCATGTAGGGTATGAGTTAGGTTGATAGCTGGGGGGGGGGAGGGCAATAGGGTGTGTTACTTCGTTTAAACCCTTATATTTAACACAGAATTTAAGTTTTCCATCTTTCTTCAGGACGAGAACTACGTGGGACTTATATGGTGAGTTCGAGGATTCCACTATCCCTTGGTCCTTCATGTTGTTTACTTGTTCCATGATTAAGTCACGGTGGTGTGCGGACATCCTGTATGTTCGGTTGTTTACAGGGACGTCGGTTGTCCAGATCTCATGTTGGATTGACCTAGTCTGACGCAACAGCCCTCCTTGTCCAAATGCACAGCATGTTCATTTAATACTTGATGTAGCTTGTTGAATTCCATCTCACCAAGCTCGTGATTAATTTTCTGGTGTTCGATAGGTGTAGGTACGATGTTGTCTGGACTGTAGTCCCAGTTTACAATAATCCTATCCTTCTCGCCCACGTATACGCGGCGTTGCCCATGGTCTATGATGCACTGTTGCCATAACCATGGGCAACCTAATTTCACTGCTTCGGAAATTGTAGGAGATTCAATAAATTCAGTTGGTGCCGAGAGGCAGTTTAGATTTACCGTCAGGGTAATCCAGCCTTCAACCTGTACAGTCGTATCGTGCTGGGCCATTTGCACTGTTTTCTTTTGGGGGCACTTGTTTACTAGTTGTTCGTCAGTCAGGAGGTTTCTTGGGATAAAGTTCCCTGTGGCTACCGAGTCCAGTAGCACCAGTTCTCTGTTCTTGTTTATTTCGACTTCTATGTGAGGGGCTAAGGGGACTTATGGTTCCTCATTTATACCCTGGATGATGATGGGCCCATGTGGTCTGGTGGTGGTGGCCCGCTCCGCAACCCGGCGATGGCGTTTCCCATCTTGTTATCGGGAGTCTGTTTTATGGTTGGTCTTGATGGTACAGTTACTGGCGTTCAATTAATCTGGCTGGGTGGAATGGCAGACACCTCTGGCTTCCAGGGGCTGTCCTTATTCCAGTAGTTCTCTGGGCAGAACCAACACTTTGGTATGAATGCCATGCGGGTAGGTGAACCTGGTGCACTCTTGAGCAATGCGACCGGCGGAGCTCGTATTTCCGGGAATTTGGTCAATATGGGTTTGTCAAGACTTACTTGTGCCGCAAAGTTTTGTTCTGCTTCTCGTGCCTGATTGACCAGCTTATCCAAGGTTGTGGATTTAGCCGTGAGGAGGCCGTTCCTTAGACTAGGCAGTAACATTCGACTAATCGATTGAACGGTGGTGGCTTCATCGACTTCTGGGAACACACGTTGAAACATCTGCTCCTTCCAGCTTATGAAGATTTCTGCTTCGTCGTTTGGTACCTGAGTCTGGCTATAGAATTGAGTAGTCAATCGAGCTATAACCTCCTCGCTAGTGAATTAGGCAGCAAGCCTATTACTGAATTGTTTCCATTCAGTCAGGAACACGCAGTACCTTTCCCACCTTATTAAGGCTAGGCCTTTCAAACGTAACTGGGCCATGTCGACTCATTGTTTTGCTGATAGGTTCATTTCCCTGAACTCCTTTTCATCTTCTTGTGTGAATGCTACCGGATCCTCATGGTGTCGGCCTGTGAAATTGGTAATCTGAATGCCATCATCTTTTCTGGTTGCTGGATGGTCAGGTGCCGTCCTCGGTTGTATATAAATACAGGGCGGCTTGGACCTGCGGGAGTGAGAGGTATGCTTTCGTCAGCACCTCTCGCACTGATAGGCCATCCCGGGCATCGAGACGCGTTCGTCGGGCCATCCTATACATAAGTGATGGTAGGGTTCGCTGCATAACGTGCACCTGATACGATTAATTCCTCGGCTGGGACAAGTGATTTAATTGCAGAAGCTAGTGGGTTGTTGACGGCAGGCTGCACATCTGTATTCTAAACCTTCTGGATCACGGGCCTCTTCAGGCCAGCCTAGGCATGCGTAATGGAATATCTTGCGTAAGTATAGAGGACATAATTATGTTTATTGAAAAATCAATAAACACGTAACTCGTTCTGAAGGTTACCTACGTTAGCCAGGTGTAGGCAACCTGGTCCTAGGTTAAAAAGGGAAAGATTGTTCTAGACCTGAGAAATACTTTACTACTAAACTGTACTAAAGAAAGGAGACTGTACTAGAAGAGACAAAGTGAAGTTATTGAGTTTTAGTGTGTTCACTGTTTGTTGGACGACTGGTCGTCGCTGTTGGAAGTAGTCGTTGGGGGTGTACTTAAGACTTGGTATATCTCTGGAGGTCCCAGCACTGAGCATTGCTCGGGATGTCACGAGAGAGGATGCAAGAATGACTGACTGGAGCACCGCTGTGCACGGACTTATATAGTGCTTAAGTCTAGGCTGGCGCAGCGGTGTTTCTGGGAAGGCATATGATGTCCTTTTGCCGGGTGGCTGGCATGGGAGGTAGGAATCCTCTTGTCAGCGTTCCTTGGTTTGTGTATCTTCAGCGGTGCTAGCCACATCCGAAGTGGCTGAAGCTTGTTAGGACACAGCTTAATGAGAAGGGGGGGGGGGGGGAGGGGGACAGCATCCCCGCTGTTTGCGTAACCTTGTAGCCACGTGTTCGGCTGCCCGGTAAATTTAAACGGCCGAGAACTTATGTGCAAAAGTATTGCGGGTACAATTCTCATGTGGGTGGTTGATGTAGAGAACTCTTATGTAGGTTAAAGTAAGGGTATACTTTATGTAAAGAGCGATGAGTCGTAATCGTAGTTTATTAGTAGTATAAGCTTCACATGTCAAATTATTAACAAAAAATATAAGTACGAACTGTACTCACCAATGCATACAAGTTGATATACAGTACGTTTTGTACACATGCACTAGTAATACAATTAGAAAAAATAAATAAATATTTAACACACCGTTTTTGCTTGTCTCAGTGCCCTGCATTTAGTTATATTTATGTGATTTACCACTTTCGAAATAACCTCTTGTTGATTTAATCACAAACTCGTTCTTTGTAGCAAAAAATAAAATAAAAACTAATAATAGACGTCTCAGACTACACATTGTGTATTTACAGAGCACAAAATATGAGAAAAAAAAACACTGAAAATATGGTAATACAATACATACGCACTGTAGAATTTTATTGGATGTTTTGCTATCAATATTGCAATCATTTCGGCGGCAGCCATGTTGATAATGACTAGCTAGAAGCAGCATTGCCATAATTTTGAGATAATTCACGATGCGACGTTACCAACAACACTCGCAAATTTTTGCTTGAATATTTTTTTATAACAATTAAGAATGGATTACGTATAAAATTGTAACTGTAATAAATATTCCCGGAAAGTTAGAAAAGGGCATCGCAAAATTAAGGCAACCCTATTCACTGCACTTTATTAATCACAGTATTCAAGACATACACGGGAAAATAATTTCTCTGCTGTACTAGAGAATAATATCTTATGTAGTTCAGATACCCGCCGCATTGCCGCAAGTGCAGATTGATAGACGCCGTTTTGTGTAACATGTTGCCATGGTTTTGCTTTCTCAAGTCACATTACCATCTGTGGAATAGTAATAGCGCAATGAAAATTCGTAAACAATGCACATAATACAAATTTTCTGTCACAAATGTTTTGTAGGGGAGAAATTAAGTTTGAATTAAATATGTTTGTACGCAATCATGATTTAGCAATATTTACAGGACTATAAAAATTTGGTGAAGCCTTTACCTGAAATATTAAGTATCCTTAATTTTTTTATAAAAATCTTTTGGTGTGGCCTATACATCACGCTGCCTATATATGCCAAAATATGGTAATTTATGTGTTGTACCAAAGTAACACTTTAAGGAGAGAGCATTTGAGCTGGCCAATGCATTTAGCCATTACATCCGTCTGTCCACCCATCCTTGTGGCCATCTGTATTATAAAAATAGCAAGTCAGTCTTGAAGTAGAAAAATTTGTTGCTTGTGATCTTGTGGCAAATAAGTAGTATAGTTCATGTTTTAGCCATCAAAGTCTTGTAAAAAATATTTATATTTAGCTATTAAATTTATAGTTTCAGTGAGTAATGTTGTAGTTTTGTGAATACATTTTAAGAGTGATTGGTGGCAAGTCAATATAGTTGTGGTAAAACATGTGTGGAGTTATAGGTAATCATGTTATAGGCTGTTCACGATAAAGTGAGCACTTGTGAAGGCCCATTCATTTGGAATATAAGTTGAAAACATATTTTATTTTAGCCTTAGACGTTAACTTCCGAGTGTGATGGAATATACACACTGTGTTTGTTACTTATGTTGCAATGTTTATTTAAAATGGTGGTTAATGGGGAAAAAAATAGAGGCTTGAAAGTGCTCACTTTACTGTGAACAGCCTTTAAGGTTTACTGTCACCAATAGCTACAGATCTTCCTTATTCAAAAGGACACATATTCTCAGATTTTTTGTTTACTTAATGTCTAATGGTTGTGTTTAGGATGCCCTGGCACTGCAGAGGTCGGTACAGGAGCGGCGCAATGCGAAGGGAGATATAACATCTCGAGTTCAGGCCTGGGTGTCCCAGGAACTGGAGGTGCTTGTAAGCACAGTGGCTGCAGAACATACGCTGTTGGAATTAATAGAGGATCGTGGTGTCCTCACGACACAACTGAACGAGGTTACTGCTTAACTGTATTTTGAGAGCATTACTGTAAATCAAACAACCATTTTGTGTAGATAACTGTAGCTTACTTTTTTAATACATATTGCAAAAGTTAATTTTTGAAACATGATACATAACTGAAATGTTCCAAATGCTGCAACTTAACACACTGCTCGAACCTTGTTAAAAGTGTCCGACCTAGTTATTCTTCCATTGTAACCAAATCTTTAAAATGGTGAATTTTCCATGTGTTTCTCATGCACTACTCATATTTTGGAAATAATTGGGTCTCTCTCAGTTGACTGAATTGGAATTTGTTTGTTCCAGTGCTGTTCTGCTTTATGTACCTTCCAAACTTTATACCCCTTTTTAATTTACAAATTTCGTACTTACGCATGATGCATTGGCAACAATGGGAAGCATGGGCTGCATCTGATCATAACACACAGTTTGTCATTGTTGGCCACCACGTTACTTCAACTTATACTGTTTATCCTGGCAAGAATGGACGTTCCAGCCCAGCGGTATTGTATTATTCACTGACACACCAAACACTGGCACACAAGGCACAGAGTACTACTGCCCACCGCTAGATGGTTCCTACAGTATGTTTTGTCACTGTCTTCCACCTTCTCCAAGCCGGCCGGTGCATCACACCATAGAAGCTATGCTTTCGCCACTGCCCTGCTTAGCGTAACCTCTTGCCCTCAAGACGCCACCAAATGAATGCATAGGCAGCTGCCTGGCAGAGTATAAAAGGAGAGCCAAGATTCGACTCCTGACCAGTCTTCAATTTCTCACCGCACTATCAGTGCCAGGGAACTGACCAGTTTACTGACGACCAGTCTTCATTTTCTCACCACGTTAGCTACCGAGGAGTTGACCAGCCTGATTAGCATCAGCCTTCGCTTACCCAACTCCCCAACTTACCTTCCCTCTTCACCGCACTTCCAATGCTGAAGAGACTTCCTTTCCTTGGTCTTCTAACCAAGATCATCCCTTCCACGTCCTGCTTAGTAATCCAAGAACCTTGCAGAAGAATAAGGCCTAGTTGTCTACACCTCTAGACACTGCGGCCCTCTCTGGGCAATAATGTGATAGGGAGTCAGATTCAGTTTTAGTTGTTTTCGCAGCGCTAATCCATCCCATCCCATGTAGTTCAGGAACAGGTCACCTCTACCTGAGTTTCATAGGATAGCTTCCCAGATTGCTCTCGTACACGCAGGAGGTAGTTTGGAATCACATGTTTATTTCCTCTCACGTAGAATAAACATTGTGTTTAACCCAATGCACGCTTTACCGTATTCCCCATTCATTAATTTTGGTCCCACCAAAATTCGCATATAAACAATGCTGATTGCTAACCGTTTTCAACGATTGCCGATAGTTTGTTTTCCTGTAACGTCCGTTCAAAACAAAAGGTACATTCACCACAGATTACGCACATCAATCGTGAATTCAAAACAATGCGGATAATTGACAACTGGTGCTGTTGATAGTATTGTTTACATCCCGTAGCAGTTTTTCGTGTTCTATTGCTTTTGCTTGTTCTTTTCTTCTTCTTCAATGTTTAATGCACTTGTAGTTTGGTGACAGTGAGAAAGCATCTCACATTATTCTTCTTACGGGTATACTGCGCCCTTGGGTTGGCAACAACAGCAATGAATCTCACAATATCTGGCTATGTTTTGAACGATCTATGATGTTATTCCCATTAACAGAATTTGGAAAGACGTGGCAAGTTTTGATGGCATTATTGAAAGCAATCGGTTACGGGTTGGTTTACTATTGTACAGATTTGAAAATTGTTTAGCAAGTAATGGTTGGCGAAAATTGTCTTTATTTGTAGTAAATTAAATTGGGTTGAGCATGTCTCGGCCGACTAAGGAAGTCAGAACAGTGGATGAGAAAATAAAAATAATAGAGGGAATTTAGGAAAATCCTGGCGAGAAACGTTTTCTCATATGTAAAGTCTAGGTTTGCATCCATTGTTTTCCCGCATGCTGTGTTTTTTCCTCTTTGTCCACTGAAAAGCGTATTTTCGAGAATCCACTTTATTTCACAGTTTTCACTGTATCTACTTTTTTTTTTTTTTTTTTTACAAAGTGATAGATTTTGCACGAAAACTGAGTTAACACAAATATTTACATGGTTCATCAGATACTGTAAATAATCATTCACATTCTATTGTGTGTCGACAATCAATTGTACTTCCAACACGGCAAATGTGTTTATTTTCTTTGCGGCTAGGTAGCAGCAGGTCTAAAGCATTGGGACACGAATGTGTAACATTTACACCAAACAGCGTCAACATGTTTTCATTTTGGCGTAACATAATATTTTAACTCTGTGTGTACCAATGTACCACTTTTATTTTTGTGTTGACGGTAAAGTAATAACAAATACAGTTGTCTCTCGGTGTATTGTTATCGCATGTATCGATAAACCGGATCGACCAACAATTTTTTGTAGTCCTGGTGAAATCCCTATGTAAATAATGTTAACATAATCAGATTGTATCATTTATTGCATGGAGCATCGATCAAAGTATAGTTCAGGTACCTTCACCCAATATTTCCCGCAACTATCGTTTTTAAGCTGGTTGTTTATTCAAATGTCTAATTACTGGATGTGAAAAATGTCATGTGCACCATCATTTATCACTGCTCTGTGGCACTCTGTCTGCCTTCCCAATATGTCACTGTGGCATGGTGTGATGTGCGAGTCTGGCTTGCTACATCCCCTTACTCACAGACGAGAGGGGAAGTGGTTACCTATAGCAATGAGCATGGCAACCTAGCGTTCTCTCCCACAATTTCTGTCTCTCTCTGACACGCATCTTCCTTCCCCCTCACATATCATCAAGAGGGGAAGTCGTCTAACAAAAGATAAAGCATGTCCTCTCTCTCTCTCTCTCTCTCTCTCTCTCTCACACACACACACACACACACACACACACACAAACCCCCCTCCCCCTTTTTTTTTTTTTTTACACGCCGCCCTAGAGCAAATGTGTTCCTGGCGAACGTAATTTTATCAAGATTATGCGTCGCTCAAACTAGTTGCACCTATCATCACTTGTATTTCAAAGCAAATGGTTTCGCCTGAAAATGTTATGCAAATCATTTTAAAGAGGTATTATTATTTGCAAAGATGTTTTCTTTTGTGATTAAAGGTAGGTTTTTTCCCATAAGGTCGGTGTTTCATTGTATTTGGCATACAATCAAAATTATTTAAAAGTGTAATCTTTATTTAACTCGAGGGTCAGCATCTTCCTGAATAAAATCATATGCCCAGAAACATATACTTGACCTCCCCTTCTCACCAAAAATTGTTTGAACATCGAGCAACGTGTATTATAATAGTAAAGTTCATTTTCACATATATTTTAAGTGTAAAGTTGATTTTCAGTAACTTCTTGCCAGGAAATTTGAAGATTTGTATTGATTTATTTCAATAGACACGTGTTTTTTGAATTAAGTGATAAAATGTAAGTGCCTCTTTGACACTTTTTGCTGTCTAATAATGGGTACGTAAGCACAAAGCCGATTGCAGTGTAACTCGCTACAGGGAAAATCAGAGGACATGGTTTTGAATGATTAATTATTTAAGATGGTGGAGAAATAAATTATAATTGCCTTATTTATTTATGTCTCAAAATTACAAGTTTTCTTTGCAGTAAAATATAATTAATTATTTTAAAAGACAGATATTTGCCACGGGCGTAAGGTGTCTGAAGTCGGCAACAAGTAACGGCGTGGAGCGGCAATCCTCCTGCTGCCATGCTGCTGTGAACACATGGCCCCATCGATAACTTCTCCATGCGCTCTTAGCTGAAGAAGTGCGCATGGAACATTCAGATATAGACTTATATTCGGTGTCGTAATATTTTCATTTTCAGAGGGTTTGAAAGTTTTAGGTCAGCTTGCATTTGGTGTTGGATTAGAATCAATTATATACTGTATTTTGAGACATTATTTTCTTTATTTAAACGAGTTTAGGTGAAATGTTTTAAAATGTATTATTTAGGATAATACTTTTTTCTAAAATTCCGATTTTTATTGTGTTTATTAGCTAAACTTTATTCACAGGTAATGTACAGCTCTTACTATACTCAACATAAAGTTTTATAAGATTAGAAGTAGTATTTCATTTATGTACTGAAATCCCGCATGTATGGGCATTTTTGGCAGTCCCCTGAAAATGATAGATCAAGAGTCGACTGTAGGTATCAACTTGGTAGTATTTTGTATTGATTATTTTTGTGCTGAGATGCCAAAAATTGTTTTATTTTTTATCGCAAACGCATAATGAAGCATGAAGGTTTCTACATTGTTGACATCATGAATAAAATACTGATATGCAATTTCATTAATGTGCTTATTGAATGCTGGTTAAAAGTACTTGGCTGTTCCAGTTTTGAGGATAAGTGGATTAGGTGGAAACAAAAAAGTTTCAGGAAATGTGCATAGTGTGGATTTTATTTAATGATTATGTTAATTAATTATTTAATGCTAGTGACAAACAAACATGAATTTAGGGGAGTAAACTAGCAAGGATTACAGTAGAAAAACATGTGTTCAAGAGGTTGCGAATTTTACAAACAGTACTTTTGTGTGTTTGGTAAATAACGTATTTGTAAACCGTTACTATTAATATTTAAATGTACGTGACCTGAAAAAGCTGCAATTTCAACACTTAAGTAGTGTGTGAAAAATATTTGTTTGTCTATATAGTAAACCCGAGTGTGAGGGTAACTTTAGTCAAAGTGTGTGTATATTGCTGTATCTATACGAATACGAACAGCGATGCATGTATTGCTTTTGTTTTTTCTTTTAAGTTAAAGTTTTTGAAAGTTACAATAATTTAAATGTTATTTCCATACGAGCAAAATTTTCCACTGCTACAACAAAACAATATGCAACTCGAAATGTCACACACCCGTAACAACATTAAAGCAATGCCATCTCACGAATGGTGTCAAACTAAAGCTCCCCCACACCCTCACTGTGTAATTTTTTCCCTCGAAATAAAATATACATAACCCCAACAAATTTAACTTGGCAATTACAAAAGTAAAACAGGTTGGAATTCCAACCTAACTATAATAACCTACATTAATTACTGGGTGGAAGTTGGCTAACGTCAGACTTTCAGTGTCTGCTATGACAGGGAACACGAGGAAAGAGGAAAATGCAAGCATGCATTTGATTCAAAACATTTGTTCAAACATCTTTTTCTTCAGTGACTTACCAATGCCTGGGCTGGAGTGGGGGCTGTGACGTCTGCCCCGAGCGAGCAGGGTGGGAGAATCTACCCTCTGCACTCCTCTTTATGGCCTTGGGCGCTCTGCAGTGCTCGTCCATCTTCAGAAAACTTTGCTGGTGTGGCGATCCTCGTCTGCCCTGTGCTTCGGGAAGGCTGACGTGTTGTTCGGCAGCTTGGAAAACATGTTTAATTCACGTGCTGGAACTGCCCACAAGGCTGGGAGCGATCCTGTATGCACTAATGAGTAATATTTTGCATTTTACCCTTCCTCAGGTTAAGTAGAACTATGTTAGTAGTGGAGTAAAGTCGGGTCTGGAACAATCAGGAATACCATGTGTCTGTAACTGTAACTATCCCTCCATGGGAAACAATCCTATAGCCATCTATGGTTGCCTTCTGGGGTTGGTAATAACACGTTAGGATGAGTCGTAGTCATTTGGTAGATAAAACAATTCTTGATATCTCGTTGGTGGCGGCGGCAAATCAAGCTCCGTCGAGAATACACCCAGTTTGTTTGTACTGATGAGTAAATGTCAATTAAATTATATGTAGAAAGACGTCACGTGTTGGTATTATAGATATTTTATAATTTTGTGCTTGTTGATAAAATGTGCATGGCAAATACCAAACACAATGTTAAAATAGATACTTTCGGATATTATCTTGCGATATTCAATGGTATAAAGTATCGAGGTATCACAGCATCGAGGATCCCATCCCTAGTGTTAACTGGCAATGTCATGATACAAAGATTCTCTATTTTTGGTCTCAATGCTGTTACCATTGTCAATACCCTACTCCATAATTGCTCATCTCGACACTTAAAAACAAAGCTTGTCTTCCTCCTTACCCCCCTCGTAAAATTGTTCATTAGAAATACTTTCCACGCTTTCAATACACATCACATTACAAGGGCATGCCAAGAATGTTGTTGTAGATGAACAAAACATTTGTAATATCTATTAAAAGGATACACTTTTTCAGAGTTATTTCATTTCTAAGCAAAATCATTTGCTTTGAAGTTCATGGTTGATAAAACTACGTTTTGAGCTATGATAATTTGGATAAAATTTCTGATGTCTGGAAAAGATGTGGCAATGAACAATTAATACACAGTGCCTTAGTTAACTAATGTCACATACTGTGCGACTGCTGTGGCCGTGTAAGAGTTTAGACCTGGCAGAGAGCATTTGAAAACTACGTCTTTAATAACTACACTACCATGATTAATATTACACATTTGTTTGTGCTGGTGAACACATACTGTATGTAAGCACCATTTTATATACACTTGGTTAGAATTGTACAAAATAACGGCAGTTGCTGATTTTAAGCTGAGGGGTGATTTTGAAGGATTCAAGCCGGTAAAGAAAAGGTTGGCTTACAATATGGTAAATACGGTAAATTAGCTTATGACGACATTCACTTTATGTTTAATACTTTTGCTGCTCATTTAGTTAATCTCCTGTAATAACATATAAATATTTATACTGCTCTTATTAATTTCCTTTCCCCTCTGAACACCATGCAAATTTGAATTAGTTTTAGTAAATAATGCTACATACCATTTCAGGCTAAAAATTGTTGTGTACATTCTGTAATTATAATTATTCCTTCGTTAGAATCATAATTTAATTTTTTTAACATTTTACACAGATATTGTAGGGCCTTATGTCATTGATAATTTTGCCAAGGAGAAAATTTTAGTATGGCCTACATTGAATGTGAGGAAGTGATATTGAATAACAGTTAGTATGTTATTTCTTTAGAATCAAGATTTTATGGTGTTAGTGTAACACATATTACACCATTAAAGATTAGAGATGCATACAAACCCAATTTTGCAAATATTACTGATAATGATACTTGTGGCCAATCCCGCAGATAGTGCAGATACAAATAATTTCATTTATAATTTTTACATGGTTTGACACATGACGCATTCCTCATCTTTGATACACACTCTACAAAATGACTTTGTTCCATCTTGAACATAATGCTTAACCCATTCTGGCAAGTCGTTAACCCACCCAGTACTGAGGAGGCGGGACACGTGCATACAGGGTACGATGGCACAAGGCATGAGAGACTACAGACATGTGATCCTTGTTTGTACTGTTCACCGAGAAACTCCAAGAAGTCGTCATGTTAACAACCCCAGATGCAAGATTCTACTGTTGGCTGAGCCGCGGCTCCCTCCAACCTGGCCCCGCTAGTTCACAGCGTGGTGAGGGAGGGCAGCACCCAGTCTACTTGGCAGCAGAGCCATAGACAAGGGATGATAGTGTTGCATCAGCAGCTTTGAATTTTCAACCTCTACGGCCGAGGCTATCCTTTTCACCACCCTTCACCTCCGAGCTATACAAGATAGCTATAAAAGGTCTGGTGTGACCAGAAATCTTCAGTCTCAGCTCCTCCACTGCTCTCATATAGGGCCAGAGGTAGCCTTCGGGTTGCGCGACCAGTGGAACAGCCGCAGATTCCACCGCTAGTTAGGGCCAGAATCTCCGCCAGTAGAAGACATCACTGACCAGAAGTCAACTACCACTTCTTCAGCAGCCGCTGGACCCCTGCTTCTGGGAAATTGCACCTACCAGAGTCTTCCGAAGATGTCACTCTGCACCTTCCTTACCATTTTCTGGTGTTGAATCCAGAACCTATCCCTTGATAAAAGGTCATGTCGATGTCCCTTCAGGACCTGCACCCTGCCCACTTGACGTTGCTGGCAATTACTACGCTTCTCTTCTGGTAGTCGCCCCCCTTTATTTTGTTCCTTCAGAACAACCCCATCTCTGTTAGGAATTAGACGTTAAATACTAATCTTCCAAACAACAAAATATTGCCCTTATCTATTAGATTAATTACTCGGTCGTCTTCACCTGGATTGGTTTGAATTTGCACCCGTATCAAAGTTATCTAGTGTAGGAGGTAGTACAGTGCCACTGTATCTTATTACTCTCATAATAAAATAAGTGAAACTTAACTATTCCCTGATTACTGAATTTCTTTGTGTAAAACGTCATAGATTTCCTATGTAGTTGAGACCTCAAAAGAGAAGCCAGTGACATCACCAGGCAATAAACCAGATACCCACACAGTTACAGGCCACCTAAGCTATGCCAAACTATTAGACTTTGGTGGAGCCCAAAACACTAGAAACTCCCCTGCCAGGCGAATCGGTTACTCAGGTTGTTCCATAATCCGCCACCGCTCAGAATAAGGCAGGAAAGGAGCTTCTAACAAACTAACCTCCTGCTGGTACCACACCTGTGTGTTCTGGTCAGGAAGTAACTGAGCTATCCGATGTTCTATCCACTGCTCTCTTGCAGTGCCAAACGAAAGGAACACAGGGTGCTGTCTCTCGTTACAAGACTGGGTACTCAGAAGTACACGTTAGGTCATCGCAAAGCACTGGCTCTTCTTTCGTACTGTCTCACTTGTACCTTGATCTCCCCATGCCTGAACACCCGGAAGGGAGGTATAAAGAGGATGTTAAGGCATGCAATTGTTGCTTCTGAAACTAGATCTCTTGCGACCCTCAGTCTGAAGCTGCACTTTGCACTTCCACCCTGGAGCTTCACTTCTCCTCACTACGAGCATCATTATTCCCTCCATTAATTAAGCTTGAAGACCTGCCTCACCCATATTAGAACCTTTCTGGCAGGATGTGGGACCCCTTATTGGTATTGCCAACTCCTGGTTGTGCAGTCCCAATCCTTCAGCACTCATCAGCAGCACATTACGAGATCCAAGCAGCTCACCATCCATGAGTCTTCGAGGCAATCACCCACCCTCGCCTCTGAAGGATAAGAGTCTCCAGCCGGCAGCAATACCATTACCTCCGAAGAACATCTCTCTCCCAGGTAAATGTGTAACAAAGGGTCAGCCGACTCGTAGGGCTGTGACATTGGCTTTTGGTTTTGTACCCCTGCAACAGGCCACCAGATCTGTCCTTTATACTGGCTGTTTGCCAGTTCACCATTAAGGCAGTCCAACTTGTGGTTCTGAGATCATTAAATAAAACTGTCAAGTTATGTAAGGCCTCATCCATTTCAATTAAACATTGTGTGACGAAGATCACTATACTATTTAACCCCAAGGGTCTTAGATCACTCTTTGATGGGGCCAGTCCCTTAAAATAACTGTGGTTCAATTATTCTCCCCCTCTGGGCATACACGTGGTGTCTGAAAGTATTAAAAAAATTTTACCAACCCAGGAAATATGTGCTTTACACAGTTTGCAAATGAATTTGTAGGGATCATTTTGTTTACTACTCCCAGACTTCACTTCTTCGGTTTCTTTCTGTGTCAGATAAAAAATTATCCTACAAATTATGCTGACGTACAGGCTCATTTTTTCATGTTTGGCCACCAGGTCCAACTCAAGTGCACGCATCCACTGTGCACTAGATGCACAGAGAATGTGATTTTTTTTCAGGAAGTATAACAGATGCAATTATAGAGATTTTACTAAACGTTTGCACTTCAATAGTTTTTTAAATAGCCGCCAAACGTTTATCTAATATTTTTACTGCAATGCAATATTTCAAATTTATTTGTTATAAATATTCGCAGTCCTAACCATCGTGATCAACCACCAGGTAGAAAAAATTATGCATATGTAATTAATTATATGCCTATCTCTTCTTATAAATAAAACAATCTCTCTTGTTCTATTTACTACTGTTAAATTAAAAAAAGAAACTGGGTTTTTTAATTTTTTAAATTGTGTATTCGCAAATTGGATCATTGAGCAAACTAGAAACGTAATAAGAGTTGTTAATAAACTGTCTAAATTCTTCACTTTGTAACATCCTGCAGTAGTGCCAACCCACTACAAACAGAGTAGAAAACTATGGAAATTTAGGGCACCGACGTGATCAAGATAGCATCGTGACCCAAATTGTGAGCATGTATTTGTGTTACATATGCTCAGCTACTTTGATGACTAATATTCACGGGTAGTATTTTGTTAATGGAAAACAAAAACGTGTTTGACATTCACGTAAACCATGTAGAGTGTGTGTTTGACATTTGCGTAAAACATGATTGTGTTTACAAAAGAAATATATAATTCACAGTGAATTCTACTTGTCTTACATCCAGTCAGTCACAAATTGCTCAATATTAAGTTTTTCTAATAATTGAAAAGAAAATATAACACAACTATTAGACTTACATGCTCACGTTTACAAATAAAATTTTGCCAATTTATACCATTCAATACATAGAGGCACTTTGCTATTCAACCGGTTTTCTCTATTGTCTCAAAGCTCCCGATTACCAACTTCACCTTTCAGCTTGAGGGAAGTAACCCACTATTGAGTTAGCTGGGGACTTGTGTGTGATCTCCCGGTGATTGTCTGAGATAAGTTACTTGTTTTAGTGATTGTTAGTGACTTACACACATGTTGGTTTTGAGGTGTAATCCCTCAGTCACCACTTACGCTAGTGCGGCCAAGTACTAGCCCCTTACGTACAGAATATTTTTATTACTTCATTCATTATTTTCGAGTAAAAATTGCAATTTGTGGTTCCAGATTAAATTAGTATATTTTTTGGTAAATGTTTGTTTTATTTCATGTTTTGACTTAAATTTTGATGTCAGGTGGAATAAATTGTATATAGGTGTTATTTTGGTATTAGTGCTTTTTACCATATAATCTTGCCTCTGGAATCTCAATTTATAATTTACATGTACAATAGAAATACAATTAATATTTGCATGCTTACAGGTGAGGGCACAGTTGGATAATGGAACTGAAGTGCTGTCACCTGAGGAGGAGGCAGCATTACGGGAGGACAAGCGGCAACTGGAGGAGGACCTGGAGCTGCGAAGCATGCAGATCGCAGACCTCCAGCAGAAGATAGCTGACTCTGACCAGGAGAACAAAGGAAAAACACGGTGGGAGACCCTGCAGAGCATGATGGAGGCCAAATGTGCTCTCAAGTACATTTTCGAGCTAGCTGCTGACTTGAAGAAGGAGCTCTCCTTTAAAGTGAAGCGCCTGTCAGAACTTGAAGATGCCCTGCAGGCTGCCAAGAATGAAGAAAACGGATACAAAGAGAACCTACGACAGTTAACGACCCGGCACCAGGAGGAGTTCAACCAACTTGAGAGAGAACACCAGAACAAGGTCAGTTGCTGTAAATTTTGAATATGTAGGTTCATTATTGGGAGCTAATGCTATATAACCAGAAAATGTGAACAATCGAAGAAAGACCCAGTTTACCAACCATTTAATAATTGCTCACGTACACTGTGTAAAAAAATGGTGGATTGTAACATCACGGTTTCATAGAGAAGTGAAAACTCTGAAGAAAAGATACGGGTAATTTTTTACTTGGATTCTGCTGTGGACAAGTTCTTAATGATTCGGGTTGATACATAGAATTATATGTATGGTAAATCTTTCAACCTGGCTATTGATAATTTAAAAACATTATTTAAATTTTGTGGATTTTACATAAAGGCAAATATTTTTAATTGCAATGATCATGTTTGTGAAATAAATTGCAGATAATGGTGTATAACTCGTGATGGGTGAAGTCACGAAAAATCGAGTCGGGTCAACAAAGAGTCAAGTTTTTTTACAGCAGACATTGAACTACTGAACTTGCAAGTTGAGTCACTGTACTTTTAGGTTATAAACAACAAATATTCGTGCCTAACAATTACCTTTCGTGTCTCGTAAATCAATTATATTACATTACTACAGTAAAATCTCGTTATTTTGAAGTCAATTAATTCAAAATCATATATAATTCAAAGTGTTTATCCGCCCCCAAACAGAAGAACAGGATTTTATATGCTTTTAAGTTTAGTTAATTCCAAATTTGCCTTTTATGTAATTCGAAGTTGGATTTCATCTAAAAGTGTACATGAACTTCAGATTAATTAATCAAAGCTATAATAATTATAATAAACGTGCATCACCTACACTGTCGCGGGTGTGCATGTGTAAACTAGCAATGGGTGGCAGCACGGAAATCAGCTGACACAGCCACTGCCGCCGCCCGTCACAGTGATGTCATTGATTGTGCCAGAATTTTCATGTCTGTTGACTGGTTTTCGTTGCATCTTTTGCTCACTGTAGAGGTGAAAAGGTGTGACAACTAGTGCCAAGCACTACGTGAAGTTAGGGAGATTGTAGGACAGAGAAAATTCCACTGCCTGTTGTGACAGTTGCTTTTAAAGGAGGATGGGTGTTTGGAGCAAGAGGATGAGAATGCAGATGATAGGAAGATGTACAAAGTGGGAAGGGAGAAGAAAAAGAGATGAAAAAGTGAGTAGGGGATGGAAGAGGGCATAAAGCGTTGTCTGTAGATGGGGGGGGGGGGGGGGCATGGTGCGGTGTAGTGTGGGCATGGCTTGAAGGAGGAGATTGGAAAGGAGAGTAGCGGTGTGGGTGTGACTACAGTCTGAGAGCCATGCCAACCCCCCTCAAAGATGATGACTAAGCCAGTAGCCGGGTGGCTGAAACCACCCCCTATCGTCATATAGTTGAAGAGCGTGTAGAGGGATAGCTCCACTACCGCTGCAGCCACCAGCAGACGCTGCAGCAGACAACCCTTGGCTCCGCCTCCAGCATACGACTTGGCCACCCCCACCACAGCCGGAACGAGGGCTGTACGGCTGGTATTTATACGTGTGCGCGGCCCAAAATGTCAGTTGTTCATTGGCTCTTCTGAGAGCCACACAGCCTCAGCAACTCGCTCCACCACCAGGTGTGATGGAGCTCTCTTACCGCTATTCGCCTTCTAGACAACCCAGACGCTCTTCAGCTCCAACACCATCGTCTTCCAGACCTTTCATAGGATATTTACTTTATAAAGTTACTGAGTCACCTCACATTTACCTAGGGCATGGATCCAGGTCTGCCCCAAACACATCATATATAACCACTGCCACATTTAAATTTAATACAAAATCCTAGGTCAGTGCACCCTTAAAAATTGACACAGGCATGTACCACCCCAACACATAATCTCAGAGCGAAGACTCATTAACACACGTGCTGGAGCAATTCCTAGACCCTTCACCTCCAAACTCATCACCATCAACCATATCAAAATATTACAAAATCTCAAAAAAGAAAAAAAGGGACCCCCTCTCCCCATTATAAGTTTGAGCTAACCACAAATTATTTTGTATAAAATTCTTAAACAAACTTTTGAAATTTTAATTTTTAAAATATTTTCAAAACTGTCCATACAACATAGGTTTTGAAAACTATGTGACTACTCAAATACAAATATTTTCAAAATACATTTTATAAACACTGTGTATATTTAAAGTTCAACAAATTCAGAGTATAACAATGTCCTATTTATGACACAGAAGTCACTAGATGTTTGTAGCCACTATCACAGTGCACCTACCTTGTATATCAATTGTACAGCACATGTACACTGCTTGTATATCAATTGTACAGCACATGTACACTGCAACACATTCACTTCAGCATCTAACCACAATACATTTTCAAACACAAACAAATTTACAATAATAACATCAAATGCAACAAAATACACTGGGTAAACAAGAGTTCTTAACCTAATACCAGTATAATCATTAACATTACATATGTACACTTCTACCGTTGACAATTCACTCTCTACTGGACTCACATATCACTCAACAGAATTCACATCAAGACATGTATCACACTACTTTTATGTCAGATATTCCTTACAATTATTGTTGTTTTGTGCTCGCCTCCTAACTCTCTCTTCACACCTATGTAACACACACACACCTTCACATAGGCAATCACCCTTGCCTCACATATTACTCCGCACAAATTTGAGGTTACCCTCAAAAAATCCAGTATGGCCATAAGTGGCATGTAATCATACATTTTCATGCTGTTCACTAGCAATAGTTGTAAAAACAAAAGTTAACATTAATGTTACTATCTCAGTGCAGTGGCCAAAATGCCAGCAACTGCGAACTACCTTGTGGGTCTCAGTCCCTTGGTGTGCTATGGCAAGATGCCTGCAGCCGCAAACTATATTATGGCCTCAGCCATGACACACTATAATAATAATACAGAATCTAACACATTGAGGATTGCCATTCGCAGCAATTCCATTATGGTCATCGAATATAACCCTATGCACAGTGGTCAAAATACCTGCCGCTGCCAATTTTCTTTAAACTCTGAGGTAAAACCGTAGTCGCAAACCTGATCCGTTCGGCACATGGGCCAAACGTCAGGGTAGGTCTTACCCCTAAAATACACATAACTAGAAGGTAAGGAAGAATGTAAACATAGAATTTTAGTAAAGATACAAGAAACGCAATAGAAGATAGGAAAGACTTTTGTGAGTGGGGCCCTTTTGCCGACAAAGAGAAAGGTTGACTCAAACCACACACACAGCGTAGATAGAAAAAGATAGAAATAGAATAGAAGGAAAATTCAGAGCACAGGTGGTACCATCTTTACGGAACACTACTGGTAGCAGACGCCGCCCTTTGCGCCTGACCTGACAGAAATAACCTAAACAAAATTTACTTGATTTACATTTACGTATATACAAAAGCATGTGACAATTTAAGCACTACTAAAAAAAGAAAATTGATAAGTTCCCTCCTAACCTATACAGATGAAAACCCTGTATTCATTACTATAGGCTATTCATGGTAAAGTGAGCACTTTTGAAAGCCCTCTCATTTGGAATAAGAGTGAATAAATATTTTTTATTTTAGCCTTAGATGTTAACTTTTGAGAGCTATGGAATATACATACTGTATTTATTATTTACATGGCAATATTTATTTAAAAAGGTGGTTAAAGGATAAAATATGGCTGAATGGAAAAAGTAACTAGGGCTTCAAAAGTGCTCACTTTACCGTGAACAGCCTATACATGACACTAATTCACACTAGACATGACCCTTAGTTACAGATTTACTGAAAATGGTGTTTCTTCATTTTAAAAAATCTGATGTGTCTTATTAATAAAAAGTAAATACGTAACTTGTTGGTACCATATCCTGTTTTTTCAATCCGATTATTCACTATTTAGTGTTCAATGTTGCTTCCTCTGACTCATATTTAAATGTCACGTCACTTTCACCTTTCAAACTCGTGGATTTTCATTTGAACATAACCTCACTTCAGGTCTTCTCTGGTAACACAGTGTTTTATGTATATTCCTCTTTCAAAACCCTTACCATTCTTACACTGACACAAATAAAAATGAACAAACTCAAAAGAACCATCTTAAAATTAACGTGACATACACAAACAATTGCACTTACATCTTACCTTAACCTACATGGCAGACAATCTGCCTTGCTGCCACCTTCCTTTTCCTCCTCCACAACACATTCCTTCGCTCTCACCTTAATTTTACTCTTTGCCTTACTGCTTTCCTTCCATAACCATACACTCCTCCCACCAAGCATTACATAATTTTACTCCTGGGAACCCCCCAGATTTACAGCACGCTCATACTTCATACATATTTGGCAACATCACCTCTGATGTTGTTACTCTTACTTCTGAAATTGCCACCCTCATTTCAGTCTCAAATTTCTGAGTCAGTTTCATGGAAACAAATTGATTAACCCCCCACATATGGAATTTACATACTTTGACTGACTTCATTCTGACTCCTTGTAAACATTGTACTGCTAAATTGGTAGAACTAGTGTGACATTTCAATGATGTACTCTCATCTTCATTTGTACCACTACACTCATAACCTCAACTGTGTCAGTCTCCACTTTCTCTATAACATCTACACTCTCCACGTTTCCTACTGCTGACTCATTCTTACACTCGGTACTCAATTCTACATTTTCACACACAATAACCTGACAAATTTCATCTACCTCATTTGTTTGTTCCTTAACATGTACCCATACGTTTTTCAATTCATTGCAGTTTTCTAACACTTTACATTCCTGGGTAAATGCAAATTCCTCCACCTGTTGTGCTATTTGAATTGTATGGACTTTAGGTTCCTTTACAGGGTTCTTCCACAGTCACAAAATTGTTTACAATGGTCGTACAGTCCTGCGTATCCTCACATTTATTTCTGATCTCATTTGTTGCTCTCATTTGCTCGTCAAATTCACTTGATGTCCTCGTTAGAGTTTCTGCATTTATTTCTCTCATATCATCTCTTTATTTATCAAATACCGCTATCACACTTTTGCCGAACGTGTTGTTATTCATTTCACTCTTAGTTATCGTTTTCTCAGCCATATTGAAATGTATTTAGCAAAAAACCCTTATAATAATAAAAAACAAACAAAATACAATACATGGACAGATTAAAGGTAATTGCAAATCATCTTGATGAGTACAACATGTTGTTGTAGCATATACCTGTTGTTGATTGATGATGATGATGGTGATGGTGATGGTTGTAGAAATATTACTTACATAATGATTTCTTGCTTAAAACAGGAACGGAACTGCATTACACCTGGAACTTACATTTGCTTGGCACGACTGATGATGTTGAAGCTGTGGTCAGTCGGTCGTGTTGACATTCATGCCGCCAGCAAATGTGTTCTGCGTTGCCACATCTTGACGTATCGACCATTATCTCGGGGCTGTGTAGAAATTTCAGCCCCATGTAACGGTGGCACATTGCAACGTAGCATCAACTCACTACGTCACAAACTAGTTACACTCTCTGCATTCAAAAAAATGTTGGGTTCCGTTTTGATTGAAATAGAAATGAAAAAGGAACAATCCCTGTGGGATTCGAAACAATTTATTTGCAACGGTCGAACACAGTACAGTACAGTAGGACCTAAACCGACACATCATCTGTATTCACACAGGTACAAAGTCACAGCAGCAGTTGCATGAAGTTCAAAATTACCTCTCGACTCGCAAGGAAAAATTACAAAGTCAAGGGGGAGTACAAAGAACCTTCCCCCTTGGTGCCTAGCGACCTTCCGCACCCACGAATTTTGACAGAAAGAGTGGTTGTTGTTGAAAAAGTAGTTGTTACACGAAGATAAATTTAAGATGAAAAGAAAAGTTCTGGTCGGTGGTACTTGTGGGTGCGGGCGAAATTAGTCCACGAGTTTCCTCTTCAAAGGTGGCTTGAATAATGTGGCAGAGTACAGGTCTACACTCACCTCGGCACATGCAGCTACCCCCACTCTTCCAAAAAAAAAAGCTAAAAATAAACATTTGGCAGGGGCTCGCGGTCTTCTATTGGCTGTACATTACACAAAACTGCTGATGGCACGGGAATCGTAAAAATAACTTAATCTCAAAAGTGGTGTCACCTCGCCCTGAAGCCTGGGAAACCAAAAGTGCCATGTATTACAGATAGCTCTCGTATTACAGCCTCACTTTTAAACTGATAAATGTATGGGTGTGCAACTATACAGTGTGCATTACACATGTATCCAGTATCTCGTATGTAGTCTGGCAGCATTTCCAGGAGGAGCAGTAAATTCTAAGATGATGAGGCATTAAGTTCGTGTGTGATGAGTGTACATTATCCTTGTCTCTAGAGTGCTTGTCAATCAAATCTTGTAACAGTATGTTTTACGTGTACCATCGTGTTTTGTCATGTATGTAATAGTTTGGGACTTTTCGTACCTCTTGAAATTTTTAGGAATGTAATATTATTTTATTTTATACATATATGTAAAGAAAAAAATGTTTTCATAAAACATTATAAATAATCTCTAGTATTGAATCAAACGTGTGAAGGTTAAAATTGCAGAAATTGAGATTCCTCAATTCTAGCCAGAATTGGTAGTAACGAAGTATCAATTGAACTGCCCCATAACTGATGTTTTTTTATTAAAACTTTTGAATCCTTCATGGAGAGCGGTAGATAATCTGTAAAAATTCTGCCTATGAATAATCAGTAGTTTACTGTATAAAATATTGCTTGTAGTGAGTTTTTGTTTAGAAGTACAGTGATTGGTGATTTGGGAAGATTCTATCTTTGCTGAAGGATAACAAATTATTTATTTAAAATATTTTTTCGCGGTAAAATTGTACATTATTATGGAGTCACAATAGAAATAAATCTCTCTTTGCAAGTATATCACTATCTTTGTGTGACCAAGTGCAACAGTCATACTTAACGTCTCACTTATACAATGTAATGTTTTTTATTGGCTATATGTTGTTGCAGGTGTTTATGCTTCTGAACCAGCTACGAGGAGTTAAACCAGAGAGTGGTGACAAGATGCTCCAAGAACGGATTCAGATATTGGAGCAATCATTTGAGCAGTTTGAGGCTGTTCAAAGGCGGCTGGAGGAATGTGAAGCTGAGCTAGTCTCAGCACGGAATCTGTTAGACCAGCGGACTGCAGAGCTAGAAGAAATGAAAGCGAACAAGAAAGTTAAACATTCTCGCAGTAAGGTGAGATGCTACATGCTAGTGCTCATAGGCCATTTTGCAGAAACTGCATTACTTTACCTTGGTGTAGTTAGAAATTACTGATTTTCTTCCCATTGCGTCTCCCTATTGCTTTTCATTTTATGTGATTAAAATTGAAATATGTTAATATATAAAATGGAAATGTTCTTTAGTTTTGAAGAGAGGGCTGATTGATTAACGTGTTGATAACCAATGTCATAAAGTTATTACACGGTCTCTGCTTCAGTTCATATGTAATTCCCAGCCATTGTCGTACCTCATTTGCATCAAGCATGAAGGGGCAGAAATAATTCATAATGGCTTTGGCTATACATCTGCAAATCAGTGATTTACAACTTGTATCAAATTTGGAATCTAATTTAAAATTATTCATGAATTTAAAATTTTTATTGAATCACATTTTTTTAAACCACATCCCAAAGTAGGTGAACAGCATTACTATATCAAGTGATATTAACCTCCCGTATCACATAATTGTGTACAATTAATGTAGAATTTCAATATATAATTTTCAGAAATTTTACTCCTCTTTCTTGCAAGAGTTAGGCCTACACAAATAAAATGAAATCTGAATATTATTTTTTTTCAGACGTTCCAGATATAGAATACTGTTTAACAAAGTAAAGCAAAACATGACCTGAAAATTTTTTTGTTCCTGCATGCAACAGTCGTTGGTTATTCCCTATAATTAATATTACGATAAAAGTTCACTGAAATTTTATCTTGTGTGACAAGTCTTGGATAAGTACTGTATCTTATTTAAGTATACTGTTTGTGAAAGGTTCAAGGTTATTAAACAAACAGTAAATTTAGCATAAGAATTTTGAGCACTGAAGAAACTTGAAAATATGTTGGAAAACATGATGGCATAACAAGCTGGTTTCTTGGCAAACATAACATACTCATCTCTTCAAACCGTAAAATGTTCACTGATAAGGTGTACTTGCAAGCCAATAGGCAAGTTATGTGTTAACATGACTCTCCTAAGTTTTATTTTAAGTTGTCATTAAGAAAAGTCAACTGTTCAACGTGATATGACAACAGCAACTCACAGTGATTGGTAATAATGTTCCCTGCAGTGGATAAAACCCTCTCACCCACAACTTGACTACAAAAAGTGGAGTGCGGTTTATTTACAAGGTATTGGAATTAAAATAAATTTTACCCTTAAAACATCTTTAGAAATTTAACAACATACAGTACATTTTAATGTTTAAATTTTGTTTCTAAGGAAGTAAAAAAATATATATAAATAATACATAATAGCTTTTCACTCATGCAAGAATTTGTTCACTCACATTCATAAATAAAATAACCTTCATCCCGCGCACGTAAAATGTGGGAGCTCTGTGCCATAGATGCTATACATGACAATATAATTTGGTTGCCTTACAAGAGAAAGATATCACATAGTTCACATGCCTGCCACCGTGCCACAAGTACACATTGATAGATGCCATTTTGTGTAACCTGTTGTCGTGGTTTTGCTTTCTCAAGTCATATTACCATCTGTGGAATAGTAATTGCACAACATACAGTATATGCAAACATTGCAATGTAATACAAATTTTCTGTCACAAATGTTTTGTAGGTGAGAAATTAAGTCTGAATTTATTATGTTTGTTACTTTTTGTGCGAACGTGTTTTACGATTTCTTTTCACAGATAATTACATATTTGCAATACCATAAGTGCGTTACAAAAACTGCATGTTTGAAATTAATTTTGATACAATTTTGTGGGAAACACTGGTATTCAAAGACTAAAAACAACAGAATATAATTTCATGTAGGTGTTTAGAGCTATTAGACCAATAATAAGCATCCTAATTGTTGTGCCTGAAAATTTGCATACAACTACACTTTTCAGTTGTAAGAAGTGAAAATAGACATTCAAGTATTTTTGAACAAACATTAGTTAGGCTAATTCAGCTTGAAGTAAATGCCAGTGCAGTCATCAGTTCCATATCTAATGCTGCATTGTCACTTAATTTTTATAATTGGGTAGCAAAAAAATTCTCAGCATTATTTTTCATACTGTATTTAAGTGAATGTGGAGGGGACACCAATATATATGCTTATTCCATTTTTCTTTTAAATTTCATACCGAAATATTTATTGGAAAACAAAACATAAGCTTGTGTTAGTTATAGTTATGTTTAATTGGAGACATTTTTCAAGCAGTAAGATGGAAAGTTACCTCCAAATGACAAAATTGTTGCATATGTGTCAGCCATTAATTCCTTCAGCAGGTTTTAACCATTTTTCAGACAAAAATATCTGCAAAAAAAATACATTCCAGGACTGAATTAATTATGTTAAAGTGTGAACATTTGTTCACACATTTGTTTTCAGTAGCTATTTCATTTGTCAGGTCAATCAAAGTGAAACAAAGTTCTATAAGGCAGTCGGGAATCTTGAATGCGTAGGGCCAGCATATAGGTTGGTTGCAATGTAGTTTTTTTACATGAAAACAATTTTAGAGATTAAGTAATACAAAAATAGGCCAGGATTTATTCCAAGTAAGGGTTCTAATGTAAAGAACAGCCGCCAGGTATCGCCCTGGCGCGTTCTGCGTGACGTAGGGGCGAAGGGGGCGTTGTCGGTGGCGCTTGCGTGGGAGTGCAGCACGTCATGCTGTGGTTTAAACTCGCCAGCGGGCAAACTCACTGGCTTCTCTGTGGTGGCTTGCAATAATAAATTGTTTGAACTTGCGTTAAAATGTATTGGTACGTGATATTATGTAGAGTGAGAAATGAACTGTCGGAACTTCTGTAAGAGTGATGTTTTTTATGCAGTATTTTAAATATGAGGGTTTGAGATTTTTGCAATGCCACACGGATCAATGGATTGCACCTTCAAAATTTATTGTTTGCCACAAAAAGTTTGTACTTGGTAAACATTCTTTCGTAGGCCACTGAAATGAACCTCTACTGCTGTTGGGTGTATTTTACCAGTAATTTATTTATAAGATCATGACTGGGCATAGCTCGGATGGGTGTTAACATCGAGTTCGTCTAACCGCATCCAGGGAACGGGGTTGGGGATTGTTTTTGTCTGAGTGAGGCACAATTTGTTACACCCCCCCGGCCGGGGAGTTCAGAAGGCATGTCAACAGGCCTTCCCATTTCTCGGCTAGCCCGGTACTGAACCGACCGCCCTTACTGAGAGGGTGATTCCGGAGTAGGATGGCTCACCCTTATTGAAGATGCGTACCCTGGTGTGTGTCTGCGGGTACTTTTTTTCTATGTAACGTGCCTGACCTCAAGCTTGGTTCGTCCGGGCCAAAGCTGCCAAGCACACCTCTTCCAACTAGGGTAACTAACGGTGTTGTTTCCATTGCCAGTCACCTGGGTGGTGGAGAGTCTGGCCAAGGATGAGGTGACTAGGGCTGGCATTGATGGCCTGTGTAGTCCTTCTGTAAAGGATGAAGAGGATCATCGGGAGGTGCTGGTCCCAGTGGCGGTGGTCATTGCCCATACTGAGTCGGAGGCTCGTCTTGAGTTCCTGGTTCCTCCACTCAGTGGGGTTAGCTTGCGGGTGGTATGGGGGGGGAGGTCGTCTAGGTCTCGACTCCCCATGCATTGCATGTCTTCTGCCACCGCTGGCTCGTGAACTGGGTGCCGTTGTCAGTTAGTATAGACTGTGGGTATCCCCAGCGAGGAAAAATCTCTGTCTTGAACTTGCATATGATGTTGGCAGCTTCGTGACTATAGTGGAAAGGTCTCTACTCAACGTGAGAAGAGGTCAGTCACCACCAGTAAGTGTGTGTTGCCTCGGGTACTTCTAGGTCTAGGTTACGGCCACATCAGGTCGGCCGCCAGCTGCATCCAGGTGGGTGGTGTCGACGGGGCTTCAGGGCTAGCGGGGCATGGCTTAGGCCTTGCCTCAGTAGCACGCCTTGCAGCTGTTGACGTGCTGCTGTACGTCGCGGCCCATCCCGTTTCATATGTAGCGAGTTCCCAATTCTTGCAAGTTGCTCTTGATCCCCGGGTGTCCAGTTTGTGGGTCATCATGGAAATGGAAGCAGAGGTCCACCCGCAGCTCCTTGCTCAGCTGGAGCTGCAACAATCAGATGTGTTCCTTGGGTACCGTAGGCGGAACCATTCTCTCCCATTTCTCCTCTTTCTTATCTTACCTGTCGTTCCGGCTGGTGCGATAGGGCATCGGGCAAGTCATTCGTTTACCTGTGCAGTGCTGAACTTCTAAGTCGAACTCGGTGAGGAACATCTCCCACCGCCCAAGCGTGGTCTTAGAATTCCGTGACACCCAGAGCTACTGCAGTGCTTCACTGTCTGTGCGGTGGATGAATTTCTTGCCTTCCAGGTGGTAGTAATATTTTCGTATTGCCCATATTACAGCTAAGCATTCATATTCATTGATATGATATTGCTGTTCCGTGGCATTTAGGCGGGTGTTGGTGTATGCAATACTTGCGGTTTGCCTTCCTGGCACAGGACTGCTCCAAGACCGTTGTGACAGCCATATGTCTGGAGTATTACTGAAGTGGACAAAATGTGCAAACGCGCGAACCAAGTTTGTGGGAAATATTTAGTGCTGGGCTTGCTGTTCTTATTCTAAGAACTAAACTGACAGACTAGCACTTATTAACAACAGGAAGGGTGGTGGGAAAAACTACCCTTCTGAGAGGTAATCATCTACAGGAAGTGAAAGGGAGAGAGTGAAATGCCATTCCTACCCCACTGTGGTCGCCTGCTGTAAGAGATAATCGTCTACAACCTGTATTCCGGATCACTGAAGAATAGTGATTCATATGGTTGGCATGGCTGGGGATCATTGTGTACTGTTGGAGATATCATGTTGTTGCATGGAAGTGTGGCAATCAACAGAAATTTATAAATGCCACACCAGGCCTCGGCGCTGGGTTGGAACCCGGATGTGCTCCGAAAATAAGAGCCCTTGCGTGCGACAGCACCTAAACCTACAGGGTGTTGCTGTGGAACTTGCCATTTCCATGTTAAATGTGGCCCAAGTAGATTCTAAGTTGTTAGTAGTGGGAGCATGATGATCCATTAATTTTCTGAAGTTCGGTTTTTGTGTGTTATTAACGTATTAAGGTAAGTATCTTTATTAAATTATGAGTTTCATTTCGATTTGCGGGTTTTAAGTATTATTTCAGGATTGAATGATTTTGATGTTTTTCTCAGATTGGTTATTAAAATGTATTGAAAGCTAATTTGTTCTTCAGGGTATCACCCTAGGAAGATATATCGTTATATAAATTGTTTAAGTTGTCATGACTTAAGATTAAAAATATATTACTAAAGTATTTTTTGAGTGCTGCTTTTATTCTCCAATTTTGAAGAATTTATGTGAAATTAATTTACCTATTTTTTGTATGTTTACTTAATAGCGTTACATCATTGACTTTAACACAGATTTCCTTTCCGAAATATTTTTGTTTATGAACATAACTGCACGAATTATTACATGAGTGTATGGTATTTAAGTATTTATTTATTTATTTTTCAAAGTCAATTTTTTTTATGCCAATAACTCGTTTCTAAATGACCAAAATTACAAAATGTGCATGTGCAACTATTTACTGTAAATTGTAATGTATAACAATGTGATGTTCATCAACATCGTAAAGGATTTGTTATAAATAATATGCTTTTATATTTTTGGGGAAATTTTGACCTAAATTTTTATGTTCTGAGGAAATTTTTCCATGCTAGGGGTTTTGTCCAACTCTGGAGTATTAGTGGACTGTCCCCTTGTGGGTGGTGCAACAGCGTAATGTTAAGGAAGCTTTCCTTCTGGCTCTGAAAAGCGTGGCATTATGGTCACCATTTCCAGCAAGCTTCTTTCTCCAGGAGCAGGTTTAGAGGTGCCATTTGGCTGGCAATGTTCGGCCTGAAGTCGCACATCCAGTTGCATAATCTCAGAAATCAATGCAACTGCCTCTTCAATAGTGTGTATTGATGAAGCTTGCAGGTAGTTTCCTTAGGGTGATATGATATGCCCCAAATAGTCTATCAACGTCTTGTGAAGTGACTTTTTGACAGTTTACAGGCTATACCATGCAGTTCCAAGCATTCTATGATTTTCTGGAGGTGTCCACAGTGCTCTTCCTAGGTCTTTGAATAAACTATCACGTTGTCCAGATATGCAAAAGAGAATTGCTTGATGTAGCCGATAAGGACCTCGGCTGACATTGAACTGTAGGGTTTCACCCTTGGAGGTTGCAAACACAATGTGTTTGTGGCTTTCTGGGTGGACCGCAATCTGCCAGTACCTATTCTCTATGGTTAAGTTACTGAGGATTTTGGCCTCCCCTATATCTCTTAGCATTTGCGCTAGGTTTATTGTGGGCTGTGCAATGGTATGTGTGGCATTATTCAAATACTATGTTTAATGCAGAAGCACAACTGACCATCTTTCTTCGGTACCAGGACTACTAGCTAATGATAAGGAGAATCCGAAGGCTCTGCTGTTCTCTGTTCCTTCAGTTCTTGTACCTGTTGCATTATAAAATGTTGCTCCTAGACACTTTATTTGGGCAGTTGTAAATGGGGGCTTTGTTGGTGGTTCAGTTCTCATGTTGAATGCTTTGGGTTTGGCATAATTTTACTACTTGCCCAAATGTGCCAGTGTGTTCGTTTAAGATCTGTCTCAACTGGGTGAATTTCGGCTCTTCGCGGGTGGTTTATTTCTTCCTGGTTGATGGGCGGTGGGACCACCACAGTGGGACTGTGCTCCCTAGTTTATGGTGACCCTATTCTTTTCTCCCAGGTATACTCTCCCTTGCCCGAGGCATAGGATGCATTGTTGTTGGCGTAACCAAGGGGGCCTAAAATAATAGCTTCTGTAAGGTTTGGCGAGACTACAAATTCTGCCAGGCTGGAGTGTTTGTAAAGGTTTACCATGAGCGTGGTACGCCCCTCTGCTCTAAGGGTGGCATCATTCTGGGTCATTCACACTATGTGTTTTTGTGGTTGAAGTGCTGCTCTTTGTTCTGGGGACAAAACATCGCTCCGCACAATGTTGCCCATTTCGGTGGAGTAATAATAGTGCGTGTATTTTCTTTTTGTTGATTTCCACTTCGATATGTGGAGCTTCTGGGGGTTCATTTTCTTACTTTAATCTCTGGAGGATGGGTCCTTTGTTCCTGGTGGTGGCGACTCGCTTCTCACCCAGGTTACGGCGTTTCCTGCCTGGCTAGTTTTCTTGTTGTCCTCTTGGCACGTAGGGGGGACTGGCACCCCTGCTGTGTCTCTCTCCCCGGCCCAGCCCTGGTCTGCCTGCCTGACAGCAGTCCAAGTTAAAATGCTGGTCCCGACAGAACCAGCACTTTGGTAAGGAAAGGGGAGGTGGCGTAGGAGGCATGTTTCCTTTTCAGGCTCAGCTGACTGTCTTTCACGGGGATTGTCAAGCACCACCTGCACTTTAAAATTCCTTTTAGACTCTCGGGCTCGTTCTACTAATTTCTCAATTGTTTGTGGCTTCAGGATTTGAAGAAGGTTGCGTAATTGGGATAGCAGCATGCAGGCATTATTTTGCATGCAGCTTTCCTCGGATTCAGATGGGTATTTTCTCCGGTACATCTTGACTTCCTGCCAGATAAATATTTCTGTCTCTTCCTCGGCGTACTGGGTTCGACCAAAAAAAACTTTGTAATGAGGTGGGTGATGACTTCTTTCCCAGAAAATTGCGTAAAAAGACGTAGGCATAACTGGGCCACGTATCACACACTGTTTACTTGGTACCGCATACTTCTTGAATTCCTTTTACGTATTCAAAGGTGCAGGCGATCGGGTCCTAGTGCGGTCGCCTGGTGAACTCGGTTAACTGGGGTTCGCTAGTACCGCGGGTGGTTATCTGGCTAATCCCATGCCTGGGGTTACTGGGGCGGTATTTTACTGCTCGCCAAGACACTTCAGCGATATACTGATCCCAGGCATGAAACTTGCTCTTCCGGCTAGCTTATACACTTGTGATGGAATGGCTGTGCGCCACACATTATGCAGTGTACCAGGTTAATTCTACGGCCTGCACTGGTGATCCAGCTGCAGAAGGTAGATTGGCGGGTTTGGCAGTCGTTGCATCTTTATTCCAGTCTGTCAGTGAAGCGTACTTTGTCTGCAGACCCTAGGCATTGATAGTGGAACACCTTCTGACAGTGTGCACATATTATAGAATTTACCCCTGTGCCAGGGCAAGTGGTTATATGGCACCTGTTGGGGTTGGCCTCGGACATAATGACTTCTTGTGGGTCGAATTAGCTGAACTCTCCATTTGACATCTTTAATAGGGTGTTTGGGTGCCACTGGGTTATTCTGGACTCCCCAATATCCGATAATGGGCTAGTCGTCCAGCTAGTTTCTGGTGATTGCGGGTCGTGCCGGCCTAGCTGGCTGGTTCAAAACTTATTTGGCAGTAGAGGCCTGATCGGTGTACCGGGTGGGTCGAGTTGCCTGGCAGCTGGGTACAAAATCAAGTCCGGGCTTGACTACATGCTGGGTGGTGTAACCTGAGGTCACCTGTTTACCTGCTCTGGTACTCAATTGGCTCATCTCTGGAGTTAGCCGAGCAGGCTGACAGTGGCTTTTGGAGGCATTGAAGCAGCTAACAGATCCCCAGGTACTGCTGCGGCTGGAACTGCTGGCATAGGTCCGGATTAGACTGGTGCTACGACCCCCTTGGTACCAGGGGCAGGCTAGGCCCAGTGCTACTTCTTCACCACGATGGAAGGTTGCAACAAATGGATGTGGGGTCCACGGCATCTTCCAGGAAGTTGCAAAAAGAGAGGGGGACGAAGCTAGGGGGTGATGGCCTACCTACTTGCAGGTGGCTTGAGCTCAGTTCCAGTGGTTATTTTGGCAGAATGCTTTAATGTATGGGGTGCAGTCCCAGGTAGTTTTGTAGGTTGCAGTGGCCTTTCTCTCCTGCAAATCCTTACCACTCCTTTTGGTGTAAGGCATGGAGGGGTGCTATGGTCTGCCGCAGGAGAGCAGAGCAGGCGACTTTGGTCCCTAACTAAACGTGTTCTGCCACAGCTGCGGCCGGGCCAACACAGCTGTACTGTTAATCCAGTCGGCAACACAAGCAGTATGGTGGTTGGAGGTCGGGTTTTATCTGGGTTGTCCCACAACAACTGTGGGTGTAGGCCCTAGGGCGGACAGGCCCACCCCATAACCAGTCAAACACCCCCCGGCAACTCAAGTGGTGTGGTGGATGGAGTGCAAACTGGTCTCTAGTGGTCTAGCCTTTAAGGGTTGTTTGACTAGAGTTTGGGGCTTTGCCGTTTGGTGCACTATATGAGTGGCCATCGAGTGCGTGTGTGATTTTGACGTACAAGCCCCTGAGAGGGAGCCCACAGTCCTACACTAGACTGTAAAATTAGGTGTCGTAAAACCCAGTCTTCCTGTTCCACTCTGCTGGCGGGCATTGCGTCTACTAGGGTTCTCACAGTCACCTCAGGAAATTATGGTCAAAGTAGGTGAGAAATGGATTTTATTACAGGGTGGCCTGTACTACCGCCTAACTACTTTGAACTGACTGGAATTAATAAGCTATGCAAATCCAGAGGAAGGGAAGCTGGTTCTAGACTACGGGGTGGCAGTTTCGACTAGGTAGCTATTAACTATCCCTATCTACTCTGTGCCATGTCCTGAAGGGACCCACTTCCTGAAGGGTCATGGGGTAGCCGTTACCAGGGGTAATCGGTTTGGTGGGTTGACAACTTCTTAAGGGATGACCGGGCGGAGATTCTCTGAAAGGTCTGGTAGATACTGGCGATGGAGATGAAAAGCTTATGTGTTGTCTAGGTGACAAAGAGCGGTCGGATAACTCCAGCGCACAAGGCAGCGGAGCAAGCTGCCAGGGCTGATGTGTCTCTAAGAAGAGCCAATGAACAACTTGCGATTTTCGGCTGTGCGCAGGTACATATACAGCTGGTCGAGCCCTCGTCGAGCAGCATGGTGGGAGTGTTCAGTCATTTGTTTGTGGGCGGCGCTAAGGGTTGTCTCCTTGGCCTCCATTGCTGATTGGAGCAGGGGTGGCAGCGGTGACTCGGCCGCTGGCTCACTCATACGTCACGTCTTCTTGAGGGGTGGCGTGGCATAGCTTACTGACCGCAATGTTGAACAGTATAACACTGACACATCTGTATTACTCCCTGCAACAAGGGAGTAACCTGTAAACAAGCACTCTGGCAGATATTACACTGGTTTGGACCCTGTCCAGTGCGCCTGGGAAATTATGCACAGATGAAGCTAAGTCATATAGCTTGGATCAGTAAGCGTCATGTATCACTTATTGTTTGCAGACAAAGAAATACGCATGATAATGTTAGCCTATGTTACTGCGGTTGTGCACTACAAAATAAAAAACATATTTCTATTGCTTTTATCCTCATAACAAACTGCCCCTTTGTGGTGAACACTTAGATTTTTTTTTGGTAATTTCAGGAAAATTATAGAATTCTATTTTTACAAACACATTCAAAAGTATGCAATTTTGGGACATTGTTGCAAGCATGAAGCGACACTGTGGACACGAACAATACCAACATGTTGTCGCATCATAACCTGTGGTGGAACCCGAACTAACATCGCTAGTAGTAGAGGGCAGTTCCAGTTAAATTATTGGTATCAAGCCAGTTGCAAGTGTTTACACAAAACATTTTAATTTACAAAACATTTCATTTACTTTATAAAACAAGTTATAGTAAATAGATTCTATTACCGATGCAGTAATGTAGTAGCAAGAAATTGCAAACTCCGGCAAACAGTTTTCAGTAATATCATTGCAACCGCAAGTACCGAACCGCAGGGTTTGCAGAACCTGCTACCAATTCAACCATGAAAATATGCCTACTGAACTTCGCAGCTTTGCACATTGTAAACACTTTCCTGATTAAGCCCTTTATTTCTATTGCAAGACAACTTTGAGCTATTTAATGATGACCAAATGTATCTGTATTCTTCCGTGCAGCAATATTGCATTCACATTGTCTTAGTTTTGTCACAATGTTTGTCTCATATATTCATATTTTACCTAAAAGAAATTTTGCACGTGTGCATGCACGTGTGTGTTTGTAATACACGCACACCACATCACCCAATTGCACACACATTGTGCATTATTTATTAAAAGTTATATTTGAAGCATACATTTTACGTTCAGTATGGAGTAAATTATCTTGTCAAAATATACTGCACTTGCAGATGCAAGTATTATTTGTTGTGTGATCAGGGAAATTATATTTACTTATATTATTCTGTTAACCCGAATCCACGATGAGCCCTAAATTGAACCTTTACTAAGAAGAGAAATATTGCTGGATGAAAAGTAAATTCTGTGTATCACAACAAACAATGAATTATATCTTTTGATAACCACTGTGATTATTGCGAGCACTTCTTTACGTTTCTGATGAACGTAGTCCACTAGTTTTCTCAATGTCATTAAAATAGATTTGCGAGTTGAGTTTACATTTTCTAACTTCTCTTTTGATCAATGCTATCATCACACATTTGTTTCAAATACGCCAAAGTGTCGTGAAGTAACCCTGTTTTTACTTGCTTCTGAATATCTCACAACTATGAACTGAAGATTAGTATTGTAGTATTCCCTTTTTTACAAAAGAATTTTATGTTCTTCGCTTTTTAACATGATTCATTTAACCTGAATTAACTGTTTTCACCAACAAAAACACACATTTCCTGACAATACAATTTTTGTTTTGTAGGTTAACACACATGTCAAAACTGCGCAACACTTTGTAGTAATACGGATGAGACGATCGTTACTGCATATGCAGTTTAGTGGAGAAATAGTGTACTAAGGTAATTAGTATGTGGACCATGCTCATTAATTTTTACTCCTAGTTCAGGTATCACATCCTCCCTCGTACATTTATCTGTGATGTAATCAATTATAATTTAGCATGGATGGTGCTACGCCTACCAATTTTTGTTCCATGTACCACATCATGTGTTTTCGTATTTATTTGTGTGTAAAGTTTATTTTTACTTATCAACTTCTCCCTTATCGACTCTCAAGACCTCAAGGTTAATAGCCACCTAAATCTCTCTGCTATACTACTTTTCTCCCTGATGAAAATTAGTTCATTGCATTTGTGTATGATTAACAGCAGTGTTTAGGAGTTACAAGATGAAATTCCTGAAAACAAAGATGTGCTGATCAAGTTCGTCCATCCTGCAAGACCACGAACATCTTTCATATTATTGACAAGTGATACTTTTTGGGTGTGCATTTCCTGTACAAAAATAGGCTTTTCGCAAGCTCACACCAGTTCATATTTCTGAATAATGGTGTAATGAAACTGTACAATTGATGCACCATTTTATTCATTCTTAACACTTATCAAAGCTATTCACTGCAGGTGGGCTGCTGTGCAAAATAGGATGGTTTTCGGGCATACTTAGATTGCTGTAACTCCCTTATTGGTTGAATATTGTACCTTGAATTTTAACTGTAAGTTATTACTCTAGGTTACTTTGTATACTCAAATTTCATAATTTATAAGCTACCATGCTGGGGATATAGCACCTCTAAAATTGACATGAAATTAAAATGTTGTGTTTAATAGCATATACAAGAATGAGGAATTGATAACAAGCTGGCAACTTTGTGATAGTTCTCTCTGAATAGGTTACAGTGAAGGGGAAAATTTTAGGATGTGATTTTAATCTAAACTAATTTTTCCTCTATACTCGACCACAAATTCAAAGTTGAATTTCAGGTGTATGGGTATCAAGTAGGTGAAAAGAAATAACGTAATAGATTATTAGCGTAGTAAAAATCTGTAGCTGATGTGACATACCCTTGTACCTTAATACTGTACAAGATGCAATGTTGTGTAAGGTAAAAATATTATATTTTCTTGAATTTCTCTTAAAATATACATGGGTCTTAAACTGGGCAGAATAGTTAGGAGTGGTACTGATGGATGGATATTTTAAGTATTTTTAATATTGTAATTTGTGTTTTTCTAGCAAGAGAAGCAATCTGAAACTCTGGAGCCGCCAGTAAAAGTTGAACTTATTGAATCCGACGATAGCTTTGTTGATGATTCATCTGCAGATCCAGATTGGCAGAAAACTCCACTCTTTCGTAAAATCCAGAAACTTAAGGTATGGGCATTTAAAATCTTGTTAAGCATGTATGGTAGATTTGTACCCTTGTGCAACTACAATTCAAGCAAAATTCATGGATGCTCTTGTCTTTCATCTGAAATAACATTGCTGTTTCTGTAAAGTGTGAAATTTATTACATGAAGGAGTGTGTAGTTGAAGTGTGTACATGCAAATGTGTCATATAATATAGCAGGGCTGCCACTGATCTTTGAACAGAAATCCTTGATCCCGCTCTCAAAAATCCTCAAGATAAAATGTTTATGTCCATTAAAATAAATTGTGATATAAATAAAGTCATTATGCCTATAACATTTTGAGCATTATGAGCATGCTTACTATAGTTCACTCTGTTACAATAAAACTGGCAAACAAACGCCACTGCAGGTAGACAAGTAAGAGAATTTTGTATTATTTACAAACTAGGCCAGAACAGTACATCATATTTGCAGTTGCTAATAATAGCATTATAAGCAACCAATTATACAATGGTCATGTCTTCTTAGATTTTGTGACAAAAGTACTGGTAAATTAAACTTGTGTTACAAAGTATCTTGCAGAATAGGCCTACACTTTGTTTCGAACTAAAATTGTAAATTTTATATAAATGCTCCAAATCAAATCAGATCAGAATTTAATTCACCAAATTTATGTTTAAAACTGCAAAATAAGACGTTATTTACATGCTATTTAGCAAGAGCATGTAAACCTAGAATTGCCTGTAATGTCTTCATTTAGTCGAAAATCATGATGTACGTCTGTTGAAGCTCCGTGCTTACATAACCGCCATCTTTCGTGCGCGTTACTGTTCAGTGTTTATAAGTGAAGTGGAAATGTTTGTGAAGTTTCTTATTTCCATGTGCTTTAACAGTGTTTTTATTATGTGTGTGTGTAAATGTGCATTTATCTTGAAGTTTTCCGTTTTGAGTCTGTACGGGTCCCGCACCAATAACTTACGGAGACATTGATATAAGCACATGCACATTTAAAAATCACACGAACATTTCAAAATTAAAATGTGTGTTCACTACAGGTACACTTTATAGAGGCATAACAAAATTGCATAGTTACGGCTCAGTTTACATGTGACGGTACAATAACCTGAGTACCTAACATCAACAATAGCGATTACGGACAACCATCTCCGCTTCGCCTGGGTGTAAACAAACACCAAACTTTCCACCTGTGACAAGCTACTGCAAGAAGAATTCAATTTCATCTCAATGACATTGCAACATAGAAAAAACCATGAAGATCAGATCAAACCAATACATAAGCAACAAAATAACTTTAAACTTGACCAAAACATAGCATAAAATATATACAAATATATACAACAATAGACCAGCCATGTGACACGGAGGAAAAATAAACAATCATGTCTTGCCATAGGTATTCAATAATAATTACACATCTGAATAGCGCCACCAAAACATGGCTTACATGAGAAGATCAAACAACCATGTCTACGAAAAATTATTCCGTCAACTGAAAAATGTAAATCAGCCAGAACATCTCTTGTTATCAATAAAGGAAATTTTTTATTTCTTTCTAGTACAATGGCTTAATAGGCTGTTCACTGGAAAGAGAGCACTTTTTAAGGCCCTCCCAACAGGCATTAACCACTAATAAATATATTTTATTGCAGCCTCAGGCATTAAATTTTGATGGTGGTGAAATGTATACACTGTGTTTATTGGTCACGTTGCAATGTTTATATTAAAAAGCAGCAGGAAGATGGAAATAGGATAAATGGAAAAATTTAGAAGGGTCTTAAAAAGTGCTCACTTTACCGTGAACAGCCTATACCAGGATTACTGTAATTACTTAATAGAACTGTAAACTACCCTTGTGTGTGTAATGTGACCGATGTATACACTGTTGTGTGTGTCACTTATAATGTTAGGTTGCAGGAATTTTCAAATTTCTGCGTGCGTACGAAAAACCTCCTTATCTGTGCATAGTTTACTTCATACGAGAGTCGTTTCTTTCTGTGTAGCTGACAACTAAATTATTCAACGTTAAGACGGCGCATATCTTTGTTATCTGGGGCTTTAAATATTTATAATTATACTTACTGTGTTACGTCACTGTGTTGCTGCATTCCCTTCGCATTTACAACCATGCGTATGTCTACTCAAATACATCACATTTTAATAAATCATAGCTCCCAAATAAACTTATTATACACAGTAATTTCAGCATATCCTAAGTTTCTTGCTATGACAACACGTCGTCGGGCCATAGTCTCGTGCTACATATCGCCTTGCACGGAGGTTAGCGGTGTCTCATAAGGTCTCAAAGCTTAAATATTAAACCTTCCTACAATTTCTCCGGAAATTGGATCCGTCAGTTCGTAACAATTTTTATTTTTGACATTCGACACAATATAAGGACCTTGAAACAGCGGAAGCAGTTTCTTAGTTATGTGTTCAATTTGTTTACTTACATTCAATGCTCTGGTCAATACCGGCTATCCTGACATAAAACTTCTTTCTTTTGACAGTTTTTTTCCGGCTTCTTTTTTCTGCGGATAAAATCAAACATCTTTTTAGGAAATTAAGTAGTTCTTCTCTTCTTTTTTTTGGCTGATGTGGTGTCTTCCTCGGCATTTCTTGGCTGCAAGGGCAGCTTCTTCTGGTCGAACACTTCTGATTGCGTACCTGTTAACATTTCCCACTGGGTCAATGAGGTCGATTCGTGAATTGTATTATTCATTACAAACTCGATCAGCTTTAAATGGACTCTCCAATTTTGCTGTGCGGGGTGGCAAAATGTTCGTAGCATAGATCCAAGTGACCGCATTCTTCTCTCAACTGGATTACTGGTGGGATTTCGAATTGCAGCAGTTGTAGGCACAATATTCATACGTCTCGTTCCTTATTGCCATACACGACCTGTAAATTGCGTTCCATGATCTGACAGAACATACTTAGGCGGACCAACTTCCTCCACAAACAGTTTTAATTTGCTCAAGACTACGAGCATTTGCTAATACGATGGCATATAACTTGGTGTATTTTGAAAATACGTCCATCAAAACAAACACACAGCAAACGTCGGCCTTAGATCTAGGTAATGGACCAAACAAATCTACAGATATTAATTCCAATGGTTTCCTGTGAAGAATCGCTTGCAGTTCTCCTGTCAAATTCTCTTTTGGGTTTTTACAATGTTGACACAAATCACAAGAACATACCACACGCGTAACCAGCTGTTGCATGCATTTCCAGTAAAATTTGCAGCGTAAAGCCTCTTACACTTCCTTACTTCCAATATGGCCCAGCATTTTGTTCATGTCTATAATCAGCTGTAATTGTGACTGCTTAGGAACCATTATTTTCCAGACTTCCTCCAGTGGTGATTTAGATTTCACTTGTCAAAATAAAATACCTTCTTAATTCACACAAAAATTTTCCCTTATCGGATGTGTAGGCTGAACTGTACGTAGTTTTTCCTAAACTATGCTGCAACATGGATCAGCTTCCTTGTTTTGTTTTAAATTGTTTAGCTTTTGTTGTCAATGCGCTGTGGGCAAATACTGTCTTACGTGCGCTATGGTGAACTTGCGTGACTTCTTTTCTTTGTCGGTGTGCACTGCATCTGGGTTACGGCTCAAATAATCTGCAGCGAGGTTGTCCGTTCCTTTCATGCTGTGAAATTATACGTCAAATTCTTGTACACGAAGTGCCCAGCGAGTAAGCCTACTGCTAAAAACTTTCCTAGTTTTGAGACTCAAGAAGGCTTGGTGGTCAGTTCTCAAAATTATTTTCTCTCCAATTAGTAAATTTCTAAACTGCTGTAATGACTGTATTACACTTAACATCTCCTTCTCTGTTACAGAATAATTTTTTTCAGCCTTGTTAAGCATACGACTTGCCATTGCCACCTTCGTTCTACACCATCTTCACCGACTTGCGCTAACTTTGTTCCTAACGCATAGTCAGATGTATGCAATACAAGTAATACTCAGCTCCCTGAATAGGATGATGTATTACATGCTCTGTCAAAAACAAATTTTTCACTTCTTTGAAGACGTGCTCTTTCTTTTCATTCCATTCCCATGGTACGTCTTTGCGCAAAAGCTCAAACAAAGGCAGGCAGATTTCCACAACTCGGTTTGAATAATTGCGATAAAAGCCTATTGCTCCTAAAAGTGCACGTAGCTGTTTTACATTACGTGGCACAGAAAAGTGTGTTATTGCTACCAACTTATTTGGCGCTGTTCTAATGCCAGTGGGCATCAAAATATGCCCTAAAAATGGCACTTCCTCACTGCAAAACAAAGACTTTTGCAATTTCACTGTGATACCTGCGCAAGCTAGCTTACTCAAAACAATCTGTAGATGTTCTTCAAACGTACTGGACGTAATCAGTGTAGTCTACATACAACCTAGCAAAATCAGCACACTCTTCCCCTAGAGTTACACACATGCAACGAGTGAATTGCGCCACTGCATTACACAATCCAAAAAGCAGTACATTAAATAAAAATTGTTGGTTTTGGAAAAGAAATCCTGTGTATTGCTGTGAAGCATCCGTCAACGGAATTTGCCAGTAACCACGTGTTATGTCAATCGTGGACATTAATTTCACACCTTGATACAAACAAAGAAATTCTTCCGTAGGACGCGAGCTTTCCCGAGATTTAATGCTTGTATCATTCAGCTTTCTTGCATCCAAACACAAACGTACAGAACCATCCTTCTTCCGGATGCAAACCATACGAATTGCAAAACCGAGTAGATGCATGTTTTACAATATTCCAGGATGACATCTGTTTTAAATATTTTTCTGCCTCATTCACGTACGTGACAGGTATAGGGTACGACTTAACTTTGAAACGGTTCTCCCTCTCTGACCTTGATGTCTGCCTTGTACAACTTATTCAACCCTGGTTTCTTGGAAAAAATATTGTGATTCGCAAATAACAGTTGCTCTAAATTAGCTTTCTGGTTCCAGTTTAAGGATTCGGCACAAGCCACAGCTTGATAAATATCTGCTGGTGTTGCAATCATACTAGTACCAATCTGTCTGTTTGCTTGGTGTAGGTCCTGCCTCAATAAACTTACAAACCGATCAGAACTGTTCCATCTCTCTGGTGACGTAACTGCGTTCGTTTGTCCTTCGGGAGTGATAACCATCCAGCCACCAAAATCCAATTTAATTTTGTGCTGGGTCAAAAATTGAACTCCTAAAATCACTGATTTAGTAAGTCCCTTTATTACTAAAGCCAACACTTCCTTAGGTTTACCTAGGCCTTTTACCATCAATAAAACTTGTACATTTATAACTGGGCTGGCCTTGGATGTCGCACATATTATTTTTAACCTGGGTACTGGCACAGTTGGAAGTTTGTATCCCGTAGTTAAAATACGACTTAGCATCTTTTCTGACACACAACTGATTTCAGCTCCGCTATCTAGGAGACAAAGCACTTGCACGCCACATACATGTAACAATAATTCTGGACACAATATTTCTTGATTATTAAGTATTTCATCTGCAGGTTCGTTTAACAAGAACTCTCTGTCAGTGTCCTCAATAACAACAGTATTAAATACGACCAGTATTAAATTCGACCAAATTGCTAAGTTCTTGTACGGCCTCAATTACTTCCGGAGGCATATTTTCTGACCTCAAATTAGGCTTACTATTAGTCTCCATATTAGCCAAACTATTAGTCTGAATATCAGACCCCGTGGTAGCGATAACAGACTGGCGGTCAGTGAATGGGTCCTGTCTTCACCAACCCTTTGTGGTTTAACCTCGCATTAGAGGAATTTTCCTTACTATCTCGTGTATCTCTACGCCATTTCGCATCCTGCGGTGATGGGTTAAACTCAGGTATGCACAGGTTTAACAGCAATTGATTTGCCATCTGACTCCGACTAGGCCATGTAAATTAATTTTGGTTTTCGTTACCTTACCTGTTTCATTCAGTGTCTTTATTGCTCTCATTCGCAGGTGCACTAAAATGCTCTTTCATACAGTTGTGGTGAGCATGCTGCCTAGGTGACTCGTGTCCCTTATCACAAGTGTTTCTGTACGTAAAAGTCTCTCGTGCGGGTTTTTGAGGGGGGGGATGGTGGTGTTGTTTCTCGACTAAACCTACCTCTGTCTCTTCTTTCTCCATCAGAGTGGTAGCCTTCTGTTTCTCTAGGCGAATTCCAACTGCTCCTATAATTTCGTCTTCTGTCATTCCGGTTACTTGAATAGTATTTCCAGCCCCTGTACGATCGCTCTCCCCTAGGTTGGCGATACTGTCCTGGAACCAAGTATGGTTGGGTGTACCTCTACCCATACTGGTTTACTCTAGGCCCCTGATTAGGCCTGAAATTAGAATGGCGGTATGCAGGATGTGCTTGATCTTAATATAAAGGCGGTGGTTTATCTGCCTGATGGTTTCTGTCACTTTCTCTGCTAAACTGTGTCTTCTGCAGTTTTTCTATGCGGTCAAATTCAATTATGCCCTCTCCGAATGAGGTTAGGTCATGATCCATCCTTTCAGACCAATGTGTCTGAAACCTATACGGTAGCTGGTTTAACACCATTGCAATGAATTGCTCATCGCTTATGGAAGGCGTCAGGTGCCATGATTCGTCATATACTTCTTCAAGTGAGCCTCTAACGTTTTTCCTTTCCCTGCATAAAAACATTCTGCATGTAATTGGGCGTGCAAATTTCCCCGAATTTTCTTATTCCAAAACTGTTCTAAGAATTTGTAACGAAAATCGGCGTAGGTGTTCACCGTTCCCTTGGCCACCTCCCACCAATAGCGTGCGGTCGATTTTAATGACAGACTTAGACGTCTCAGTATGTCACTATCCGATAGTCCAAAAAAGTAGGAGAATTCTTCAAATTTTTATAAATAGTTCACTGGGTTCTCTACCAGCTTGGCTTCGAACTGTAGCAGCCGTTCTGCCCATAATTTAGAAGGGTGGTGCATAAATGTGGAAATATGATTTACACTTGGTGCTGGATTATCATTGTGTTCCACCACATTTGACATTAGTGACGTGTCTGCGGTACGCATGTTACTGTTGTCAGGAGTGGTGTTTTCGTTCCTAGGTGGCGAGCTACGTTACTTAGCGTTTCTACTACATGGTTTAGTTTTTTCACACAATTCCTTCTTCTGACACCTGCATGGAAAATTTTCCTATCGCTTCATGGTGTGCCCTTTCTATTTGGCTTAACTTGTCCTCCAAAAAGTGGTTGAATTACACAATTTGTGCTTTCACGAGGTCATTTACACAACCAGAATCAAGATTATGTGTAGGCTGGTATCCAAAATTTGTATTCCTTGCTCCATTTCCTTGATGTGTGCGGTGTTTTGCACAACATCCTCGCGTGTGTTTCCTACCTCTTATGTATGGACAAAACTTCTTTTTACACCTCGTTTACTTCTTTCTGTACCTCATTTATTTTCCTGTCAAATCTATAGGTTAACACAGTGATTCGTGCCGTAAGCACTTGTGTTAGTTCGTGTTTTGTAGTTTTGGTCTGATTAACTGTTTCATCTCTAGTGTAGCAGCTTCTTGCCTAGCCATAGCAGCTTGTTGCTTAGCCTCTTGTCTGAAAAGTAAATCTTGCACCCATGCTGGCATTTTGGTAGGATATACTACTTGTGTAGTTGTATTTTTGTTGGTATCCGCTAATGGTGCTTGTTCATTAGTGTGTGCTGTAGTAGTCAGTGTGTTTTGCCCTTCTACTATCAGTTCAGGTAACTGTGTCGCTCTTGCACTATTACAGTGATAGTTTCCGTTATTTCTTCCATAATGGTAGTGTACTCTAATCGTCGGTAATTTATTGGTGTAAACTTCCTTAAGTTGTACCTCGTTCATGTTTGCCAGCTCATTCACTCAAATGCTTCAACAAAATAATTGTACAATTTGCATGGCTACTCATTACTGTAGAATTTTCTTGTATTTAGATGCCTAATTAATAGGCAAATATTAAATCGCGTACACGCTGGGTTGGCCATTTCTGTAACGAGTAGAGAGAACATACGGAATGTTATAGCTCTGACGTTGGGATAGTCAATTTTTGTAACGAAACTCGTGTCATTTATTAAATATTATGTGCTAAGTGTGTGTGTGTCATATATATATATATGTGTGTGTGCACACGCATGCGTGCACGTGTGCATGTTCGTGTGCGTGTGCTGAGTTTAATTATTATATGCCCCACAATTTCTGTAATCGCAAACAGACTGTACGTGTGGATCATGTAAAATTTACTGCAAAGTTTTGAGAAATTGAAATATGTGTAGGGGCGACCGTTTTTTTGAGTTCTCAATGATGAGTTTGGCAAACAAAAGTGGTTAAACATAAGATATCTTTCTTACCAAACTTACAAATTCCAGCTTCCCTGTAGTTGTAACTCAAACTTACCATTGGCCTAGACAGTAGGCAACAGGAACAACAGCTAGATACCAGAACATTAAATGGACCAAACACATGTAATTTCAACTACTTTACTAAACGTCTACTGGCAAAAATACTCAAATTATAAAAATTCAAAAATATGTTTATTGCAATTAATCAAAAAGAAAAATAATTGAAGACTGATTTTAAAATAGCAATTGAGCAATATTAGATTATTTGCAATAGTTTTGTTCAATATTCAAGCTACTGTAAGTGGCCGTAATCTAAGTGTCGTCTTGTGATATGATAGTCTTGGAAGGCATATTAAGTTGGTTATTTCCAGTTTTTAAATTGCATTAAAAAAAAATTTCTTCTTTCAAATAATTAATTGAAACAAATGCTCACACCTTTCGGGAGCTGAAATCTGTATTAACTCGGGGGTTGTAGGTGTCAAAAATTATATTGAGTCTATGGCGTCAATCAACAAAATGGTGTGGGCATAGCGATGTATCAAACCTAATCGTTCGCCATCATATAAAAAAAATTAATGCTTGAAGAGTTTCTTAGTAAATTTCTTAACTCACTAATTCTGATGCAGCCTCAGTAGATTAATGGGAGCAGGAAGTCCTGGAGATCTTCAAGTCATTTCAACTCTTCCCTAGTTTGGACACACGGGCCCTGGTACAACTATATAATGCAAGTCTTTTCAGTACCACACGTGGAAGCGCAAGAAACTAGCTTGAATTTAAGTTTAACCGGATAAATAACTCACTCAGGCCCTCTTCTGTTCCTGATTCCAACATCCTGTTTATTCTTCTTCATGGTCTGATTTAAATTACTGCCACACTCTCGGACTTCCCCTATAAAATCAAAAATAAAAACCTACGAGTGCGCAGCACGTGTTACGCCTAGCCTAGTGCCACCATAAGATACGCCACATTATCCTACACAAAAAGGCTTTAAAAATGAGACCAAGAACTAGCCATTCACAGGCGGCTACTTCAATTAAAATCAACAAAACTTATGTTGTCCTGACAATGGTTCTAGACCTTCCCGCTAGAATAAACAAACTCTCATTGCCCCTGGCAACGGCCCACGGCCTTCTAGATGCTTAACCACAATGAAATAAAAGAAAATGAAAACTTTTGAAAATAATGAACAGTTACAATAATATCAGTAGTACACTTATCAAAATACGTAATAATGAAAATAATTATGGCCACAATAAGAAAAATATTGAAACACCTCAGACAACAATACAAAATACTAAATTAAATTTCCCTATATCTAACAAAAAATAAAATTAGCATTCCATCATATAGTCTGTAAAAAGCATAATAAGTGGTATTTTTTCAGGCATTACACTATATTAGCAAAATTTGAATTCATGAAATTGGTGTTATACTTAGCTACCAGACATACAAACTACAAAAGTTGTTCTTAGCAGCAGAATCGTTTTCTCAGTTTGTTACATTACATACTCATGCAAATTTATTGTGTTAATATTGTTACAACACAGGATGCCCAGCGATAGGGAAATTGTGGGAAGTATGGGAATTGTACTGGTTTTTATTGTATTCGGGATTGTGTCAGAAATGTACTGGAACTGTTCTTTTTCCACAAGAAATTAGTAGTTACATATAGGTTACCATAGAACTGAACTTCGTAAATAAATTAACATACATATTAACATTATTTTAAGTAGATTTAATTTTCATATATTAAACATTCACGTAACATCTGTGCATTACTTTTTTTCGTTTAGCAAGAAATGAATAACACAGTGAAGTATTTGACTTCATAGTTGGCTGCCATGTCTAAGTAGTCAAAAGCTCAATATGGCAAGTGTTAACCATTAATTTTGGAAATAAAATAATTTCCGTTTCTACTGACAAGTCAAGTGGTGAGTTTGTTTGAAGAAAACTTGATTTACAATCTGATTTGTGCAGTTCTTCTACCAAAGAGAAATGTGAGATGTATTGCCTTCCTTAACACAAGAGTGAACACCATAAATTTTGTGCCAAAAGGGAACATAAGCAAGAAATTACCTACTCTATATATTTATCACAAGAAGTTTTTATGAGTGCGATTTGACATTGTTTAGGCTTATACTGAAACTAGTTTAGTATGTATTTTGTTAATTTTACACAAAAATTTATTGCAGTAATTGGGATAATAGGTTATGATTTGCTGCAGATATTTGTGAAAGTACATTTCATGTTTTTTTGCAAATACAGAATCGTAGCAGTATGTATTTACATTAAATTGAAGTTGTTAACTTAATATAAATTAGTATTTTCGATTATTTAAATTTTTTTAATTACTTCGCATTAATTTTTTACAAATTTAAATAATTGACCTGTCTGTTTGCTGCTGTTGATAATTTTGCTATCAAGCTATTACATTGTTTCTAACTGCATTTATTATTCCCGTTATTATTTCTTTGTACAACAGTTTGATCATACTTTTACGTAATTACGAAACATTTCCATTCATTTTATAGGCATAAATTTGCCAATTGGCATAATTCATTTAATGAATTAGCTGTGCCTGCGACTTCGTCCACCTGCACTTTAGAATTTGTTTACATATTTTAAAAATAGAAATAGAAAATTGAAATCAGGTGTGAATAGTTTCAAAATATATACATAATTTCTATAATAAAAACAAAAAAATAAATTTTAAAGTTTTAAATATTAATTAAATAGTATTTACAAATTTCTTTGTATGTTTATGTGAAAAATAATGCTTGTAAATAATCTATTATAAATGAATGTGTATTCCACGCAAACAAAGTTGCGGGAACAACTAGCTGTTCCCGCGGCTGTGGCTGACTTTTTTTCGCATGGGCTTTAGGCTTTGTTTATATATGTTTAAAATAGAAATTTTGCATAGTTTAGGTTTTATGGAGTTATTAAAATACAGTCCGCCATCGCTTCGCTCAGGTTTTATGGAGTTACTGAAATACATACCTATATAATTGATTTGAAAGATTGTTACTTTATTATCGACAATAGTTTTATCGTTGCATTAGTGTTGGTTGTTTGATATTATGTAATTTTTACTGTTTTTCCAAAAAAAATAATGTATTTTTTTCGATGATGCGTATTATATCAATGATAATTTTAAAAATTATTGTTGTTACAATAATCCTTTTGCAAAAGTATAAGATATGAAACATAAAGAAAATTGTATGAAAAAATTAAATTATTTCATGATCATTTGAGATATATAGATGAAATAAAGAGCAGATTTTAAATAGAAATACACTTTATAGTCTCTGAAAGTTTTATCAAAATCTATTCAGCTGGTTCGGAGCCTATTCTGGACAAACATCCAGACAGACAAAAAATTTAAAATTATTTATGCTCCAAAATTGTTTAAATAGCATATTACGCTTAGATATTGGTATTAATTGCTAAATAACAAACACACATTTCAATTTGATTTATTAGTATACATTTTAAGTCTAGTTATGCAACCTTTTTTTTTTTCAACTTCATTGAGTATTATATAATTATGGAAGATATTTATTGTTATTGTGTAAATATTATAAATAATTTTCTTCTAAAATTTCAATGTGGAGGTTGATTAATGATAATGAAATGCTTAGGATACTGTAATTAGAGTTGTAATGAGAGTGATAAAGCAAAGGGTTAGTTTACTAACACTTGCATTGTCCACTCTTTAATTTTTATTTCTGTTGATCATTTCATAGGGAAAAGTGGTTTTGGAATTTATTTTGGAAGTAAGTTATAAAATAAATTTGACCTACAAATTTGCTAAAAAATATTTGTTTCAAGTACCGTACATTCAATTGGCTTCCTGCCCCCCCCCCCCCCCCCCCACACTCACACACAACTTAATGTGCATTTCTTAGACATAAATCAACTAATTTTAGAATTTTTTTTTTCCAATTGTTTTCTTTATCGTGTGTTGTTGTTGTTGTATACATAGTGTATGTTCGCAATGGAATGAATTTCACAAAGCAAATTTTGAATTAATTTAAAAATAAAATTTTTGAGTGTGTCTTTTTGGGTATGCATATGTCATTGGCTCTGTGCAGGGTAGGCAAAATATTGTATATTATTAGCATTAGTGTAATTTTGGTTGAATAGTTAATCTGATCACAGATTTTAATCTGTAAAACACAGTACTGGTATTCATCACAAAATGTGGGAAATGTACTGGAAATCAAAATGACAGCTTTGCTGGACACACTGCAAGATGACAGAGGGGTGTATCCAAGTTCATGAGGGATGGAGGTCTTAATAAAAATAAAAGAACTAAATTGATTTTTTTAAATTTATTCACATAGCGATTACTTACAACATTAAAATACCTGATCCCCACTCTTACTCGTGTTATTCTCAGGGAGCACAATATTAATGTCTATCTCAATTTTAATTAAAGTATTTATCGTATCAGTGTGTCTATATTAATTAGTCACTTAATTCACACTTATTATTTAACAATATTGTATCTGTCTATTGCCATCATTCCAAATGTTTGTCACTCGTGTATTCAGTTCAGTGGTCCTGCCTGTCAGGCTCACATTCCACTGTACCAATGTTCGTAGTCTGCAGAAGTCACTCCCGCCAGTCACTCGTCGCGCACATATGGGGCATACGGTTGCACAATCCTCCAAATACTATAACCTGCTGTCTTGGAGGCCCATCACGGCTTAAGTAGTTTCGCTGGCTCAATGTAGAAAGTTCCTTGCTTCCAGAGTTTCACTAAGGGAGAAAAGAGCAATGATCAGAACATTCTTACAAAGATAACCCCAGAAATTCAATCTGCTGAAGAACAGGAGCACACAAGTCCCAATAGGCTTATATAGCACACACAGTGGTTCATCTTAATAAATTGCTGTGCACTTCTCAGGTTACCACTCTGTTCTTGGCATACTGTTTTGCTTATTCGAACAGGAAGGGGCAAGGGAAGGGAAGCAAAGCAGCAAGTGTGTGGTCAACCCAGCCCTCCCCTTCTCCCCTGAACCACTTGATAACGCCTTACCATTCCTCCCCCCATTCTTCCCTTGCCCACCCCTTGCCACCACATGCTTACTCTCCTCGCTATCCCTCACCCACTGATCCTCCCCTCCCTCCTTCACCTCTTCCTGCCCTTGCTCTCCCCCTTCGTCCAACCCTCGCCCACCCTTCATGACCCTTCGCCCTTCCCTCATCTCCTCATTTCTCCTGTTCTTCCCTCGCCCCCTCATCTTCCCCTTGCCATCATCACTCCGTCATCCTCCCCACATTTTCTCAACCTCCCGTTGCTTTGTCGCCCTCACTTGCCCCCCTTGTCCTCCCCCTCCTTGTTCCCTCGCTCCATCGTCCTCCCCACATTTCCTCATCCTCCGCTCGCCACCATATCCTCTCTTTACCTCCTCGTTCTTCCCATGCCCCCTCGCTACATCACCATCCCCTCGCCTCCCACACCATCTCCTTGCCTTCTTCGTCATTCCCTCGCTCTCTCATCCCCTCACCATCTCCTTGCCCTCTCTCTTCATTCAACCCTTACCACTTCTTTTCCTCGCCTCCTGCCTCATCTCCCCTTGTCCTTTCCTCCCCCTCTTCCTCCCATCACCACCACCCCGTTGTCCTCTCTTTTTCTCATCCTTCCCTCGCCTCCCTTGCACCCTCCTCATCCCCTCGGACTCCCCTCACCCCATCATCATCCCTCATCCTCCTCTCACCCCATCATCATCCCTTGTCCTCCCCTTACCCCCTCATCATCCCCTCTCCCCCTCCTCATCCCCCTGGTTGACTAAGGAGATGATTTTCATATTGATCTTGGCTATCTTTTTGGTTCAGAGTTTTTGTGCTTGTTTTGTCTTTGAAACTGTACCGTATTAGAAAGGAATACTGTTGTACACACTGGTAAACTCTTAGGCATGTGCCACCATGTGTTTGTAGTCTACTTTTATTCCAACTTGTCCCATGATTTTCCCTGGATGTCTGGGATGGGAGATACCGAAACACAGAATCACTCCCTTTACTTCCTCTATTGAAAGCCTGGGACATGATGCTCTGAAGCACAGCTTTTATCCTTTTACTCTGTTACTTAGGAATCGTCTTTCTTCTGAATTGTTTGAATCACTGCTGTGGCCTTTGCTTTTGGTTCCCCAGAACAGCTGGATGGTGGTCTACTCCAAATAGATAGAGCATAGCTGTTTAACACCTTTGTGGATTGGCTGCAGAGCAACTTTGTCATGGGATCCATAATGTGTGTTCTGTGTGCCAATACAGGACCACTCATTGAATGAATTGGTCTGTTACCAAAATCGCTTAGCTACTGAATTGGGCTGTCATGGGACTTGTACTGAAAGCTTCCGGTGATCAGCAGAACATTTAAAAGGGTTATGCAAAAACCAGGCATTTTATCAACACTTGTTTAATTTATCATACTCAGAGTCTCATGTCACTTTGTCTTCACAGCCATCTTTCTCACACTGGATAAACAAATTTTCTTTATTTGGTACCAACATAACATATATCACCTAGAAATTTTATTGCCTTTAACAAGAACAATCACATCTGCCAGGGGCATTAGCTATGTTACATAGAAAACTGCTGTTTTTTTTTAAAGAACAATTCATCGGTTGCTGATTGTAGCCATCCTAGTCACCCACTGTTATGCCTCAGCCTAATAGTCAAATCATTCATATGGTGAGAGATATCCGAGACTGATGTATGTTACTTGTTAGTGATCAAATCTCATTTTGAATCCCTTATGTTTCACCTTAAATATCTCATGGGGTACACAAATGGGTGATTTTTCAGTACTCGAGCTAAAAGGCAAGTAACAAGCCCATATGTTGAATGTACTATGATTCTCTCTAGTGCTAGTGTGCTTCTGCTTGCTTGGGTAGTTGTGATGTCACACTGGTTGTGTTATAATTTGTGGGTAGGAGGGCACACTTGACTGGCGTAAGCATGCAGTTATAACGGGTGATGGGTGGTTAGATATTTTCCAACAGTTACATTAACACCTCTTTGGACTGCGATCATCTCACATTCAGTAAGTGAATTTTATGGAAGAAGAGAGTTAGGGTGAAATGTGAAAGGAAAAAAAAAAAGTAAATTAAATTATCTACTGGTGATTTGGTACACTTGTCATTTGAATCCATGGCCATATATACACTTGTTTTTGTATTTATGTTTATTACTTAAATATAAGATTTTTAAAGCCAGGTGTTAGTGTTTTCCCCTCCCTATTTTTACATCAGTACTTTTGAGCTAAAAATAACTGATGCTGCATTCTGCATAGTTTAGGATTAAATAAGCATAGGCAATGATACAGTATTGTTCCGAGTGTTTCCAGCTGCTAATTTATTTTATATTTTTCTCTTTTCTGTTGTTTTTAAAAAAATTTTATTTTGCAGCATACGTCATGTGTTAAGGAGCCTGAGCGTGGTGCCAAGAGGACAGTTGACGGGCAGCCAAAGTGCAACTGCAAAGGCAAGGGAAAGTGCCTTGTGAGAAATTGTAGCTGTCGTAAGGCTGGAATGAGCTGCGGTCAAGACTGTCATTGCTTAAACTGTCATAATAGAGATGAGGTGAGTAACATTGTATTAATAGCACGTTACCAAAATTTGACAAGCTTCCAATGGGTTAAGAAATTAAGTTCTTTTTAGTTTATGTAGCTTGTGTGTTGTGTTTGAAAGCATTGTAATTATTTGTAATACAGTTTAATTAGATTTACATATTTGATATATGTTCCATAATGAAAATAATAAAATAGTTTCCTACTTGTAAGTTCATCTGGTGCCTGTAGGGTGTGAGCAAATTCAATACTGTTATGCCAGTACAGCCTTAACAACAATAGCATTGCCAACCCAGCCTGCCAAGAGGAGGTAACTGAGTTTTGGTCAGCTCGTAGCAACAAGGTTGTGAGCGATGGTGAGAATGAAAGAGGTGAAGGTGAAGCAGTGGTACAATGCAAGGGTGGGGAACTGGAAGTGCCCCGAGGAAACCAGACAGTAATGTTTGTCACTTTTCCCACATGCGGAAATCCAGGTATCCCGATCAGGAATCAAACATTTAAAATGGAATTGACGCTGTTTATCGAGAATGGATATCAAATGCTGGTTGGAAATATAATAAACGTTAGTCACGCTTAAAATAGGTGTTGTAAATGTTTTGTTAAGTATCTGACCAGTGATTCACATAATAGTTGTTTAATGTGGTTATTTTCAATTGTATCAATCTCTTTGCTAGCTCTTGTGTTGTGTTTATGTCGTCATTATAGTGTTTGCTGCAATCTGTGCTTGCAGAGATGGTAGGATCATATCGTGAATAAAGTTGTTGTTTGCGTATAGTTGTTGGATTTTTTGTCTTTTTGTATGTTAAACCTGAGTTGTGTCTATCTCCTTCAGAGAAAAATAGTTGCCAATGCAACAATAGTCTGGCTCAAAATTTCCACCAAAATTTTTTGTGTAAAATCTGTTACAAATAAATAATGAAATAAAATATATTTTAATATTTTTATTAGTACTGAGCCGATACCTATACCCAATGTCAAAAACCAAATATCCCCGAACCGATTTTATTTTTAGCAGATGTTGAGACCCGATATTTTCCGTTAAACCAGTGGTGATAGCGTGGCAATGTTGGTGTAAGAAGGGCTCAACTGCTGCAGTTTTTATTCAGCAGTTGCCGTTATTCCAAGCACTAAACTGACAGATAGTCACTCGTGGGCTTGTTGCATAATGATTTACAAGTGAATAATATTAGTGACAATACTTGTAACTTGTAGAATAGTGTTTGTTGCACAATAACAATTTACAAATCTACAAGTTACAAGTTGTAAAACTGAAAATATTAGTGAATTTTACAAGTATCTGTTGCATAATTGACTGTTTTTCTACAAGTTTGTAGAAATTATTAATTTATACTAGTATATTTTCTACAAGTGTCCACTTGCTTATAGTTTCAAGTTACAAGTGAGGTTGTGTAGGTATTTAGGTTTTTGTGTTGACTTTTATTAATGTAACCATGCAGAATTTGTGACTAGATTCATCCAGTGATGAAGAAGGTCACTCTGGAGTGCAGTACCAACATAGGGCATTGCACATTAATCGGAGAAGGAAATTTTACAGGTTAAGAGTGAATTTTAATTTTGAAAATACATAATGCAGAGTGAAATTAGAGATTTCGAATGAGTCCGATTAATGTGAGTGAGTGAAGAGATTTGGGTGGCTCTTAACAGCGAGGTCTTGAGAACCAACCAAATAATGTAGAATTATTGCTCCAGAAAATTATATTGCGGTTACAGCATGCTACAAAAAGAGTGGTGCTTTATTTTCTAAGCAACAGCATAGTATAGCATTGCAGTGTGGAAGTGGAGCCCAGTTCAATACGGAGGCAGACATGCCTGGGGTACATAACTCTACTGTTTATAGAACAGTTGCTTAAATCAGTACAAACCGTTCAATTTAAATTAATGAAAAACTAAAACATGTACCACATTAAGTGATGCATTAATCTCACAATTTATAAACAACCATACTAGTTATTTGCCCTCTCCCGGTAGCAAGGTAAGGTTAGGCTAGGTTAGGATATTTTGCAAGCTTTGCTCAAGTCAATAAAAACAAAAACTATTTTGTAGCTTATTTATTGAACTGATTAAAAGTATGTATTTACCATTGTACATTTCAGTACATTAGGCCACCAAACATACTTTAAGTATGTACAATCTTTGCCTGGTAGTATGGCACAATGCTTTTGCATATGAACTAACTTTCTTCCATTCTGGCACTTTTTCTTGCTTTGTTAGTGTTTTGCTGAATGCACCAGTTATTATTTGATTTTTTTAGAGGATAAATAGTTTTGATTTATGTTGTTTATAAAGATGTGTGAACACTGAAATTTTGTTTGAGTTGAGCTCAAGCAGAGTATTAAAAAAAACTTTGATCTTTCGAGTCGAACTCGAGCTAGTTTCTGCAATAATTAATAAAACTGTCAATATAAAACTATTAGCAGCTTACTTCACACAAATGGACATGAAACAATTACAGCAATTTCTTATAATTAAGAGCATTTAACAATACAGTTTAATGAATTACCTGAACCATATTATAACTTTTCCATTAAATTATTCCCATATCAAATTGTAAAATAACATCAACATGTAAGCTCACTGTCGAATAATAAATCCCACGGAAAAAAAATTACAGTGTGGGAAATTAATCATTCAATTCAAACAGCATTGTAGTATTGTTCAAATGAACAATAATTTTTTTCTTTCATCATCATCATCATGGGCCTATTAACTTCTCTTAACACACTATACACGACTAAGGTTACTTGTTTACTTCTACTACTTTTGTAAATTATATTTTTAAACAAATACTCATTTTTCTGTGCTCTTTTAATTCTATTGGCTGAAGGCTTTACGTACGACAAAATAAACACGCGCTATTGGCTTCACGTCTACACGTCTAAGATGTTCCTACACAGCACAAAATAAAATTGTGCCATTTCCTACACATCTTCTTGCCGAAGATGTTCCAACACGTTACACAATAACTTTGAACTGCTTCGCTATGCACACGTTCATTACGTACACATTTTTCATCAAAAGTGACACTGCTAGCGCTAGGTTCAATGTGGCGAGGCATTTTGGGTTGAGTACTGCTTGCATGTCTCATGTCTTTGACGTCCGAAAAAAGCAATTGTATACGTTAGGTTTTCCGTCAATACAAAGACCATCCGAAAGTATTTTTAATTAAAAAAAAAATCAATCTTTTATTTACGTTGCAAACTAACACAGTGAAAGACATTTGTGAAGAATTTGGTGCATTTACGGAAGTTTTTCTCATTTATGGCTAAATTATAACAGTTTATCTTTTTATGGTGAATAGTGCAACTTTTCAGATTTTATAATGGTTATTTCGCATTTGTGAATTTTCCGGGACTCTACAAATAGGTAATGCTCACATTTTCTTTCATGTATGCATAAAAGGTGGCACGAAGCTGTGGAGCGAATGTTACTGAGTGCACACGAAGCGATAATAATTCGGTATATGCACCAATGGAAAATTCCCAAACTTTGACCGCCATCTGGCCAGTAGTCGTTCATTTTATGATGTATATCAAATGAGGCTTTCTTTCTTGTATTCTTCAGGATGAAATTGCAATAAGCACTTTTCCCCCCAAAAGAACTGAAATTTTTCGAGCTTGAGAAAATATGATCTTGAGTCGAGTAATTACAAAGCTCGAGATTGTACTCGAAATTTTGAGTACTCGCACATCCCTAATTGTTTATCATGCTTGCCCATTCTCATTATTTAACCATAACACCACCACACACAAACTTTTAATAACCCTGAAACCTCAAAATACCAATGGAGGAAGGAAAACAGAATAGTTGAATTATTACACATAGATAAATATAAAATGGGAGGGAATTCCTGATGAATAGCAAATTAAAAACTAAATTGCACCAATCAGCTGACTTGTAACTTGTGAAATTTACTTGTATATAAAAACTTATAATATTAGAAAATAGTTTTCTATTATGCAACACAAATTACTAGTACTTGTAATTTGTAACTTGCAACTTATAAAACTTTACTAATAATATTGGTAGAATTGTGCAACAGGCCCCAGGACCGCAAAGGGAGGAAGGGACAAGCCTCCCTGCTGTGAGATAATCATCTACAGGAATAGGAAAGAGTGAGGAAGAGAGAGAAATTCCGCTCCCACTCCACTGTGGCTGTCTACTGTGACAGGCTTTTTAGGAGATAATCATCTATAGCTTGTCTTGCAGGTCATGGCGGGATTACCAGCTTTGCATGGGTCGGTTCCATAACTGCTCTCCCTTGTCATATCAGTATTTAAAATCTTTTAAAAGCAATGATTCTGACATTCATAACCCCGCTACTGGCAGTGCTTCAAATTTACTCTCCGTGAAATAAGGGAGTGCTGAATTTAATAACTAAACATATTAATATTTTTTAATTTTCTGAATATGAAAAAAGTTGAATTTTGCTGAGAATTGTGATATACTACATTGTGGTTTTAATATTTTCAATTTTATTTGTTTAAAACATAAATTGCTTAAATTGCCATGACCTAAATCTAAAAATAAATTACTAAAGTATATTTTGAGTGCTGCTTTTAATCTCTGAGTTTGAAGAATTAATGTGAAATTGATTTTCCTAAGGTTTTAAACATCTAATAGTATATTGTGTGACACTGACTTTAACACAGATTTTCATAAGATTCCCAAAATATTTTTAGTGCTAGTAGAAGTCTTTCAGTCCATTACTCATATGTCCATTGTATCGGTATCGGATTTCGGTTGTATTGGCAGACAGGAAGTATCGGTTCGTACCGGTATCTGTAAAAACCTGTATCGGTTCAGCACTAATTTTTATAATTGGTTTATATGTGATGTAAGCTACTGTACACTATTCCTGTTGATCTGGTTTTGTTTTAACTATGTAGTAATATTGTGAAGAAATTTACCTTCAAGTAATGGGATTTGTTTTATTTCCAGAATGAAGACAGAAAGGTAATTTCTAAGCTGAGTTTTGATGATGAGTCAAGCTTTGATGGTGAAGAACAAAGTAGCATAGACTCAAAGAGGTCACGGTATGTATTGTCTCAATATTCAATCTACATTTTATTGAGTTAACATTCTGATTCTCTCTGTTCCTTGTTTATATGAGCAAAGAAAGAAACCATATTTCCATGTATGTTATGTAATTATTTTTTGACATACAGGGAAACCCTGTTAAATAATTTTTGTAGGAACTGGACGCGTGCCAACATGCTGCGCAGTGCACATGCGCTCTTTATGGGCGACTTTACACAATTTCACGTATCGAGCAAGGAGACTCCATGCCGCGTTGGACAGCTGCATACGTAAAAGTAATTGACACATCCCTGCGACCGTGTGATGTCACATCCCGCCAGCCTCAGAAAGAGGTATTTTAATTTGTCATCGCCTCCAAGCGGGGAGGTAAGAAATGAGCAGAGCCACCACAACCCTGATAAACCTACCCCTGCATTGGAAAGTTACTCTACCCTGCACCCCTGGAAAATCGCTGATCAAGGGATTTTTTCGTATTTAAGGAAGTCCAACAGCACACCCTGGCAGAGATGCCGGGCTCACCGGCCGCGTAGGTTAGTGAGCACTCCCTAGTCTGCGGAAGACCTCTCTCTCTTCTCCTCAGAGTGTGACACGGCTCAACCTCCAGAAACCTGCAACACAACTTCAATCCACCTCTGCAGACTGCAAAGACTGCACCATCCCTGCAGTTTGGAAAAGGCTCGTCCACCACTGCAACAGCTGACAGTAAGGGCAGCTCACCTCCAGAGGCAATCCAACTTCCTGCACCCTGCATCCTTTACCCCAGTCAACTTCCATGACTCCGTGGTAGCAGGTTGTAGCGCCTTAGTTTACACTCTGGATAGTCCCTGTAAATTGGGAGACACTGTAAAATTGCGTAATTCGACATAGAATAACTTCTGCTTATTTTATCAATTATTTATCAGGCTCACCCTCGCCTGTTCCAGTATGCAATATATTTTACTTACTATTTTTAGCTAGTTTACTCTCGTATTTATTAGCCGGGAATTTCCCCCTTTACTAAGTAACATAATAAAAATTGCATGATTTAAAAATTGTTGCTTAACGTCATTTTAACGTTAATTCCTGAGTCATTATTAATTTTAGTATTTTTTGTGTGTGAGTAAAGTTTGTGACAGATGCAATAATTTAACCCCGCTGGAGACTAGCCGTGAGGTGCACCAAACTCTACAGGAGATGGAGCTTGCGTAAAGTCTTAGTCTGCACAAGACACGCCGCAGCTTCTGGGTTTCCGGTGTTCCCACGTCCACCTCCAGTGATGTCCCAATACCGGACTGCGTGTCTGCACGTCAGGGTCTTGGGTGTGACTGCACAAGTCACGACCCCTGGACTGCACTTCTGCGGAAAGGTCAGGGGACAGAACAAATGCATCATAAGAAGGGTAGATTTCAGTGCCGTAGACAACGTAAAGAACGCAGTGCTTTAGAGAGAGCTCTCAAAGCGAAACCACAAGCGAGGTCAAACCTCCTCCTTCGGAACCTGAGTCAGTACCTAGACCGATATCACCTTTCATTCCCCTAGATCGTCGCCGGAGCCATCATCATCGGTAGCAAGCGTTACCCCAACCCAGGTAGACCTTCCGAAGGATGAACCAAACGTGTGCTTGATTAAGTTGGCTTCAGGGAAAACTGTCCGTGTTCGACTCCCGCCTAAGGTAACCTCCAAGCCCCACGTAGTGTCGTCTGTCACAAATTATGTTCCCGCACATTGGCCTACGCGACACATCCAAATAGCCCTGATCTCGCCAGCCAGATCATTCACCCCCACCCTCACGATCATCTAAAAATCTCCTCCACACCATAACCTGGGACAACTAGTGTCCCGCCTTTTGGCAACTGTAATATTGAGGAAGAGAGAACTCCATGAATGGGAAAGTATCTTGTTCCGCCTCACTTTGGGGTTTGACTCCCCTCTTTTCCGACAGTACCCTCCCATTAAGCGGCCACCCACAAAATCTAAATCCACCACGACCCGCCGAGCTAACACATTAGCCAACGCGCCATGGTAGGCTTACCGGACGAACTAGAGAGGGTGGTCAGCACCTTAACCACCTACCTCTCGAGGTAGGCTGCGCGTCAATCTGAAAAAAATATGATGCTTACACAGCAGGAAAACTTATTAAAAGGGTTAAGTTATACCTGTGTGTATTTACAAGGTGTAAAATTAATTAACTTATTAAGCAGGAAACTTCTTAAGAGGGTTTCACTTAGTTAGAATACTAATTTTTTTTCCCTCCCAATTTTGTGTGTTCTTTTACTGTGAAAAAAATGTTACGAAGTAGTATGTTACTTTAAAGAACATTTTACTGTGGAGTAGGTACTTTACAGCCCTGCCAAATTTTGTGTTTAATTATATGGTTTTTGTATACAGTAAAATCTCGTAACATACATTAAAAAAGCCTCAAGATTTTATACAGCATAGCTGTGATTTTCCGATAGTCCACGGCTTCTGATAATATTTTTGCAAAATTGCTACTGTCTCAAAATCAAAACCAACCAATTTTGACACATAAAAATTTTTTTTGACTAATATTTTAATTGAGTTTTTGCATAAAGCTCGTGTTTAAATTAGAGAAGGGTCGAATGTTCAAATTTGAACCGAATCAGAACTTTAAGGCTATGTTTGGTTCAGTTGGAAATTTATTGTAAAAGTATGGTTAAAAAATTTACATGAGTTCGTGTTCGGTTTGAAAATTTGCCAGAAACGAACACCATTAATGAATTGACTTCACCTCAAAGATGTACTGATGCGTCACAACCTATTCCAGGCCTCAGGCTCACTTACCCCTTTAGCATTGGCTGCGAAGCGGAAGTGCGCCGCCAGCCTTTGGTCATCTTCACTGCATCTTCGTCGCTTCTCTCTCTGCTCCTACTCCACTACACCTTGTGCCCCCGCCCTGGCCTTGTGTTTCGGGTAGAAAAGAAACACACACTTCAAGTTCGGGGCTATTTCTCGCAATTCTGTCATAGAACATCACTGCCCTATCATTCACAGATGCTGCAAGCCTTCACACATCACTAGGTATTTCTCATCACTTTAGACCAGACCGCTATGCTACCCATCAGCTCACTGAAGCCTGCCGTACTTCTTTGCTACCTCGCTTGCCATGCACCTAGTAGTCACGAGTCCAAGTACTGCTTGTCTGTGGTTGCCCTTGCCCCCCGTATCTACAATGTCTAGGCATCACACTCTTGTTGGCATCCTAGGGACAGCCCTTCACGTACTAGTTTGGGTGCAGGCTGGTTATGTATGTTTACTGTCTTGGCAATAAAAAGACGTAAACTGAGTTGGTCAAGTTATCACTCACAGTGAGTATTCTTCAGCACCTTACTTCCTGCTACCTCCTGTTTTGTTAAAAGTACCTAAGATACTCTTGCAGGAGCAGGCACGTGCTAACACCGGATCTCATCCACACTTATTGGGAGCCCCGTCTCTACAGAGTGATGGCCCACATGACTGTTGCATCCTTCTGTGAGTGCTTGGGTTTGCCGGCGATTTCCCGCCCAGTCAACCCACTCACTGAAGGTCAACAGCTGCCCCTGCAGGGAGCTCTGACTCTACATGATATGTGGAAGCAACTTCCCACCCAGCCAAATCACTTACTGGAGGCCAATAGGCATGCTTCCCACTTACACCCATCTGCCTAAACCCATTTCCTTTTAGGCCATGTCCGCCTCCACGAAACACCCACTACCTTCCTCTTTACAATATTTACCACATATACCTGCCTCTATTGGGGATAAGGAACCTAGGGGTTGGGCATCTACCAGAAGGTTATTGATGTCAATTGTTAACACTGTCTGGTGGTGTGGCGAGTAAGGTCCAGAAGGGACTTCGTCGTAATCTTATTGGGGATGGTATTGGCACCAGGGTAGGTGGGGAAGGATAAAGGATGTAGCGAAGTCTTTGGAACCTCTGGTGGTATAGTTTCTCCCAGAAGCTCCTGGAAGGATGTGCGATAGCGGCAGATGGTGGTATTTTCAGTGACTGCTGAAGAAGTGTTGAGCTTCTGGTCGGAGAGTCTTCCTACTGGCTGATTCCTGCCCCACGAGAGGCGGTGGAATCTCTGGTAGTACCAGTGGTCGTGCACCCTGATGGCTACCTCCAGCCCTGAAGAAGGTGGTGGAGGAGCAGAGACTGAAGAGTTTTGGCCATGCCAGCCCTTTTATACTAATTCCAGAAATGCGCTTGGAGGTGTTCGGGGGTGCAGGGGAGTTAGCCTCGTTCACAGAGGTTGAGACTCCTTGCCACATGGCTGGGCGAGAAAAAATGGCCAACCAGGGGCTAGCACTGATTGGAGGCCTGGAAGGAGTACAGAGTGCCAACCGGGTATTCCTGGAAACATGAGGAAGCAGCTCGGCAGAGGGGAACTGTAACCAGTGGAAGTTGCAGCCTGCATTACGACCTTTTGTGGCACATCCCACCAAAGAAACCAGTAACAGTCAACCGGCCTTCAACCTCCTATCATGTGGTCTTTCATTTAGAACTAATGCCAAACTACACACCTACTCGTACTCCAAATAGGCCAGCACCTCCCAGCGCACACCCACGTGTGCTGTGGACTATCGTAGAATTGTGTAAGACAGCCCTCCCTACTCCCAGTAAAAACCCCATCAAGTTGACACCTGCTTCCTACTTTTGGGGGGGGGGGGGGGGGGGGATGCTCTGATGCCGGCCTATACCGCTACCTCCTGCTAAGGAGTTTTCGAATTAAACAAAATTTGGCCATTACATTTAGAAACTATTGGTGCTGGAACTGTGCAGGTGTATGTATTTGTGTTCATGTTACATGTTTAAACTTTTAGAGGTGAAATTGTGAATGTGGTTGTACATGTTTGTTTGGGTTATATATATGTAAATCCCTCATAAAAAGTTTTCTGTTACTAAGTTTTCCTGCTTACTAAGCTTTAGAAAGTTTGCCCTTGGTCTATTATAAATACTTAATTTTACCCTTTTAAGAAATTTTCCTGCTTAATTAGCACACATTTTCAGTATTTTTCGGAAACGTCTTAACAGGGTTTCACTGTACTTATTAAATAGGGGCTCAGCTTTGAGGATTGTTTATACTGATGCACTCCTTTCGCTCATACTCCGGTGTACTTTCTAGAGCTTTCTCTCGTAGGGGCTATCGGTGATGTTCCTACTAATTCCTACTTTAATCTAGTAGGCCTTATGGATAAGCGAAATTATTTCCAGCAAGTTTGAGCGCTAAGTCCCTCTTCCATTATGTGATATGGGAATTCCCTCTAGCAGTGTCGTTGTGTTCTGAGTTTGCTTTGCGTGGCAGGGTCGCGGATATGCCCACGTTGGGATATCTAGGTGGACACTTGCTCTTTGAAGGATTGGTAGTCAGAGAAGGGGAATCAAACCCCAGGGTGAACTTGACCACATAGACTTCCCTCCCAGGTAGTTTGGTCCTGCTCACCATAAAGGCTGTCAAAATGTGTGATGCCAGCTATCTCTAAATACCGTAATATAAAACAGGAATTTATGAATATGCTAAATTACCGAAATTAAGATGAACTATTTCTCTCCCGGCAGATCCTGTTCGCTCTCTCGGACCTTGTCTGGACTTTTATATAGGGCTGGCTTTGTCAGTTTTCTTACAAGGACAAAGTCTGGCCCATTCGTAACCACCTTACGCGCATGAGCCGGTTTTGGGGGAATGAGAACCGTTACTAGTTTTCCGGCAGTGGTACGTATTTGGCATGTGTTAGTTGGATTGCTGCGGACTGGCCTTGGGTGGGGGGGGGGGGAACTACAAATTCGGTTCCTCATGGCTCTAGATTACTTAAGTATTCCAAATCAGGCCACGGCCAGCAAATACCTAGCAATGAATCAAGGAATGAGCTACAGTCCTCCATTATAAGGCGTAATTCCTTGAGTGGCTTATAAATGGGTTCATTAGGTTGTGAGTTCTGTAGAGGCTCACGGGACAGATTGGGAGCTGTAGTAGTTGTAGGTAGAATTAACTCTCTTTGTAGGGTCCGTTGGGCTAAACGTCGAAGTTGACTACTGTACCCTCCACCTTTTTGGGGCATTCAGAAAGTGATTCTTTAAAAGAAACAAAATAGATAGTTCTGGGCTCGCAGTCACTAATCTGAGTTGGGATGGCGCATTCCTGGTCTATCCAGCATTGCTCAAACCCTCCTGGATTCAGTCTTATTCGGACACTTTTGAAATCCCTGCTTAAGATATACTTGTATGTACGTTGTGTATTCTTCCATCTTATGTCAGATTATCATTGTCGTGGGCATCATCACTTTATTCATACATTGATCAAGTGAAACTGTGAAATTATTAGAAAATTAAATATTTAACAAATCTCCTCAGTTCTACGCTTCTATGCATTAAAAAAACAGAAAACGAAATAAATAATTTATGTTATCGCAAATGGTTACTTAACACTTTTTATTCAATGTTAAGATACAGAACTAATTCCCATCCATCGTTACCAACTTTACTGGGTGCATGTCACTCAGGGTGCTCATTAAAACATATTTTTTTTTAGGATTGATTTCAAAAGTGCTCACTTTATCGTGAACAACCTTAAATGAGCGGGTTAGACAAACTCAATAGTTATGAGCTTATCTTTTAGGCAGGGACTTAAAATACAATCATTTCTGTGGTGACAGAAAATCCATTATTCCTAGTGGTGTTCATGTGATGAAACTGCTATTATTCCATATACGTGTATTTACACATTTTACCTTGCAAAGCACTTTTTTTTTGAGCAATTTTTACTGCATATTTTTTCCCCCCGCACTAACACTGTACATTTTTATCGTCGACGCCAAATTGTCGATCAGCTGCATTTTTTCCATGTTCACGTGCATATCCCACGACCATCAATTTAAATTTTGCATAATAACTCACTTGTTCCTTTTCCATTATCATGAGGCAGTGTTCCAATTGCCACTTTTTTGTTAACAAAATGGTCATCTGACTTGTTTATCTACAAAATCTAAGACATATTTTTGTATTTTAAGTTTTGTCAACTTCGAAGTTCACAAACAAATTACCAAATCGCAGCCATATCAGTTTTTATTTTTGAAATCATAACAACACCAAAATAATAGAGCATGGCATGCTAGGCAGTTAAACATTGTATTGTTTTGACTAAATCATACAAAATGCTAGACACAAATGAAGAAAAATGAAATTAGAAACAAATTGGAATACGGCTGCGAGTTTGTTTATCTCGGAAGTGGGAAGCATGCACGAGAGCACTACACAAGAGAGATAAAGAGGAATGAACTGAAGCGATCGATACCGGCACAGCTGTAAACAGCCTGGCAAGGTCACACTCAGGGTCACATTAGTCACGGAAATCTCTAATTGTATTGTTGACAAAGGATGCCTGCAATCGCTTCACGGGAGCGCATAGTTTCCAAGTGTCGTCCGTCGTAAAATAAGTTTTATTGACACTGTTACTAATCGGGATTGCAAAGAATCAACTTTATTTTTTGATTCCTGATTCAAATCGTAGAATTGATGGGTATTAATGTTAATGCAGGTGAAGGCGAACCTGCGGGTGAGAATGAAAAATGAATAAATAAATTTGAATTTATAAATTGTAATTTTATTTGCGCATGGAGGGGTGGTAGTCCTGAAGGGACTATGGTGTGACCTGCTACCACGGAGTTCGACAGATTGACTCTAGGTAATAAGGAAATAGGTGCGGGGCATCAATATACCTTCTGGCTGCTTGGAGCGGACATCTTGACGACGTCGTGAAAGATTGTTCCAATCTCTAGTGGGTTTTCTTCGTGTGCTTCCACAGTTGGAGAGGAAGAGCTTCTTCAGTCCCGTGGAGTTGGTTGAGGTTGCTTTTCAGCAGGAGAGCCTTGTGCAGACATGTAGAGCCCTCTGACCTATCTCAGGTCAGTGGGCCAATGAGAACTCTTGAGCTGCGGTTTCACTTCTCCTTGTATACAAAAAATTTCTGTTTGTTGGCTGTCCCAGGAATTCGGGGTTTGCTAGTCTCGTGTCACAGGGTGCTGTAACATCACTTTCATCCTGTGTCTCCTCTGCGGACGTTGGTAAAATAGGTGCTGCCCTTCAGTGGCATGCTCTGGTACTGGTGTGACCTTTGCTGGAGGGAGCTGGCGGCTCCATCAGCAGTACAATCTTGCGGCATGTGATTTTGGGGTGGTGGCTTCTTGGCAAGTCTGTGTGAACAGTACAAGCTGGGATCACGTCTGTAGTAGCTTGTGACGGCACCAATGTACCTTGTAATCACGTGTCCCGCCCCTTCAGTACTGTTTAGGGTTCGTGATCTGCTCCATTATGAATGGCGTGTTCAAAGATGGGGCAAAGTCGTAGAGTGCACATCCTAAATGCGCAGGAATGCATCACACGTCAACACATAGAGCTGCTGTTAGAAATATGCACACATTCTGTTGGAAACTTAATGGGAATGGTAGAGCACACAAGCGAGAATTACTTTGACACCATCTTGAGAGCTACTGAGGATCCTTGGACTGGGGTGGAGACTACTTACAATGTATATATCAATCTGCGTACTACCACACTATATCCATGCAGATTCACACAAGCAGTTTATACATGCAAATACAAAACAGCTATATGCCATTCATGGTAAAGTGAGCACTTTTTAAGGCCCTTCCAAATTTTTCTTTTTAGCCAGTATTTATATTTAAGCTATTTTTTAATAACATCATTCATGTGACTAATAAATACAGTGCATACTTTCACCACTCTCAAAAGTTAATGTCTGAAGCTGCAATAAAACCTATTTATTAGTGGTTAATGCCAGTTGGGAGGGCTTTCAAAAGTGCTCACTTTATCGTGAACAGCCTATACCGATTTATAAAATGAATGACTTTTGATGTACAAAAGAATTCTAGATAGTGCTGCATGTCCACGCTGTTGATCTAGTTTGACACAAGTGAATAGCTGGAATGCAAATTGATAGCAAGAATCAAGTGTTTGCAGTGTATATGTAAACAATATACTGAACATGATTGCATGTGTTTTTACATGTCATATTGGTAAACAAAACCGTATTTAATTTGGAAACTGCATATAAACATTTAATTAATCCCATTTTGGAAGACCCAGGTAAAATAATGTACAACATACTGCAAAAATGTATGTAAATTTTGTGTCTTAAAGTGAAATATTTTTTCTATATACAGTAATTTACACTGCATCTTGGGGTGAGAATTGAAAAATATACGTTAAAAATGTGTTAATATAAAATAGTATTTTTTTCCCTTCAGATTTTTACTCCACAGTATTTTTGGTTCTGAAGGTTGGTTTCACAATGTTTGCTACAGGTTTTGTTTTATATAACCACATGAAAAATATAAATAGAACTTTTAAGTAATGGGTTGTGTCATAGTAGTACTCAATTCACTTCTCCTGGTACGGAAATTGGTGGTTAGCTAATGCTGGCAAAGATAAATCTAATGTGGAAAATTGATTGTGTAATAACATTTGGATTATGATGGCTGCTATTAGGTCATCATTAACTGTTTCTATGATGTGCTATTTTTAAGTTTATTAATAAACATGGAAGAAGGCTGTGGTAATTAATAGTTTTGTCCAAAAAAAATGTACATACGGTATTTCAGAAACCGGTATAATAATTTTTTCTTATTTTACTAGTGTTCATGTTTTGATGAAAAATAGGAACACTGATGCTTCAGTTCCATACATCTTCATCTAGGCTTTTGAGTGGCCTGTGTAACAGTTGTTCTCAACACATGACAACTTTTAGAATTGCTGTAATAATGATTGCACGTGCTTTGAAACCAAAAGCCATTTCAGTATGCTTCTATATTTTCCACTGTTTTTTTTGACAAAATTCGTAGACCTCAACATCTTTCCTTTGGCATTTTTAGGTTCTGCCAGGTACTTAGATTTATAATCAACCATAATCAATGTCTGCATCTTTGTGGTTATTAGTGCGAGGGTCAAGTGAAACTGTGAAATTATTTAGAAAGTAAACATCTAAAAAAAATCTGCTCATTTTTACACTTTGATGCATTAAAAATAAACAGAAAGCGAAAGAAATAATTTAAGTTATCAGAAATGTTACTTAACACTTTTTATGCAACGTTAAGATATGGAACTACTTCCCATTCATTGTTACCAACTTTACTGGGTTCATGTCACTCAGACCACCCGTTGAAATATATGCAGGTAGGGGCAGTGACTTTTTTCTAAGGTTGATTTCAAAAGTGCTCACTTTATCGTGAACAGCCTTTATCAGATATAATTTTAGTAATAATAATGGCTAGCTTGTTTTTTAATTGAGACCTTTGGATTCAGAGTTTGGATGAGTTTACTTAGGTTGTATGAACCCAAGCTTGTGCTTCACTTGGCATTTAGTGTATGAACTGAAAAGCACCCTGAATTAGTATGTGTAACTACCATAAGATAATATAATTTCAAAGCAATTTTAAATTGTTAGACTGTCTAAACTGAAGAATAATTAATTAGATCAAGGTTACAAGTAGGCTGTTGGGCTACCAAAAGTATGTAAAAGGACAGAAAATCAAGTATTCACAGTCAGCAAGTATTCACATTCACTTGTCAGCAGGCGCACACATTCAGCAGGATGACACATTTTTCTCGCAGTTGTGATGTTTTGCTGGCGTAAGCCAGCCTCATCAGGTGGCGAGTTATATGATGAAAGGGCGCTATTGGAAGTAAACCTAGTGGCCATGAGCCAAACTAGGGTGCGGCAGGTAAATTGAAAATTTGCCAGTATAGCATATGAGTATAGTTTGAAACCGGAATTATTGTATGTTGATGCATAGGGCTTCTTTGCCACCAAAACATTGCAATCACGCAACTGTGTGAAAAATGTCTCGTCCTTCTTTGTGTGTATGCATGTTGACAAATACTAGACTATGAGCACTTAAATTTCTGTCTTTTTATATATTGAAGTGTAATTAATTGTCTATGAGCAATTATAGCAAATGGTCTATTTTTATAAGCAGAAAGATGACACATGACTTATTTCCCACATCTTTGATGCACACTCTACATTTGACTTCGTCCCATGTTGGACGCAATGTTCAACACTTAGGGGCAAGTCTTACTTCCACACAGTACTGAAGAGGCTGAGCAAGTGCTTACAGGATACATAGGTGCAATGTTGGGTGTGATTACACACACAAGACTATAGCTTCTACTGTTCACCAAGATTCTCCAAGAAACATAACATCAACACCCCCCGGCGCAAGATTGTACTTCCTGACTGAACCTCCGCTCCTTCCTACCAAGGCCACATAGTTCCACGGCGAGCTGAGAGAGGGGAGCACCCATTCTACTTCTACCCTATGGCCGAGATAAGAGATGATGGCGCCGCATCAGCACTTCAGAAGCCACTTCTGCAGCAGCCACAGAACCCCTGCTTCTTTTGAGAGTGGACCATTCGACAGTTCCTGAAGACTTGGCCTCCTTCCTTACCACCCACTGATATAGACCCCAGAACTGGTAATAGTCGCGACTAAGTCGCTTCAGGACCGCCCTGCCCACCGGACGGTGCTGGCATTGTAGACACTACCTCTCCTCTCCGGTAGTTGCCCCCCTTTGCTGTTCCTTCAGAACAACAGATAGTCAGTTAGGAGAAAGTTGTCAATTACTTAATTCTAACAGTGTCCATCACCTAGTTCCCAATCAGATTATAACCAGGTCACCTTCACGTGAAGTTTTGCAAGGTAGTCTAGGAGGTAGTACAGGGCCACCATATTATTATTATTACTATGTTAACATACGGTAACATGTGAATTCTTGCTATTCTCTATGTACTACTAATTTCTTGTGTTGCACAGTTGTTTCCCTACATAGTTTCTGTTCACCAAAGTGAAACCGGCAGTCCGCAACGCACTAAGCCAAATACACACAATAAGTGGCTACCAGAGCTCTGTTGCGGGGTAAAATTTGGTAGAGCCTATACCACTAGAAACTTTGCCATCAGGTGAATCGAACAACTCAGCTATTCCATACACTCCACTGCTCTTTGAGGCCGGAAAGTAGCTGGAATTAGCCAGGATTGATTGACCTCTGTGAATACCACTCCTGGGTATTCCTGTCAAACAGCTCGAACACTGCCTAACGCTCTGTCCACCGTTCCTCAAGGGGCCAGGCAAAAGGAGCAAAAAATAACAGTTTCTACATGGGAGACCGTGAACTACCCAGAAGTACACTTCAGGGAACTGCGGCACCGGCTCTGCTTTCGCGAGGTAAAGTTGTACCCTTAATCCCTATGCCGTATACCCGGAAGGGAGGTAGGCAGAGAAAATTAAGAAGAACAGCTTGCGCCCCCGACACTGACTTGCCTTGCAACCAAGTTGCACTTTCCACTTCCACTGAGCGGGGCAGAGTTCATACCGCCCGCACTACTGTGGAGGCCTCACCCCTCAACACTTCAGACACCTTTGATTGTACCATTAGTCAAGCTTGAAGTTCTCATTCATCCCGTGGTTGCAGCCATCCTTAGGTGTGAAGAACCTCCGCTAGGTACTATAAACCCTTGGTTTTGCGGTCACCTGCATCAGTCTCCAGCAGTCAGCAGTACTTCGCAGAACCAGAATGCTTCACCATCTATGAACACCCAAGGCAACCACCAGCCCTCACCACGTCAGGGTAAGAGTCTTCAGCCGAGGCCACACCAGTTGCAGTCCAGCAAACCACCAGGTAAAAGGGTGATCCTCAGAGAGGCCACCAGATTTGTCCTTTACACTGGGCGAGTGCCAGTTAAATCTTAAATCCTCCCTAGGAATATCGTGATTCTGGCAACACGAGTTAAAACTATTAAAGTTACCAAGGCGTCATCTTCCTATATTAAACGTTACTTGACCAGAGTCATCGTAAGTTTTAATCCCAAACGTTTTAAATCATTGTTTTATAGGCCTAGCCACAATAGAGATTTCTTGTTTCAATTTTCACCCTCTTGGGCATGCATCAAAGAAAACAATTTTGTTAAACAAAAATTAGTGAAACATAATCATCATTTAATAAAAGTTATTTACATATGACCCTGAATTATTGGTTTCTATTGATTTAATCACTGTTATCTTTCTCAAACTGTATTAGTAGTACATCATGTTGAGGTCGGTGACTGAAAAGTAAATACCATATGTCATGTTTAATTGGATGCATGTGGTAGTTAAAGCACTTCTGTTTTCATGTTATGTGTGTGTGTGCATATTCTTGTCTGTGTGTCAGGAGGTGCATTCATCTGTGCTGATTTGTCTCTTTATTTTTTTTGTAGTATTTCCATGTAAATGTGTAATGATGACATTTTGCCTTCTGCAGGACACTGTCCAGTATTGAAAACACAATGGATCACACATCTAAAATGAGAGTGGAACATGGCCGTTATTTCCCAATGCCCCAGGAGTCGGTGCAAGTTGCTGCAAACAGCTAGTTTCATCGTTCTGTGATGTCAACAGTACATGAGTGTTTGTATATAGGTAGTCTAAAGACTGAAATGTTGAATTTAGTGCTGACTTCATTTTCAAGTCTTGGAACACTGTCTTGAATATCGATTTTGTCAACAATCACATATATAATTGAGAAAATTCACTTACTAGTAAGGTAGACAATGTGGTATTGATAACTTTGTTTTTGTTCAGAAAGTATGAAATGTCCAATTACCGGCTGTAGTAGTAACAGTTAGAACCTTCTAGAACTTTGCTTTCTTTGTTGGAGAGCGTAGATCACGTCACAACTTTGAACTTGTGGGCAAGATCATACTTAGCTGAGCATAGACTGCTTCCTACTAGAAGTGAATTGTACATACTTTACTGTTGTGCAGTTGTAAATTATTTTATTGCAGAATGTAGCTTTGGGATTTCTATATAGGAATTAAAGTGCTAAGTACGTGTTTGTATACTACTAAGATTCATTGGAAAGTGTGTTTTCCAATTTTGCTTTCCACAAACCAGTTACTTACATCTTGTAGTTACTAGACCATTTTTGTACTTTTTTTTTTTTTTTAAGTTTTAACGCCATGGACTGTAACTGAATGTATTCGATTGTCTGAAGATATGTATGTGCATATAGGACCAAAAATTTTAAAAACTGTCAGTCTTCAAAATTAATTTGTGTAAATTAATTTTTGGTTTAGTGAAGTGAAAATGAAAAATGTGTTACTGAAGTTCTGGAAATAGAAATGAAAATGAAAGGTGAAAAATAATTTCATGGGAGCTCAGCATTAACCCATCTTTAATGAAATGTTTAACATTTGTTCGAGGGTTTCTGTAGGCAATTTCAAACACATTCTCACACATAATCAATTCAATTTAAAACATGAAATAAAACTTGCATAGTATTATCAGTGGCTTTACAGTATGACAGCATTTCTGAATACATATTTCCTTAAATTACAAATGGATAATAGGTGATGTTAGTGAATTGCGTTAAACAGAATTTAAATGCTGTAATCAAATCCTTGAAGAACATAACAAATACATTTTTGTATAATTATTTTAGTGAATTCATAGTTATATTGCATACAAGTAAATGAAAAAAAAAAAAACAGACAAAAATTGTCATTGTTCAACTAAATGAACATTTGATGCTCTAATATTCACTGAAGTTGAAAATTTTTATTTTTCTTAGACTTTCAGCAACCAATTTTGTTACCAAAAACAGAAACGAAAGCTGTGATTTTTCGTTGTCGTTTCAGTATACAAACTATTTCCACAACCCTAAAGTTTAATGTTTATCTCGCATGGTCCAATATAAATTTGGTAACCCTAAATCAGGGTGATTACTAAGTCACAAAAGTCATGAAAGTCTCGGAAAAGTCGCAAGTTCAAAAAAAGGTCACGAAAGTCTCAAAAGTAACAAATTTGCAGTGATTTTTTCGTTCAAGTCACGGAAATGTTTCTTGGACATTGCAATCTCATAAAATGCATGTCACTAGTGTTTGTTGATGTTGACACCAATTTCTCACATACAGTAACCTTGTACTTCATTGTCAATAATATTGTGAAAATGGGCTTTGATATAGCACTTAAACATAATTTTGAGCAATATGCTATGTCTCATGAGAAATATATAAGTGATTAAAAAATTTAGTTTGAATTTTTTGGCACATATGTGCTGCCGGACACAAGGATTATGTATAGCTGTACGATTACAAGAGTGTGAAAGATAACCAGTGGCAAGAGATGTAACTACAGAAGTTTGTGCAGATGATTTGAAGTACTGCATTACTTATGTCCCTGTACTTATTTTGTCTAAATTAATGTTGTACAAATTTTTTTTTTTACATAATGTCAACTAAATGTTTCATTTCCTTGTAGGTACCATTTTTTTTTTTGTGTGTGAGAAGATGGTTTACCTGCAAGATGTCTGCTGTTCAATAGCGCCTTTTTTTATTTGTTGCCGTTGTTTAGAATTTGTAGTTTTCGCACACTTGGTTTTCATGGCACGTAGCAGGAACATCAGACTTTTAAAGAAACAAATTACTGTACCATTGTGTAAATATAAACGCATCGGACGTTTACTGTATTATGTAAACAATACTATGTGCATGTGTTAATCATGGACAGTGTTTTGTGTTTGGCTAAATTATGATGTCTCTCGAGAATGTGTAACTGGATACATTCAGAGGCAAGTGAATGTTTCAAACATACCGTACTTGAATATTCTACCTAATAATATATATTATTTAAGTAGATGGGCAACTTATCTAAAAAGGAATAGAACTGTCACCACTGCTTGTTAAGTATCCTGGTTTCCACCCAAAAAGAATTGTAAAAAAGTGTAGGTTAATTTGAAAGTTAATTTTAAGCAATTCAAGCACAGCCATGTGGCCTGGGATATGTATGAGGTAATTCTAAAAATAGTGAAAAAATAGTGATAAGAAATTATTTACTTACTGTACTAGGGTTTTCATTCTTGATTTGTGGGTAGATTTTGCTATATCATTAATAATAAAAAAAAAAAAAAAAAAAAACCTGATAGTGGATGTTAAATAACCCTGGTTACTGAGTTAATAATTTTTTTTTCTTTTCATTTAACCTTGAATGCTTCATGAATAATTATATTTCTGTTAAGGTAATAGGTAAACCACTTCTTTTGGATTTTTTTTTTTTTTTTTGGTAAATCTCTTCATCTGCTTAATTGTTTTTTAACTTTTTGTCATTTTTGTAATGCAGTGTTTTTTTTATGTTCAATAAGTCCATGTAATTAATTTTACATGCTTGTTAAAATTACATTTTTTTTTCTAGTAATAACAATTTTATAGGGGTTTACATTCCAACATTTGTCTCACTTTATTTTTAATTATGAGAAGACATGGTGCGTTGTTTGCAGGCTCTTGCCTTAAATAGTATATAGCAAAATATGAGAAAAATCTGCCTTTTTGGCACGGCTCATTCTGAAAGTTAATACAACATACACACAGTGAAACTCTGTTAAGAAGTCCGTAGTTAAGAAGATTTCCTGCCTAATAATTTGAATTATTGTGCACCTTGTCTATCTGCACATGTGTAATTTGACCCTTTTATTAAGAAGTTTTCCTGCTTAATAATTATTATTGTTTCAGTCCCTTCAGAAACTTTTTAACAGACTTTTACTATATCTTTAAAACGTCAAGAAAAAGTCACTAAATTTTATTTATGCAAACCATCCAGTAGAAATCTTGTTAATTCACTTAAATTTCTAAATAGTTAAATGTGTGCATAGTAAACTATTACATAGTGGTAAACATAATGCTTGTCAGAATCAGTAGCAGTAACGTATTACGCCATCAGGTGAGACACGAGATGAACACTGACACAAATACTTAATGGTAATATGGGCGCCAGCGGTGCTTCCCAATAACAGCACTAGTGAGACTCAGGGTTCTCAGGGATGCTGTGGATTCTGTGTGTCCATCTCACCTGTGCGTACTTACAAACACGTAGGCAATACTAAACTTTTACTAAACATCACTTTGAAAATTAACACTTAATAAAATACATGTGGCTAGGACACTGTCACTACTGAATAAAAGAGGTAGGTCCACTGTAGACTGGCTTTTATTATTGCTCGTTCAAATCAACGTGCCAATGAAATTATGATACTCTCGGTCATGACTAGCCAATTCCGCGTTGGTGCTTCCCAGCCCGCAATTAATCTAGCACATGCCTAGATGGATGATCTCACCACGGTTTATGAAAACACAATCTTCACAAGGGAAAAGGGCCGACAGCTGCTAGGGTGGACTGACGGTATTTCCCTGAAGACAGGACACGGTGAATTACAAAAACCCTTGATGAAAACTTTAACACGTGTGATTACTTGGCATCACTAACACAAACTTGTCTGGGCTTGCCCGCCAGTACGTGGGTAGTGTGGTAACAGCCTGTACACAGAGCCGGCTAGGACAGAAGTAATTGCACCATAGTCAAATTACATAAATACCCTTAAAAGATGATGCGGCATGAGATGAGTAGTCACAATAAACACACACACATGTGTGAAAACAAGATTATATGGCGAGGATGTCGCTGGATGAAGTGTGTAGCGGACCACGTGGTGCAGGTGGAATTGCAATATTTCTTTGTGAAAACTGTAAATTAAATTTGAACAAAATATTATTCTGATAGAGAAAATTATTCTCTTTGCGATTACAGTGGTTGCAGGCATGTAGCATGCCTGATGGCAGAAAAAGCAAAAATTAATGTGACCGCGTGGTCAAACTCAAAAGCATCATTTTACGTGAAAATTACATGGAACCCTGACAAAAGTTAACATAGAACCCTGAATAAAATATTGCACACACAATGTTACATAATAAGCTCCCAAAATGCAATGATGGCGTAGTCATTTACTTGGCGTCAATTAGCCACGTGGTTGTATGTGATGTTGCCGTAAAATATTCAAACATGCAAAATACTCTGAAATACATATACGAAAACAAAGCCCTTCAAATTGTACGTAGCAGTAATACAGAAATTACGATGAAACGCCTTTAGCAGAAGCGGATGGCGCCTGATTCAAGATTGTGGGTCGCATGATCTCTCGGACATAATTCTCCTCCTTCTTCTCGATTAAGTTGAAAATGCCACAACGACAAAATCATTTAGTTAGGCGGAAGCATAATGCTGGGGAAATGTCTGGTAAAACGTATGCAATTAACTAGTATACTAAAAGCGTTATTGAAATCTACATCAGTGAACAAAAAGTTGTATAGCTTAAAAGCGTAGCAGACATAAACATTATGTGAAGGGCAAAGTAGATATACACACATCACATGCCTTATTGTATGTGCAAGGTGCTCAACTGACCTGCAGACAATCTTTTGTCAACTTACCTCTGAGATACTAAGTGGTGACTTTTATCATTTTTTTGTGTAAAAATAGAAAAAGGTTTGAGGCATGTCCACAAGGAATGTTAAGTAGACTTTTACAGAAATTAATATCTAAAAATTAGAGGTGTGCAACAAGTAGTTTTTCAAGTTCAAAACATGGCCGAGAATCCCATTATTTCCCTCCTAATAATCATAATAGAATAATTTGGTGTCAATGCTGTTTGTCTCAGTTAAAATGATTTAAACTACTAATTATGTAAAATGCTTCAATTCTAAAATAAAAATTTGTTGAAAATCCACTAAATAATTTTCTGAAAACTCAAAGAAATTTTAAAGAAAATTGTCATTTACACTAAAAGATTTTAATGCAAAAGAGTTGTGAGGGGCGAGGGGTGGTCGCAGAGCGGGAGGTGCCAATGCATGGCTTGCCTAAGGTGACATCACCGGCCGGCTGGAAGGGGATGCAAAACAAAAGACAAGCTATAATTACTACTAGAGCTATGTAGCGGGGAGTAAAATAACTCGCTGTCTTTAAGCATTGTTGCAGTGGGCCAGTGAATAAAACAATCCACAAATCAGGCAGTACAATCTTGCATATTAACGGGATAAAGTTAACTTCCAACTCCGCAACAACTGACCTAGGGATGGAGTGGAAGTTGTTGAAATTAGGGATGGGCCGATACCATATGTTGTCGATACCAACGATACTGATCCTCAACTGCTGATGCCGCTGATTACACCAATGCCAATACTAGTTTCTATGAGCACAATCATATTTCTCAATTCCAATATTTGGAATTTTGTTTTTGTATATAGGGGTTCTTCATAGAAAGGTGATTTACAATGTGCTCCTTTTTTTTTTTCATTACGCAGACAATTTTGAATCTCATTGCTTCTGAAATGGAATTGCATTGGTTCTTTTGTATTTTTCTGTAAGAAAAGTATTAAACTGATATTCTTGTGAGCATTTAAGTAGAAAATCTCATATGGTAAAGGAATATTAGTAGACAAGATGTGAGACAATTTTAACAGCTTCTACAGCACTTGAAATAACATTATGGCTGTATATTTTAGTCCGTCCCCCCCCCCCCCCTCCTCCAGTAATATGTAAAAATTTGAGGGTGTTTTTTTCAGTTTTAAATAAAATTTTCTAAAAAAGGAGTAACATAAAGGGAAATGAAATATAATTAGACTTTTCAGTGTTTGATATGCACGCGACTCTCGATGTACCGTTATCTCATGTATCCATAAACCGCATCCACCAACAATTTTTTGTGGTCTGTATGTAAATAATGTAAACATAAAGAGCTTATATCATTTATCACATGGAGCATCGATCAAAGTATATTTCGGGTCCCTTCACCTAATATTTCCCGCAAATATAATTTTTAAGCTGGTTGTTTATGCAAACTTCTAGTAACTGGATTTGAAAAAGTCATGCGTGCCGCCGTTTATAACTGCTCTGCGGCGCGGTGTCTTATATATTGTCTTCTCAACACGTCTGTTGACACTGACTGCGGCGTGCAAGCGAGTCTGGCTTGCTACTTCCCCTGTCGAGAGGGGAAGTGGTAACCCATAGCAACGAGCATGGTGATCTAGTGTCCTCCCCCCCTCCTGTCTGTCGCTGCCGCGTACCTTCCTTCCTCTCCTCAAATGCCATACATGCCAACGAGAGAGGAAGTTGTCTAGCAAAAGATAAAGCATGTTCTCTCTCTCTCTCTCTCTCTCTCCCTCCCTCCCTCCCTCCCTCCCTCCCTCCCTCCCTCCCCCCCCCCCCCCCCCCCCAATGCCGGCCTAGAGCAAATGTGTGCTTCGCAAACATAATTTGATCAAGATTATTCTTCACTCAAAATATTTGCACCTATCACTTGTATTTCAAAGCAAATAGTTTTACGTGAAAATTTTAATGAGGAATTATTATTTGAAAAGATGTTTTCTTTTGTCATTAAAGGTGGTTTTTTCCCGTAAGGTTGGTGTTTTATTGTATCTGGCATAAAATTAACATGGTTTTAAAACGTAATATTTATTTAACTCGGCGAATAAAAATATTTAACTTTATTTAACTTCGCGAATAAAAATATATGCCCAGAGGCATATACTACTTGAACTCAACTTGTCACCAAAAATTGTTTGAACGTTGAGCGACTTGTATTATAAGTTTAAAATTCATTTTCAGTAACTTCTGCAGTAAAATCGGAGGATTTATATTAATTAATTTCAATAGTCTTTTGAATAAACCGATAAAATGTAAGGAACTATTTGACACCTTTTGCCATCTAATAATGGGTAGGTAAGCACTGGGGCAAGTGCAGTGTAACTTACGACAGGAAAAATCAGATGACGTGGTTTTGAATGGTTAATTATTAGACAGTGAGGAAATCATTTATAATCGCCTTATTTATTTTATTTTTGTCTCAAAATTACATATGCCATGCATGGAAGTTGTCGGCAACATGTAGTGGCGTGGAGTGGTAATGCTCCCACTGCCACCCCTCCTTCGCCCACCGCCGTGAACACACTGCCCGATCAGTAACTTCTCCATGCATTCTCAGCTGATAGTGCCCGTGCCGAACATTCAAAATTTGACTTGCATTCAGTGTCATATTATTTTCATTTTCATAGGGTTTGGAAGTTTTAGGTCAGCTTACGTTTGGTGTCAGATTACAATCAATTATATACATTTTTTTTTGGACTTTATTTCCTTTATTTAAACGAGTTTAGGTGAAATGTTTTTTTAAATTTATTATTACCAATATTTTTTCTAAAATCTGATTTTTATTGTGTTTATTAGCTAAACTGTATTCACAGATAAAGTACAGCTCTTACTATACGCAACGTAATGTTTTATAAGGTTAGAAGTTGTATTTTATTGATGTTCATGTCAGAACCCTCATCTACTGAAATCCTGCATGTATGGACATTTTGTCTGTCCCCTGAATAACAATAGATTTAGAGTCGACTGTAAATATAAAGAGGTTTTTGTGTCAAAGAGGGAAGACAAATAAGTTCATTATAAAGATTATAAAATGCCTTGTGTTATCTACAGTTTTGATTGGACTGAACACAAATTTTATTATAGAGAGATTTATGTTACGAAGGGTTCACTATATTGAGGTTTAACTGCATGAATCACATCTGAAAGCTCCTACATAAATGATTCCTATATTTACACAAATACAAGATAATTTTTTATTCCAATTTTACTTCCAAAAGTTTAAGGGTGGTCTTTATTTTCACATATACTAAAATTTTAAGGACATTGTGTGAGCTTGAGTGGTCCCTGCTGGGGGTTGACCAGAGCCATTTTGACGGGTCTGTGTATCCTCCTGTTCCCACTGCATCCAACACAGACTCACAGTGTAGGCAGAGCGATTTGAGTGGCAAGCACTGTGCCGAAACGTCCAACCTGCCTTTCGGAGGCCAATGATACAGCCACTCTCAAAATCACCCAGTTGGGCAAAGGCTTGTCGAATGTGCCATTGGGGCATGCTGAGTGTCCACTGGACTTGGCTGTGTGGCTCACACTGCTACTAAGGCCTTAATTGGTGTCTTGTAACTATGAATGATGGAGGGACATGTATGCTCCGTAGAGGCACATCCGTATAAGCAAATAGTATTAAACACAAATAGGACATGTGGTGGGCAACGACGATACTGTGTGGATAACCTTAGCTGTACTATTGCAATCCGTTCATGGTGATCTATTTTTATTTGCAAATTAGTTCCTTTAAAATTGTAAGGACACTCATGTCACATTTTCAACAGAAATATGTATAATGATAGAAACATGTTATAATTTTTTGTAGTGTAATTAAATAATGTTTAGAAATTTGCTTGTATAGTATATCAAAAACATTAAACAACATTTTCCCTTTTTCCTGCATACTAGAAAACCTGTCTGAAAGAACCTTTCACTCCATATCCATAACAGTTCAAGTATTTGTTTTAATGTTTTGTTTCCGTCAATATAATGTGACTTGATACCACTATCCCTGCCGTACCCATACTCTCGTCAGCAGGAAAGAAAACCAAACTATATTTCTAGTCTTATAAATTTTCTCCAAAATATTAACATCCCTGTAAGACCGGCATGTCTACTTTTCAAAATTGTTTCTGAGAAAAACTGCTTGTGGCACTTGGGTAAATATAGTACATATTTGAAATAGTCTTCTCGTAAAATAATTTGTTCTTTCTTTTGTGTTGTAGACCTCGCAGGTATTGGAAAACTTTAAACACTAATATTTATTGTTTCATCAACTAGCACACTGAAACATTTTGTGGCATTTACCAACAATGTTGAAGAAATCAATTGTCAATACACATCTTCATATTGAATACAAAGGCTTCGATATAAGTTGTTATCACAGTTTTATCAAGCTTTTTACAGCTTCATTGCCACTCTCTGACGTGAACTAGCTGAGAGCTAGGACATACTGTAATTTTAGTCATTGAACACTTGTTTTGATTACTCCTTAATCAACGTGACCCTGCAAAGACTTCTTGCTGGCCACAGAAAAAAAAAAAGTGTCTTGAGTCTTGGTCATACGTTAGATCTTTTGTCTGTATTCTCACTCAATCAAATTTGGTTCATCCATCACTTTTTTTTCAAACAAAAATAAAAAATTCTGGACAGGAATGAAGCTACAGAGCAATCTTACTAAAACGACCCCTCGTGGTTTCTAGAAATAAAGTGATTATGACAGAATGGTCGTTATAGATATTTTAAGAAATGTTGGATCAATTTTGACCCACCTCAACTCCTACATATCAAGTATTTTTTGCATGAAGTCTGTTTTGATTGGTTTCTAATGCAATATTATGCATTTTTTAAAAGTAAATATAAATTAATTTTTAATATGATAAAGATGATATCCTAGAGGCATATACTGAACCTATTCTTTCCACTCAAAATGTAACAACCATCAAGCAACGCAAAGTTTTAGCTAGGGATGGGTTCCTCGATGCCGCGATACCTCAATTCCATTGATATTTTATAGTATCGATTATTGCATGAGAATATCAGAAAGTATTGACTTTTATCATTGTGATAATGGTATTTACCATGTACATTTTTTTGATGCACAAAATTACAAATCCCATAATATTTGCATACTGTGTATTATTGCATAATTATTGCTGCCGCATAACAGTCGCACAATCATTTTTAAATACTGAAAAAAGGAAAATTGTCTACGAATCGTTTGTAACTCAAGCCGCATCACAACGTAAGGAACAGATGGGATGGGAGGGGAAGAACCGAAGTTGGAAGTACCATGAGGAGTTGTAGTTCACCTCCCACAAGAAGAAACTAAAGTGGGAGGGATGTTGTGGTAGTTGCTTGGCAACCATTTCCCCTCTTGCCAAGCATGTAAGGGGAGGAAGCGATATTGAGTGTAGCTGTGAAGAACTACAGCTGAGCGTACCCGAGGGTAGCCTATATCCGCCAACCTAGAGAGAGAGAGAGGATGTGAGGACGCCACACTAGTTGCTAGGTAACCACTACCCCTCTCGCCAGGCGTGTAAGGGGAGGAAGCAAGATTGTGTCTGGCCAAGACGAACTACAACCGAGGGTAGTCGACATCCGCCAACCGAGAGAGAGAAAATATGAAGCAGGCGCTCTTGTTGCTAGGCAACCACTTCCCCTCTCGCCAGGCATGTAAGGGGAGGGAGTGAAGCGAAGCCATGCCACACATTGCGCCGATCGCTGGGCTGGACAGACGAAAAGTTGCCGCCTTTGTCACTCAATTCACTCTCGGTGAGCCAACGTTTTAGTAAACAAACATTACAGTAATTTCCTTGAAGTCTCAAAATAATGTTTAAAAAACTACATAATCGCATAATAAGTGTACTGAGCCATAATTTTGCTCAAAGTTTGATTACAACTTTCACTGTGTAAAATGGAAGCAGACGGTGTTGTTTTACTGTCTGTTAAGGGACGTTTGAGTTACAGGCCCTATCCACCATTTATTTAAAGTGTAATGAGGGTTTTTATATAGTTTCAGTGCATGTAAACAAGACTAGTAAAATTAGCAATTTTCTTGGCCAAGTTGTTTTGTGTTCGTGACAATTTAAATTGGGCACTGAGAAAAGTATTATTATTGAGTATCGTGAGAATGTGTTGGTATCGAAATTGGTATTGAGTATCGAGAAAATCTGGTATCAACCCATCCCTTGTTTACCAAGCATTCTAAAATCCATGTTAAGTAGTCTCTATTGCAAAAATGACACATATTTATAAATAAATATAAATTGATCTTTTCTGAAGAAAAAAAATTATACCAGAGAGGCATATACTTAGCCTCCCATTGTCTCTCATAATGTTAAAACATTGAGCAGAGTGAGGATTTTTAGGCTGTTCACGGTAAAGTGAGCACTTTTGAAGCCCTAGTTACTTTTTCTTTCAACCAATTTACATCCTTCCACCACTTTTTAATGTAAACCCTGCCATGTGAGTAATAAACACAGTGTATACATTTACCACACCCAAAACCAAAAGTCGGAGGCCGCAATGAAATGTATTTATTGGTTATTATGTGTGATAAAACAGTTTTAAAAAGTGCTCACTTTATTGTGAACGGCCTATACCAAGCATTGTAAGTCCATGTTGAGTCATCTCTGGCATAAAATAACATGGTTTTTGAATGGAATATCAATTTAATTCAGTAGTGCATCTCTTGTATGAAATGATCCCCTATACATGTGTACATGACCTCCCCTTGTCATATTGCACAGTGACCAAGCGTGAAGTCAATTTTCAGTGGCTTCTTGCGGGAAAATCTGAGGATTCGTTACTGTAATATTTATTTATTTCAACACACACATGCCTTCTGATTAAACTGATATCCTGGATGGGAGTATACAAAACTTCTTGGTCGTATATAATACGGGAACACCCTCAACTCACAGCAAGTGCTAAGTTGGAGTTATGAATTACTAAAGCTCATAAAGAAACCAATTTTAACGACAGTATTTACTCTCTGTCCCAATAATTACAATTTTTTTAAAACTAAATAATAAATATTATTAACTACATCAAAATGTGAAGTAGAGGTCGGCAAGGTTTGGTTGCCATAAAGTAACATCATTCCACAGGCATTGACAAATTGGAAGGAGAGGGTGGCTGGTAGCTGTGTACGTACGCAATCAATAACCTGCCAGGGGGATACAGACCACATCCATGAACTGTTTGCTTCCCTGCCTCCCTCTTCTTTCTTGATTTCACACTTGTTCAAAACAGTTCTCCAGGCACATGGATTGCTTTCATGTGTAGTATTAATTACTATTTCTATGTACATAAATGCATACACCACTGCAGTGGACATGTTGATATGTCTGCAGATATTGTTACAATTTTAATACAGTGGATGAATGTGATTTTTGAAGGACTCTACAGAAATCAAATACACATGTTGCTTCAAAAAAAAAATTTTCTTTATTTAATTAGTACTGTGTACTGTATATGTTATTAAAATAAAATATTATATCATTTATGGTGTCCACCATAAGTGATTACATAGTGCACATCAGACTTCTGTAGTGATGTAAACATTAAATGAAATCTTGTGGCAACATTTTTATTGACAAGAGGTGGAAGGATATGTAAACTGAAGAAAGAAGAAACTACAAAAGCTTTCAAAAATGCTCACTTTACTGTTAGCAGTCAAGGACTGCAATCCGATACAGATTACACTAGCCAATTATTTCAGTAATGCCAGCTACTGTTACTAGTCTGCTGATGAGCAATGATATTCACTGGCACTTGTTTTTATTTGCCGCTGGGTGGCACTACTTGAAACTAGGTTGATTACTGAAAGTGCTGATTTTATTGGAGTTAAAGAGGTAGTGCAGTGCTAGTGAAACAAGATATTGGTGCGTGATACATGTCGTAGGTTCTCTGAAATATTTACTGATGTGTATACAGTAATATTAATTCATACCACTGCTGATAGTTCCAAAACTATTAACTTCCAGATAAAGGAAATCTTCACTGTTTACTGCAGGTTGTTTTCTTATTGCTGGTGAACACTGAGAACCATCAGTGATGCCAATCTTCGTCAGCAGTAACAGACTGTGTTTTACTTATAGTGCGACAAGCCGACTCTTCCACTCACTTTAACGAAATTGCAAGTCTGTATAAAAAGTGCAGGTTATCCACAATCATTCACAAAATCAAGCAAAAACCCATTACCAAATCGGAGTAAAAAAGTACTAAGCATAATACTGTAAGTCATCAACAAACAGTACTGAAAACTAAGAAAAATTCAATACGTAATAACACAAGCAAAGTAATAAGGCAAGCAAGAGCACAATTGCAGAATGTGTTGTGCACTGAAACATTAGGGTGCTTTGTGGGTTAATAGGTAGACTGAGTAAACAGGTGTTGGCTAGCACGGCCACCGATGGGGTTGGGGGTATATAATTTTAGATATATGCTGTGTTCAGTACGGTGCTCACCAAGAGATATGCAATATGCAGCAACCAAATAAGGTGCAACAAATTAATTTTCTGCAGGTTTGCCTCAAATTGTAGACTTTTTCGACCCAAATTTTCACATTTTCTCAAAACAGAGTCGTTAAGGAAAGGTGTGTGCTATAAATCAGTCAGTACAGAGAGGTTCTACTGTATTCTTGTGGTGTTGACTAGCTTCATGCTGGAATTATTTTGCATCTTTCTAGTAGACATGGTTCCCGTTCCCAATTTCAAAGTAAAATTTACAAATATTTCTTTACCCTTTCTAAAGGATTTATCTAGTGGAATTTGTATGTGTCAGAGGCACCCACAATATTTTTCCTGTTGTAAGAGTTGGTAACATATTATGGCTAATATTACTAGCATTAGAGCTAGGTCTACTCACACTATCCACCACTTGTTTCAGGACCTGATGTTAATTCCACGTCATCCATTTCATTAATTTACTTCCAACATTCACATTCCTCTGGACATTTTATTAATTTATTCATTATAGGAAGGTTGAAATATGTGACTGTCATTCCTCTCATTCGTGTTGTATCATTAGTCTTTTCACTGGTATTACTTGTATTTTTATTTCTACTGTATTATCACTTCCTCTTGAAAGTAGTTGAAACAGTTTTATTTTGCACTTTTGCACCATTAAGAACATTATAGGGTATTCTCAACAAAGTGAGCACTTTTGAAAGCCTTATCATTTGGAATAATAGTCAATAAATATATTTTATTTTAGTCTTAGAGATTAATTTCCAAGTGCAGTGGAATATACATACTGTGTCTGTTACTTACATGTCAATATTTAATCAAAAAGGTTATTTAAAGATAAAAAATAGCTGAAAGGAAAAAGTAACTATGGCCTCAAAAGTGCTCACTTTACCGTGAACAGCCTATAGAAGAGTGACTTGACTTTGCACTCGACTGCGGAAACAATACAACCAAGTAAATGCCAGGCTGGAGACTAATATTACAGCTACCACCTGGCAGGGTGCTAGCAGGGATAACTCAGGCTCATGCCATTTGAGGAATATACAATTAAGGTTGCTAAGCCAACAAACAGAGCACTAGGACACTGTATTAAGAGTCTCTCGTACATTTATCAAATTTTATTTCAGTATTTCTTATATTTTACTTCAGGAGGGAATATACTTGTATATCCAGATATTCCTCCATCTACACTTGTGACTGTGTGAAAAACAGTCATACAACTTTTTTATGCTCTCTGGCCAATCTCTTACGAAATACTTTTGCAAAATAAAGATCTGCCCAAGATGGTAATCTATGCTAAAATAGCATTACAGGGACCAAAGAAAGTTACATAACAAAATTTCAAGTGTTGTTATTTTCTGTGTACTATATCAGATATGCAAATTTAATTCCCTGTAACTTATAGCAATATAAATTTTCTTTGTTTTGTTGTATTATAAAAATTTTAATTGAATGTAAAATTGTTTGCACCTTTGCCAAAATTGCAAATGTCCTTGTGATGTATTGTACACAAAGAATTTTGGCTTAAACTTAGTGTTTATATTAATGTTATTGGGAAGATGACTACTTAAGCTACGATTTATATGAATTTTTATACATATTGTTTTATGTAAAGAGTATTTATTGGTGAAAGTAAAATATTTTGCATTTTTGTAATTTTTTTTTCAAAACTGTCTTATATCCCTGCCATTAATAAGCAGTGTACCATACCTTGAACTCTATGGTAGTGACCTATAATTATTTGCTGCTACCCTGTTGCCATCTTGAAGTCATGAATCATGCAGACTCAGTCTGTTATTGGCATTCCCATATGTTCTTTTTATGTGAAATAAAGTCAAAAATTACGAAGAGAATTTATTTGTACTGTAACTGTTCTGCATGTAGTGGTAAAGCATTTACGGCACTTTTAAAAAGATGTGTAGAAAGAACTTGGCAAAAATTTGTAATGGGTTGGGCCAAACATTTTCAGATGTTTTATGTGATGATGTATAGCCTTGCTTATTTTGTGCTCTTAAGAATACAGTGTGAGAGTGGATATTTTGTCCGTACATGTGGGTAAAATGTAACCAAGTGTTCTTCTATTTGTGTTATCTTGAAAGATTCCAGTTAGGTTTACTTAAGCAGCGCACACACTGCTTCCATCGTCTTCTTTTCAGTTTGGGATTCGCTGTTGAAAAGTATGTATTACAAAGAGTATTTCATTAAAACAAGTAATGTCAAGTTATTCCGAGGAAGAGGATAGTGGTGCATTTGCTTGCCATGAACTGGACAAATTGGTACAATGTTTTTAAATTCATAAAATATACTTTAAACTCAAAAACATGAAGAATTCAGTCAAAATTTTTCTGGTTACGAAAAAATTTAATTTGTTTATATTTTTACCAAATACTTTCTGTAACATTATTTCTTATTAATTTTCCTCAAACAAAAAAAAATTAGATCACATAGTTTTCGCACATGTCAGAATAAAAATTTTACTGTTTTTTTTTTATCCGCCAATAACAAAATCTAACTTACTCAAAGAAATTACATAATTGACACTTAAATAAGATGCTATGTGCTGCTTTAAATATGTATAAATTCACACAAAAAAAAAAGCTTTTAGTAATTTTCAAAATACTCTAAAAAATATATATTTGTATTATTATTATTATTATTATTAGTGGCTGCCCCAATATTTTATCAACTGAATTTTGCTTAGCACTCTTAAAAATTATGATAAAACCTTTCAGCCAAACTTGTAAAAATTGTTTGTAAATACATAGTTGGGTTTATTTTATTCGTACATCCCAAAAGCAGAAAAAGTATGATTTTATTCTACTATTATTAAGACACTATGTGATATAGATATTTTCCATTCGAATAAAAATAATTGCAGGTAATGTAAAAGTTTAACAGTTTTCGTCACATATATAAAATAATATGCTTGTATGATACGAAAGCAGCATTAATAAACACAAAATCTTGCTACGATTGCAATTTTTACCATAGACAAAATTAATTCTAACTAGCCAGCTAACAATAACAAACACAAAAATCTGTACTTAAAAAAATATGATACTGCAACTGATCTCTTCAGTTTTCTTCCATCTTCAGTCTGTTTTACTATTTGGTGCAACCTGGACCGAACTGAAATAAATTGATGCAGTTAGCGGTGTGCCATCTGTCGACAAGAATATCTTTACATCTAGGAGCTGAACTGAACGGATATTAAAACCTGGGAAGGGCTAGGCGGTCCAGTATTTTCCACTGTCTGCTGATTTCTTTTTCAGCTGTTCAGCAAAACCATAGAGTAGTTTATACCAATCATGTCTGATGTTTTACGTGGAGACCTTTCATTGAAATTGGAACCCTTTCTGACAATCTAATGTTTCTGACAAAAGTGCTTTGTAGTGAGCCATCTCGTCAGCTTGGAGTGCTGTGTAGAATGACTTTCTGATAAAGGTAGCAGTTCTCTTTCATTTCAGGAAGGTCTATGCTATCACGCTGCATTTTTCAGTGGCTGCATGCTCAGAGTTTCTATGAACCTCTACCAGATTTATTTTAAATATGTTTCTAAGAAACTTTGACATTTGCATTAGTACAGTACAGGCATATTGTAAACTGTATGAAAAATTGGCTAACAGCCACATATAAATTTACACTCATGGATATTAGACCTTCCTTTATAACACACTCAAAGTCCTAAAGTATCTCAGTTGGGGAAATTCCTTAAAATTGTGTTAATTGAGATAGAACTATCTAATAAAGACATATTTTACTGAATTGTTAGCTATAAACAATCTCTATTTCCTAGTAGCTACCGGTTTTGATGAATATTTTTTTCCAGTAGTGAATTGAAAAACAGAAACTGTTAGGTAAAATGTAACTGAATGTTTAAGCGTTTCCAAGAGACTAGAATTATTTTATACATTTTTTCTATAATACTGGTTCATTGTTTTTCATTTTGAGATAAAGTAATAGCCTAAACAAAAGTATGACGAAGGGAAAAAATGATTTTTCAAAGTCAAATGAGATATAGGAATTTTTAATTTCTATCTTTTTTTTGTTTTTTGTACAAATTGTCTTAAAATTGAACAAGTTAAAAATGTTCCGTAGGCTAAAGCTTAAAGTTCATGTTTGACGTGGTCCTCGCTGCCCTTCTCGGGATCTTGGCATCATCCTCCTCAGTCTAGATTGGCGTGGGCCTAGGAGAGTGCACGCATTCACATCTTGGGGGAATATTGTCATTTTTGGTCAGTAACTTCCATAGTCAATGTATTTTACTACGGAACATTTATTTCTTTTCTTCACCCGTGCTGTACTCTCATCTCCGTAGACTTGCGGCACCAGATATTTTAAACTGCTGAAGTTTTCATGCACTAGAAAGTGCTTTTGCAGTATTGACCAATGGCGGGCCGTGTGCACCATGCCTGCTTTATTTGAGGGATTCAATATCATTGAGTGTTTGTATGGTATTCTTGCTTCAATCAATATACGTATTTCAGCAACTCGCATCTTAATTCATTTTAACGTTTATTTACCTCTGGGTCATGGCCCACTCCAGAGGGTTAAGTCCACGTGCTCATTTAGGTTATGTAAAGGCATCAATGACTTCTTTATTTATTTTATTCGTAAACATGAGCTGCGAGAGGGTGATTGGTTGGATACATATTTGAGAAAAGTAACCCACAAGATTATCACACTGTCAAACTTAAAGCGTAATACATCAGTAATATTTCATGAATGCCATGGCAGATTTTGCGGTGTTGTAACCTTGCTTAATTTAAGCTTATATTTCAAGTTATGGTTTGAACAAGTTTTATGGTGCTAATGATCACACCATGTGGAAAAGAAGAGAGAGAGAGTAATTTATTTTTTTATATATACTAAAATCATCAGTTGTTTAAAATCTCTACAATAACAACTTACTAATAATTAATGTGTGGAATTTCCACCCCTATTCCCTTCAAAGTATATTCTTTTAGGAAGTTTTTATTTGAATACTCATCTTCTAAAGATATTTGGCATCATTAAATGTGAAATTTGTTGAAAGTGGTTTTAAAGTATAATTCATTTATTTATACGGTACTAAATAAGTCATACGTATAAGCAAAGTAAGCCATTTTTTTTAAAGAAGGGTTTAGTCATATTTCAGTCTGTGTTGTTGACTTAAATTAAATCTTAAAATGCTAAAAAACATGTATTTAATTCTATGAAGCAGTAATTTACCATGTGAATTAGGAATTTATATAGAAAACACATCAGGAGATCTTTAGATATGCCTTCTCAAATGTCCAGAAGTTAAAAAAAAAAAAATTGTTTTTAAATGAGAATTCTAATTTTAAAAACACCTTGGGTTAGGTTTATCAATATACAAACTTCAAAATACAGTACTGCAAAAATATTACTAATGGAATGAATTAAAATTTAAAATGTATAAATTTATAACATTTTGTACAAAGGTTTTTGTACATACATATATACTTTCGAGTGTATTATGATCCAACTTGGTTTTGGGTTTAGAGCAAAGACACTTTTAGCTTTGGCCTCTACAACTTGGTTTTCAGTATAGAAATGTAATCCTCATATGTTTTTCTCAATGCTGTACGTGAAACACTGTGAATAGTACCACAACATACAAAACCATAGTGGTAAATATTTTGTCATTTCATTTCAATTGTCATCGTATTCCTGTGCAGAAAAGAAAGTAATCTATTTGGAGGTTAAACCAGATCTCTGTTTGTATTGCAATTTTCAGTTAGTTTTACCAGTACTTTTTATTTGGAGCTTTTATGTTGAACTGCCAGGTATTGTACATAACCAGAACTTTAATCATATGTTGAAATATTTACTTTAGAAAAAGAAGTGATTTTCTGCAAACAATATATTTTAGTGTATGAAGAATTTAAAAATATTATTTTGATTTTATATATTTATTGTGCTTACAGAAGCATTTACTAATGACTTTGTGAGGGTAAGAAACTTACATACATAAATGGATTGTAGGCTGTTGATAGTATTTGATCTAGAGCGTGAGTGATTAGTTTCTTTACAGTTTGATGTTTCTTTACTTTTTTTATTAAGTGCACAGTGTTTACATTTCTTGATTATCTCAGATAATACTTCACAGGAAGCAAATTTGATGCTGGAAATGTCATAACAAGTTTACAATACAGTATTTTTTGTGCCCTTGTGGACTGGACATTACATTTGTGGTTATTCTTGCTAATCATATCCACAAATAAATACTGTTCATATCACTTGACACACAGTTTTCATAAATTTTATGGAGTGAGGGGACTGTATGCAAATGTAAGTGCAGTTCTAAATAAAAATACTTTGTTACAGCTCACAAAAAGTACTTTACATTTTTCATTAGGAGGGTTCCTGTTGTATTAAAAATTGCCTGTTTCGTAGATACATGTAAATTTGTACACACAATGTTGTCACATTGTAAGGGGGGGGGGGGAGAAGACAGTTGAGTGATGCCAGACCGTAAGCAAAGGGGAAAGGATGAACGGTGCAAGTACATTTGTTGCCCAGCTGTGTTGCAAGTTAAGGCCATTACTGTGGTGTCACATGTCTGAAAAATTTTCTTCTTCTAGGATTTAGCATGGTAGTGAGTCAGTTCACATTGCGAAGTTTCAAGCAGTACTGCAGTGTTTGTTTCTGGAATGTTGGCAGTATTTGGAATTGTAAATAGCATGTGCTGTTTTTCTTTTTAATAAACATTAAATACTGTCATGGCAGACTTGGTGTAAACTTCTAGGGTATAACTTGTAATAAACACAACTGGCGATGACGATGGGTCTTGTGTATGAAGATGTTAGGTTTTTGACATGTGTAGGTTGGCGCAACTGGTCAGGTGGTCGTCGGTGTAGTTGCTATGGATGTCATTGTTGCGCAGGCCAGTGTGTCGAGTATGGACAGTAAATACAGTGTATTCCGTAGCTGCAATAATGGCTGACGGGTTAATGTGCGAGGTATGTAACAATGGGATTTTATATTCCTGAGCTCTTTCAAGTTTGGCAGCTGTAAGAATGGAACTCAAACCGGTTGCTGTCACGATTCAGGGAAGATAACAGATTATTAGTGTGGTGTTTTGTTTGCTTGGCTGGTGAGGTAGGCAACAAGATGTCGCTCTGCAAGATCGAGGAGTTTCACGGCGAGGAAGACGATTTTGAGTGTTATGTGGAAAACGTGGAACATTAATTTAATGCAACAAGGTTAAGGATGAAGAAAAGTGTTACTTGTTTTTGACATTGTTAGGTGCCGAAACATACGCGGTTCTGAAGAATTTGTGTGCGCCCAATAAGCCACGAACAAAGTCATGTGGAACTGGTGGTAATACTGTCTGCTCATTATGCTCTTTAAAAAAATTGTTATTGCAAAGCGAGTGAAGTAGTTACGTAGAAAACAAGGCACATCGGAGAGCATCGCTGAATATGTAATATGTAATAACCCTGCAAAAAATGTCTATATCTGGTTATTATGGTCAGTTTTGGATGACACATTATGAGATGCATTTGTGAGTGGGTTAGGAAATGACAATATAGTACAGAAACTGTTATTGGAGGAACAACTAACCTTCCGGTCGGCATTGAATAAGGCTTTGATCATGGAAGCGGCAGTGCAACAGTCTAAGGAAATGAGACCGGGAGTGGTGCAACAAAAACCAGAAAATTCAATCCAGGGCAGTGATGGTGCATGGGTTATCACTCCGAGGAATGGTAGTGGCATGAGGAAGCGAGAAAGAACATCCAGGCAAAAGTCTGGTGAATGAGGGAATAAAAACTGTTACTGATATAATAGTGGCAATAATTTAGCTGCACAGTGTCCATTTACCGATTACATTTTCAATACATGTATAAAAAAAAAGGGTTGTATTAAGAGGGCATGCCATTCATTGTGTCAAAGAGGTAAATTCTGAAGAGTTGCACCTACTTAATATTGATTTCAGTTAGGTAAGGGGCCATGCAAATAGTTATATAGAGTGAATGTTTTGTTTAACGGTAGGCCAGAAAGTATTTTAATAGTTACAGGGGCTGTGGTATGTGTATGTTCTGACAGCACATACATGGCAAAGTTGCAGACGTGAAAATTGAAGACAGAATTGGCCTTGAGAACATATTTGGGAAAACGTGACCAATAATGGGGGAATGTCATATTCCAATGAAATACCAAGGTCAACATTTGACACTGCCAATGGTAGTGGTAAAAAATTAAGGATAAACCTTGCCAACCTTGTTGGGAAGAAATTGGTTGACATCCTTAAGGTTGGAATGGAAATAGATTGTGAAAACAAAATAAGTGATTAGTGGACCAGGTATTCATCAAGTGCAAGACAATTAACCTTTTCGTCGGAACGAGAAGCATTCATCACTGAGCTCATGTCGGAACATAAGTCTGTTTTTAAGCCACAGATTGGAACAATTTCTGGTGTCAAAACTGATGTGGTACTAAAGGAAGGTGCCTTTCCTGGGTTTTGCAAGTCCCAGTCAGTCCCGTTTGCGATGAAGGCAACAGTGGTAGCAGAAATGGACAGGTTAGGCCAGTCCAAAGCCATCTTCCCAGTAAGTCAGTCACAGCGGGCCACCCCTGTGGTTTGTGAGGGATTAGATTATGTGGTGACTACAAAGTTACTGTGAACTTGGGAGTCGAAATGAATAACTATCCATTGCCCAAACAAGCTGATATTTTCAGCGAGTTAGCTGGGGGAACAGTTTTCTCAGTTTTAGACTTGCATTCTGCAAATATTCAATCACCACTCAACAACCACAGCCAGCCATTACTGACAATTAATACCCACAAAAGATTGTATTGTTACACTAGGCTGTCTTTTGGGTTTTGCAGTGCCCCATGTATTTTTCAGAAAATGATAGTGGAAGTTTTGAAGGGCGTTAAGAGAATGTATGCATATGTGGATCATATACTGGTGGTAGGTTTGGGTCTGGAAGATGCTAGTCACAAGCCGGCGGAAGTTTTCAAAAGACTTACAGCATATGGGATTAGTGTGTGACGAGAGAAGTGTAAGCTGCCGTACAAGAGTGTTTATTTAGGTTATCGGCTATCCAAGGACGGTATTCAGACTACCGAAGATAAGGTCAGAGCAATTTAGGGAGCTCCAGCCCCTAGAGATGTTTTAGAACTTTGTTCGTATTTCGGATTGCTGCAATTCAATGGTGAGTTCGTGCCCAAACTAGCAACAGTGTTGCATCCATTATACCATCTACTGCAGAAATATCAGCAATGGCAGTGAATGGTAGACATTAATGGGTATTTGAGGAAAGCAAGCAGTTGTTGTTAAGCAGTCCAGTATATTAGTGGCCTATGATCCAATGCTGCAGATTATAGTGACAGTAGATGTGAGTGCTTATGGTGTGTGAGCAATATTAGCACATGTGATGCCTTTTGGACAGGTATGGCTGATAGCCTTTGCATCAAAAACTCTGTCGAAAGCAGAAGTGGGTTACAGCCATGTAGAAAGAGAGGCTCCTTAGAGTATCCAGTGAAGAAATTTCACAAATACCTGTATGGGGGCAAGTTTGTTCTGGTAATAGACCACAAGGCACTAACAACGTTGTTCAGGACAAAGCGTGGGGTTCCAGTCATGGCGGCAGCCAGAATACAGCATTGTGCACTGATGATGCGGGGCCTATCAATACGAAGTGAAGTACATGCAGATGGTTTATCACGTTTGCCTGCACAGGAGGAGACTGGAAGCTGTGAACTATGGTTGAGAGAGGCCGGTTTCTTCTTTGCGCTATTTGAGGACCTACGAATGGGAGCAGTAGACATAGTAGAAGCAACGAAGAAGGACACTATCTCGTCAAAATTATCAGATCTCATTCTATGGGGATGGCCACAAGTTGTTTCTTCAAAGATGAAGCCATTTGTTTTCCGAAAATTAGAACTATCCCTGGAGCAAAATTGTGTATTGTGGGGGAACAGAATGGTAGTTTCAGAGGTGTTGCAAGAAAGGGTGCTGAAATGGTTACACGAGGAACATCCGGGCATGTCAAGAATGAAAATGTTAGCTAGAAGTTATGTGTGGTTGTCCGGTATGGACAACCGAATTGAGGAAGAGGTGCAACATTGTAAAGTTTGTCACTTAAACCAGAAGGCTGCACCGTCAGTACCTCTGCATCCATGGAGCTGGCCAGGTAGAAGATGGCAAAGGGTGCACATGGATTTTGTGGGCGAACATAAACAGAAGTTCCTAGTTGTGGTGGATGCTTTTCCAAGTGGTTGGAAGTCATTCCCATGAACTACAACAGCATTCCACACTGTGGAAAAGTTGAGAATAGGTTTGCTGCTTTTGGGTTGCCTGAAGTAGTGGTAACCGACAATGGCCTGCCATTTGAGTCTGATGAGTTTGGTCGTTTTTTGTCGTCAAATGGTGTAAAACATTTTAAGATACCTATATCATCCACAGTCGAACAGTGCGGCAGAGAGGCAAGTGCAGACTATCAAGCTAGCACTCAACCGTTAACAGCAGAAAGATTGAGGCAACCGCAACCATACATTACAGCATAGGCTAGATGTATTTTTGTTTACATACAGGAACACTACACATTTGATAACGAAGAAGACTCTGGCAGAATTGTTTTTACAAAGGCAACCGCAAACTCGTTTGACACTGTTGAAGCCATAATTTTCAAAAGTAATGGTAGAGCGGCAAGAACGAGGCTCAATGAGGAAGTTTAGATAGGGGGAAACAGTTCAGGTAAAGACAGTGAGGGGAGAAAATACCATATAGGGCCAAGGCAAGATAAAAATTCAGGTGAGTGTAGTTTTTGCCAAGTACTGGTGGGAGACAGCGTGAAGTTTATGAATGCTGACCACTTGAAGTCTCTGGGTGTTCATACACCAGTAGCATAAGAACATAGGATTGGCAAGTAAATATGATAGGGAAAGAAAACTTAACACTTTGAGAAGGTGTAGGTTTTCAAAGGGAGTCGAGCATACCATCCACTGAAGAATCGAGGGCAGCTATATCCACCAGACCACAGATCAAGAGTCTGGGACAAGTGAAGAGATGGGACCAAAAGAAAACAACAGCCCCGCCAGATCATTTAGGCGTGAGGAAGAGGAAGGGTGTACAGGATTTTCACAACCACCACCCCCAGAGAAAACACTGTATTGCAGATGTTCAAGTAGACTGATTATAGCACCAAAGAGACTAAATTTATAAGGTTTGGGGGTCATAAATGGAAGGGGAGTGTAATGTTGGCAGTATTTGGAACTGTAATTAATATGTGTTGTTTTTTTTTTGGATGAACGGTAAAAATTGTCATGGCCAATTTGGTGTAACCTTATAGGTTGTAGCGCGTAATAAACACGACAGTTTCCAGCTCTTGTGCTGGTGCACTGAACTTACATCTTTACCATTGGTCATTCTGATCAACATGCAGTAGCATATTTGTGTCGCATGTAGCAACTGAGGAAGAAGGCAATGTGCGTATCTCCACTGCAATTTATTGTCACCTACCTTGTTAACACAAAAGTTTTTTGCATTTTCTTTATGCACATACCTTTCATCTTGTGTAATGCAGATTTTTTGCATGGTAATTTTTACTAAGCCAACTATGACTGTTTGGTTTTTGTGTTGAATTAATTTCTTTAAAAATAATGATGACCACAGCTATTGAAATTTGGCTGGGCCAGTATACCACTATTTAAAGCTCATCCACTTCCTTACTGGACTACTAGACTTCCTCTGTTGACATCTGGTGGCCCTACTCTCTCATCATGAAATCATTCCTGTGCTAAGAAGACATCCTGTAATGGATTTGATTGTCAAATTACGACGAGTTTTCCTTGATGCAAGGGGCGGGGGGGGGGGGGGGGTTGTCTAGGTCTATGAGATTTCAGCTAATGGCTTTGAGAGTTTGTGCCACCTCTGGTTAGACTATGGCCACACCACATGTTTATGGTGACGGTACATTAAAGTTAGCATACTAATCTAACCTTTAAAATTTCCAGGAGAATTTTATGTCGAATCAAAAATGTCACCATCACATAATTACCTTCGAGTGAGAAACTCTTATTTTATAAAGTTGAAAATTGATTTGTTTAATGGGATGTATGGTTGAAGAGACACTGTGATTTTAGCTAACATATTTTGAGTTTCAGAAAACATCCAAATAAACATTTCACCTGGTATATTCTCTACAGGAAACTGAGAATATCCAGCAGCAGTTGACGTGTTGGATGTTCATTTTGAAGATACGTGCAGTGTTGCTCGAAAGTTGGAAACAGCGATTGCTCACTATGGCATTTGCATCCCAGAAGTGAGGGAAGTTCATCATCTGGCCACCATATTCTCCAGGTATGCAGAATCGTGATGCTGCTGCTCCATTTTTTTTGCTGGGACCACCAACATGAGAACACAAAGGCGCCACCTGAAATGTGTAGTAGTAGGTGTTTGTGGAAGAAGGGTCAGTGTGCAGAGGGAGCGCCAGTTACTTCCGGCGGTTGGGTTGCGAGGTTGTGGGGGTGGCGTCCCTGAGAGATCTTGGGAAGCCAGGGTGGTTTGCTCTCAGGATCTTCTGTCTCTCCAGCCAGTGACGCCATAGCTTCTCCTTCATCTTTGACATGGTCTTCATTTGTTCCTGCAACAGCATCAATGTTGGTGCAGTAAGTTTAGTATGGTGGTAGTTGGCAGGCCTGACTAAGGAGGTATTCATTTTACTTTATTCATGTACTGAGACAAGGTAATCTTAACATCTAGACAGTTGTGCACATCAAATACACCATCACATTATAAGCAAGGCATTATTAAAATGGCAGGCAATTCTTGCATTGTCATGTATGCAACCATGGAACTTGCAGTAATGACACTGCTATAATTTTATTGGTGGAAAATCTGCAGCTTATTTCACCTACACGTTTTACGGTTATTTAGTTTTCATATATAGTTGTCTGCAGCAGTGCAGTTTGAAATTACTTAAAAGTTTTAAAATAATGTTTTCAAAATGTAGCATATCATCTTGAATACTCATCTGAGATTGTTGTTGTACGAAAATAGGTTATAAGAAAGATTTCAATCTTATTTTTAAAAAAATATGTTTTTCAGATATGTTACAGTCACTTTTCACATACAGGTAGATGGGCATCTTAATGAATTTATTCTGTAATGTTAGTTTGTGTAGTAATACATGCAAAACTTATGTGTTGTGAGAAGCCATGGTACAAAAATTAATCCGAACATGTTAATTGAAGTTTACAGGTTTATGGAAGCGGGAAATCTTATGCCACACTAAAGCATGTCAATTTACAGCTTAATAAATGGCTCACACAAATGCTTTATGCTGGTGAAAGATTTGCTCAAGAAGTTAAGAGGGAAATATGGTCTTGGATTGCCATTACTTAATTTTTTTTATATTTGCCTCGAAAATTCTATAGATTTTTTCGGTGTGTTTATTTACAGTATGGCACCCTATTATGCAGCTCTGAACAACTGAGGTCTTGATCTAAGATTGTGAAATGAGGTGGAAATGTAGTTGTGATGGAATGCAATGGTGGGGAAACTGGATATCTGAAGAATATCCACTGACCAGCAGCAGTGTCTGCCACATTTGCTACATGTGAAATCGACCAATAGTGATTAAACCAGGTGCAGTATATACAGAACTCCACAGGATTATTCTGTGTGGATGAATCAGGCAAAGTGTGCATGAAGATGTCAGCGGGACCAATGGCTGACATAACCTGTAGCCGAATCCACAGTTGATGTAACCTACAGTGGCTGAACGTAATCTGTAGTGTCTTAAACTATAGGTTCTGTATGCTGTTAGTTGCAGGTGAATTATGCAAAAGTGTAGGATAAATTAGTTTAAACTGTAAATGTGTTTCTACACAAACTGCTATAGGCTATTCACGGTAAAATGAGAACTTTTTAAATCCCTATCATTTAGAATAAGAGTCAGTAAATATATTTCATATTATCCGTAGATGCAAACTTCTAAGTGTGGTGGAACAGACACACATGGCAATATATATTTAAAAAGGTTGTTAAAGGATAATATATGGCTGAGAGGAATAAGTAACTGGGGTCTCGAAAGTGCTCACTTTTACTGTGAACAGCCTTTACCTTAATAAACCCAATGTGTTGGGCATCTGAGCATGTCTACATAGTCTTGTGGCCGAAGCTGAAACTGTTTAAGGGAAACAGCACTCTTAAAGACCACTCTTAAAATTGTACATTTAAGGTGAAGTCGACTCTACATCATGAGGAAATGGGGAACTGATAGGGTTAACGAGCGTGGTTATTTGGAATGCCATTGGTAAAATCATTTTGGAAATTTTGAAATAAAAAATTAACCACCTCCCCCTTCAAAACTCAAAATTTTGTCTATTTCCTAGTGTGTGAAAAAACTCCTCCTTAAAGGTTACTTTAGGTAAAAATTGAAGTTTCAAGGTTGAAGCATGTGGAAAGAGCAAGCAATCAAATGTAAGAAGTAGCAAAACATCCACTCCTGTCTCCCCATCTTATTGCTATTTTCTCTTAGGGTTTCATGTGGGAGCTTTGGGCGAGAAGGGGTTCAAAAGGAGGAGGAAGTGTTTAAAAAAATCAGCAGTCTACAAAAGTTAAGGATAAAGCGGGAATAGGCATCAAAATCAGTAATTTTTTGAAGTACAATGTTTGGTACCTATGTGTACCCAAGAGGTACAAAAATTGAACCACTTTAAAGAAGGGGAAGAAGTAGGAAAAATAAGCATAAACCAGGAAATTCTTACACAGCACTCTTAGAATGGATGGGGAAGAACCCACGAAAGAAGTTTTGGAAAATCCCCTCCCCGCCGATATTTGAAAATATAAAAAGTGGTTTATAAGCTTGATGCTTAATGGCTCAACGATTTTTGTCGCTGTAGCTCAAACCATTCAGAATAAATAGCAATTTGAAATTCAATGCTTCCCCCTTCCTTTCCCCCCTTAAAAATAATACAATTAAGGTGAGGTTGACAGTACACTGCGTGATAAGAACTGATAGGCTTAAGAAATGTGCTAAACTGGAACGTTGCAGGTTGAACCATTTCAGAGATATCAAGAATAAAAAATATACCCCATTCAAAAACTTGAAATTTAAAAAAAAATTGTTAGGTTGGGTGAAACTCCCTCTTAAAAGATGCCCCAATGCCAAATCATAAGTCACTAGCAAGAAAGGGGCAGAAATGACATGAGAACAAAAATCAGAAGTGGTAAATTGTACCCCTGCATCAAACAATCTCTTCCGAAGGAGAAGGGCGTCAGGAGGAGTGGGGATGGAAAGAGGAAGGATGGGAGCACTCTTTGGTGGGTGGGGGACACTACACGCCCCCCGAACTTTGCATCTACAGCACCAAACTTCCATTCTTTGGTAATATATAGACCAGCAGGGTTTGGCAGGAACAGAAATTAAAACAATTGCAGGTTTTTTTTTTGGATGTCAGCGTCTGAGCTGGGACCATATCAGCTCACTTCAGTTCGCTTCAGTGTTAAGAGGTCCCGCAACATGGTTTCAGGCCAGATGTCAAGATATTCAGCTGTTAAAATATTTAAAATACCTGCTTGATTAATTCAACAGAAACTAGAACTAGATGTTGGTGTAATCTCGTTTACTCTCATTCTTAATGTATGGGAAAATAAACTAGCATTGTATGTGATTCTTGGTATATATATTATGCATCACTACATCTGTTCCGGCCAGTTTCCAGACAAGCCGCCATGACACTGACTTATATGAACAAATACACACAAGTCCAAAAACACAACACACTACTCTAGTCAGCCATACTACACTCCCCTTTCCATTTCAGAATTTAACACTTATTAATATAGCCTATTTGGTACTTTAACTACTTAATTGGAACATCTGTGTTGCGGAGCGCTCACTGGCGTTGCCACAGTAAATCCTCTGAACTCTTCATCTGCTGCATCACCCTCACTTCTTTTCCAGTCTGCTGTGCTGCTCCCTGAATTCCCTACTTCCTCCTCGTTCTGCTGGCCACCCCACTGTAGCCTGGTGGCTATCTCTTCATCCTTTTTCTTGGAGGCTGGATTTCCCAACTCCCTCTGAAGATCTTAGCTTTCCTCTTGTGTCGTGCTGCCTTCTCCCCTCTCCTGTGCCTGTTCACCTGTTCTGGCCCACGGCCTCAAATGATTCGCGTGTACTAACTTGACCCTGTCACCCACCTGTACTTGATATGTAACAGCACTCACCCTTCTTCTAATCACCCTTTGAACCCACCTGGCATCTTCCCCCTTCACTGTTCTCACCAGAACCGTATCACTTCCTTGAAACATCCTAAGTGTGCCTTGCTTTTTGTCCAATCGGTGCTTCATGTGCTCTTGCTTGTCTGCCATCACCCTTGAGAATGACAGTTTTAGCAGTGCTAAGTGTGTTCGAAGTGCCTCTGTAGAAACACTTCTGCTGGGGTTTTCTTGGTTATGGAATGTGGAGTGTTCCGGTATGAAAATAAAAACACATCCAATCTATGCTGCTGCATTTGCTGATCCTCTTGCAGCTGCTGTTTGAGTGCTAATTTGACAGTTTGTACCTGCCGTTCTGCTGCATCATTTGCTTGTGGGTGATATGGGGGAGACTTAACATGTTTCACACCATTGGAAGACAAAAAGCCACCAAACTCATACCACTGAAAAGGTGGTCCATTATCAGTTACCACTACCTTGGCAACTCAAATGCTGCAAACAGTGTTAGTAACTTTTCCACCATATGACTCGCTGTAGTTGCAGATACTGGAATTACTTCCAGCCACTTTGAAAAGGCATCAATCACGATTAGAAACTTATGTATATGCTCCTCTGCAAAATTCATGTGCACTCTCTGCCATCTTCTCCTCGGCCAAATCCAAGAGTGTAGTGGTACCGAAGGGGAAGCATTTCGGCTTAACTGACCCACACCACATTGCTGCACCTCTTCCTCGATCTGGCTGTCCATTAGCAGGAATCTGGGTGTGTAACCCCGAGATTAACTTTGTTCCGTTAGAGGCTCTCTCGAACATGCACCATGCGTGCATTCGTTTGGTGACGGGAGGGATGCGGCATGACAACTGTCTCGTCGTATTTCCAACCCAAAGACCCGATCGAAGTACATTTAAGTCAGTGGGAGAACATACTGATGAGAGCCAATGATCCTAGGATCATACTTGGTGCGGACATCAACGCCAAGTCGGAACTTTGGAATTCCCCGAGGATGGATGACCGGGGGAGGAGGTAATTAGATGCCTGTTAGAGAAAGACCGGCAGGTGGTCAATGGACCGGGACACGAGGCAACCTACGTGTCCCCTGCCCACGATACTTAATCGCATCTGGACATAACCATGGCAACAGCACGTGCTGCTGGGAGTGTTGGGACTGAAGAGTTTCTGACGAGGTGGACTCGGACCACAAAATGATCCTGTTCACCATTCGAATAGATGGGAAAAGACCAACCAAAATTGAACGTCCCTGTTACGTGATGGCAAAAGCGGACTGGCGTCTGTTTGATAAAGTGCTGCTGGATTACCAGAGACTATACAGAGCAGAAAAACAGTTCTTGTCTGTAGATCAAAGGGCTGATAAGATAGGGGAAATGGTAATGGCTGCCTGTGATCGGGCCATCCCCAAGACCCAGAGAAAGGTCCCCCACCATCCGTGGTGGAATGATGATTTGGAGCGCAACTGCAGACAGGTAAAATGTCTGCGTAAGAGCTTCAAAATAACGTATCGCCCTGATATCAGACAGCAAGCGGTGCAGCAGTACAACATTGCCAGAACCCAGTACCGGCGCCTGCTAAGGAAGAAACTGCAAACAGCTTGGAGAGAGCTGGTAACGGATAGGGGAAACCAAGACCCCTGGGGATTGGTCTATCGAATGGTGACGGGAAATATTAGAGGAAACGAGGTGCTTCCCACCCTCGAGTCTGATGAACATCTTTTGCACACACCCGAAGAGATCACAAGGCACTTGCTTGAAAAGCTTTTGCCCGATGATACTGCAGTAGGGGAGACCGAGTATCACGAGAGAGTCAGGGCAGAACAGGTAAGCCCCATGGAAACAGAAAACACTGCACCATTCTCCCTTAAGGATTTGGATGCGACTGTCAGGAAGACAAAATTGAGGAAGGCTCCTGGAAAGGATAGAATGACAGGGGAAATGCTCCTACGTGCATATCTTCGTATACACCATGACATGTTGGAATTGTTCAATGATTGCCTTTCAGAAGGGAAATTTCCATCTGGGCGGAAGGAAGGCTACCTTATAGTGATCTGTAAAGGTGCTGGGAGGAACCCGAGAAAGGCGAACTCGTACAGGCCAATAACACTTCTCCCAGTAATGGGGAAGACGTTGGAGCACCTGTTAAACCAAAGGCTGATGCAATACCTGGGCATTGCCCAAGGTATTCATCCTCGCCAGTATGGGTTCACGAAAGGTAAGAGCACTGAAATGGCGATTATTGACATGGTCGAATAGGTGAAAACCTACGACCAGACTATGTCATGGCGGTATCCTTGGATATCGCGGGAGCTTTTGACAATGCTTGGTGCCACAAATACTGTGGCAACTTCGCTTGTTGGAGTGCCCTGGGAATATCTATGGGATGATAAGATCCTTCCTGACAGATCGCAAGTGCACCCTGGAAATGGATGCACATAAGGAAGAGGTGTTGACCAAGGGCTGTCCGCAAGGTTAAGTCCTTGGCCCGATACTTTGGAACATGGTCTTTGAGGGCCTGCTACGACTGGACTTACCGCATGGCTGCATGGTCTATGGTTATGCAGACGACGGTTTGCTACTTGTCCCTGCCTGGTCACGGAGAGAACTGGAGGAAAAGACGGATATAACTCTAACAATGGTTGAGGAATGGACTGGAAGGTTCAAACTGGGCCTTTCAGTCGACAAAATCAACGCTATATTGCTTAAGGGCACTCTTAAGCAGAATTCCGTGATTAGGTTTGGGGGAAGGGTAATCAGGAAGGTCACTGAGATGAAATATCTTGGTGTCATCCTGGAGAGTCGTCTAGTGTTCCATGCACATGTTCGCTATGCGGTAAACAGAGCGGTAACGATGTTTCACCGGCTGAGGGCAGTAGCACCTGCAAACTGGGGGCTTAAGTACCGGACATTAAAGCTTATGTACAAGTCTGTCTTTCTGCCCATCCTCACGTGGGATGGGGTGTGGTACCCAGAGGCGGAGCGTGTTTATGGTAAAAGGGCCATAAAGATTGCTCAAAGAGCTGCACTGTTGGGGATTACCAAGGCTTACAGGACAACTTCAGGTGACGCTCTCCAGCATATCGCTGGGGAGATCCCTCTGGATCTGTTGGTGGTGCAGATGGGGATCATCTCTCGTAGGAGAAAGTGGGGAGTAATTCCCACAGCGGAACTGAGAGAAATGGAAGAGGCCACACTAACAGCTTGACATACCAGATGGGACCTTAGCGTCAAGGGTCGCCTGATGCACGGTTTGTTCCCTTATGTAAGGGAGAGACTGAGATTGGAGAAGTGGCTCGAAGTGGGACACTACTCCGCTCAGTTCTTGACCGGGCACGGGAACTTCCGTGCTAAGTTGTCTTCCCTGGGCCTGGTAGAGGACCCCCTCTGCGTGGTATGTGGCGAGGAGGATACCTCCACTCACGCTCTGGAATACCTAAGATCGAAGACATGAGACTGGAATTTGAGGGAAATCATGGACCTCTCCGTCTCGGGCCTATGCTTCGGGATAGGGATAAGACGGCTTGTTTGGTGCAACACCTAAAAAGAGTGGGTAAAAGAAGGGAAGAGTTTGACATCTGGTGGTCGGGCCCTCGGTTGAGTATGGACCTGGACTTGACAGAGGTGAACAGCGGGAGGGAAGAGACTGGGATAGATGTTGAAATCCATAATGGGTGACCACATCTTCCCAGTCGTAATATTGGATGATGGGGTGGCCCAACAAACCCCCATAATCTTTGGATAACCTGGAACAACCTGTAAGGGTGTTTGGGTTGAACCCCTGCAACCCCCCCCTCCAGGACAGAAGCAATATCAGAAAAGGGAAACAAACTACCCAGGTCTACGTCTATAACGCGAGTTATAGACCTAGAACCATATATGTCAAGTGGACAAGGCTCTCAAGAGAGAGAGAGAGAGAGAGAGAGAGAGAGAGAGAGAGAGAGAGAGAGAGAGAGAGAGAGAGAGAGAGAGAGAGAGAGAGAGAGAGAGCCACCTGGTTGACCGTGTACATGGAGCCCTGTGGTCTTTGTGTGTGAGGGCTTTGCTCGTGTTACTTGTAACATGAGCAAGCTCAAACGCGATAACAGAAGGAGAACTGTCTGTGCCATGTCCCGTGCCAGGGAGGTATGGTCAACGGGAGTGCTCATGGAGGAGGTACGGACCGAACAGCCCCAAAGTATCGAGGCTGAGAGGGAAGTCTTCCTCCATAAGGTACTAATGAGAAAATCGTTGACAACCCTAAAGGAAGTTAAAACAATAGAAATTGACTGGCCGGATGAAAAGAACATGGTTGATGCTGCTGTACAGGCCTGGCCTGGACAAGCAGATCCTACAATGGCTGTATAACGATCTGATCAGGGGGGCGATGTTAACTAAGTTGGAAGATCCGACGACGTTGACATCAGCTCTTGCCCTTGTCATAAGGAACATGGAGGGGGGGAGATAAGGTACTCTTCCCCAGAATGACGACTGTGGACAGGCTTGTCGTCGCCCAGGCAGGCCTGCCGACCAAACCAACAGAGCTAGTCACTCTGATAAAGGAATGCTTCTGGCGTAGGGGCGAAAGATTCGTAGAATCTGACGCCCTTCAGGATGCCATCCGCACATACAGGAGGCGTACTTTCGATTACAGTAAGCCTTTCAATGGGTACACTGTGGTAAGGTACTAGTCCTTCACTTTCGGCTGGCATCCTACCACCAGTTTGGTCATGCCACACAGAAGTGACACGCCCCTCCCTCGGGAGGGGCCTGGCCGAGTGGAGGAAGGATCTGGGAGGAATAGTTCGATTAGAAGGATCTACCGAACAGGATGGAGTAAACATGGCAAAGAAGAAATGAATTCCTTCCCATTGAGCCTCCAACCGCCCAGCCAGTAGCAAATACACCCGATCAAGAAAAACCTGGAAATGACGACATGCTGAGTAAAGCTCACGCATATTTTACCGGATTGACAAAGTTGTAAGCAAATGTATGAGTTTTACTAAGATGGACAAAGGCAAAGCGGAATAGCACACAGCGATGGATTTGTATGTGACTGTGTGCATGAGTGCCGATTCGGAGTGTAATTTTGGGTTTTCGTTACAAGCTCTTTGCGTCAGGGGGCGAGGTGAAGGGGGATGTTACTGGTTACCAGACATCCCCCGAAACTAAGTCCGTCACAACCCAGACGCACTGAGCCGAGAAGGCAGTTATGGGAATACCGTCATGCTTAAATTCAATCAAGTAGGATTTGCACTGTCGTGTATTTAGTTAGTGTGTGAGTGAGTAGATTAGTAGTAGTGTTCTTTTTCAATTTTCGGACAGCATGACGGTTTCAAAATTGCAAAGTTCCTGGTGGTTACCTGAGATCAAAAGAGCCGATTTAGCTTTTTGTTTGTGGGGGCTAAAGTAGCTTGGTTAGAAAGAAGCGCTCCAGGTATGACCTTTTAATAGGTATCGGCCACCTGGAGGGGAGGTTTGGTGAGGCCAGCGCCGGTTCCACCGGGAACTTTGGCTATCCATACCAGACCACCACACATAACTGCGAGCCAACATTTTCATCCTGGTAATTCCAGGGTGCTCTTCATGCAACAACTTGACAACTCTTTTGTCCAACACCTTTGGAGTTACGACTCTGTTCCCCCATAGCACACAATTCTGCTCCATGGACAGCTCTAACTTTCTGGCGGCATAAGGCTGCAGCTCTGGTGCCACTGTTTTAGGCCACCCCTGCAGAATAAGATCACACTACTCTGACATCACAGCATCCTGCTGAGTAGCTTATGCAATATCCGCAACATCTAACGGGATGTCCTCAAATGGTGCAAAGAAAAAAACTGTTTCCCCCAGCCCATGGCTCACCAATTTCTTTCTGCACCTCTCGTGATGGCAAACAAGATAATCAATCTGCATGCCTATTCTCTGCACTCTGCTTATATTTCACTTCATACTGGTAGGCTCCCAACATCAATGCCTAATGCTGTATTCTAGCCACCGCCATTACTGGTGCCCCTCCGTTTAGTACCAAACAATGCCATTAAGGCTTGATGGTCCGTTACCAGTACAAACTTGCAGCCATACTAATAGTGAAATGTCTACACAGCAAATACCAAACTCAGGCCCTCTCTTTCCACTTAACTGTATCCTGCCTCTACTTTTGACAAAGTTTTGGAGGCAAAAGCCATTGATTGGGTGCGCCTCTTCCGAAGGCATGGTGTGAGCCAGCACAGTTCCGACTCCGTACGCACTTGCCTCCGCTAGTACCACAATTGGTAACGTTGGGTCATATGGCACTAGTACTGGGCTCTGGATTAACGTCTTACTCTTCTCGAAAGCCTTCATGCAGTCCAATGTCCATCGCCAAGGTTGGTCTTTTTGCAACAGCACATACAACGGATGCAATAAGGTGGCTAGGTTAGGTAAGAACTGCCATCGAATTGCAATAACCCCTAATATGAACAAACTTCCGAAACATCTCTTTGGGCCGGGGCCTCCTGAATCACCTTTACCTTCTCCTGCATGGCTTGAATGCCCTCACTGTACAGTTTATGGCCTAAGTAAACAACACTTTTATAAAGCAATTTACATTTATCCTTCCGTACACAGATTCCATACACCTTCAGTCTCTTAAATACCTCAGCCAACTTGTGACGACCCTCTTCCAGACTAGAACCTACCACCAAAATACCATCCACATAAGCATACACTCCATTTATACCTTTCAGAACCTGCTCTATTGTTTTATGAAAGATGCATGGAGCACTACAAAACCCAAAAGGCAACCATGTATAGCAAAAAAAATCCTTTGTGTGTGTTAATCGTCAGCAGGAGCTGGTTTTGCTTGTTGACTGGCAGCTGGGTATAAGCTGAAAGCAAGTCAATGACCAGAAAAACCTTCCCTCCAGCTATTTCACTAAAAATATAAGCTGGTTTGGCAGGGAGTAATGATCCATCTCAACCAGTGGATTCAATGTAACTTTAAAGTTACTGCACAACCTGACCTCTTCAGCCTTTTTACCCGACACATGGTACTGGGATGGCCTACTGTGACTTACTCACTGGGTGTATTGCTCCTGATTGTACTAACTTGTCAATCTCGACTTCCACCGCTGCTTTCATCGCGAAAGGTACTGCCCTAGCTTTGCAAAACACCGGAATGGCTCCCTCTTTGAATACTACATCAGCTTCAGCACCCGAAATAATTCCTATCCTTGGTGTAAACAATGACTTGTACTCCAACAAGAGATCACTGATGATCGCTTCTCGCTTGGATGAAAAGCTTTTACTATCCAGCACCTGGATATGTGGGCCCCTCCTTCGTTCATTTTGCCCCATAATGTTTTTCCAGTCCGATCTCAGCGAGGTCAACCAATTTCTCCCCAACAGCGTGGGTAACGATTTACCCTATCTATCCACTACCACCACTGGCAGTAATTTGCTAACCTTGGTATTCTACCAAAACTTGACACTCTCCCCTGGTTCGTAATGGTTGCCCTGAGTACGTATGCATGACCAACTCTATCGTCTTCAACTTACATGGTTGTAATTTTGCCTGGTAGGTACTGTCTGAACACACAGAAACCACCACTCCAGTGTCTATTATCATGCTAACCATTTAGTAATACGTCGACTGTAAAACTATTGGCCTGACCTGTTATTTGGTTAAAATCAATGTTGAACAAGTCCAGCTCTACTAGATCTGCTTCCTTCATGCAGTGTGCTTCTTGGGCCTTACATGCTCTTTTAATATGCCCCCCTTTTTTTACAGGCATTGCAAATATAGTTGGTAAAGGGACATTGTGCTGCCAAATGATTTGCACTATTACACTGGTAACAATTTCTACTTCCTCTTAGACTGACCTTCGGCATATAAATTGTCCCTCCTCGCTGCCCTGCGCCCCCACCATTCCTTGGGGTGACAGCATATGCTCCCTCCGCATTGCTGTCAGAGTCCTCTACCTTGTGTTGCACCATCCCGTCTCATTTCTTTGGAATGTCGCAAGGGCCGCTTCCATTATCAGTGCTTTCTCCAGTGCCGACTTGAAAGTTAACTTATGTTCCACTAACAGCTTCTGCATGACGTCCTCGTTTCCTAATCCGCTCACGAATGTGTCCCGCAAAGCCTCATCGAGAAACGGACCATACTCCCAGGCCATTGACATCTTTTGTAGAGTTACTGCATATTCCGAAATGCTCTTGCACATACCTTGCTTCTTACACAACAATTTTACGTGCTCGGCAATCACAATTTTCTTGGGCGCATAATGTGTTGTCAGTACATTCACCAGCTCTGCATACAATTTTGTTCCCGGCGTATCAGGTACGCACAAGTTCTTTAACTCTGCGTACGTTTTGGGACCTTACAACGTTAAAAACTAACTACGCTTTTCCTCTTCTTTGACCTTGTTGGCTTTGAAATAATGCTCTAGCCTCTCTATGTAGCACTCAAAATCCCCTTCCTCACAGTTAAATTCTTCTATCTTGCCTAACGACAACTTGTCTTATCTAATATGGCCCTCCCGGCTGTTTTTTTAATGTGCGTCTCCAACTCCAACACAACCAAAAAAATAACTGTACCACTTCGTCCTGCTATTATATATCACTCGATTTTCTCTCATTTTGAATTATCGCTTCCCCGGGCTAAAAATCCCATCCTCGTAGCCAGTTGTTATATTTATTCTGCATCACTACATCTGTTCTGTCCAGTCTCCAGACAAGCCGCCACGACACTGATTTATATCAACAAAGAGTCCAAAAACACAACACACTACTCTAGTCAGCCATACTACAGTTCTGAAATTCATTTGTTTATTTGGCCATAACTTCAACAGTGTAGTTAGAAAACAGTTCAAAAAGCCATTAGTGTTTATGTTGCAAATCTTAGCAATATTGTTTGGAAGCAATAAAACAGTATTTATTAGTGCTTTCACTATTTTGATTTACAGTTTTATTTAGTTCAGATGATGAATCTTTGATCTCAACTCAAACCTCAGCTGTTTAATGGTTGCAGGGAAGGTAGCAAGCAAAGTTTACTGCACCGTATTTTATGATTAGAACAATGTTAAGTGTTTGCAACAAAGTTGAAATGCTATATATAGATAGTAATTTACAGTATTTTTTACAGCAGTCTGTTCAAATATAGCACCCTATCATGTTACATTGACAATGTCACTGGCAGCTCAATATGTACAATAAAATCTATATCATCACTGACTTTTCTGAGCTTGAGCAATTTAATGCTGAAGTAGCAATGTTGTCTTTCTGTATTCGCACATTAAATTCATCATAAATACTAAATAGACATCTATACTTGCCAGTATATATTGGAACACGTCAGTGACCAAAAATTATCCCAAGTTTGGAAAAAAAAAGGGGGGGGGGGGATATATAAATTACTGATTTGCCCATCCAAAAATTTTTCTTACTGGTAAGATACAAGTTTCAAGGTGTAATGTTGGTGTGTGAAATTTAACATGTATGGTTCAGATACTGTAATCTGCCATTTTGAAAAATGCTTGACTTCTCACAAAAATTTTAAATGAAAAGTCTTAGAGACACCCATCAATGCATTCAACTTAAAAAAAATTGTTAAATCGAAACCTAAAAATTTTCTTTGAGATGTATAGTAAAAACATATGTTTACAGCTAATACAGTAAATTTAGCTTACCCTGTGTATTCAAACCATACGTTTATTGCAATTGAGAGGACAGATAACCATGTAGGAAAATCCTGGTGAGTTACATGTATTACAACATTTGTGGATGGAATACTTTTTAATATTGCAGCACCAAAGAAGTACATAAATAGTCTGTGTACTTAATTGTTTACATCCTATTAAATGGCTATGGTTATCAATGTCAAATTGTTATAGTTTAAAACAGGTTTTACGCAAAATTAAGTTTGTCTTTATAAGTATAGCTATGTTCCTTCACCAAATAGCAGCGAATAAAATGTTTTGAGTGGTGCAAGCTTACCTTGCAGTTGTAGATGCAAACTTATCACAGTTAATGGTATATCTTCTTATATTTTTGTTAGGACTTCATTTTTACTTACTATATGTTACTGAAAGAAAACAGTGGTATTTAATACTACCTACACTAATTATTAAAAGTATGGTCATGCCTTTGAAAAGTAAGAGAGAACATTAAAAGAAAGTGGCACTTGTTGATAGGCTAGCAGAACTACATGGAACTATCAAGGTCACAGAAAATAGGCCATTAAAATTTTTATGTAAAAAACATACTTGAGCAGTTTAATTAGACTCACCGCAGTGTTGGTGAAATGTGCTGTGGGTGCTCCGTCAAATGGAATAAGAGCCCAGCCACATGTGACTTGGTAGGTTGTTGGACTTTACACTGAACATATGAGTAACAGTCATGCACAAAATTGGGAAGAAACAAGATCTCATTACTTTTGGTCATGACTAGATCATTGGGGCCAGACATATGGGGCACTCCATCTCTGACGTCGTACTGGGACTGGGGTTTTCATGGGTCACCGTGCAAGGTGTACTGTGAGTTAATGTATTCTGATAAAACCACTGTCACCAAGGATGACTACCATGGCATACAATGTATCAATGACAGGGGTCGTAGTCAGCTAGCTCGCTTGGTAACAGTGGAAATACAGGCCACAGTGCAGAAAGATCACTCAACAATTCACTGCTGAACCGAAACGACCTGTGAGTGGCCATACCATCCAGAATTATCTCCTCACTGTAAGGTACAGAAGCTGCTGCCCCACTGGAGTACATGTGCTTATAGCTTGTCACACCACCACTGGACCCTCTACGCATGAAAAAAAGTTGCCTGTATAGAAAAGTGGTGGTACACACCCATAGCAGGTTATGGGAGCATGGTCAAGCACATGAAGCGAGGAACACCTCATGTCAGCAGTGTACAGCTCAGGCAAGTGGGAGTTTTATCCTAGTATTGAGACTGTTTACATATTATCGCCCCTCACCAGCGAGGGACTTGCTAGCATATCATGTACACCCATTTCTGTGACTACAGCACCATGCAGGAGACCTGTACCTACAGTAAAACAATGCACCAGCCCATGGCTCCAGAGGCCACCCGAACTCAACTTAATCGAGCACATCTGGGATACTGTTGAGAGGAATGCTTCCGCTGTGGATCCTGTTCCAACTGATCTCTTTGCATTGTGGGAGGCTGTGCAGTAGCCATTGATTAGTATGACTTCCGACATTTTCCGATGCCTTGCAGAACTCATGCCATACTGCATCATCACTGTTATCTGGTCGAAAGGGGGTGCTACATACTACTAGGTAAGTATGTCTAATTAAACTGCTCATAAGAATTTATCTGACAATACAATGCATGCCAACTCTGTAGATAAAGGCACATGAACAACCAAGACCGACTGTTACCTTGATGTTGTTGAGGTGGCGCACATGGCTCCAGGGTGTGGCGAGTCGCGCTGTCAGCTGCAGCAGCTGCTGCTCCAGAGGGTCAAATAGCCTGCTGGCCTTGCTGTGGCTCGTGGCCAACCTCGGGCTGGCCTCGCCGGACCTGTTCTTGCCGCCTGCTGGGCTGGCCACCGATACAGCAATGAAGGCGCTCCTCTGGCGTGCCCGCTGCTTCGCCTGCACCTGTGCCGCCAGCTCGCGTGGGCTCGACGTCACCCGGTGGTACGTGAACTGTGGCCACTGTCGCACCGGCTTTTGCCCCGGCCACATGTTTCTAGACATCGAGTCCATGCCGGGGCGTTTCGGCCACTTGTCGCCCACAGAATCGTCGTCTTCATCAGGGAAGGTAGGCCACTGCTTCACTGCTCTTACGCCGTGATCCCTCCCCGGCCACGTGCCCGCCAGGTCCGACCAGTGGTCGTACGATGCATATGCCCCATCTTGCTGCGGGGACCACGCATAAGAGTTCTTGGCAATCATTGGTATCTTCGCTATCTCGCGATGCCCAGAATCCAGATGCTTGATCTTGACTGGGTGCTCGGATGGTCGCAGCCATTCATGTTGCCTCAGCATCTTAAGTTTCTGCTGCCAGCGATCAGTCGTTCTGCCCATGTCCATGTTCCTGTTGTTGACCATCTCGGACCAGTTGTCAGCATCGTTATCACCTTCTTGGTACACCACCCTTCCGTGGTGCCCTTCTTCACCAAAATAACGCTGGGGAAGTTCTCGATGATTACCGTCTTGCTTCATCAGGACAACTTTCCCGTGCCGTCGGCTATCCTCATAATCCACTGCGGACTTTGGATGTGAGATGGTCTTCGGTTCTATCATCTTGTGCTTACCGGACTGCTTGTTCTGTTTGATGTGTACTGGGACTCCATCAGAGATCTTCTGCTTTCCTTTGATTTTTGCTGCCAAGTAGCCATTCACTTGCCGAGATTTTTCATCTCTCCCACCTGGCCAAGTTTTCCCAGAATCTCCCTTCTGCTGCATGTCGCTGGATGGCCACTTGTTCCCCGCGAAGGTGTTTCGCTGCTCGTCTCCGAAGTTGTTCTCACTTGGCTTGGTGTGAGCCTTCTGTCGCGACTTGCTTGCTGGCAGTAGCCCTGCTCTCTCCAGTTCTGCCCTCCGTCTGTCGCTGTCGCTGATGCCCCTCGTGCCCTGCTGTGCCAAAATCTCACTCCACAAATTCTGCCTGTGGCGGACGCTGAAAGCTTCATTGGTACTTTTCTTCACCACCTTTTTCAGGCTGTCCAACTCCTCGACCGCACTTCGCGATGCCGCAAGTTCTTGGTCCAGAGCCTCTGTGAACAAAAACTTAATGTTAGGCACAGAACCGTTTGTACAGAAATGTTTCTATCAGTCATCGGTAATCACGTTAGGTAACTAGCCGAGCTCTTACTACTACGACCCAAATTAACATCTTTGTCTGTCATAATATCGAGTAGAATATGGTTATTTTTAGAAGTATGGGAACACATGTTTTCTTGGAGTGTTCATGTTTCCTTTACCATTTGTTTTCATAGTTAATGAATCGTTAATTTAATTCTATTAAATCTAGTTTAGGGAATGGGGAGACGGGGCACATTTGAACATGGGGCACTTTTGAACACTTTAGATTTCCCGCAAAATATAGTACAAGCAAAGTTTAGCTGTAGAGTTAAGTCGGCGTGACTAAACTTGACTCGCTTGAGAAAGGTGACTACATTATAGTGAAATTTGCAATGAAGTGAAAAATTCTGCATTATGTGGGGTAAGTTGTAGAGAAAACTGATTCATCAGAATGTCTCGTCAGCTTTTTGAAGATAATGAACAACAAAAACAAGTTCATGTTTCCGGACATAGAAGACAAGTCGTCAGTGCTTCAAGAAGATATAATGTGTAAACTTCCTAGCCATGTTTCAGCAGGGAAAATAAAGAGAGCTGCTAAGTTTTTAACATTTGCTGTTAACTTTAACAAATTTCAAATGGGTTAATAATTAGGCTACTATGCTATAGTTCATTCACTTATTGTAGCCCATTAGAAATTGATGGATATTATCATACTGTTGAGAGTGATACCAATGTTCGTTTATGTCTTTTAACGTGATATACTGATCTGGAACCAATAATATAATGCAATAGTTACAATTCCCACTTACATGTAAACAAATATCTGATGATAGTACATTTGTTCAAAACTGCCCCAGGCCAGTTCAAAACTACCCCCATATGGGGCAGATATGAACACATTACCTTATGCAGGTTAGGATGTAAAAAATCTTAAATAACATGGCAGAATGTGTAAAACAATGCTGTTTCAACACTGCCTGCCAAGTGTTACCTTTTCACAAACAGTAAAACCGCTCAAATAAATTTAAAATCAAATTTATCAAATATGCCCCCCCCCCCCCATTTTTTTCTCTCCCCTTAACCATTTTCTTCTTTGTTACTTACAAAATTATAACCCAAAGACAGATGCCGTATTACTCAAAGAATAGTCAGAATACACAACATTAATATTGTGGGTTCCTAGTTTTAATCTGCACAGCATATTTAGAAAAACATTAGGGAAGGATGGGGTTATAAGATTTATGTGAGTGAAATTGAATCATTGGTATTGTGTCAAAGTGGTCAGAGATGTTAAAACTTCTCCCAGTATGAAATAAATTAACAATTATAAAATAACCCAAACATAATCTATTGCTCTTTAAAATATGCCTAGCTGTGAAATTTTCATAGTTCTCATCTCCAAAATAGTCCTTTTCCCCTTCCCTGGCTCACCAAATTGTGTAAGAATTCTTTTTTTTTTTTTTTTGGGTTCAATAAGAGTATGCCAACTACAAAAAAGTTAAAGAGAGGAAGAAAAGTCAACTGGATACCATTTTTTTTTTGTTGTACCATCGTGAACAATTATTTTCATCTAACAGGAAGCATCGGTGATGAGAAATTTTTAAAAAATGTGTCTTTGATTTTAAAGGTGATGGATTTAGTAACATATAATTATGTAATCAATTTTTAAATTATTATTTTGGGGAAATAAACTTTACACATAATAAACCTTCCTTCGAAATTAATATTTTTTTGGAGCATTTGCAGACATTGTAGTAACATTTACATTCCAATATATTTTTTTTTTGCCTGTTGTTAATTTTCGAGAGACTATGTCTTTTTCCATTGCTTTATTCTTTTGCATTACGTTGCCAAGGTACATGGTTATGTCCTAGGTTCTGCAAGGGCGTGGATTTTTCTGAAAGGTGGTAGGTAGGTAGGGCCCTGTAACGATGCAATTTACTATAATAATTAAATCTGATATTTGGTTAATTTTTTTGGACAAGGAGTGTAATGTTTTATTAGCATTTTCAGTGTTGGCCATGTTTGGTTTTTATTAAATTGTAGTTCAGGTTGTGTAAACATTTATAGATATAGGGTCTTTTCTACTTCGTAAACAGTTTTTCCTTCGAGAATGTTCTAGAATGTTGGTTATTTTTAGTTGCCACGCAGTTCGATATGGCGAGGGGAAGGGATTTTCGGGCCACGCCATATCCATATTTGGTAACGTTTTTGAAACCCAGGTGCAAGGAGTGGGGGTCGGCACGTGGCAACCTCAGCTCCGAGGTGCTTGTTGTGCGCACAGATTACTACTGGCCGTGATGGGAATATAACGTACTCTCTATTGTTTGGCAATGCGAGCTTTGGACTGACGTCATTAGTCGGTGAACTACTGCAGCACTGTTATATACTGTTTCGTTTGTCCTGTTGAGCTGACTGTTCGTGATTCTGTATTACTAGAAGATTGTGTACCTGTTAGTTTGAATTTAAAATAAAGAGGAACAAATGCGAGACTTGAAATCTTTTCTTTTTTTCTAATCTCAATATGGTGCCTTTAAAGTTTCATGTCTAGACTGACTGAGCTAAATCAAGCTGTGATGTCTAGTTGTCACTTTGGCGGCTGCGATGTTACAGGCTTAATATTTCGTCGACAGCGAGGACATTAGAGATGGGGAAAGTTGCTCAGAGATGCAGGAACGGTTAAGTAATCGGCTATCGCCTGTACTAAGAAACCATCCCAGCATCCGTCTGGAGTGATTTTGGGAAACAATGGAAAATCAAAATCAGGATGGCCTGACCAGGAATCAGACCCATCTCCTCACGAATGTGAGTCTAATATGTTAACTACTACTGTGTCATGTCACTCGGTGGGGCCAATTTAACTACAGTATGAAAAACGTTGTGTGGTATCGCTGAACAATGTGTTTAAATTTGACGCATATCACATTCCTGCGCATTGGACATGTGCAGACTACATTAATACTTCGCCCCATTATCGAGTCACTACACCCATATAGTAAAGTAACACCATGACAGTACAATTAATCACGTGCCTACAGGATCACTCCCAGCCTAGTGAGCAATTGCAGACACGTGGTGATTATTTTTATTGTACTGTCCAGCCAAAGCCGACATGCGGTCGGCCATTTCCCTCATGAGAACTTGTACTGTTCGATGAGCCACCGGCATGCTACTAACAGAGAAGCATGTTTCAAGGGTTGCTGCAGGAGGGCAGCACCCAGCCTAGGAGGTCGCCACTGCTGCCCCCGCCTTGTGGAGAGGCAATATACATGTCAAAAGCCTCCAGCCGAGGAGATAAGAAATGGGTAATGTGCCCCATAAGCATAGTTAAAACTACTCCCGTGAAGGGAGGCTAGCCATCCCCGTACCCCTCTGACAGCCGGCAAGCCAGAATTTTTTGTATATAAGGAGGAGCGTCGTCTGCCCTCCAGCTCGTACAAGGCTGAGGGCACCAGCAGGGGAAGTAGCTGTCACCTTGACCTCACAGTCTGCAAAGACTTGAGTAGATCTGATTCAGGGTTCATGATCACTAGGCCATCAGTGCTGAGGTCACCGCAGTGAAGTCTCCATGGTAGTACTCGTGAAAGTCTCAGACGCTGCCAGCCGCGATGTCTCCAGCCACCTCCGGAGGATACCTTCGCTGCAGCATCCAGAGGTATCTCGTCAATGTCCCCAAATTCTCCTTACCCAGAAAGTTTTATCCTTTCAAACTACGCGGTTGCAGGTCATGCCGACGTCCCGTCCAGACGCGGGGGGCGTCTAGACGGGACGTCGGCCTTCCTCATTGCTAATCAGGTAAATTTTTATAATTTAATTAGTTACATTTGTGATTGTATTTACATGCAGGTCGCCTTCACCGGCCATAACTTTAACTCTTGTACAGAACTACGCATCCTCCTGTACATTCCAATACATGTAAATAAAATGTGTACCTGTAATCTTGTAACCCTTGTTGACTTACTTATTCAACCCTACAATCTCGGCAATAAATTATAAGAACATTGTTGGCTCTGAAAGCTCTTGCAAACACATATTGATAAGTACCTGCTGATAAATTGAACGATTTGGGTTATCCCCAGCTTGAAAAGGCCAGGATAATATCCAGGACACCGTCTGGGGCGTCTGACCTCCGGTAGGATTTACACTCAGTACTCCAGGATATACAATCATCCATTATCTCTATCTCAGTCTGCGATCAATACCGGACCTAGGAGGGCTTGGATATTCCCTGGTGAATTGAGAGTGTGCATTGTAAAAATATTGATCCTTAGCCAATTTCCAATCAAAGCTTTCCAACTGCTAGGTACTGTCAAACCGGAAGTTCTTGATTATCCTCAGCCTAAAAAGATTGGAATAGTATTATACCGTCTGCATAAGACCAGGCATACACAAGAAATGCTCCGACCTGATTGGCCTACAGTGGGATACAAACCCGGGACCCCAGGTCGTCTACATATCCATTACCTCAGTCCCAGTCTGTAATTAAGGCCGGACCTAGGAGGGCTTGGGTATTCACCTGGTATTCAGGGCAGTAAGCTCTTACACCTTTGGTACTTGTTTAGTGAAATGCCTTACACTATGAAAGGAAAAGCAAGCCAAATTCGTAGACTAGCTCGACGAGCCTTACAGAGAGAATTAGCATCCTTAAATCAACTTATAGTTCCACCATCCACTAGTGACACTCCACTTACTGATAATATCATTGATCTATTATTTGGACCAACTGTGAATTTAATTAACAAGATCCCACTTTTATTTGAAGCGGTAAGGCAAGGTGGCGACTCATTACTCGACATTGATTGGCCCTGGCATCACATTGATTACATTGACGTCCCAGCTTCCCCTTTGCCCGTACCGAAACCTACGACTTCTACTCGACCCTCCTTACCAGTGCAAGATCCATTCGTCACGTGCAAGATTTGCACAGTCGCTGGGAAAACTATTCACATTCGCATACCACCCAAGATTAACAACTCCCGTAAAGTAGTGTCAGTAGAACCAGACTTTGTCCCCCTTTGTAAGCCAACTAGGCCAGAGCTCTATATGCAGAAACCTAACTCGGATTCACCCTAATAGATTTAGGCTCAGCTCATTAATCATTTAATCCCCCCCCCCCCTAGATGAACTTGTGATAGCTTGTGTCACGCATCTGGGCAACTTTAACAGTCAACCGGGTCAAACTCTCTTGGAGGGAGTCATATTCGATCTGACTGTCCCTGGGGTTTGACTCCCCTCCTCCCGTTAAGGTCGCCCAATCACAGAGGTGTCACTCCGTATCTTCCAGCTTGACAAGATCCACTACCCAACCAGGCAATACCAGTACTCAATCTTACGACACTCTGGGAGGAACCCATTAATATAACAGGAGCAGAATCAGCGTTCACTATTTATTTGTCACACACCTTTTCATTTAAGGTGACACCCATTTTATTCTTTTTCTTTCTTTAACACTCTTCACCGAGAGTGAGAATAACAAGGAGAACGCGTCAAGTTTGCGTTATTGAAGGAGGAAGTTGTGCCCTTAACAAGACGGCTAATTTCGCACGGTCTGAACTTGCAGACAAGCATCTTGTGTACAGTGCAGTCTGGGAGAATGGACATGCAATTATGGGGAAATGGACACTTGGATGTGAAGAGTCTGAATGCTGGGTGTCACGGTCTGTTACAACTCCGAAGTTCCAAGAGCAAGTGCTGCAAGTTGTTGCAGATATTCCCAATGCCACAAAACTTAGTGAAACACATGGATTCATGCTGGCGAGATTACCATCGTGCAAATGTTGTGAGATGACACGCTGCATTGGCTTCGTTACAGACAGGGAACGTGTGACATAGTCCCCGCAGGAATGAAAGTTTTGTTTTTAAATGTTACAGATGGCTACTATTTGTCTAGGCCTGTGATTATTCGACACATACATAATAACGAGTACGAAAACAAATGGTGCACCAGTCAGATTCTCCTTTTTCTTTTTGGCAATCCTATTGAACTGAAAAGAACAAATGAACAAAGAACAAAGAACATATGCAATGCGCAGTTTGTGTATCTATTTTTCTCTACACTTATGCGAAACCAAGGTTACTCCTTCGATGAAGGAAAAAAATATAATTACGCCTTTTTAATTCTCTGACAGAACTTCGTATTAAAAATATATGTCTATCAAAAATTCATGGTTTGTATAATTCTTCATAAAATTATTTAGATTCCACGCTAAAAACATAGGGTAAAATATGGACCCGTAATATTTTTCAAATAAGAGAAAGATCGTAAATGAGTAGACACCACACGCTTTTAATATATGTTATGTTTATTTTTCCCCTAAAAGTATACTGCGTTTCAACTCTGCTGGTGAAATGGCTCAGTAACATTTACGCTTATACTTATTTTCTTTAATGTCCTGCCAGGATTCCACCATGAGACGGCTTAACAATATTTTTGTACTTTAATACTTGAATAATTCTCACCAATATTCTGCAGTTAGGCAGCTCAACAAAAATTCTGAACATTAATACTGGAATATTTCTCGCCAATATTCTGCCGTGAGATGGCTTCCAGGATATGTGCTTTAATATCAGTTATATATTATCACTATTTCGCAAGAACTTAATACTAGCAATCAAAATTTTTTATGACATTGAACTATTTTAAGAAAAATAAACAGAACACTTAAGCCCGTGTGCCACGATACAATATTCTGCACAGACTCGGGCGGAAGCTTTTACAAGACTTGTTATCCGAGCTTGCTTGCAAGCAGTTATGGAGGGTTCTTTGGAATAACGTAGCCAACTACACTTGCCGCACAAGCAAAGACGAGTGCATTTTTTTATGATTTTATTTTGCATCTATGATTCAGGAACAGTCTACATTCACATCATCAGCATTATACAATATGTACAGAGTTTAATCGTTTTGTTGTTATAACTGGAACTTTTGTGTCAAATAAACACGAATATATGCCATAATTTTCACACATTACAGCTTTATAATCAGTAAACATTTTTGTGGTTTTTTTATTTGCTAATTGTGTGTGTTTAATATTCTTACGCTCTTTCCCTAAACAAAATAAATAAAATGATTACCACCCTCTCTCTTATTGGCTAACATTTCAACCTTGTGCGAAACCTTCCATCGAAAATTGCACACGAGCGACCACGCCAGCTTGCATTGAATTGTCCAAGGATCCTTCCATCGTAGCATACAAGCCTAACTGTGGTTTAGGATCAGACTCGCAACTTTGGCAGTATTCGTTTATGTGCGGTGGTAATTTGAACCGTTGTGTCTGTGACTGCGTGTTCCTGTCACATTTTTCTATCCATCTCCAATCTGGCGCAATATTTTGTCTGCATCATGCAAAATTTTTCTTACATTCACAGCCGGTGTCAGGACTTGTTGAGTAGCAGCTGATTTATGGACGAAATCACCGAAAGGTGCAGTTTCGCCTTGGAGTGCTACCAATCATTGCTACTTCGCGGGTTGTTGCCTTCAATAACTTAGGGGTTTGTGTTGCACACTGAGAAAGGCAGACTCTTGCAGGTCAGACACTGTGGGCAAGAAGTTGTGCATCGTGTTACCATGACTAATGTCACCCAATACTGTGGGAGCGAGATGCTACTTGAGTTAAAGTATAAATGTAGGACTTTTTCTGAGAGGAACTGGGACTTCATCGTGCAGCGGGGGGTTATATTTAGGAAAGGACTAGGTTACAAGAGTTAATGTGTGAATGGCTCGTATGCAGTTAGGAAGGAAAGAACTCGTGAGCATGTTCTGAGACGAGATGAGTGACCTCTCGGCATAGTAGTAGTGTCAGGGCGGTTCGAGGGCACAAAGGAAACTGTGCAGTGTAGAATTACAGAGACGACAGGTTTTCTGGAGCTGGGCGAAAAAAAAAGTCTGTTATAGATGTGAATCAGAGCACTATCACCATCGCAAGGTGTTTGGTGGAGAGAGTATCCCCGGCTCTGTACTGATTAGTGAGTGTGGTCGATTAGTGAAGCACTATCAACATCCTAAGGTGACAGATGAGGAGAGAACCCTATGCTCTAGGACTGATGGGATGCTGTGACCAAGAGGATATGCGAAGGATGGGTGAGACCGTGTCTAGAGCCTACACAACCTTATGGAATTATATAATATGTAAAATATATTGTGTATGATCTTTTTAATTAATTTTGTGTAGTATAACTTCAGGAGAAGCAAGTTAACCATTTGTATGGTAGTACATATCAATTTAAATGCTAGTTAAAATGTTTTGTGATTTTTGTAAACAAAGGTGGTTGGAATTTCAGAAGACAAGAGAATTTAGAAGCTACAATATACTAAACATAAATGTAACCACTCTTATTTGCTTTTACACTCCTACCGACCTGGGAAGGCTAATACTGGGTCAGATGTCTATTCGCCCCTTTTTTGGAATGTTTTTGGAATTAACGCCTCCCATCTCTTCCTTTTCCAGATTCCTGTGGGGCAGGATATTGCGGAGGTTGAGGTAGGGACGTTGTGGTGGATACTGAGGGGGAGAGAATCCGCCGCTTGTTTAATAAACACGAATGTTTACCACAGTTTTCACACAATGCTGTTATAGCATCAGTTGACATTTTCGCGGTACTTTATTTACTATTTAATTTTGTCCAGTCGTCCTATAGCCATTTTTAAAACTAAAATAAAATTACAACTATAGTCCATTCACTGTTTCGTCGGAATTTTTGAATCAAACCTTTGAAAAATCTCCCTGTGTATAACGGGGTTAGTTATTTCCTAAATACATCCTGTATCAAAAACATTTTTTTCTTGTGTTCATAAAAGTTACTTTTTTTTCTTCTGTTAAATTGAAATGTTATTAGTATTTTATATATAATTTATAATGCTTCATTTATAAATAATCTGAATAAAAAACAGGGAGAAAATTGGTATGGTGGTAGCGCCTAGTGATAAACAGTTCTTATACAAAATACTGTTACACTGAGTGCGCACGAATGTAGTGCGTTCTCCTCTGGTGTAATTCTCCATGATTAGTTAAGCTTAGTTTGCACTAGGCGGTGGAATATCCTGGAAGTAGAACTTTAGTAGGGCTTCAGAAAAGGCTGAAGTAACCGTGAATGGACTATTTCATCAATACCCAAGGAGGTTATATACAATATACATTTGAAGAGATCCTGCTGCTGGACTGCACCCTGCATGTAAGGCCGGCTAAAACTAGGGGGAGGAGTCTATTCCCTGACATAATACTGGAAGCAGAGTCGGCGAGAGAAAAATGACGCTCGAAATGCGTGAAAAACCTTTAAACTAATTACGCAATTTCTCCGAAACCACACATTAAAATGGTTTCATATTTTAGGAACTAACACACAGTTTATTTCTTGCCACCACTGACTGGTTACTTTTTAAAAATAATGTAAGACAATTTATAAAAAGAAAAAAAAAAACTAAACGTTTGCGCAAAATTCCGGAAAAGTTGTGGTGTGATAAATAAATTGCTTTGAAGTTTATTGTTTGAAGAGATAGATGGGCGATGATATATTATGAAATGTAGAGAAAGGAACAAAATTTTACTCATTGGCTGCTGAATTGTTGTGAGTGGTATGTATTTTTTTATATAATGGGTAGGGACACCCGAATTTTGCGAAAAAAAATTCGCGACCAGTTGTACTTCACAACAATTTAGCTCGTATCCACATTCGTAATTGTATGGTTTCCGTGTTGACCTGGCTGAGGCGTGTGCGTTCGAATCACAGATATGCAGTATTGAACTTACCTAATTCTGATTGGTCAGTCGAGTAGAAAAACGTCATCTCACAAAGCCACACCGCCAATAAGGGAAAGAAAACTGCTGGTGCGGCCATAGGGTATTGTAACATAGCATGCGCAGAAATCTTTTCGCGAAATTCGGGTGTCCCTAATAATGGGCCTAATAAGTTTAGAGGATTTAATGGGCAAGGTGAATGATAGGCATTGAGTTTAAACAGTACATCAAACTCGATATATATCTTTGACACTAGGCCTATACAAAATAACAAATGCTAGAACCCCAATTTTATTTCTAAATTACCAGCCCAATAACCCTACATTATCGCAGTCAGTTAGTGTGGATTCGATTCTGTGCAGGGACATGAAGTTTTTAAAAATTACTCAACGATTGGAAGGAACCTGTTAGTAGTCTAGTTGTAATGTAAATTTGTAAGCATACGTTTTGATAGCTGCAACGTTTTCAATAGGTAACTGTAGTATAATTACTTTTATTTATCCTGTTGACTATTTTTTTAAACAAATAACCGTCAAAAATTGATATAAAAAATTGTAATATTTAGGCGACATGTGCAAATATAAATACGTAATCTGCAATATGAGTTGGTTTCTACAGAGAAGAAAGTACAGTAGTTGAAAGATGAAATAATTCATAACTGAATAAGTATGAAATTACAATAATTCATCATAATACCAAAAAAAAAAATCTCTTTCATAAGAATTTTAGGTGAAAAAAGCAACTGTATATTTATGAGGAAAATTATTACTCAGCTAATCAATAATCGTGTAAATTGATTAATTTCACAAAATAATCTATAACTGTGACACATTGAATCGATAATGTCATGATAACCAAGATAGAATTATAATGGAAAGTAAAAAAAAAATTACAGTAAATATTTTGGGAGTTTTTGAAAGGGAAGAGTCCAAAATAATTATAAGGACGTTAAATGAGGGATTTAGAAATCTTCACTAAATGTCAAAAGCAAACCTATTACATTTTAATTGTGGTGAATGATATTTATGCATGGTTTGCTATGTTTTAGAGTTTCTAGGTTCATGTGTTATAGAGTATCGAGTTGCAATTATGCTGTAGGCGGGGTCAGTTAATTTCTTAATTTTATATTCTTTACTTTTTATTTTCCTTTTGATTGTAATGTGCTTTACGCATTTCTCCAACATAATTTTCTATTTCAATGTGCTTGTAGGCATATATATATATATATATATATATATATATATATATATATATATATATATATATATATATATATATAGAGAGAGAGAGAGAGAGAGAGAGAAGTTAAAATAATTTTATTTTCCTATAATTAAATATACATAATTATATGTAAAATAAGTCAAAAATAACTTTATATTCCTATACTTGTACATACATAATTATGTATAAAGTAAATTAAACATTGTTTTATATTTCTATGTCTATATATAATTATGTCTAAAATAAATTGAAATAATTTTATATTTCTGTATTTATGTATAGGGTAATTCCAGGAGAAATGCATCACGTTTTGAAAATATTATCTTGAAAAAAATATATTGAATAATAATTTGACACACACAATGTTACATACATTTTGTGCTTTTTCAGAAAAAAAAATTGGTTTTAAAAAATGCCTCCTGATAAATGCACACTTTCTAGGGCTTGTTTTTTCCCAAAATATTTTTACCTATAGGAGGGATGCCGCATCAATGAGAATAGATGCCGCACTTTATTTTTATTTTTTTGTTGAGAGTGAAATTCCCTCTTTTCTTCCCTTCCGCATTCATTACATAATGAGCCCTACAAAGTACATGTTTCATGAGGTCACTTTGCACACATGCTGCACTGAATCCAGTCCACCTTGGAAGTAGTTTTGAAGTAGTTCTCCCAGATTTCACAACAAATATCGTCGTTACTTTCAAGGCCACTTTGAGTCGTAGAAACACTTGCAGTCTTCTTGTAATCTTCTTTATGGGGAGTTTTCTTCCTCTTTACTCCTTTAGAAGAAACCATAGGTTGTTTAGTTTCAGGAGATGCTTGTATGGGCTTACTTCTCTTAATCTCTTTCAGTCTCTCTTCATTATCACGTGTGAGAATCTGTGCAAATTGTATGAATTTTCGTTTCTGATGAGGAGGTAGTTGTGAGAGTGGGCTTAGTCATGGAGATATTTTGTTGAGGTTTCAATAGATGTTGAGGGAATTGGAGCTGTTTTATTCTAGTTTGTACTCTGAGAGGAGAAGTCACTTGGAATCGCAAACTACCGCAGGCATAATTCAGCACTTATATGTTATGTCATGTCTAAAACTTTAAGACAGCAGAACGTCACATGCAGATGAACAAGCATATTCCAATTAATAAAATATACAGTTATAAGTTATAGTGTTAAAGTATTTTCAACTAGAAAAATTTGACATGTAATACGAAATGCACAATTTTTTGTTTGCACAAAGAGTACAAATATATTATATTAATACATAAAAGATTTTCGGAAATTATTTGTCGCGACTACTCTTGTAACACTGCAAGGAAAGTAGCTCAAATTTTTCAACACTTCCTTAGAATATAAAAATATATTTTGATGTTTGAACAAAAGCTTTTGAGTTAATGTGTATTATAAACACAGAACTGCAAATGTAATTTCTTACGATTAATTTTATGTGTTATAAAAATTCAATTTTAATTCTTTAAATGGTATATAAAATTTACAACTAGTTTCCACGCTTTTTCATTGTATAAACGTTCAATATATACTGTGTGCAACATTGTTATTTTTTAAAGAGAATAATTATACATCTCGATGAATATGTATCAGGCAACACATCAAATAAATTATTCTGCAGCTATTTGTGATTTAAAAATATCATAAAGAATTACATTACACTTAAAATAAATATATGTTTGAAACTGCGGCATCTCTCCTTTATTTTTGAGCGGCATCTTTATTAATGTTGAGGGAGAGATGCCGCACTTTCAGACAAAAGTAAGGAAACTGTTTTTTTTTTTTTTTTTTACAATGTTCCTACATCACACGATTCAAGAACACAACACAGAAGTAAATAAAACCATAAGTTGCAATAAATGTATGAACACAAATAGTAACGCGGCGTTATACGTACCTTCAGTAAAGGTTTTCAGGCCAAAATTACTTTCTTTGCGCAAATAATCGGCTAATGTAAGTTCTACGAAGCCACTTTCCGGACGTACCAATATGGCGTCGCTGTGCGGACACAAAACGAACGTTCTGCTAGATTGATGCTGCTATCTATGAAGGAGTGCATTAACTACTACGCGGCATCTCTCCTGCCGCAGCATCTCTCCTGGAATTACACTACATAAATATCCGCGTGTTTTCTTTTGGGGCGAAAGAGTATGTGGGTTTTCTTAGAGTGCTCCTGTATTTTTTTCACGTATAAATTTTATGTCGGAAGCCCTTTTGCAGGCACAAGCTAGTCTCTTTACTGTAACAAGAACCACATTTATATAGAAAAAAATGAGAGTTGATGTTCTGACACTGTAAGGTGAACATTGATCTGGAAATGCTATCTCATCATACCATTAAGGTGAATTGTGAATACAAAGGCCTTCCTTTGACATCAACGATCATGGGGCAGTGACCTGCATCATCGCTAGCTGGTTGTCGCCAGGGCCGATTCTGCGGTAGAGTTTTCACCTCCGTCTCTAGATGCTCAGCCACATGGGAGGACCATCTGTGCGAAGAGTCCACCGCACACAACCACAATAAGCACCACATGCTTCGCAATCAGCTCCGCATGCTCCACAATGAAAGGTCAGCTCTGAGGAGTCAGTTCTGAGTATTCAGCACTGTGCTTGAAAACGATGCAAACCACTGATGATGTGCAATCGTGTATGTCGTGTAAGACTACGTGCAAACCTCCATCGATTGCTCGACAATTACACGGAAAACTATGTTGTTACTGTGCGAAGATCTTCAGTAAAAGTTGTAATGCACGATGCCATGACAAGAGCGAATGTTTAAAGAAACCGTCCTCCAGAATACTAACATGTGATATGTGTGTGTGACAGTAGGTAGAAGCGATAATCTAAAGAGACACACTGGTACGTGTAAAGGTAACGCACCTTTGCTTGACACGAGACAACATGCATTGACTTCATTACCTCTTGTTAATACACTCCTTACATAAAATGTTCACAGACGACGATGGAACTGGCATGATGAAGCGTTATGACTATGGACACATGCAGTTTATACAAGGTGAATCATTGAAGAACCGCACCGAGATCTGCAAGGATTTATCTTTTGAGAGCTAGCAATTGATGTCGTCAATATGCCCTTCTTCATCAATGAGTACTGATTCCGCAGACGATTATGATGAGACAGTTAATGCTAAAGACGGAATGAGAGACCTACGAGGTGTGGTAAAGTCAGTATGTGTGGAATGTAGCCTATACTTGCAATATGTTTTTGCATGAAGCCGACGAACTTCAAAACAAGCGGTCGTCGACTCTAAATACTGATGAGCCTACAACTTCTGCTACAAAATATATATATATATATATATATATATATATATATATAATACAAAACAGCAGGTGAAGATTATCATGAAAAGAGCATTGATGAAAATGAACATGAAGTCAGTGATAGTACCTACTGAAGATGATGATGGCGATTTTCTTGATGCACTGACACACCCCTCCAACACATTTGCTGGAACGAGCGACATGAATAACGCAGAATAGTCTGAGAATATTGGCTACCTATTTCCCGAAGACCCGAGTGAACTTGTTGATAGACTCGTGTGACTGACTTTTTTAAAAGTGGGGATCTCACGCATTTATGAGATATCGTCAATCATTAGTAAACTGAAGGACCAGGGATATATCGCATGATGTAATGAACTGTTTTCTTCTAAAATAGTAATTACAAAATATTATTATTATAAAACAAATAGTTTTAGTAGTAGGGAAATGGCGGTTTGGGCATAACGGCATCTGTTGTAAGATGGCAGGATTCAGCCGCCACCATGTTGTTACGTCACCCGACCGCCATTTTTTCCCTTCAAAACGTCACTTTTTTTCTCATAAAAAAAAGAAGCCCTCAAAAATGATAGAAGCCCCCCAAAAAACTAATGCAAATGTATTCGTGTTGCAGGTTCTACACGAGTGAGGCGAACCATGGTCGATCGACGTGGTCCATCATCATCGGCGGCTGTCGTTCCTGCTCCTGTCAGTGTAGGAATAGTGTCACCTCCATTATTGTGTGCATGCAGGTTTTGTGGGGAAAGCTTTACTCTCCGCAAAAACGGGCTCCGGCACGAGGCTGGTTGTATACACATTCCGTTCAGGGCTGAATCTCAAATTTACGAGCGGTGTGGTATCGCCATTAGCCGGAAAGATAACACGGACAAACACGTACAGAGCTGTACAGGTGAAATAAGGCAGGGGGCAACACACAATTGTAAATTTTGCAACGCTGTTTTCCCACAAGGATCTAACGCACGCCGACACGAAGCGAGCTGTCACTTCAACCCAGACAAACGAACATATCATTGCGACGAATGCGGTAAGGATTTTACGAAGGCGGATAAATTAAGAGAGCGCATGACAAAGTGCAGCGGTGCAGTCCCTCCCCCGCCAAACGCACACGACTCGGCGTAGCTCCACAGCAGCAGCCTGCAGCCCCGGTTCCCGCTCGTCCTTCACGACCACGTGTTGTAGTCGGCGCTGGTCAGCCGACCCCTCACGGCTTCGTCGAGGCAGAAACAGCATTTAGGTCGAATCTTAAGACATGCTTGGCCGAAAACATAAGTGAGTCCACCGAAGAGATTTGCACAATCCTAACAGCAATGGAGAAAAATATAATTGGACAGCTCACCGACGAAGTACGAGAGCAGGGCGTGATTAAATTTAATATTTGGCTAGAACGTAATTACACGAAACCAGAATGGTTCGATGAAGGTGCCGACAAGAGAGCGTTCAAAACGAAAAACATAGCGATATTCGAGGCGAGCGACATTGAGAAGGCAGTACGCAAGAGTTTAGAAAAAAATATGCGAGGAGGAGGAAACATACAACGAGCGTGGTTCAGGGTGGACACTATCATCAGTCAATCAATTGCAGCTCCACATAAATAAGCTGTACCCTCTCCGTGCCTCATCGTACATCGACTTGCCAGAAACAATCAAAAACAAAAAGGCAGTGATTAACCCACACAACACAGACGACCACATGTGCATTAAATGGGCCATTCCAGCAGGTTTCATAGAAGGCTGGAACCCTGAATGTGTAGACCACCGCTATCACGAACTGGAATCGAAATTCGATTTTTCCGACCTCAACTTCCCTACAAATAAAATTTTTCAAAAAGAATAATGAGTCAGTGTCTGTGAACATTTATGGCCTAGACGAGAACCTGAAAATTTATCCCGTACATGTAGCCAACGAAGAAAAGTGCCAGCATATGTTGTATAAAATATTTTTACCGGCACGTAAAATCTCAGCTGACGACTCATGAAACCAAAATCCGCATATATAAGCATTGTTTCACGTATTACGACGACCAGCTGGGAGTATCTGTGCTGACGGGGCAGCAGTGCCTAGATGAACACAAAAAATTCTGTAAAGAAAATGCCTCACTGTGTACTGAAATACTACAGCCAGGGAAGGATGGTAAGCCACCCGTTTTGAAATTTAGAAATTATAATTACTGCGATAAGTTTCCAGTCGTGGTTTATGCTGATTTCGAAGCAATACTCAAACCCATTCACACCTGCGAACTGGACCCTAATTGTGACTACACGTACATATATCAGAAGCACGAGGCCTATAGTTTCTGTATTTACGTGCAAGTTGACAATAGTGTAATTCCAGTAGCTCTAACATCCGCGCTGAGACAGGACCTCATTATATACACGGGAGAAGACATGGAAAAGAAATTTATGGAGACGATCATAGACATTGGCAAACAAGTAAAAGATATTTACGCTACATCGAAACAAATGATACCGCTCACACCAGCCGAACATGCCAGCTACTCACGAGCGACGAAATGTTGTTACTGCGAATAAGCGTTCACGTACAAAAATTACAAAGTAAGGGACCACGACCACTTCACCGGACGCTACATAGGACCTGCATGCACCAGCTGCGATTTGCTGCACCGCCTTCCTAAAAAAACTACCTGTATTTTTCCACAATCTAAGCTACGACGAGAACTTTGTTATAAAACATCTTGACTACGATACAAAAGACATATTCATTATTTCGCACACGAGCGAGAAAATGATTACTTTTTCGAAGCAGCTGGGCTATCGTTTTTCTATACTGTTTGTCGATACGTTTCGTTTCACAGCCGGCAATCTGGCATCCCTGGCCGAGTACCTACCACCTACAAAAATTTTCAGCACTGCAAAATTCTTCACCCACAACCAACTACCTCTCGTCATATGAAAATCCGTTTTTCCGTATTATTATGTCGACTCGTGGAAAAAGCTGGACGAGCCGCAGCTGCCACCTAAAGACGCTTTCTTTAACAAACTGACGGACTCGGGAATCAACAGCGACGATTACGTTCATGCCCAAACAGTATGGCAAGAATTCAACTGCCGCAATATTAAAGAATATTCAGAATTTTATTTGAAGACTGGCGTGCTCCTCCTATCCGATGTATTTGAAAACTTTAGAGACCTCTGCATTTCCACGTACAAGCTCGATTGCGCACATTACATCAGTGCTCCAGGGTTCGCTTTCGATGCTATGTTACATATGACGAGGGTCGAGCTAAACCCTATGATGGACTACGACATACATATGTTTATTGAAAATGGAATTTGCGGTGGATTGGCCCAATGCATCAAACGTCATGCGGTAGTGATAACACCTATGCACCAGAAAAATACGACCCTAGCAAGCCCGCCACATTAATGCAATACCTCGACGCAAACAATCTGTACGACTGGGCCATGAGTTTGCCGCTCCCAGTACGTAATTCCAGATGGTTCGACACTAATATCGATGTAATGTCCATACCTGACGATGGGGTGACATGTTATATTCTCGAAGTCGATGTAGAGTACCCCACGACCCTGCACGAGGAACATTGTGATTTACTGTTTCTTCCCGTTAACCAGCATCCCCCAGGCTCGAAACATTCGAAATTGAGGACGACTCTGGAAGACAAGAAACAATACATCGTCCACTACCGCAGCCTAAAACAGGTTCTCGAACATGGCTTGAAGCTTACAAAAATACATGGTTTACTCGAAATGGAACAAAGTCCCTGGCTAAAACCATACATTGAGCTCAACACTGCAAAGAGACAGGCGGCCACCAACAACTTTAAGAAGGAATTTATTAAATTGGCGAATAGTGATACATTTGGAAAACTTATGGAAAATAAAATAAAATGCCCTAGAAATGGAGCTAGTGTGCAGTGAAAAAGTCTTTAAAAACTGGTAGCAAAACCATCATGACAGGACAATATACAAAGAAAATCTTTCCCTCCTCCATCTGCAGCACGAATATATTCTATTTGATAAACCTATCCATGCAGGGTTCGTTGTCCTCGACCTGTCAAAAACTTTTATATATAATTTCTGTTATGACGTGATGAAGGCCCGGTACGGAGATGATCTTGAGCTCCTGTATACCGACACCGACTCGTACCTGTTACAGATTCGAACCGCAGACTCTTACCAGGATTTGGCCAGTGATCAGAAATTTAAAAACCAATTTTATACCAGCACCTACCCCTCCACACACCCCTGCTACTCGAACACTAACAAGAAAGTAGTTGGAAAATTCAAGAACGAGTGCTGTGGTGACATTACGACAGAATTCGCGGGGCTACGGGAAAAAAAATGTACACATACAAATGCAGAGGTAAAATCACAAAACGGTTGAAAGGTATTCAATCATGTGTTGTAAAAAATATAATTATATTCCAAGATTTTCTTTCTGTTCTGAAGCAGCACTATACGATGCGAGTTAATGTCCGCACTGTACGATCACACAAACATGAATTATTTTCAGAATACATAAATAAATTGGCCCTGACATGGACGGATGATAAGCGGCAGATACAGGACGATGGCATACACACATTACCATATGGATACAATGCGACATAGACAAAAATTGTATTTATATATTAGACCATGCATTTCACTCACATCACATCTGCATACAGCGATACACCAGGTCCACTGATCGCTTGCCTTGCTATGTAGCTACCACTCGATCAGCCATATACATCGATGACGTAGTTGGAAAGGGGGTCAGTATGCAATAAAGTGTGTTGGTTCCTGGGAGAGGGTGAATGAGGCCGGAATGCAAGGACAGTTCCTCACGTCGGGAGTAAAATCTGAAGCGATTTCACTCCCCCTTCTTCCCCAACGAAATAAATACGTTCATCATAACGTGGTTGATGTGAGGGGCTACAATGTGAGATGTGCTTATCATTTGTTTGCTTTCGCAATTTCATATTTGCATCACTGATAGACCAGGGTTTACAGTCAATTCCTGGAAGGTTCCATCCGCCTGTCGGAATTGTGTGCAAAAAAATATCGTAACCGCGAAAATCATCTGGAGGTGACATTATATATATTTATACTTTTTTTTTGTGCTTTTGAGGCAGTCGGTTTACTTTCCATTTTCCTCCATGGCTGTTTTTTTTTTTTTAAATCTTTCTTACAATTTTTTACTACTTATTCATTTCCATGTAATGGTACATTGGTAAATTTTTTTTCGCGCTGGTTCATTGAACCATCTGCTTAGAGGGGTGATTTTTTTTTTGCTTTTGATGTCTGTATGTTTACTTAAATTTCCTCGATGGTGTCTGTATAGTACTGTGAGGGCATTTTTTCCCTTGTATTAATTAACAATTTTTTTCGCTGTTGATCCTGCGATTTTTTTCCCTTTGGTGAGCTGCTTACCTGTGCAGAGCAGTTTCTTCTGTGTGTTAATACTTTTTTTTTTAGCATTGGTCCTGACATTCTTGCATCTTTTTTTGGGCTATGTACTTCTGTACCTGTGCCGAGCGTGCGGTGGCGGAGGCGTAGATGGAGGACGCGGGGAGGGAGAGATGGAGCTATGGAGCTATGGAGCTATGGATCTATGGATCTATGGAACGATGGGATGATGGGACGATGGGGCAATGGGGCGATAGAGCTTGCGGAGCTGACGGCGGAGCAAGTGAAGCTGTTTCCTCCGCGTGTTTATATAATTTTCAGCATCGATCCTTGTTAGGGGTTCCGAACGATACATTTTGCATTAGTGTCTGTTGGTTCTGTGCCTGTGTGATCATTTATTTCTGTAGTTATTAATATTTACCATCGCTAATTCTATCATCGCTGGTTCTGTCATCGCTGGCGGGCTGTGTACTTCTGCATCTTCTATCGTTTTTTTTTTTTTTTTTTCTGTATTTGTTCGACATTAGCCCTGGCATCTTCTCATCTTTGGTGAGCTATGTTCTTCTGTACCTGTGCTAATATTTTTCGTCATTGGATCTACATGTTTCCGTCATTGGTCCTGACCTTTTTCTCATCATTGGAGAGCTGAGTACTTCTGTATTTATTCATATTGTTCGTCATTGGCGCTAAAGATTTTCTTTGGTGGTGTGTATAATTCTGCATATTCTAACTTTTTTCCATCGGTGCCTGTATAGTTATGTGTGGGCATTTCTTTTTCTGTATTTTTTCGTCAATGGTTCAACATTTTTCGTCATTGGTTGGCTGCATACCTGTGCGGAGGGTCTTTTTTCTGTTTGTATTCTGTATTTTTCATCATTGGCGGGGATGTATACTTCTGCGCCTTCTATAATTTTTTCTGCATTTTTTTCATTATTAGTTCTAAAATTTGTTCTTCGTTGGTTGGGGGGGGGGGGGGTTATACTTCTGTGCCTGTGCATGGGCATTTGTTTATTTATTTATTCATATTATTCATCGTTGATTCTACAATTTTGCATCGTGGGGTGCATACTTCGGTATCTTCTGTCATTTTTTCGTTGTTGGTCATGTAACTTGTTCATTGTTGGCGGGGATGTATACTTCTGCGACTTTTGGATTTATACTTCTCATTGTATACGTCTGCTACTTCTGACATTTTTTCTGTATTTTTTCGCCAATTGTGCTACATTTTTTGTTGGTGTTGGTGTGTACTTCTGTACCTGTGCGGAGTGTGTGGGGGTGGAGGCAGAGGTGGGGCAATGGAGCTATGGGGATATGGAGCTATGAGGCTATGGAGCTATGGGGCGATGGGGCTTTGGAGCTATGGAGCTATGGGGGCGATGGAGCATGTGGATCTGACTGCGGAGCAAGTGGAGCTGTTTCTTCTGCGTGTTTATATATTTTTCAGCATCGGTACTTGTTAAGGGTTTCGAACGGTACATTTTTCATTAGTGTCTGTTTGGTTCTGTTGCTGTGTGTTCATTTATTTTTGTGTATATTAATATTTACTATCGTTGGTCCTACCATCGCTGGTTCTGTCATCGATGGTGGGCTGTATACTTCTGCATCTTTCGTCATTAGCCCTGAAATTTTCTCATCGTTGGTGGGGATGTATACTTCTGCGACTTTTGGACTTATACTTCTCATTTCAACTGGGGTGTGACGAGGTTTGCGTCACTTTTAGTTCATTGTTCAGTATGCCTGGAATTCTTTTTTTCATTGGCTCGTCATCGGGGATTCTACCTGCTTTTTATTGGCCATGTCAATGTTATGATGTATTTTTGACATGTTTTGTTGCACTGGGGTTTTCAACATTGGAGATTTACCATCCTCTTACGCAGCTGTCACTTAAAAACTTTGTGTACAGAAAACAAACATCTTCTTGGGGTGTGTGCGTCGTCGGAACCCACCTACATATTACGGAGACATTCGTCATGTGTCAAAAATAAATTTTTAATGACTTTTTTGTAAAGAAGAACAACTCTGTAATGTGTAGTCCTCGGTCCCAACGTCCGAGGAACTGCTCACATGGACTGATTACATCCATATGTGCGGTAAGCGGGAGGGAGACTTCGCGTGCCCCTACGAAAATATTTTTTTACAATAAATATTTTTAAAGGATTCTTTAATAAAAAAAATTCTTTAAGGGAAATTTTAAGGGAAAAAAGGGAAATTTTTTTAGGAAAAAAAAGGGAAATCTTTAGGGAAAAATGGCCGACGACAAATATGGCAGTCGAGCGAAGCGAGAGTCTTTAGCTTCTTACACAATAGAAAACTTTAGCATTTGACTTTATGTTTCCTTTCCTCTGAGGAAACCACCAATACACAATACAATTGTAAAGTCAGAGTTAGGCAATAGAACATCGGTTCTGCGAGCTTAGTAAAAATGTGTATCTTGTTATGTAAGTAATTTTGATATTATAGAGAAATAAATTTTACGTATATTTTCTTTAATAGGCTTAAAATTTATATTAAAAGTTTATTTCAAAACAAAAAAAAATTTGTTTACTTTATTAAAATATGCCAATTCAACTATTTCCTCTTTACATTACATTTGATTGCCATTTATTGGATTTAAGATAAGCTATGTTTAGCATACTGAGATGAAAATCACCCTTCAATAAAATAACGCACTTTCCACATACCTCTGTTAAATTCTCGAAAAAAATAGCTGCTTGACTTTGACTTTAAATTTCAACTTTTTGAAATCGTAAACCAACACCAAGTTGCGATCATAATGATCCTAGAAGTAACAGGTACTTCTCTCATAATACTGCCGGTCGCTGGGAATCATCTGACAGCGCTTGTGACATTTCCACTGACTTAAATACAAGCCGCTGCCATCATCCCTTACCGACTAAATACTACTTGCAAATATTGAAACATATGTAGGTTACGTGGAGAAATGGTTCAAAATACAGAATGGTGCTGAATTACAGCCACACATGCTGTGAGGCGATTCCCTATGCAAAATGGTATAGTAAACATTATACGAACGAAGTCGTACAGCAAATCACAAGGGAGGTAGTCGCTCTTCAAAATCGATCTTTCAAATGGATCTACTGGAACATAATGAAACTCACATGAGATGAAAGAGCCATTTTGTGAATAATATTTTTATTTAACCAAGAACTGAAACCTGCGAACAGTTGTGGCGTACTATCATCCCCTACGTTCAGACACTAGGGGGTGGTATGTTATAATCTTACCAATGTGTGTGTGACCCTCGGGTACTATGTAAAGACGCCATAATCATACGATACTGCACGTAAACACGTTACCTTGATGTAACACTCTCAGGTTTGAACCTGGCAGGTAACAAAATGCACCCTTACAAACTTTGTTTTCTCTCAAACTGTTCGTCTATGAAAGTTACATTAAGGTAACGTCATTTGTGCATTAACGTACTGTATGTTTGATTATGACGCCTTAAAGAAATATCGAAGGATGACGCACACATTGGTAGGATACGAACATACCATCGTATATTTCCTCACTGTAAGGGGATGATAGTACTCCACCACTGTTCGCAGGTTTCAAGTCTTGGTTAAAGAGAACATTATGCACAAAATTGCTCTTCCATCTCATGCAGGTTTTATTATTTCATTTGTCACCGTTTGATATCGAATTGCAAGGGTGGCTACCCCCCTTGAGAGTTAAGGTACGGCATAGTTCGTATAATGTTTCCTCTCCCATTTTACACAGGGTATCACCTCACAGTGTTTGTACCTGTAGTTCAGGACCATCATGTATACATTTTCTGACCAATCAATAAATTTTTGTTAGTGTACAATGTCGCACTGCAGGCTTATACAGGACGAGTCCTTTAAATGAGGCTCCGGGGGACATGTGTGCAACGGAACGAGGGAATGAGGAAATGCTGTCCAGCGTGACAAAAAAAATACCTAGAGTAGGTGCTGGAAGTGGTCGCTATTGATCACCTTACTCTATATGTTGTTGTCATACTAGTCTGTATTTCCTCATACCCTCGTTTCGTTACACACATTTCCCACGGGGCCACTTTTAAAGGACTCATCCTGTACAGTGGTTTGGTTGCACAGCAGTCGCTGCACAACCTGGCAGCTGGATGATGTGACGCCCTTCTGTGCGCAGTCAGAGAACGACATAGTGACAGATTGTCACTTTTAGTTGTGCGTGCGGTTGAGTAAATATGTACTGTATGTGTAGGACACGGTGAAAATACCACTTGCCAGACGAAGCTACGTCAATGGGACCAGGCCAATTCAGCAGGCACATCTAACCGCTCGCTGCTGCTCCATTACACTTCAACTGTTGCCAAGACATCGATCAAGGTAGGAAATATGTACATTTTCACTGTCAAGTCACACTGTGTTTTATTCACAACGTAAATATTAATTTATGCGACGTAATAAATGTTTAAGCCACGGTTAAAATGAAACGCCTGCCTCAATGCAGGTGAAAATTAATTACACAAATAAGTTATTAGAGACCTGGAAAATTCACGATTTCATTTCGCGATGAGTTAGAAAGCAAACATTTGTATAGGCTGTTTACAGTAAACTGAGCACTTGTGAAAGACCTGTTACGATCTAATTCTAGTATTACATTGTAATCTTCCACCATATGTAAATTTAACATTTCCATGGATCTGAACACGTTCATGCGTCGATCATGTAAAACTGTGAAATTATTAGAAACGTGAAAGTTTTGCGACTTTTCTAATTACATTTAAAAGAATGAAAACAAACAAAGAAAATTAAGTAATTTTAATATCAAGAAATGTTTATCTAAAACATTTATATATTTAACATTAAGACATGGAACTTCTTTCCTTCCGTCTGTATCAACTTTACTGGACGCATGCCAGACATTGTGCCCGAAAAAATATGTGCAGGTAGGGACACTGATATTTTCCCAAGGTTGGTATTAAAAGCGCTAACTTTACCGTGAACAGCCTTTACGTATATATTACGTTTGCTCTTGACACACGACCAATTAAGCACCCCCTCAAACACTTTAGAGCCTATAATAAACAGGCAGCGAAATATAGCCCTAGTGACAGACGGCCTCTTACTGTGGAAGCAAGCAGTCAACGAACAGGGAAAGTGTGTTTGAGTATACCTACAAACGAATGTAAAGTCTAGCGTGAGTAATGTTAAAAGGTACACATGAAAGCCTTAAGTTTAATATTATAACAGTCCTGTTTCCTTTTAGCCTTACAACCGTAAAAGCGTGTTTAATTACTTAGAGTACAAGATTGATTATTATGCTCATTAAAGATGTACATTTAAAAACAGGGGCGTAGCCGGGATAGGAGTGATATATTGGGACGTATTACCCCTCCCCCCATAAAAGAAATGAAAATAAAATTTGAAAACAAAATTACAAGTATTATTATATATATGCGATCTGCCTTGAACATGAAGAATGTTTATAGCATTGTGCGGTTCCATATCTGTACATGAAGCCATTGATTATAATAAATTTGTAATAATACAGGTTTTGTATTTTGTTCATAAATAGACATAAAAAAAATCTATCTTCTCTCTCCCCCGCCCCCGCCTAGAGTACGTTCCTAGCTACGCCCTTGTTTAAATAATATGCCAATGTTTTAATGAGTGGTGTAAATGTCCGTCGTACATACGTGTGAACACAGTACCTTGTTTTCCATACGTAAGCAGTGCCGTTACTCATATCATTTTCCATACATTAATAGTACTCGTACGTTAAACTCTAAACCAATGCACTCTTCAGGGGAAAGAACAAATAATCGTTCTACCTTTTGGATGCACCACAAATCACCCACATATAAAATTTTGTAGCATTTGTACCCCTGTCCCCTGCGAGTTGTTTTGCCTACCATTTACAAGTTTCTATTAACACTTTAGATAACGTGTGGGTATGAACGGATGCGTTCTTTCTTCCCTTCTGCTATAGAAACTTGTATGCCTTCTGTTGTGTCCATGCGTATAACAGAAAGTAGCAGAAATTGGGCATCATGCAAGTATGGCTTAAACGACTCACGCCTCTCGGGCATAATTTAGGCAACAGAAACTTCTTAAATCATTTTAAATATCGCAAGAAGAACTGTTTTGCAAATATGATAAATATAGTATTAAACTAACATATTACAATTAACATTGCTAAGTGGTAGGGGAATGCTAGCGAAAAGGAGAAAATACCCACGATATACGAATCGAATCTACACTTGCTGTATGAATTAACACTCCTTGTTAAGATGATCGTACATGCTATAAAAAATATTTCGTTAGTATAGTATAATCGTGCAAACAAAATGAGTGGTCGTTAACGAAAAAAAAAAGTATTTATTCATTCAACAAAACATGAGGCACACAGAAAATAACAACTTTAGGAAAAGTAAATTATAATTATTTAAATATGCCACTAAGTTAACACACAAAAATGCCCTACTGTCACAAAGCATTCCAAATTGTACACAGTGTTCGTAAATTGTTGTCATTATCCATTTGTAGGCTAGGCGACGACAAACATTCCAGAATACATGAAAAACTTTTGACACAGTCAAGATATTTAATAATATTTCCGTTATGCTTGGTAACAACTGAACACTATGAACAGAGAAATTAATCGATTTGACTGCGTTTATACACACCTGCACACCGTAATTCAGCGTAAGCTGCGACGTCTGAGGTAAAGCCGGATTAACAGCAGAAATATTTAAGCATTATATTGTGCGTTAAGATGTGTGCAGAAGAAACGAATGTGTGTTCTCTTATGTTTTGGTTCCCAGTGGAACCATATCGGGTCGTGTGCGTTGGTGGGATTTCCTTAAGCATTGAAAGAAATAGTTTTATTTTATATCTTTAGATAAAATGTTGAGGCCACGACCAATCAGTACAGAGCAGTCGGTGTTGTTGGCGGGAAACTGTTATTTACAGTAATGTAAGTATAAAACAATATGACAAAGGCGTGTATGTGCACATGTTGACGTTTATATTTGTTCACAAATAATAATCTTCTCTAATAGCAAATGTCGGCCTTGAAGTATGATCTGCTTCAATATGGTTGTTTCGTACGAGGTGTTGTTAGGAACAAAAATAAACATGACAGGCTTGCTGCCTGTTTAAATGCACCGGAATTAAGGATTAAAACATTAATGGAAAACTGCAAATACAGAAGACGTGTTTCTGTATGACAGAGAGGCGCCTACTGCATAATTCTAAATTCATTAGGTTTTGTATTGTAAACGTAGGCCGTGTCCAAAATGGCAGATTATGTTGACAAAATGATCATGTGGCCCGATATTTTATACAAACATTGCGACGTATTTGGTAAATTGATATTTCGTATCTTGTATATAGGGGATGTTAGTAAAAATACAAAATGACAAAATCAGCGCCATTTTGGTTTTGACATTCAAAACACATGCGCGAAAGCGTACTTAAAACTGTTTTTTTAATAACTGTTCATAAAATACACTGGACAAGTTTTAAAAAATAAGTAAGTGTTGTGCTGCGAAATATATAAACAAAGCACATGTGTTATGTTATGTCGTTATTGGATATTATATTATTGTCATGTTTATTAACATATTCGCAGTATTCCAGTAATGATCGTAGAAATATTACGTCCATTTTAAGCATTTAATTTATATAAAACATATTTTCACTGTTAATGTAAGAATGTGTTGTGATGCGAGTGCTAAACCTACGAAATGACAAATTACAAAATAACGAATTTGTCATTACGGGCACGGCCTTAGCTTGACTATTAGTGATTGGCAGCGAGTCATTGCATTCAACCGATGTTTAGTGCAGAAATAGTTATATTTTTTAATGTACGTAGTCTGAAGTAGAATATTGCGACCCTGTTATGTCTCGTTCTCATGCGTTCGTTAGTGTTAACATTACTGATAAATACTACAGTGCCAACGTTTTTCGCATTGTTATGTGTCCGAAATGTCAGTATACAATATACAATGGTGTGCTGTGTTACACTCGTGAAAATATAAACACACACAGGTGCCAACTTTTCAGACAATATCCACTTATGCACATAATTGTTGTAAATGTGGATCTAACAGAGACGACAGTTGTATTGTGGCTTTAAAACAAACATCTGTTAGTCGAGCCTTAAACGTTATCATTAATGTCCTTTTCCCGCAGTGTGCAATAGGTTTTCTGCTTAATGACATGCACGCGCATACAGCGTTCGCATTCGTCTACGCATGTAAATGTTTTACATGTCTCGGGAAATGAGATACACACGTACATGGGGAAACGAATGTGTGTACGTCTCTCGTCCTTACAGCCCATAAGCTACTATTTTGAAAATCGATTTATATGCAGTTCATAATTGTTAATCCTAATATCTATTTTTATAAAGAATGTAATGGAGACATTACCTTTTGAGAAACGCCACTGAGCAACTTTATTAACAATGTATACTTTCTAACCTTTAATGATCTAGAAGAACCAGGATAAATATAACCAGTTTTCGTCGTCATTTGTTATAAACCGGACGTGACATTGAATGTATAGTTAATATGCAGAGAAATGAGAACACTGTCAATGTTTTTTCAAGGCAAGGCATGCATGAGTGAAAACGTTATATCAATATCCGACATTTAATTATTATTCATACCATTATTAGTGTTAAAAGAAAATTTACCTCTAGTTGTTACCAGTTTTAATGATACATTATCGATAACTTCGTTTACTGACTCGAATATATATTCATTCTTGTCTTGTAAAAAGGCTATGATTGGTTAATAGGAACTCTTTTATTGTCATGCGCTTTCCAGTTACAGCTCCTAATAGAGTGATAATTCTAAAGCTATGCGCCTATGTTCCAGCACATATTCAGTATGTGTTTTCCGTCAAAATGCTTGTTCAGAATCTTATCAGCTAACTAGTTGCTGTAAAGGATGCAAATAAGCATGTCTATTGGAATGCATCACGTATCGAGCCAAGTGGAGTATGCTTATATACATAAGTGCATTCCTAGGTTCGGACACAGCCTTAATGACACTCGAATCGACATATTGAACGTCATGATAATTTGTACGAACAGTCACCTATGTAGTAGACCACAACCTAAACAGTAAACACTGTGTTCAATTGTAGACCGTCGCGCGTCTAACATATAATTCTCTATTACTGAATAATTATTTCCTGTCCATTTCCTTTCACATAAGAACGGAACGAAACGTTTACTATGATGTATGACATCATTCATAATTAATATGACGATTGTAATTGTAAGTGCTAACAGTACCTATATTTTATCATGAACACCTAAACTACAGTAAAATAATAGATTATAATTAAAAACACTGACCTATATTAATTTATGATAGTTTAATTTCGCAGAGGTAGATAAAACCAAACAGTAGTTGATATCACTGCATATTTCCGCAAACACACAATTCTACGACATAAACTAAACACATGCCATAGCCGCCATTAGTAAATCATGAGTTGGGTATTCACAGCTGCAACGAATGCTGGTAACTCGCGTGTGACAGGCTCGCCTCTGGCAGACCTTGAACGAACACGTGGGTGAGCCGATGCCGGGGTTGTAACATACTTTTACCGGTTGCGGAATTGGCAACATCGTGCGGATGACGTCGTCGAGAACACTAGCGCTCCTCTGAATCATTCGCGGAACTAACACATAACACTGGTCAGACTTTTTCCTATCCCATGACCACTCTAGTGTATATCTTTACTCAATGACTGAACTCGCGAATTTTTCCTATCTATTAATTATGCCAGAAAATCTACCAGCTAAAGATAGCAGTTCGTTAATCAAAACATCGAGTCTGCTTTGAACGCAACACACTTCAACGTTTCTACGAGTACTTAAGCTAAAGTTATTCCACTTTCTTATGAACATGCTTTGGAAACAAAGTTAATACGGGAGTGTACGGAAGGGATGAAGTTAAACGCAGACATTTTTAACATACCGCAGCAATATATATTTTTTAATGCGTTTAAGAATAAGATCTCGACTGCGATAAAATTATAATTTATATTGAATTATAACACGCACTACGGCGTTGTACACAAGTGAGTTTCCTTAGCTCATCAAGGCTGATTAGTAAGTGATTTTATATATGCATGCATATTTAAAAGGAAAACTTTACATTGGTTTAAGTCAAATTATCTTACTATTAAAGGGTGAGTACAAACCATCTGGTTAAAGTTTCGAAGTTTAGAAATGAAAATGTTCACGATCATATCTCATTATTTCGTGCTTTTCTTGTACTATTCTTTATGGATATTCAGGCGAACGTAATAAAAATAATATTCTGAGTGGCATTTTTACACTTGGGAACTCAGGACTACCGTAACACGTGTAATTTTCCCCACAAATTCCTTCCTCTAGCATGAAGGCACATTTGCGAAATCAATGTGATTTGATAAGGGGGAAAAGGGGGGGGGGGGAGGCGACGAACTGCTACGGCAGGAAAAACGGGAGAATTACAGGGAATTCTACCGTTCATCAGCAATTTCCGCCAGATTTCGCCAGAACAGAAAATCAGCGACGGACCTTCCGGGAATCGAACCCGGACTGTGGTGGTGGGAGGCAGTAGAAAATTGTGTACCTGTCCACGAGTTTATCTTAAGGCGCATTCCCACCCGCCATCTTCGATTTATCGATTTTTCTATAAAGTTTCTATTCCAGAAGGTGTATTGAAATTTTCTAAATAACAGCATCCCATATGTTATCGAACTGTCAAAACTTCGCAACATTTACTAATTTTTTTCTGGCAACTGTCGAGGCGAAACGCGAGATTATTTCTTGCGAACTATAAAAAAAAAAAGCGACGATATCAACAGCAATCAAGAAATACTGACCGCAGACAATGCACTAGGCAATGCTTTGTGTTCTGTACTTTCAAAAAAAAAAAAGTGATACAAAAATTTATTTCCAGAGTATAGAAAAAATTCCATAAAATTAAGATGGCGGGTGGGGATGTGCCTTAAGACCACGCGGTCGAACGCAATAGTCGACTTGGATATAACGACACGTATTGAGTTGCCTGGCGGAGGGTGTGATGGGAGGAATGAAGAGTTGAACAGTATACACGTATTCCTACCACCGACAAGCCTAAAACAATTGTAACACATTTTTCTATCTCCACGTCATTTACTCGATTCCACTGGTACGTGTATCGTCATCGTCGTGTGGTTTCGCAGTTTGTATTACTCTTATTATTAACGACAGGCATGTAATGTACAAGTTATAGAAGTCTCCACTTGCTTGCACATGTTTCTTCCAAACCTCTGCTCGACCATAGAGCTGTTGCATCTTTAAGACGGAGTGTAGAACGGGGAAACGAAAAAGTGCATTATTTTCATAATTTCCAAGGCCATATATATATATATATATATATATATATATATATATATATATATATATATATATATATATATATATATATATATGGGGTATGTGTCTGGGGTATTAAACTCGTCCCTTAACAACTCAATGGAATCTTTACTGTCACGATTTCATTAGGAATAACCAATACTATCCTATGAGCTGGCATAAATTACATATTACTGCACAATGAAATGTTTTAAGAATGGACTTGATGTATAGTACAGTATTCTTGAAAATTGGTTGGGTAAAATTACATATGCGTCGACTGTAAAAATGTTAACTGTTGATCACCCCCCCCCCCTCCCGCATTTTTTATTCGGCGCCGCATATATCCCGTGGTTTCTTTAGTTTGTCGGTCAGTAGTTCCCGGTGGAAAGGCAGATGTAGAAGTGTGCAGGAAAGACGGTAAGCGGCGCCCTTGCACGTTACCCAGGAACTGCAGGAGTCTGGTCATGTAAATAGTACGTTGTTTATGTGGTGGCCTCGCCCAGAGAGCTATTTCTGTAGGGGTTACGAGGGCCACAAGTCACGTCCCTCCACCCCGGCGGCGCATTATTGGCCGGGGCTGCATGCAGCGCGCTGCGGAAAGGCGATAAGGGGCCCACCCGAGACCGGGTCCCCAAGACCCCCGGGACCATTCACCGCGGCTTGCGGCGCGGCGGGAGATACGATAGGGCGCCCGGCTTTGTGACGGGTCGCGTGACCTGGCGACGCGCCACCCCGCCGCAGTGAAACACCACACTCGGTCAGACGGCCAACTAATTCCCCGCGTGCTTCGTCCCTCTGACCGGACCGAGGCTACAAGGCCTCGCAAACTCTACGTTACGTCATTCGCGGCAGGCGATGCTATCTCTGCGTGACATGTTTTGGATTACGTAGCAGCGCTGGAAATGAAGATAGGCAATATGGAGAAGGAGCCTATCCAGAATTTTTTTTCGGGGAGGGAGGGGGGGAGGGGTTGACGAGTATTAGTATTGTCACTAGAAGTACATCGTTCACAAGTCATAGTGGAAGGATAGAAAAGGAAAGGAGGATAGAAAATATGCGTGTCATGAGGGTACTAACAAATATATAAATATAACGATTGACATTTTGCTAATAGGGTTTACAAAAATGTGTGTCATTCGAGGGGGGGGGGGGGTCTAGAGCCCTATCAGTCCCTCTGGATACGCTCCTGATATGGAGTACAAAGTTTCCATTGCTTTCACTCTGTTGTCATTTGTAAATATGCAAAAAAAGACGTTCAGGAATATTACTCAATGGTACATTATCTGAATTAGTCAACCAGTTGTAGGCCGTTTATTAATATGGTGCCCATACGGATGTTCTTGCGGCTACTGTACACCCAAATGCCGTATAACCAGATCCCCAAACAAGGATCAGAGGTTCACTCGTATAATTGTCATATGCAAACTGTTAAACTTTTCTGAAGAGCGCATGCTTACGAATGCAGTTAACAAGCATTTTTTAATGTCCTAATATTTATTCCCGTTTCCTATGTCCGTCTCTAATGCGCATTTTATTAAAAAGTGAAAAAGGTGTAATACTAGCGGAGTGGAGGGGAAATATTTATGCAGCTCCAAACACCGAGGTCTTGAGAGACAATAAGGTTGAAACGAGGCGAGTATGGAGCCTCGCCGGAATGCAGGGGCGCGGGAAACGGGAGATCCTCGAGAAAATCCGCCGACCGGCGGCATCGTCTGACACGATTCCCACCAGTGAAAATCCGAAAGCGACCCCGTCGGGAATAGAACCCGAGGAGGAAAGCGTGTAGTCCAACCACAACAGCACCGCTGTCCCGATGATACGAGTGTTTCACGACCATTCTTAGGTATGAAACTTCAGGAACATGGCTTCTCGTACCAAAGGAGTATGCAACACACCTTTGTCTTTATTATTACATCATAAAATGACAGGCTCACCACTGAAAGTCCTATAGAGGCGAGGTAATGAGAGAGAGAGACTGCACGCCAGTTCAGTGCCTTGCGTGTAAAGGCGACTAGACATTGCAAGCGCGTATAGGCTGTTCACGGTAAAGTGAGCACCTTTGAGGCCCTAGTTACTTTTCCCTTTCGGCCATTTTTTATTCTTTAACTACCTTTTTAAAATAAATTTTTGCCATGTAAGTAATAAACACTGCGTGTATACTCAACCACACTCAGAAGCTAACGGCTAAGGCTAAAATAAAATATATTTATTGACTATTATTCCAAATATGAGGGATTTAAAAAGTGCTCAGATTACCGCAAATAGCCTGTACTTAAGATCATCTTTAGCGCTCACACGCTTCTAGTTCTCGGACATGCAAACTACCTCCAGGCAGACGGCGCCCTTACGGACAGCCTCAGTGGTAGGTGCCAACGACCACAGTATGACGGAGCGAACATCGAGGAAGTGTAGACAGTAGAAGGCCGATTCCTGCCCAATCAGCCAAAAGTGCCGAGAGTTGAAGAAGCTGGTAGAAGTATCACGCCAAAACACGAACGCCAAATGTTTCCGAGAACTTTATGTACGTGAGATCATTCAAAAATGAAATATTATAGTTTATAGATAAGATATAAGTAAGAATTTAAGTTAGCCAAACATTAGGTTAACAGAACGATAAAACATTTGTGTTACATGACATAATTAGAAAGTTTTCAAAGTTCTGATTTAAAACTCGCGGGGAAACCGCAAATAGAACATAGTTTATCTATGGAATTCCTTTGAGAGAATTTCGCCGTTAGTACAGACATTTGAATTAACTCTTGTGTGCCTGCGGCATGAGTAAGTCGCAGAACGAAGTCAGGATTGGCCAGAGCAGAGGATGGCTGAACTGTTAAGACGGCGTTAAATAGTACATTCACGGATGATTCACACTTTCCCGAAGCAGTGCTAAAGTTCTACTCCCAGAGCATTCCTCCGCCTCGTGCAAACAAAAGCTAACCGAATCTAGAAAATTTCATCAGAGGGACAACGGACTGCATTCGTGAGCACTCGATGTACTAATATTTTGTGTAAGAATTATTTATTATTGTTAGGAATTACCAACACGCCTATTTTACCTCTGTTTTTATTTATATAACTTTAAAATGAAATATATATTATATATAAAATATAAGTTAAATTTATATTTAGGTGAAAAGATGGTACTTTTATGTTAACAGAAGTATAAAACACTTACGATACATGACATAATTTAGGAAACAACCGAACACGTCAACATAGGGTGATTTTTCAAAGTCTTGATTAAAAAAGTGTGAATAAACAGCGAATAGACTATATCATTACCCCCTCGCCCCGAACACGGAGTATTCACTCTCAGTTCACGACAAGTGTGACTACAGATTGGCATACCGCAGTTATGAAGCCTTCCTCGTCTAGTATTTGTCGTATCCTTGTAGCGCTAGCTGTATTTAGACCTTTCCTAAAACTCCTATATATTCTCTTTCATATGCGACAACAAGTATTTCGAGAATTATTTATTATTAGTTTAGTAGGTACCCAAAACAGATAAAGTTATGCGAGTAATGTTTCCTAATAGTATACGTTGCAAATAAATTGATTAGCCCATCGGCGAACTAAGACTCCACTCCAAAGAACAACCAGTGTGATAAAAATAAGTTGAACCGGGAAAGTTCGGAAACTTCTGAGTTGCTGAACAAATCATGCTCTTGTTGAACAAGATGGTGATCTTGCCCCCCCCCCCCCAACTCATAAATTACGCGAGGGTACAAAGAATCCTCCGGGCTGGAGTGTACAAAAAACTAATGTTCACTCGCCGCAAACTAAACATCTAGCTTAGGTCCTGGGTCACTCGATCACGTAGGAAAGGACTTTCACCTTCTGATATTCAAGCAGAAAATGACTATTGTCTATTCGTCGTTTTTTCACACTTTTAAATAAAGTCCTTGAAAAATCACCCCATGTGTGATGCATTTGGTTGTTTTCTAAATATGTAATTTATCGCAAGCGTTCGATGCTTCTGTTTACATTAAGGTATCTTAATTTTTATGAAATTGAACTTTAACTTTTATTTTATGTATAAGATATATTTTATTAATAATTAGTTTGACTAAAAACAGCAAGAAAATAGGTCTGTTGCTAATGCCTAGTAAGAAATAGTTCTTATGCAAGATATTATTACACTGAGTGCGCACGAATACGGTGCGTTGTCTCACTGGTGAAATTTTCTAGACTAAGTCAGCTTTGTTTGCACGAGGCGGAGGAATGCTCTGGAAGTAGAACTTTGGAAGGGTTTCAGGAAATTTGGAAGTAACCGTAAATGGACTGTAGCTGAAGGTTAAGGTTGAATTCTTGTAGTGCGGTCCGGCGCGTATGACAGCCTGCCACTAACTTCTTACTCGGAAGTCTAACCTTGGCCCAAGAAAGTGAAGCTTCGATTCAATATATTACAGAAACTACTCGACGGGAAGCTGTCACGGATTACTTGCGAGTACTAACGCATGGAAACATCACTCTGCGACGGAGAAATACAATATAACGAGGGGAAATAAAAGTAGTGTGAGGTTCGGGAACCACTAACGAGCGGTGTTTGCTATCGGAATCGGTAATCTCAAGGTGAAGATGACGCTATCGAGAAACTTCCTGGGTTCCCAGTTCGTGAACTACACAACGTTCACATTACACATTTAGTTACGCGTTATTCCGTAGACTCTTAACCTTTAGAGTCAAATTCACCCGTCGACGTTGATGAACAAGCTACACTGCCCAACTCTAATCAATACAAATACATTAAAAGTCATGCACGTAATTACTCGATGGGCATATATATATATATATATATATATATATATATATATATATATATATATATATATATATATATATATATATATATATATTATATATATATATATAGAGAGAGAGAGAGAGAGTTTAATTTTACCGAAATTGTACATAGTGTATTGCGGAACTCTGCAGAAGCCTGTCATTCGTTTCTACATTTCTACATTTCTGATCTCCTCTCTTAAAGTTAATTTCTTAAACGATGTATAAATATTTATTCACTGACTCGACTTATACGTAGGCATAAGTATGCTACTGAGATTTTTTTTTTAATTATTATATATTTTTTTTCAATTATTATTTATATAGGTCTATAAAATGACAAAACCAAGCTCATTATAAGAGTAGCGACCACCTCCACAAGTAGTGCTGGGCCCTTGAGACGTGGAATGTACAAGGGCAACTCCAGTGATAGTCCTACCTTCCATAGTCTTCTTGACCATCAATCTAGCAATTTTCCAACCTTTCGATCATTCTCGTAATCATTCCATAGATGTTCCGATCAATCTCGCAATCATTCCATAGACGTTCCGATCAATCTCGCAACCTTCCCATCAATGTTACGATCAATCTCGTAATCTTTCTATCGATCTTCCGATCAATCTCGCAATATTTTCATCAATATTTCGTTCAATGTCTCAATTTTCCCATCAATCTTCCAATATTTCCATCAATATTTATATAAATTGCAATATTTTCATCAATCTTTCAATCTTTCGTCCACTCTTTCGGTAAATCTCGCAATCTCTCTATTAGCCAACCAATCTTTCCATCAATCATTCCGTGGATCTTCCGATATTTTCAACAATCTTCCGATACCTTTCGCAATCTTTCTATCAATCTTTCGATAACTTTAGCAATCTTTGCATCAATATTTCGATCAATCTCACAATCTTTCAATAAATCTTTTGTCCAATCTTTCAGTCAATATATCTCCGTCAGTCTTTCGTCCAATCCTTCGATGGATCTCTCAGTCATTCCATTAATCTTACGGTCAATCTCACAATCTTCTGTCCAATCTTTCTGACTATCTCGCAATCTTTCCATCAATATTTGAATCTTTCGTCCAATCGTTAGGTCAATCTAGCAATATTTCCATCACACATTCGAACAAACTTTCGATGAACCACCAATTTATATTCACTTTACCGTGAATAGCCTATATGAGAGTTTGACTTTTGGTAGGATTTTGAAATATTGCAAGTCGTAATTTTATTAGTAGCCGTTTAAACAAAGTGGACTTCTCACATTCAATAATTTTACAGTAATACAAAAATTACAGTGTGTACATCAATATACAAAAATATATACATTTTAGAAAATATGATACACGCAAAATTTTTTTTAGAAATAATGCTACAAATTAATATCTCATAAGCGCTCCCAAAGAGTTATTTAGCATGGAAGAAATAAAAATGTGCCCGGAAATAAAAATTCATTTCCATAATCAAATCTATTCGTTTTATGTATAAATGTCGACTTGCTAATAAAATATTGAGTGGTTCCACGTAGTTTGTTGCAATTACCTGCCAAACTTAGACAACGGTAATTATTGTTGGCCGGTCCCATTCCCTATCAGCGTGTGTGTGTGACACAAATTAAGAACGTTGGTCTCAAATAATAATAATTTTATACCTTTAGGAAATATTGCTCAACTTGCTTACATTATTTATGAGTACTCTTCCATTGCATACATTTTTTTTTTAGCTCCCATATTTTTTTCATTATGGCACGTCAAAATCACAATGTTAGTGTATCTAGGACTTACAAATAAAATCAACCAAATGATTTACAGAAAATTTAACAGAAGTAATCAAAACCCATGTACTAATTAATTTTAAGGTACGCTTCGCAAAATGTGTAACAAAAAATCATAGAATGCTACAAATAAAAAGTATGCAACCATTTTCTTATTTTAAGCAATTTTTAAAAATTGCGAAAACATTTCGTAGAGTGAGTTGAAAGATTCCTTTAAGGAACTGACGGTATCATATCTTAGTGTGAGTTATCTCATTTCGGTAAGTGAGTTAGTTTTTATCGTTGTTACATCCCGAGAGTATACTACATTTGTGATTTTCATGGGCCACTGTGAAAAAAATGTGATGTCTAGAATTTTTTTATGCGAGGAATTAGTATTTGAGTGCAATGTATACAAGTTGAAAAGCAATTCATGCGTATATAAAATAATGTTTTTTTTTTTTTTTTTTTGTTTTATGGAAGCCTGTATAGAACTACTAAGAAACTACAAGCCTACAAAATTGTTCTCAATAACTTCGTGGGTAAATGTTACACCAGAGTGGTGTGTTTCTCAAGGGAGATGTTTTATGACGCCGTAAATATTTGTGTTTTATCACGACGCAAGATATACCGCCAAATTACACACACTAGCATGGTAAAATAGTAGCTTACAATGATGGAAAAAACTGTCATTTAAGAATGCTCTTCCTTAATATTTCTACGCTGGCTTCCAATAAACGATGGACAGCGAATGACGTATTTAGAATCAATTTTTGTCCCATGCCCTATTAGAGGAGATCGATATTTGCCATACTGGAATGACGGAATTTTCGTCACAACCTGCACCATAGATAAGGTATTTTATTTTAGGCACCGTCAAGGCATGTAGGGCACTGTTTAGCACATATTGTAAACTATGTATGTATGGACTACTGTTGCTAGAATCATTTCTGTGGACGCCTGCAAAAATAATCATTAGTTATTTACTGCCGGTAGTCACTATAGTCTATTCGAGGTTTTTTTTTCCACATTTTTGAATCAAATATTTGAAGAAAAAACACCCTACGTATGACGTCTTTGGTCGTTTCCTAACTATTACATAACCACAAGTGTGTTATACTTTTGTTAACTTCCTGCTTTGTTTTTGGTTAAACATAATGTTAACTTATACTTTATCTATAAATTTTAATATTTCATTCTAAATGATATTAGTAAAAGCAGAGATAAAATAGATCTGTTGGTAATCCCTAGTGAGAAATAGTTCGTGTGCAAAATATTATTACACGGAGTGCGCATGAATGTGGTGCGTTGGACCTCTGATGCGAATTTACAAGCGTTTGTATGAGGCGGAGTAATATCCTGGAAGTAGAATTTTAGAATGCCTTCAGGAAAGTTGGTTGTAACTGTGAATAGACTATAGTAAGAAATTAATAAAAGCAGTGATGTTGTAATCGAAACTAATATTCACGCTTTTATATGCAAAAACATTTGTTAAATCATTCTGAAATTGAAATCATGGTAAAATGTATAAATCCAATAAGCAGGTATTGATCCCCTTGTGGTGACATGGGATAATCCGCCTGTGTGTCAAGTCGTGCGGCAGACCACCGCTACTTGTCTTCAATATGGCTGCCGCCCCGCCCGCCGTAGTAAGCATAACGCTACCCGTGGTCGCTTCCGCTCCGGCGCGCCGCGATTAAATCAAGGAGTTGCTGTTGGGTAGGCCGGCCTGCATGATGCTTCGTCGTAGACGGCGACGGCTTATCTCGAGATGAGACGCTTGCTTCATTAGCCCGCCGCGCACCCATGCCACGGGCCAGTGGACCCGTCGCGCTCTGCGTCCCGAAATACCGCAGGGCAACCAACCGCTCTGTCAGGGCGAGCGTGAAGGAGGTCTTCTCGAGCCACGGAGCACGATCCAAGTAGCATGTTGGGTCTTGGCTCCGTAGACTAAATTAACATGAGGTACACTCGGCTGTTCACGATAAATTGAACATTTTTGAAAGCCCTGCAGTAGAAGGATTTGACCGATTCGGGGACAACGAATTCCGGATTCGAAGCGCCGGAGCACCTCCTGCTCTATGATTACGGTCGCCCGGCAGCCATATTGGAAGCCAGTGAACGTTGACCTTTGACCCTTGATCTTTGAACTCTGACCCCAAAAATCCAAAAACTGTATAAAAAATTTATTATTAAAATATCATTTAAAATCCACCATCCTCCAGTGAACATTTTTCCATAAAAATTTCCCTTTTCTCTCTTAAAATTTCACTTTCTTCCCTCAAAATCCCCCCTTTATCTAAAAAAAAAAAAAAAAAAAAAAAAAAAAAAAAAAAAAATCATAAAAGTCAACGAGCATATTATGTTACTACTACCTCCATATTGGATGGAGGTGATCTTGACCCCATGATCTTGAATGACCTCGAAATAAAAAGCCGAGAAAATAAGCGAGCATAATATGTTACTGACTACCATCATATTGGGTGCAGGTAACCTTGACCGTTACCCCGTGATTTCGATTGATCTTGAAAACAAACACTCGAGAAAAATTTGAATTAATTCATTAAAGTCGGTGAGCATTTTGCGTTACTGACAACTACCACTAATTTTAATATGTCAAAATAGGTAAACATGAAATAAAACACTATTTTATTCACAGGCATTTTTTTATTCAGTGACTTTATTACAATCGCTCATGCCCTCAAAATTTCAATATTCTTCAATATATATACTTTTCAATATACGTAACTTTGTAGTATTTTATACATCTCGCTATTCATACTCGTGTTGCCTTTGTGCGAAAATACCATGGCATTTATTATACCGACACATTGTGTGGGCAGGTTATGAAGGAAACTACATTTTTGAGGACATGTATTAAAGTCACAAGAGTCCTGCTTGCAGTTGCAGCAAACCTGGTACTGATGAGAAATGCACTTCATCTTTACAGGTCTTTGCATGCCTAAGTAAACTATCGGTACGGCTGATATGATTACAGCACCTTTCAGACAAATATGACGATATCAACAGTAATAAAGATTAACTAACCTGAGACAATGCACTAGGCAATGCTCTGTGTTCTGTAGTTAAAAAAAAAAAAACATGGCACAAAATTGTATTTCCAGAGTATGGCTAAAAGTCCATAAATACATGATGGCGTGTGGGAATCTGCCTCAAGCAAAATTGTGAAATTATTATTATTATATATGTATATATATTTACAAATCCTCTTATTTTTACACTTACATGCATTGAAAAAAGAAATAAAAATAAATAATATCAGTATTTACAAATGTTTACCAAACACTTTTAATGCATCGTTAAGAAATGGAAATGTTCCTTGTCGTTACCAAGTTTACTGGGCTCATAAATACTGTTCACGATAAAGTGAGCACTTTTAAAATCAACATTAGAAAAACGTCACTGCCCCTACCTGCATATATTTTACCGGGAGCCCTGAGTGACATGCGGCCAGTCAAATTGGTAGCGATCGATGGGAAGTATAGTTCCTTACCTTAAAGTCGAATAAAAAGTGTTAGGTAACAATTACTGGTAGTTTAAATTATTTCTTTCGCTTTCCTTTTTTTTTAATGCATCGAAGTGTAAAAATCAACATATTTCTGAGATATTTACTTTTCTAATAATTTCACAGTTTCACTTGACTAACGCATGAATAAAGTGATGAGGCCTATGACAATGATAATCTTACGTAAGGCGGAAGAATTCACAACGTGCATACAAGGAGATCATAAGCAGGGCTTTCAAAAGTGCTCACTTTACCGTGAACAGCCTATAGGGACAATGCTCTTTTTCAGATGTTGATCTCGAAAATGCTCAGTTAATGCTGAACAGCGTATAAGTGTTGTTCACGGTAAAGCAAACACCAATGAATCAAACTTTGGAAAAATTATTGCATGGCTACCGTATACATTGGCAGGCAGTGTCCCAATTAAGTATAGTCTATTCACGGTTTGTTCATACTTTTTGAAACATACCTTTGAAAAATCACTCCAATTATGACATGTTTAGTTACTTCCTGAATATATTATTTATCACAACCGTTTTATACTTGTGTTAACACTAAAGTAGTTCATTTTTCAATAAATTGAAATTTTACTTATATTTTATCGATAAATTATAATATTTAATTCTATCTGATATTTATTAAAACAGAGAGAAAATATACGTGTTTGTTAATTCTTAGCAATAAATAGTTCTTATACAAAATAATATTAAAGTGAGTGCGCAAGAATGCTGGGCGTTGCCCTTCAATGTAAATATCCCAGTCGGTGGGCACAATTTAATGCCACCCGTGTTGTTGGTCGAATGGATACAATTATAAGAAAGACGGCAACACAAGTTCATGAGAGTGTAAGGGCATATTGCTGCAGCATGGAAATCCCGCACATTTCAAATAAAACATTTTTAAACATTCTTTTTTTTAGTCATGTTTTTGAGAAAGGCATCGCTTCAAATACACCGAGGTGACCAGGACAAATTAAAGTTGAAAAGCAAGTCTTACCTACGCAGTCTTTAACAGAGACGCTGAAATGAATAATATAATTGTAGATGAGTGTATGCTCAATTATATTAACATGGGAGATATAAATAGGGGTGGAACGGAGCTACTGAAGGAACGGCAGCTCGTGAAGACGTTTTTGCGGCCCAAAATATCGATTGCCTAGCGAACGTGGCCACTGTAAAAGGTTTCTAACCATTCCGCGCCTTCTTTAATCCATTAATTTCGTCCATCGACGGGTTGCCACCCCGTACTACACAATAGAGTCTACAAAAAAGCGTTAAGAAAAAAAGCATGTTTCAATTATTCAATTTCCTGTTCGCCATACTATAAAGGTGAGCTTGTGAACACGAAGATAGGTATCTTTCAGGAGAAAACTTTTTTTTTTTTTACCAAAACGTGAGCGCGCGCGCGCCCACACACACACACACACACAGGCTCACGCGCACACACCCACACGCACGCACGCACACGCACACACACACACACACACACACACACACAGGGTGAGGCACCTAAGGCAGCCACCTGAAGAACATCGTTAATTTCAGTGGTAGAAGAAAATGTTTGAGACAAAAGTTGCTTTAGTACAAGGCGCTAATAACTTGATATAGGCTATTCATGGTAAAATGAGCACTTTTGAAAGCCCTGCTTAAAATCTACTTGTATGCACACTGTGTATTATTTTGCCCTTTGTAAAATTAACATTGCCGTGAGACTCATCACTTTATTCGTGCGTCAGACACGTTGAATTGTGAAATTCTTAGAAAAGTAAATATTTTACAAATCTGCTCATTTACACACTACGATGCATGTAAAAAAAAACATAAAGCCAAAGAAATAACTTAGGTTAACGCAAATGGTTACCTAACACATTTTATTCGACGTTAAGATATGTAGCTACTTCTCATCCATCGTTACCAACATTATTGTTCCCATGTCACTCATTGCACCTGTTAAAATATATGCAGGTAGGAGCAGTGACTTGTTCTAAGGTTGATTTAAAAAGTGCTCACTCTATCATGAACAGCTTTTAGTGATGATTTCCCCGTACGTGAAAGGGTAAAGAAGACTCAAAGTTCAACTTCGTTATTTTAAATGGAATGATAGAATTTATTAATATCCCTCAACGGTACGTATGAATATGCAACAAATATTCCGATGAGATTTGCCGGTCATTCAATATCGCTGAAGGTCAATGACGAAGCAAACTGCGCCGTCGTACGAAACAGTGGGTCATTAGTCTGTGCTGTGCTGCTGTAGCGATCAGACAACTTCGTGACGTTATTCGAACTGGCACAATGCACGCGACAGCCGAAAGAGTTGGTATAGTTTTCATTTATGGCGAATGTCAGTGCAGCATTAGAGCAGTCTGTAGTGAGATTGTATGCGGAGAGATATCCTGATCGTGCCACACCGGCGCAATCTTTCTTTGCGAACGTAGTGGAAACATTCCGAGAAACCGGAAGCGTGGAAACGAAAGATGCCAATGACGAAAAACAGTAACTGGCGAGGGAAATGCGATTAACGTCTTAGCTTGAACGTGAGAGTGGGATCAGTCAACGGAGTATACTGCGAATATTAATTAGCAACAAGTTTCATCCTTTCCACGTTTCAATACATCAACAGTTACATGGAAATAACTCTCGGCATCGGGTTAAGTTTTCCGAATGGTGTCTACGAAAACTACGAACCGATGACACATTCCTGTCCAAGATTGTGTTTACCGATGAAGCGTCATGCATATAGTTCATTCACGGTATCTTCGGCCTTTTCTGAAGTCCTGCTAAAGTTCTACTTCCAGGATATTCCTCCGCCTCGTGCAAACTAAGCTTAACTACGTCTGGAAGATTACCCCAGAGGGACAACGCACCGGATTCGTGCGCACTATGTTGTAACCGTATTTTGTATAAGAACTATTTCTTACTAGGCGCTACCAACACACACTTTATACTGTTTTTATTCAAGTTATTTATAAATGGAGCATTACAATTTATAGATAAAATATGAATAACATTTAAATTTAACAGGAAAAAAAGTAACTTTTATTAACACAAGTATAAAACACTTTTGTTACATGACATATTTAGGGAACATCGAAGTACGTCATATATGGGGAGATTTTTCAAAGGTTTGATTAAAAAAGGCCGAGGAAAACGTGAGTGGAATATAGACCATGGGCAGATTAACCTTCGCAAAATGCATTACTGGTCAGCTGACAACCCACACTGGCTTAGAGAAGTGGATCGAGACCATGGTCCGCAAACGTGTGGTGCGGTGTTATACATAATCGCCTAGTTGATCTCTATTTTATTGATGGGACACTAAGTAGCATCAAGTATTTACAGTTCCTAATAGAAGTACTGCCGAAATTATTGGAAGACAGCCCACTGGACACAAGACAATCCATGTGGCACCAACAAGACGGATGCCCCGCTCATTCTGCACAGAGAACGGTCTTTAACAGAACTTTCGGTGGTCGCTGGATCGGTCGGTCTGGAAACACGAAATGGCCTGCACTTTCCCAGACTTAACGCCTATGGACTTCTATCTGTGGAGAATATTAAAACAACAAGTCTTCATGGACCCTACGACGACGCCCGAGAACATGAATGGCCGTATAACACGAGCTTGTTCTGCGATAAGTCCAGATGAAATTCGATGTGCAGTACTGTCCGCTCGCAATAGCGATACAGTATGTATCAATGCACAAGGTGACCAATCTTAACACCTGATAACATCCTACTATATAAGGAGACGATCTCTGTCTGTCTTTAATACTTCTAAGTCCCTTGGAACTCAACGAAAGTTTTACAAATTTTGCAGAGCGAATCCTTAGGGTCAAATACAGGTCAAGTTCGAATTTCAGCAAGATCAGATTACGCAATCATGATCTTTGACCCTAAAACTCGATTTTTAATTACTTTTCCCATGAAAGTTTTGTATTTATGCATAGAGATTATTGCATAGAGATATAAAGGTAATGGAATATCTCTTCAATGTTGAGTTAATTGAGGCCGCAGTGCCAATTGGTTGAGGGATTCCAAGTGTGGGCGTAGTGGCTCAGTGGATAAAACTATTCCAAGTGGGGCCGCAGTGGTTTAGTGGATAGAACTATATCCAAGTGTGGCCCCAGCGGCCAGTGGATAGATGTATATCAAATGGGGTCTCAGTGGAAAAGTGGCTAGAGCGATTCTAAGTGGGGCCGCAGTGGCTTAGTGGATAGATATATTAAAATGGGGTCTCAGTGGCAAAGTGGATAGAGCGATTCCAAGTGGGGTCGCAGTGGCTTAGTGAATATAACTATATCCAATGTTGCGTTAATTTCACATCATTTATTTTTTCAGACTTTGTATGATAACAAAAATTTGTAACATCGTAACTATTCTCGGCACGTGACCAATCATAAAACACGGTCACGGGCTTACCCCTAGTAATAAAATAGCAAAGGAAGCATGGTCTAAGACTGGCATTTGTTTAAACAAGTGCCAGCTACAGGACGTCTACAGTCGCTAGAGGACGGTGCTACGTCGTCCCATTGTTCCGTGCGGCGGCGCAGTTTAATTCGTAGTTGATCTTCAGAGATCTTGAATGACCAGCAAATGTCATCGTATTTATTACATCTCCATACGCACTGTAGAGGGGTGTAAATAAAAATTATCATTTCATTTAATTTAACGAAGTTGGCCTTTGTATTTTCTTGGCCCTTCCACGCACGGGTAAATTATCACTATCTGGTTATTAGCACCTTGGACCCAAGCAACTTTTGTATGAAACGTTTCCTTCTTCCACTGAAATTGGTGATTGTTATTAAAGTGATCAGGCCTTAGGTGGATGGCCTGCCTGATCACACCTTCAAACATTGAACCAGGGTACGAGCACGATTGCAATAACACCTTACGGAAGGTAGTTGCAGAAAACCCCTTCACCGGCCAGTAAACGGGGCCGAAAATGTTAAACAACGCGCCCGATATAGGCCAACGTAACATTGGAACGAGAAGACCATTGAAGATGGGTATATCCGGCCGTTGTTAACCGCCTCCTAGAATCAGTCTCCGGCAACATGAACAAGGTGGGGGCTTTCCTATTAGATTTTAATAATAATGGCGTGCGGTAATACATCTTAAAATTATTAATTAGCATCTTGGTGTTACATTTAAGTTCCCTCGATCAATAGCCACGTAAATAGTTATTGTATAGGTAATCTTTATGACTTTATGTTCAATAGACCCCATCTCATACTGCTGTGCTCTACCTAATCATGACTCATTATTTAGCTACGGCCATAGCCCCTTTCAGGTATGAACTGAACAAGTCAGTTACACAGTGTTGTTCAGATGGCCTGCTTTAGGTGCCTCATCCTCTGTGTGTGTGTGTGTGTGTGTGTGTGTATATATATATATATATATATATATATATATATATATATATATATATATATATATATATATATACTGTTCACGGTAAAGTGAGCACTTTTGCGACCATAAGTTACTTTTCTTTCAACCATTTTTATCCCATTTTTTATCCTTTAATCACATTTTAAAATGAATATTGCTATGTAAATAATAAACACAGTCTCTATATTCAACCGGACTCTGTAGTTAACGTCTAAATGTAAAATAAATTATATTTATTGACTTTTATTCGTGTTACCTTTACCGCGAATATATATATATATATATAATAAACAGATATTGGTGGCATCTTTCGTTTAGCATCAAAATCAGCGCGCTGGCACGTTGCAGTCACAAAATATAAAGAACCGGAAATTTCCTTTCACGACCGAAGTTGCCACTAGTCTCCGCCAGGTTCCATCTGCAGCTCGCCAACTCAATGTTATGCTCGGACAAGACCGCGTTTATTCCAATCGTTTTATTAATCACAATCTTATAATATCGCAGTGGATCACACTGCGAACGCTACATTGCCGCTTCCGCGCTAACAACCCATGTGTCGGTCTGATTTTAAACAAGTATTATCATCAAAAAATATATTTGAACTACGCTCGCAAGAGCAGCGTGATGGTGGTTGTCAGTTCTGGAGCTGCGCCACCTACAGAGCTCGGGAGAAGTAACTGCGTTGTGGAGCTCTCTGTCCTACGCCCACAGTCCCATCCCAGGGGATTTCCTCGTAAAAAGCCGGATTTACACGAGCGGCGGGTGGCTCGACAACCAATCATGATGCATCTGCTCTTTTCCCCCAGAGGCCCCACCCCCAAACTGGACCCAGTTGACATTTTCAAATGATGTCACGTATACGCTGACAACAGAACAAAAAAAAAAATACAATTACTTAGCAACAAAACAGATCTTTTAAATTTTTATTGTTTCCTTTGAAACACGCATTTTACGCAAAATAATAATAAAAAAAAACAGTGTTAACCACGATTGAGTTTATAAAATATTTATAATTTCAAAATATATTAATGACATACTGTAAAAAAAATTAAGTCCTTAATGGTTTTTGAACTTCCAGTAAACTTGTAAAGCGTTAATTTTTCAGAACTATATTTTCGTCAACTAACAGAATACTTCGTGCATGCTTATAAATACACTGCAGTGTAAGATTCTCTTATTCTTTGTTATAAATCGGCGGTAAGACAGTAAAACATTTGCGAATCTTATGTATAGAGCATTCACGGAAAAAGTAAGCACTTCTGAAAGCATTCTCGTTTGGAATAATAGTCAACAAATATATTTTATTTTATCCCTAGACGTTAACTTCCGAGTGCGATGGAATCTACACACTGTGTTTATTACTTACATGGCAATATTTAGTTTAAAAAGGTGGTTAAAGTATAAAACATGGCTGAAAGGAGAAAGTAACTAGACCCTCAAAAGTGCTCACTTTACCGTGAACAGCCTATATGTCTAAAGAGACAGAACGTGTGTTAGAACGCGGTAGTTCGTCGTCAGAAATAACTATGCCATTACCTTCTATGTTGAGTCCGAATTTAGGCTAGGTCATGACAATGTTTGTACCGTTTTAGAAGTAAGTCTAAGTTTGTTTTAATTTCTCTCCTTTCCCTTCCAGTTTTTCTCAATATTTTACCAAAAACTGTGTCCATGTGAATTTTTTTTCACAAACATCATTTTAGAGAAAATTTGTGCAGTGCATTCTATAACTACTTTGTTAATGGCGGGATGAATTCTCAGCATGCGAGAAATACTGAAAGGGCATGTTGTACAACATAATATTTTTGTGAAGCAAATTTTGGTATAGCTGATTTTGCAAAGAATACTGTGCACTTCAACAACGCGTAAGAAATCTTCAAACCCCGAATGCGAGGAAGTCCAGTTCATGATCCACATTCACCACCAAGGGGAGAAGCGTTTTGAAAATATGGATGGCAACGTTTCTAAATCCTTTAACTGGATTTTGACTTGTGATAAATGTATTCTTCTATAATACGCGGGAATATTTGTCACAGTAATCTGCGAACGACTAATAAAATTTCTGAATCTTAACAAGAGTAATAATTCTTTTCACAAACGCGTGTCTGTGCGTGAATTTCCAGATCTGTTTAAGTGTGTGTATAGTTTGAAGTGAACTCTATACAACTTGTCTTCTGTATATTACCTGTGCTGAGACTGGTGTGGAAATTTTTTTTTAAGGAAAACTTCGTAATAACTTTTTTCTCAAATAAGATTAAATTGCACAATATGCGCAGATATTGTAGTATGCGAAATTTCGCTCGCAGGATCAAAGAATGAATGTACCGAGTTTTATTCGTGGTTCGTATTTCAAAGCAAACCGGCCATCTTATTTTGACTTCGTTTGAACCTTGTTCGACTCCAATATATGTTATTTAATCTCTGGAGTAACTAGTACAGTACATAAGTTTTTTTGCTTTAGCTATCAAAACCTTCGTTAACAAACTCTAGAAAAATCGACTGCGAACGTCTGCAGTGCGGTCTTGCGTCAGGAAATTATGGTCGCATTCTTCAAAATGTAAATTCTTTAATTAAAAAATATATATACGTAATCTTAAGACCGTAATAAATATTTTTTTTTTCAGAAACGCCAATTAGTGACTTGAATATTGCGTCATCCTTTGTGAATTTTCTACTCAACGAGTAGTTTCAGACGTGATGTGGAGCAAATGAGTTACTATTGATAATTCTTGTACATACGCAGACTGGCAATTTGCGTGTGTTGTGATTCTGTCCCCCTTTTGCATCAAGAGAGTTGCCTCATCTTTCAAAGTAAACAGGGAAAAAGAGATGCTCGTATGGTTTGACGTCTATTCCAGACACATTCCCTCCTATATTATGTTCAATTTGAATTTATAATCACTTTTATAAAACGTCACTCTGTTAAATACGTAGCACTCATCACCTAAAGCTATTAATGAAAGCTTTACCTAACCTATGTGTCAAGCGGCAAAATGAGATGTTTTCACGTCTTATTGTACTCTGAGGTTTCCATACACAGGAATTGTTAGGGACAACTGTTTGGCTCCGAATACCTGCGTGAGCTGAACTCATTTACACGTAGATGAAATAGGCCTAGTGTCAATTGCAAAACTTCGTAAACAACAATTACATGATATTTTATTAGAATTGGTTTTTTACATGATTTCTTATAACAAACAAGCAATGGAATGTCCTTAACAGAGAAATTAGGGCCAAACATTCACGTTCATGATTTGTAGAAACAAAGTTAGTTTGCTGCCTCGTAAATATGCATGCATATATAATATTCTCAATCGGTTCTAAAATATGATTCAAAAAACCTTTCATGTAAGTACGTTTGTTCAAATAGCTGGCCTGTAAAATATGTTCGATTTTAAAACGGCAGTTCTTTAAGTTAAAAATAATTTATATATGAGATTAATAACACGCTGATTAAACTAAGATGATTATATTTAACCAATATTATACTGCAATGTGTTTTTAAATAACATGTCAAAGTTCGTAGTAGCAATATGTTGGGAAAATTATTTTAGCATTTTTAAATTTAATTTAAAATTTGTTACAACCATGCCAATTCCGGGAGTCTGCAGCTACAAGTATCTGCGTGTGTCCAGCAAGTTGCATACCGCGAAGGCGAACGGAATCATATTACATACGATCGAAGCGTATTCTCGCGTGTAGACGATGGCGTCAATTACGTTCGTATTCGTCACATGCAACTTGTTGTACATGTTGGTGCGCAAAGCTGCGTACTCCCGGCGTTGTTATGCCCAACTTATAATCAAATTAAATAATACCAGATAACATCTCCGAGCATTATTTTTCGTTTATATTAGTCTATAGATGCTGTTATTTGAATTTCGACATGTTATTAAAAATACCTCGAACATAAAAAAATTATTACAAGTTACTGTGTAATCTGGCGTCGTCGAGAAATACAGGACAATATCTTGCACGCACACTTTGTTGGTAACAAGGAATATTTCTTTAGTACGCTGGATACGAACGAGTCTGATGTTCAACATTTAGATTGAAGCATCATATAGAACGCACATTCATATTTTTTTAAGGGTTGATACACGATATGAAGGTATAGAAAACAAAGTGTAACAATATTAAAAGTGACGCAGTGAAACCACCTTACCCTGTCTGGAATCGTAAAAAGGCGAACACGACTGTCAGGTGTGTTGTTGACTTAACCGTCTGGCGGAAACACAGTTAGCTGACGCAACAAAATGTATATTAGTAACCCTTTCTATTTTGTGGGCAGGCAGATCCTTTCGTAAGGTGCTGCTCCTTCCCTTTGTCGTCCTTTTTCCTTGGAATACCGCAGTGGTGCATTTGTTTGCTTCACTTACACGCTGTTCACTGCTGTCAATTAAACGTCTGTGGAATCCCGGTTTAGAATATACTTTTATTATTTTGCAACCTTCTGTCATATGTAAGATTAATTTCTCCAGCAGTGAATTAAGGTGATATTTCTCTCTCTCTCTCTCTCTCTTTTTTTTTTTTGGAATGTGGTTATCTGAGAAAGGTTTCGAAAAATGCCGCCTTAATGTAGTTGTTAGTTGTCAAATTATTATAGTTTTCAAAATATAACACTCAAATTACGATACAAGAGTCCAAAGTGTTGAATTAGAGTCTAAGTGTGGCATGCTGCATTTGTGTTACAAGTTATAAAAGGAACAAAAACAACTTTTCCTCCACAGTTAATGGTTTAAACTATTTATTAAATTAATGTTAACAGTTAGGCTTGAATGAACAAAAATATATTTACGACAAGTCTGACCCATATTTTCAACAAAATTCAGAGTGCCAATACTCGCTCACCTGTTTATAAATCGCACTCATACTGAATCAGTGTGTTTTGAATACCATACAGATTGCATTAAATGCAATTTCATTGGAAAAAAATAAAAATATCTAGGAGGAAAGCCTAGTACGTTGCAGAATTGGGGAAATTGAGACTTTTGAATGTTATATTTTGAAAACTATAATGATTTAAGAACTAGTAACTGCAGTATGGGGGACACTTTTCGAAAGCTATTTCATATAACCAAATAAAAAATGACGTGAAATATCACCTTAATCAAAATAATTTTAAGGTTTGCTTTTGTGTTGCGAGAATAACATTTTAACTTACGGCCACTGAAGTGTTTCCTGTTTTATACACGCTATAGCATGGCTTTGTATATAGTACGTTAATGGTTAGTTTCAACTTTTCTGAAGCCCTGATAAAGTTCTACTTGCAGGCTATTCCTCCGCCTCACGCAAACAAAGCCTAACCGAGCGTAGAAGATCGCACTGAAGGGAAACGCTCCACATTCGTGCGCACTCAGTTTAATAATTTCCTTGTGAGAACTATGTTTTACCATGCATTACGCACATATATTCTCCCTGTGATTTAAATATTAACTATAAATGAAATATTAAAACTTGCATATTAAATACAATTAAAAGTTCGATTTAACCAAAAGTAATATAATGATAGGTTGACATAAGTATAAAATGCTTATGATACACGACACATCTATATTCCTCAAAATTAAACTGTTTCACGCGGATGGAGCATGGATAAAGCGAAAATACCCATATCAATGATAATTTTATAAAAAACGGAATGATATAAATTAATAAGTGTAAAAGCAGAATCCTAGCCAGGACTTTCAGTATTCTTCTATTAACCACGAACAGCCGATGCATGGACTTGGCTTGAGTAAGGTTGATTCTATTCAGGTTGGGAACCAAACGTGATTTCTCACGGGAGAGTTTGGTATAAGGAAAATTTCCTCCGCTAAGTGCGCAGTGTTAAAAAAAAAAGGAACTGTTAATTAAAATTCCAAAGTACGTGAATAATACAGAGAAAGATTTTACTTAATTACGAAGTTATTTAATATCTTATTTATGATTATTGCAATTATCCTGTTTCTTAACGTAGAAAATAGTTAAAATCTGGTACATTTCCTACACTAGCGCTTACCTATTGGCGAAAATTTTCCTTTTGTCAAACCTTTAAAACTGAACTTCCCAACCTGTGTACGCTGTTCACGGTAAAATGAGCACTTTTGAAAGCCCTGCTTAAGATATACTTCTATAAACGCTGTGTATTCCTCCGCCTTATGTAAAATTAACATTGCTGTGGGCCTCATAACGTTATTTATGAAACTGTTAAATTATTGAGAAAGTAAATACATTGCAAATCTGCTCACTTTTACACTTCGGTGCATTAAAAAAAAAAAAAAAAAAAAAAACGCGAAATGAAAGAATTAATTTGAAGTTGTCACAAATGGTTACCTTACTTTTTATATTCGATGCTAAGATATGGGACTGGTTTTCATCCATCGTTAGCAACTTTACTGGGTGAATGTAACTCAGTATGCCCATTAAAATATATGCATTCAGGGCAGTGACATTTTTATAAGGTTCGTTTCTAAAGTGCTCACTTTATTATGAACAGCCTTTAGTAGAAGCAACCTCAGTTTGAGCAAGAGATGTCACAGAACGAACGCGCACACCATCAGTGGAAGCGTCTGCACAAAGGAGAGTACAGATTTGAGACTCGGTGTACAATCACTAGTTATTTCACTTGTTTAGGAACACTTATTTAGAAACTGAAACTATACTTTTCAGGCAGAACACATTACGCTCGACAACAAACATAAATTCTGTAATATTGTCAAGTAATTACTGCGTAATTAGGGCAGCATCATTTTTAAATTATGAGAAGATTCTTGCCGTCTCTCAGTGACCAGATAACGCACGTATAAACGTCGGCGACTAATTTTGAAAGTGTTTTAGTTTAGTGTAAACATGTATAAACTATTCAGTCATTTATTTAAAAAGATTACTAAAGCACTTATATGAGAATTTAAAAATTGCATATACGATCAAACCCTGACGCTCCAGGTCGACGTTTATACCCAGCCGCCCAACAAGCTGCGGCCTTAAAACGCAGCAGAGGTAACCACGTAATAATTCACTGAGCACGCTTCGTATCGATCACCAGTGGCTCTCGCTAGAGGGGGGTGGGTTGGGGGTAGAGGGTTGGACGCGCTTGCTGGAAAGAAGTATGCGACGTGGTTGATGGACGGGCTCTGGATCGGTTTCCGTCTAAATCCCCTTCGCAAATACCGGCGAGGGGCCCAAGCGGTATCCACGGGGATGATCGTGGATGATGTGAGCTACAACCGTGCTGTAAAACTGTAAGCTGTCTCTCCGAGGGGGAACCCGCAATGCAGTCGTGGCACTGGGTCACTTCGACCTCGCCAAGTGGCTATTCATTTACTTAGTTTTTTTACTGTTAACAGCTGAGGTTACTGACGAATGTTCCTTTATTTATGTACTGATGTTGCTGATGACTCACTGAGGGAGTCTCGGCTGGAGTCTACACGTCCTGCTGAGACTAGTGATGCGCAAGTTATATACAGAATGCTCGGAAATTCCCCTTAAAAACTTCTGGGACTTGTATAGGGGACTGAGTAGACAATCTTTTCACTCTGAATCGGAATCAGTAATTTTTTACTGATTGTCAGTTGAAACTGCTCCATCCGGAATCAGTAGAATAAGAAAACTACTACTCTCTTCAGTTAAATGAAATCCACTAATACATACAGTAGAAAATCAGTTATTTATAATCTATTAATAAAAAGCACAAGGATTAAAAAACCGCGCATTACGGTTTGAAATAAAGTAAGTACAATTATTTTATCGCAAAAGAAAATTATTAGCCTACAAGTGCAAGGAAATTTTGGAAGTGATTGGTATCGAACCGCCACCCCAAAACGAAACACATGCTCTTGTTTCTTTTGGCTGACGTCCTACCAACTCTGCTACTTTGCCACTGAGATAAACGGTGTCGCATTTGCGTAGTAACATGAACTTACTATGGCAAACGGCTGTAAGTTTCGTAATGTGAAAGTACTTCATGTTGTCGAAATATACACACATTATGCGTACGTAGTTACATGTCTTTGTAAGGCTCGAAAGTCATACTAAGTTAATTTTAGTTCATATTGTGTGCTTTAAGAGAAATATAGTGGTTTTAACGGTGTTGTCGGTGTTTTATATATCTGGCATTTTACAATGAAACGAGATTTTACAGAAAGGAACTGTTATTTTTAAGATACAGATTGACTACTAATAACTGTTTGTCGTTTTCTCGTTATTTGATCTGTTAACTTGCAGATCACAAAACTTTTGTTGGTGAAAATTCACCTTACTAAATCATCGCACTATCGAGTCAGTAATGTCGTCACTGATCTATCTGTCACTGAAAATAACAGTTTAAATCTGTAGAGTCTCTTTGATTTGTAAAATGGCAGATACTAGTTAACACCGATAACCTCGTGCATTGAAACCACTATATTTATCTTTTAAAGCATAGAATCCGAACTAAACAACAGATAGTAAATTGACTTTTGAACTTTGCAAAAACATGTACTTGCATTAACCAACTATAAATAACTAGTTTTCTACTGCTTGAATTAGTCGATTTCTTTTAACTGATGAATTAGTGATATATTTTGTACAGATTCCGGATGGAGCAGTTTCAACTGACAATCAGTAAAAAATAAATAACTGATTCCGATTTAGAGTGTTGAATAGGAACCTATGTCCGGAAACGTACCGTTTCTGTGCTACAACCATTTCAAATCAAAGGGGCTCGTCAGTGCAGCGGTGCAGGAACCGTATGCAAAAGTTAGTTAACACATGGAGCAAAATCGGCTGGACGCAAAGACTGTACCCTTTGTAGGTGGTAAGGTTGTAGTTGTTGCTCATGCAGAACCTCCCAGGCTATGCTGGGAGCAACACCCATTGCAAGCGCAACTGTTCGCGTACTCGCTGAAGGGCTCTGTACAACGTGATGCAGTACAGCCTCTTCCAGTTCAGGAGTGCGACGTCTCTTTGGAGCACCATAGTCGTTCCTGTCGGCGGTGAAGGTACCTCGTTCTTGTAGCCATTGTGTAATTGTGGCGAAAAGGGTATGCGAGGAGTGGATAACGCTCTTGATACAGCCGACGAGCTGCTCTTCCATTATCTTCAGCTGTGCAATACACAATGATCATGTCTGTGTATTTCGCAAACGTGTACTCAACCATGTTAATCGGAAACGCAAAGGCGCGTGAATGGGGCTCGAGGCAGACTACTGTGGCAGGGCAGACGTCACGTGCCATCACGCGATCGTCTGAAGTAATATGCTGCCTACCCAGTTGCATACCAACAAAGGAAAATCCACGACATTGCTCTTTCCCTCAGCGGAAGTGGACAAGTGATACACCTGCTTTGAAATGGTCGTAGTACGGTAACGGTACGTTTCCGGTCATGGGTTCCTATTCAAAAGATCGTCTACTCAGTCCGCTCAACATGTCCTAGAAGTTTGTAAGGGGAATTCCCGAGCACTCTGTATATGTTACACAGCTTTACAGTTATGCTTTTGTATTTTTACGTAGCGCCCTTAGCTGCAAGGGCCATACCGCGCGACGACCACCCAATCGTGGTGTGTGTGTGGGGGGGGGGGGAGAAGGATCACGCCCTCTCATTGCAGGTGTCCCAGTTTAGCACCTGAGTTTGAGTTAATCAGATCCGAAGCCCCGACCTCGACCTGATTCACAGGTACAGCAAGGGCAAAACCTTCCACAAGTACAGAGGCCCTTGCACTCGGCACTAGGCGTGTGGTCTGGCCAGGGTTCTATCTCCATAACCCCTAGTGTCTCTCCAAAACACAACCACAGCTGGTTGCCACTCACCGCCCGGTATTTCTTTAAAAGGGGGGAATCTCTTCAGTACTCCTCCAGCATGCGAAGTCACGCACTGCCAGCACGAGTCCAACCCAATTTGATCGACAACAGAGAATCTCTTGTTGGAGCACGACGGATCAGCCCATGATCCCACTTAACTTTCCATGGCTGATGTGAAGAACATGCGGGTTCAGCGGTAGTGGACGACTGTAAATTGTGATGGTAAATGCTAATTCTAACCAATTAATGGCAATTTTGCTATTATATGCCGATGCTGAGAAGAGAGCAAGGAAAGGCTAGTATTCAGTTATTTTCACACGAATGAAATGCCCAGACTATAATTTTGGCAAATTATTCGTCTTATAAACGGAAAACATATTCATTGATGATAACTTACAAATAACTCGTTGGGCATTATGGACGTTATCTAATCCCTGTCATTGCTGACGAGTGTTCTGCAACCGAGACCACTGATTGGCTGTCGGGGTTCCTAAATTGTTCCTGGTTGTTCAGTAACCTCTGCGCTGTCGGTGCACTGTGGTCTCTACGTACACATCCAGCCACATGAGTATTCATGTATTCTAAATAAGAATATAAATTATCATTAAAGCTCTCCATTATACTGAGTAAAACACATGGTATACGTATATGTTCGAAAAACAAATATATGTAGTTAAATGCAGTATTTATGTACCGAAGCAAGTCAGTAGCGATTCACTGACGTGAGCCGAAATGCTCGATGGGGAGACGTCTACCCTGCCTCTGCATTAAGACTGTCCTGTTCACAAATGATGAATGTTTCACTTCAGTTGCTCACCTAACTTCTATCGTACTGGCTTCGAGACTGTGGTGTGCACAGACCGTCAGTGTAACTGTCGATTCTGGAACAGCCTTAAGGGAAAACATAAATTAATTTCTTAACAGATTAAAATGATCTACGCGTACACAAACACAGTGGAATAACATCAAAATACCGTTATGAATGCTGTTATAATGTTGCGAAACATTATATATACATAATTCCCCCTTGAAACAGTGGAGATATTTGGGCTTCTCTTAGCATCAAGGTCTTGAGAGCTGATGAGGGTGAAGTGAGTTGATTGTGGAGTGGCGCCGGAATGCAAGGGCGGGGTAAATGGGGATCCTCGAGAAAATCCGCTGACCAGCAGCATCGTCCGGCACGATTACCACATGCGAATATCCGGGACCAAACCCGCCGCTAATCGAACCCGGTTCGCCTTGGTGGGAGGTGAGTAATCTAACCTCTACACCACCGCGGCCCTCATGTATTCGTGTGAGTGGCGTTACAGATTATTAGAAGCTAGTGCTGGACTCTTGTATTATGTCTCACCAGTAACTAGTATAGAAAGTTTGTAGAAGAACTTATCAGAAAAGTGTATGAGTTTCTGTCGATTTATGTTCCCTTTGGAGAAAACATAATTTTTCTTTCAAAATCGCGTGGCCGTCTACACCAGAATGACACCCACCTAATAAAATTACAAGATATTTTTGAAACTTAAAATCACTTATTCGTTTTTCTTTCTTGTACGTGGATGTAATTTGGTTTCTGCTTAACGTACTACGTAGATGCAGTTATTAAATCAGTTATTATTGCTGTCTCTCTCCCCCTCTCTGAATAATTGTCAATAACAGAGTTGTCAAAGCGTCACTGGAGAGAGGGTGGCTCAAAAACCATAACTGTAACAAGAGATAATTGCAAAATCACATACATGACATGCAATTAGAATCCCATTCATTATACTGTGATATATTTGGACAATGAGCCCCACTTTTGTTGACTAATGACGTATGTTGCTGGGAGATAAAATGCTATGAATCCATAATCGAGTTAATCGTTCATTCATATCGCCCGTACGGTAATGAATTTCGTCTGTGTCAACTTAATTTAGAATGCCGATGCTTTTCCTAGACTTCTATTTATTTTATCCATATACTTAAAATACACATATACATGGGAGTAACGAAAGTAAAAACTTTAATTATGTAAATAACAGAATGCAACCATGTATACTACGAATTTAGCACAAAAAAAAAGAAAAACAAATAAACTTTTACATTTATAAACTCGCGTGAATTAAGGTTGAATGAGAGCTGGAATCCTGGTTACTACGCAAACCATCACTACACAAAAACACCCCACGAATTAAAAATTATTTTAGCATGAAATCTAATTAAGCTACCTTCATGGTTCAAATGGCATTTGAAAGAAGTTAGTTCAGTTTTAACCAAAGCAAAATATTAGTAACGAAATACATTAATTTCACAGTGATTTTTAAAAATTTATTTGAAAAATCGCTTCGAATCCCCTAATTTTCTATATATTTATAATAAATATATATTATATAAGAAATTATTTATAAAGAGTCCGGGAAAATATATTTTTTTAGTAGTGTTTTTAAACAAATGTATATATTTGGCCATTAACTATAAAGTTGAATACTTGGAAGCCAAAATTTTGAAAAACCATAGATATTGCTTACAATTTTAATATGGTTTTGGTTTCATGTAGATAGGACGGATAGTTCCCGAAGGGCAATTGAACTATTGGAATAATCGTAAATTTGGCTTAGGACCATTCTATAAACGGGAATTATTTTTAAATTATTGTTTATCAAAGCCTCTACTTAATGCTAAGTGTCGGTTAGGGAAGACGAGAGGGAGAAAGAAGAACGGCTCATGATTAAAATAACCTAACTTTATACTAAAGAATGGTACAGCCCCGTATTCTTCGCGATTCGAACCTAGGATGTTTTGTACTGTAAGGTGGCGTTCCAGCCAACTGTGCTACCCATAGAAGTTTACAAAAGTGCAATAGTGCTGCCAAATATGTAGAACCATATATTTATTGACTTACGTTCGCTGAGGCCCGGAAGATAAACTGAATTCCTACGAAACTCTTTTCCCATTGTCACGTCGGGGAATAAGAAAAATTAACGTAAAAAAATCGTGCTACCTTCTTCAAACAGTATCCCGAGTGTGACTACGTCGCACATTAAGTGGAAAGAAAATTTTCCAGTTTATTTACGGAACGTTCGAAACCGAAGATTTAATTCGCATTTGAATGATGAATTGAAAAGTTTTACTAGAATCCGGTAATTGATAATGGTTGAAGATAATTCAATAATCGCAGTTGGATCAACTGACTGTAAATATTTAGTTGGTAAACATGATACTTTACCACCATATTAAAAATAAACTGCTACCATACTTTACTAAATAATTCACTCAAAAGGATAAATCAATTACTGCGTGCTGGATAATGTGGCAAGTATCAAGAATTTTCTAATTACCCACCAAATATTAGCAAGTTCAATAGGTTTACACAATTATAGTTTTTGAGGTAATAAGTAAATAAACAAAAATTCAGGTCTCGACTGGAGATTGTTCACGCCTCTATATTTTGGTATCACAATTGCAGTAGACAAAATATTATGTCATGCCAATATGAACACACTTATTTCATTTTATCATGAGAAATGAATAAACAGACTTTACATAATGTTTCAAATAAATTTATTTAAATTGACTTCATGATAGTAAAATTCAGCTGGGGCCCCTTACTAAGTTTATCTGATTAAAAGGAAAATAAGGTCCATTGTTTACTAAAAAATTGTCAGGAATTTTCTTATATAAACCACGTTTTCTTAGTGTGACAGATTCCAATATACAATTTACTGTTAAATATATTAAATAATCATAGTGAGTTGTTGGATATAAGGGTTCATAACTGTGCGATGGTTAAACACACTGCTTTGGTCCTCAACAATGGTGTACACAGGCGGTCCGGCTGCTTGCCATTACAGCAACCTGCCATAGTTATATTCCTCGGTGACTGGAGTCGTGGTTAGCTCCAAAAGTAAAGCGCTGGTTTGAAAGCAGAGGTTTGCCGGAACTCGGAAACAGGGAAAATCCAACAGGCGATCACAGAAGTTGAATTTGAGGTTGCAGTAGAGGTTGCACCCTCTGTAACCACGTGAAAAGAAACCTGGAACTTAGTCATGCGAGCAAAGCCTCTAACAGGGATTAGAAACAATGGAAGATCACTTATCCACGCTGGAGGGGTTGAAAAACTTGTAAAGAAAGGTGTAGCCTAGCACCCAGTCGTTTACTTCTTCAAAAAATAAGTAAAAAGGGCCAAAATCACTAAACTGCGCGACTACTAGGACATTTCTTGTAGCTAAAAATCACACGAAATGGGTTCTTCAAACAGTCACTCTCCTCATGTCGCCACGCATTGCAACTTTACTGAAGGACCTGGCACAGTAACAGCCTTGTTTTTCATATAATATTCCAGCAGTGGATGAAGGTACATCATTAGATGTAAACTCTGCAGTAGACTTCGTACAATCATTGGCTTGCATCATATTCATTAAAAAAAACTGAGTCTTTTCCACCGTGGCGACATGCGTCATCTACTTTGTCTAGTTACTGCTCTATATATAAACTTACTAACATATTTTGTCAGTTAGATTTAAGAATTTTTGTGCCTCCACTCAAACATACATTTTATCTATAGGCCGTTCAAGGTAAAGTGAGCACTTTTGAAGCCCTAGTTACTTTTTTCTTTCAACCAATTTATATCCTTCCATCACATGTTAATGTAAACCCTGCCATGTGAGTAATAAACACAGTGTATACATTCACCATACCCAAAACCAAAAGTCAGAGGCCACAATTAAATGTATTTATTGGTTATTATGTCAGATGTAACAGTTTCAAAAAGTGCTCACTTTACCGTGAACGGCCTATAGTTCCTTGATCGTGACGGAAAAGCACATTTGAAAATTACAGCTTTTGACTATTTATATTTTCCTCATCATAATTCCAATGCATGCATGGCTTCATAAAACCTGAAAGAAAAAAATTATCCTCCACTTGCTCACACGTCAAATACTCCCCCACACACCTACACACGCTATACATGGTTCACAATCGCTCCACATGCTTCACATGCCGACTAACTCCAGCAGATTGATTCCAGCCGACTGACTCCAGCCGACTGACTCCTGTGACAATTAAAGATAATCTTATAAAGAAAGTGCCGATTAATAACAGCAGGAGATGTGCAGATTTGTGGAAATATTTTATTTGTTAAAATCATGAAAATGACAGCGGTCAATATAAATATGTGAAGAAACATAACATAACCCTCGTAATGTCGTAACTGACAATGAAGCTTAGAAAATACTTCTGTTCTGACTGGGAAGTGTTTCCTGAGGTTGTGTGGTGGGCAAATTTTTTAAGTAATTTGTCGTGTGAAATGGATGTTAAATAGATAGTTAATATAATTTTACAGGTGTTTTTTCCACCGCCCGTGAAAAGGAATGCTTTATTGTCTCGTGGTCTGGTGCTCGATTTTTTAAATTAGCGTTACACATTTTTTTTTTCTCGTATGAATGCTAATACGAATGCAAATTTCCTTCATAAGTGGGGGGGGGGGGGAACACGACAGGGGTTAACAGTTACATTTTTATACAGACCATACAATTTTTTTTCATTGTAAATTTATTTTAAAACATTTTTCTTGGCTTTGCTACTTTAAAAAAAAATATATAATCTGTTTTAGTTTGATCTACCCTTCCTGCCATTCTAGACATGGATATATATCTTTCTCGTTCGTGTTCGCCTATTCGACTCTCGTAAAAGAGTAGCGTGAGCTTACATTTTTTAGGTGGCGTGCAAGTTAAAATAAAAATAAAAAAAGTAAAGTTTATATCCTTTTGAGATGGGTCAAGTTGCTAGGTCAAAAACGGGAACAAATAAATACTCGGCCAAGAAACCATCCCGACATTCACCTAGAGTGTTTTTAAAAAATAAATTCTGCTGAACGAGTCGAGTAGCGAACCCAGGTCCATCTGAATATGGGTCTCCCCTGGTGTTGACTTTTTCTTGCAGATATCATCTGTGTTTATTATACTATGAATTTAAGTTGGCGTTAGTGAGAAATAAAACAAGCTGCTGGAGTGACAAACTACTCTATGGCCTCCTCTCAGCTCACCAGTGCGCTAGGGCAAAGTCCAATTTAACACCCGGTACAGCTCAAATTATATCTGCACGTGCCTCTCCTCTCGTTTACTTCTGTAATGGGACTCGCGCTTTTGTCTTAATAGTTTTCTAATGCGTATATGAATCTCGCCTGCAATTGGGTTAGTTCGGGCTCTGTGTGTGTGTGTGTGGGGGGGGGGGGGGGCGATGGAAAAAAAAAGGGGGGGGGTGTTTGTGTTTGACACAAGGGTAAGTGGAGAATGGTATTTTTTTCTTTAGGTTTCAGTGAGCCGTGTATGCATTGGCATTATGATGAGAAAATGATACCTTGTCAAAGGATGTAGGTTTGGAATGTGCTTTTCCATCACAGTAAAGCAACTAGATAAAATGCCTGTTTGAATGGAACCATAAAAATGCTTAGATCTCACTGACGAAATATGAGAGCAGTAGCTAGCCAAAGTAGATACACATGTCGCTACTGTGGAAAGGACTTCGGTTTCTTTTCATGAATATGATGCAAGCCAATGATTGTATGAAGTCTACTGCAGAACTAATATGAATGTACCTTTATCCACTGCTGGAATATTACATGGAAAACAATGCTGTTAGTGTTCCAAGTCCTTCAGTAAAAGTTGCAATGCGTGGCGAGATGAGGAGAGTGACCGTTTGAAGAACTCATTTCGAGCGATTTTTAGCTGCAAAAACTGTCCTAGGCAGTCCAATCGACGTGAAAACTTAAATAAACACATCAAGGCTGATAAATGTAGTGTTTTTTTCGTCCACTGTGAAACTGCATGTGATGACTTCGTTACATCCTGTTAATACGCTACATAAAATCTTTGCAGGCGACGAGGTAACTCGCATCATGAAGCATCAAGACAATGACCACATGCAGTTTATGCAAGGTGATACAATGAAGGAACACATCGAGATCTGCAAGGGTTCGTCTACTGGAAGCCAGCAAGTGATGTCACCAATACCTTCTGCTACATCTATGGGTACTGTTTCCGCAGACGATTATGACGAGACAGTTAATGCTAGTGACGGAATGAGTGAGTCGGTATGCGTAGAATGTACACTGGCAACGCGTGTACGTGAAGTCAAGGAACTTCAAAATAAATGGCCGTCGGCTCTAAATACTGACGATGACCACGTGACTCCTAGAAAGAAAAGTAAACTTGATATTGAGGATGAAACAGGAGGTGAAGACGATTATGAAGACAGCATTGATGATAATGACTATGACGACAGTGCTAATGTTGAAGACGATGATGATTCCCTCGACGTTCGCACACATTTCCCCAACGAGTTTCCTTCGAAAAGTGATGCTAAGAAGGCAGAAGACGCCGAGGACGATCGTTACATATTTCCCGAAGACCCGAAGGAACTTGATAGACTCATATATTTGATTGACTTACAAAACCGTGAGTATGACGTGCGCATTGTTGAGATATTTTCTATCATTAGTAAACTGAAGGAACAGGACAACATCGAATGATGTGATGAATTGTTTTCTTCTGAAATTGTAATTACAAAAGAATAAGTTATTATAAAATCATTTTTTCCCTTTATTCCTGTGTGTTGTATCATTCTATCCATCACATCCTTAAAATTAATTGCTCAATTTTTTTAATGAGATACCCTAAAATTTGATTTTATAAAAAAAATCTCCACTTGATATTACGTTTTTTAAAATAAAAATACTCACATTTAAGAATAAAACAAAAAATTTAATATGTCAGTTTACATACTTTGACGGAATGGCCAATGCCACCATTCGATATAGACTGATAGCAGGCGACATAATCGAGAAATTAAGGCCACCTATGTGTTAGAAATAGAATCCCGTATGGAGGGTGCCGAATGCACCACCTATACTTTAAGGACATAAACGAATATGGCTGCTGCCTGTTAGGTAAATCGATATTTGATACACTAGCCACACCTAGGTGATAAAAACATATGGAATCCAGTATGGTAGTGGAACGAAGGTGAGAGACAAACTCCAGCAATGTATAGACAAATGACGAACGAAAAAAACACGATGGCCCCACTCCAATGACGTATAAACAAATTACATACGAAAAAAACAAAATGGCTGCCCCAGCATTGGTGACAATAGTTGCAGTACCTACAGCAGTGCTGCCATCAACTTCTTCAAGCATGACGCTGACAGCACTAGCGACTTCTTCGGATGGGTCACCTATAGCAGTGTTGCAATCGATGACTTCGTCAAGGCTTCGTTGATGCTATGGCGAGAAGATATTTACTAAATGCTACAATGCTCGGAGACATGAGGTCAACTGTATTCAGAATGTGGGGCGTGCTACTTTTGAATGTGAAAAATGCAGATCGCAGTTTGGTCGGTGAAGTGACAACCTGAAGGGACATCTCGAAACCTGTACCGGCCTACCTTCACTTTCTGCTAAGTATTATCTGTCAACATTGGATCGGAGCTGTACTGAGATGGTAACTGACGCGACAAGCATTGGAAAATCATCGAAGCAGCAAACTTCAGCTGTAAATGCCATTGGCAGTTCGTTGCTTTCATCAAGACTTCCATGAAGCTAATGTGACAAGACTTTCGCAAATGCTAATGAAGTACGAAGTCATGAAAATAATGCATGTGTAAGGAGTACCGTCTGCATGGGATATCGGTGTGAGAAGAACTTTAAACTGTTTACATGCATACAGTTTAAATAGACATTTTAAACAATGTAAAAGTGATGAATAATTCACCGATGTTGAACGAGCAGATGATCCTACTCCTGTGAAGTTTACAGCGAAAACTGGCCTAGTGAAGCTTCAGCTGGTGAATGAGATGCTACTTCTGTCTCTTCGTCATCGCAATCTACGAAAATAACCTGTAAGATGAAGCCGAATGCAAATTGATTTTCCTGAAGCGATCTGCATTCAGGGGTCTTCTAAAAGATTATATTGCTCCGAATCTAACAGCTTCGACGAAAGATGTTTGTTCATTTCTGGTATATACGAAACAAAATTTACTAATCAAACTTACAGAGGAGGTGGAAAAGTACAGTGCTGTGAAATATAATATATGGCTGGAATGCAGTTATAGTAAACCAGAGCCATACAATGATGAGCATGCAAGGAAGGCATTCAAGACCCGGAATGTACACACACACACACACACACACACACACATATATATATATATATATATATATATATATATATATATATATATATATATATATATATATATATATATATATATATATATATATGACATCGAAGAGAGTGTTGAAAACAGCACAAAGAAGGTATGCAGTGGGGAAGAATAAATGGTGATGAAGGGCTCTGGCTTGACGCTCGATTCGCTAGATCATCTGCAGCTGAGAACGAGCGAATTCTGTCCACTTAACACATAGGCAATATATTGGTGTCTTTATCTTTGGTATGGATTATGAACACATGAAATATCCACGTTTCGTGATATCACAAAGTGTATATATGGAAGGAGCCTAGGTAAGTCAGAAGCCCATGTATTGATAATGACTATTCCTCTAAGGGGCCTAAGGGGCTTACACTGCTGAGAAGTATATATCTGGGTCTCTTTTCTACCGCAATGATACTTACTGTAAACATGTAAGGCCATGCAAAGTTAAAGTTCAGGCCTAATCGATGCTTCGGGGCCTGATCTGCAACAGAGATTTCTTGCGGCCTCCATCGGCGGAGTGATGGATAGCGATTTCGATCATGTGGGCCGACTACAAAAATCTGCTGCTAACATTATGAAAGACGAACCTGGTGCCTCATCACCAGGATCAACATCTCTTTCCACGAAGATATCTTCATCCATGATTCCTGTTCCTTCCGAAATGACGACAGCCGAACCATCTGAGACTGCTAGTGTATCATCTATGGAATTTCAGTCGCTAATCGGTGTCTGTTTTGCTGCAAGGACTTTGCCTTCAAGCTTACTGCACTCCGACACGAAGTTTATAAGTGCCAGAATAGTTGGTTTCATGTTTAACGAAGGACTGAGATTTTTATAAGGATGCACACTTAACATGGACGAATATGAATATTTTTGAGTGTTTTTGTAGTAATATATTTTAACAAATTTAAAACACAAAAATATAATATTTTTTCTTATTAACTCTATATTGTAACCAGTCTGTTACAACACGTTTTCGTCAAAAACATCACAATGAAGTAAATATTCACCAATCATTATGGTTATAAAGGGATTAGACATACATACCTGGAGCTATAAATTATACTTGCAAACAGAATTTCACGAGCCCGTCTCCTAAGAGTTCGCAAATTATAATCGTATATACCTATCACATTTCTTTGCTTATGAGCCGACTTGAGAAAATGTGGGCATGGTATGATTTAAGATACAGGCCCAACTGAAAAAAAATTACGAGCTCTACGATACATCGCTTACTTTAAAATGTACTTAGAATGCAAACGATCATAAATTTACAATGAATTTTTGTAAACAAAACATCCTATTCGGAATAGTTCTTGAGGTTATCGTGATTGATACCAATAATGCAATGGTTATAAGATAGTGAGAAAATATATGCAGTATGCATAATACACAAAAACCAAGCTTGATATTGGTATGAGGAAATGTGCTATGATCGATTTTTATGACTTTGGAGCAGGGTGAGCGGGGTTATGATATTACATGATCCTGGATGCTTAGAATTTTGTGGGCTAAGTGGTGATGGCGTATAGGGAAGGCACGATGAGTAAGGGGGTGAGGGGAAGAGATGGTGTGGAGAGAGGTTTGGTGTGGGGGTTGAGGGGAGGATGGTGAGGGGTGTGAGGGCCTGATGAATGGGGAGGGGGTGAGGAGGTGAGGGTATGATGGTGATGGGGGAGGGGGAAGAGTAAGTTAGGGCGATGAGGGTGTAGAGAGGTGTTGAGGTGGGTGAGGGTGTTTGAGATGGGGTGGTTTGAGGAGAAGGGTTGGCTGTTGGTGTGTGGTGAGTAGATGCGTGGTAGGATGGAGGAGAGGTGTTGGTAAGGTGGGTGGTGGGGTGGTACGTCATCTCCTCGTAGCGACAAGTGACCGAACGTTTTTAAACCCCGCCCAGGTAAAGGCAATAGCCAACAACGGGCCAGTTGCTTTCTCCGCATGCTTTTCTCTTGGCAAATCCAGTGAGTGTTTTGAAATCTCTGGGAGGAAACGGTTTCCTACATTCTTCGACCAATGGGAATGCAAGCTGGAGGGCAGTAGCCAGTAGCAGACGTATGGTCACTTGTCGCTACGGTAACATGGTACACCCCCGGGTGATGGTACTGAGTTTTGATTATTGGTGGGTAGGAGCATAACTCTTAAATCCAATATGTTGGTCCTGACATTGGCTTACATAATCTATATGGCGTCACTATCGTATGCGCCTTGAATAGACGAGTCTGGTGATACATGACACTCAATACTTATGCCTTAATTTTTCTAATTATAATAATATATCAAAAATAAAAATAATATATTTTAATTTATCTTATTGGCTCCTCAGATTACAAATTGTGGCTGATTTTCGGGATACCTCAGCCACAACGAGTAATCAGTCAGCCACATTGAGGAGCAAGCACTTTTTTCAGAAAATTTTGGAAATTTAGGAGGGTTTAGGGGGAAGAAGAGGAATTTTGGGGGCGAAACAGGATTTTTCGAAAGTTAAACGGGCCATTTTAAGGAAAAAAGCTAATGATTTTATCAGTAAAATGGTCGTCCCAGGCCGCCGGCCACGCCTGTGACGTCATCGCGGCAAACTACTACCTCCTATCCCGGATCCCGTTGTGCCAGAAAGAACTTTGCATAACTACTCAAGTGCTTCACCGTGCAGGGGGATATGCAGATAAGTGAAATATGCATTTGTTCAGCATCAGTGGAAACAAAGATATTACATAGCAATGGCCTTCACTTTTTGATTTATCATCTTACAAGTGTTCGAAATTTGAGTATACCTCCTCTGACTGAAGTTTGGTGTAAAATTTATGCACTACATATAAAATAATATCTAATATATGACTTTTAATAAATTATGCATAATTTATGTAATATGGAATATTTAATGTATAATTCATTATAAGCAGCATACAATGTATAATGCAGATTATATTAAATATAATTAAAATGAATAATATATGGAATATAATGAATAAAATATAATATCTGCTATATATAAACACGAACACCTTTTTGAATAAACAAACGTCCACATCACTGTTTTAAATAAAGTGATTTCGTTACTTCCGTTGGCAGTTCAACACTTGAAAGCGAATGATGGGGACATACGCAAAATATAGTGTTATTTAGTTCATGTTTAAAAACATATGAGAATGAACTTTAATTTTCGTTTCAGTAGCGAGATTCACCTACTGTCCGCGCGCCAGCTCTGAAACCCTGGCAGGAATGCGACCTTGGAAAGCTAAGCCGGCCACGCTACACGACTGTACTATCGTACAAAGAAAACATTCACTCACTTCAAGGCAGCAGGGTCGCTAATGGTGAACCCGGATTTTCTTGTTCACTGCTTGAACTGCACGCTCCTGATGCACTGGAGGAATCACTACTGTCGTCAAGACGTACAACGATACTGTCATTACATCTGATAAAACACCGTCCTTCCCGTATTCAGTTCTTCAAGCTTCTGTCATTACATCTGATACAACACCGTCCTATTCCCAGTATTCAGTCTCAAGCTTCTGTCATTACATCTGATACAACACCGTCCTATTCCCAGTATTCAGTCTCAAGCTTCTGTACGTGGCCACAGTACTCTTCCCAGTCGGTCTTGGTTACACTGTCCTACAGATGACTGCGGGAGGTTAGGAGCAAGCTTCTCGGTAACCCACTCTATGACATTAACACTGGCTGTGATAGTCGCCACTGGCAGTGCCGGCTTTATAGGCAAGGAGAGCATTTTCGATAAATCCGTCAATACCTCCAGCGTGTACTACAATTAATCAGTTACCCGAATTCACATTAGATCGTATGCCAAACACCTCTTCATGTTGCCAACATTTACCAAACGTTAAATTACAGTCTATCCATGTCACGTTTATGTAGATAATTTGTTTCCCCCTTGTCTGTGCTGTTTCATTGCAACTTGATAGTCAAGATACGATGTGAGGTCTCTCAATTAGTATGTTCCTGTGGCTTTGCGATTTTTTCCACCGAAAACCTATTTGTTTTACCACCTTACGCAACGAAGTATGCGACCACGGAAAGTTCATTTTCTCCTTTACAACGGGCAGTAATTGTGCAATGGTAGGGACACGTTTTTCCTGAGTATAAAAATCCCTAATCGTCCGCCAAATTACACATTGATCAAAGTCATCAATATTCACGACAGTATGTTCCGGCCTAGTTTTCCGTCGTTTACCCAGCGTGTGCAAGCTACCGCCCTCCCCCACTGTTATATACTTCTTTCTGTTCCTTCCGTATCTTTTTAACTATCGTCTGCGACACTCCAGCGTAGTCTGCAGCTCTTGCTGTTGCCTGGTTTACTGTGAAAGCATAACGTTTTTGTTTCGCCTCTTCATCACGCTTTGCAATTCTATTACTTCTATTCTCCGGCCCTCGGAATGCACGGTGGTGTTTTTCTTCCGGACAGACATAACACTCGCAGTGGCGATGTTCATGACACTTCGGAGCTAAATGTGTTACTACGGATAGTACATGCGTGGCCACGCTCCCCACTCCCCGCTGTCACTCACTGCCCTGCCTTCCTCTTTCCTCATACCCCGCAGTTTCAGCGGTCGCACGAGGACAGTCCCAGTAGTATAAAACTTTTCTGGACTTACAATATTATATTAGTAAATTACTTAATTTTTTGTGTTAATGTCACAGATTCTCGGTACCGAAATAACTGCTTCTCTTGCAAATGTACAAACGCGAGACGTTCTCTGACAAATAATTTATAGATTTGCAGATAACTTTTTTTTCCAGTTCTCTTACATTTTCCAGCGTAGGTGTCGTCCTTTCAGGCAACATTCTGTGGTAGCGTGTCTCGTGTCTCGTCAGACAGTAGGAGAAGCCCGTTAAAACTGCACAGCGATGCGTTAAGCGAGCGTCTGAACGACGGAGCGGGAATCTTTGGCGCGGATAAACGACATTCCTCCGCGTAATGGCATGCACAAACCATTCGCGCTCCCGATGGTTCGTGTTTCTTGCCCATTAGCCAAGAACTCAGATCACGCGGGAGTGCGATCGTCATTTTTAACACTCTGTGCTGTTATCAAAGCCCCTTCCGTAACGGCGAAAGGCAAGAGCAGTAAAGAATATCTGAATAGGATCTTGTCAGACGATGTCCTCAGAATGACAGTAAAAGCGAACGATATGAATAACTTCCAAAGTACTCATAGACGTCTTTCTGTACATTTATGCCAGACACATCTAAACCTAAACGCAACAGTCATAAAACTTCTCTGACGACACACAATTTCTTAAAACCTTTTTGTACGTATGCCGTTGTCGAAAACACAATTTTTACCTAACAGGACTGGTCGAAAACTGGAAGAATTTAAAATAAGGAATGATTTTATTTTCATATTATACCGAAACATGCGTTTCATATTTGCATTTATTTGTTCCTTTCTTGTAGTGCAAATCAATTAATTAACTGATGCTAGCACTCAGAACTCCAGTTTAAGGTTGTAATTATAAAATTAGACGATTCGTTGCCTAAACTATTCCCATACATAGAATTTATCACATCTGTAGAATTTGTTTCGTTTTGACTGGTACCGTCAAAAATATATTGAATATTACGTATTTATTTTTATAATGTTGAGCTACATATTAATCTGTGTAAGTTGGTAATGGTTGATAACAACGTATTGGTTGTAATAATAAGGAATGCACCCCAATATAAGCCCTATGTCACACGGGTGAATTCAAATCAGGTAACCGACGCCACACCTCTCAACTGCTGCGTGTACGATAGTAAATATGTAAAAAAAAAAAAAAAAAATAAAAAAATAAAACTACTGAATAAGAAACTTATGTGTAGAACACGTCACAACAATAGTATTTCTATAAAACAAACATGTGTATACTAGTATTCTACATTTCCATACCACTGTAAGGCTTAACAATACTAATTAGATGTTCTACATAATGAGACGTTACAATACACTGTCTACAATTTTTATAGCAAAATACTTAGTTTGTACTGATTATTTTCAAACACACGTGTAGTCATTTACAATGAACGGTATCAATAAAAATAGCGAACTCTATACACACAAAACTTTTACAAACATATTTTCAAACTACTGAGCTACTCCTAAATATCCCTTTTAATTCCATGAACCGAATATTCTTGTAATACTTATCTCACCATGTAGTCCAGGAACTACTTCTCAGTGCGTCTGCAGCTTACCCTTTATTATAACGAGCGTTAAAAAAAAGTATTCCATATTTTACGGGGAGGTAGTATGCACCAAAACATGACAAAAATGTCTAATAAACATGGGTCCTATAACCCATACCTTAACAGCTATGACCACTTGTTCACCATCGCTACTGTAAACCTGCATATCTTCGTAACGTGAGCTCGGATTATTAATTTCCATAATAAACATGTATGGACTCAAGAAAATCCTCACGCAGTTGAAGAAGTAAAGCATCAGCACTGATTTTCAATCAATGTATGGGCAGGAATTATTGGCGATAGACTAATTGCGCCTTACTTACTACCAAACAGACTGAATCGTGCAATGTATCATGATTTCACAGCAACCGAATTGCCTGTCTTGCTGGAGGATGTGCCATACCTTCGAAGTCTAGACATGTGGTTCATGCATGATGGAACACCGGACCCATTTCCCCCCAAATGTCCGAGAACACCTAACACAGACATTTAATGGGCGATGAATTGGTCGGGGAGGACCAGTAAGTAGGCCCTCATGTTCCCCTAACCACTATCCCTTGGATTTCTGGTTGTGGGGACATCTGAAGATTTTGGCGTATGCAACCCTCATCAATGATGTACAAACACTACAGGAACCCATTATCAATGCCTGCTAGAACATCCTAGACCAACCCGGAGTGTTTCAAAGGGCACGTGATTCCCTACGACGTAGGGTACAAGGATGCATTACTATGAATGAACGTCACATTGAGTACCTCCTGTAGCGATGGTGAAAAATTGCTCGTTGCTCTTATGGTATGGATTTTCGGATCCATGTTTATTAGACTTTTTTTTTCTTGTTTTGGTGAATATTATCTCCTCTCAAAATATGGAATACTGTATTTTTAACAACCTGTATAGTACCAAAAGTAGAACTCCCCTACTTAATCAGGGGTTTTAAACGTCAAAATTTTAATTAAGCTATTCAGAGGGCTAAAATATAAGATAATAGTCTCTTTTTCTTGTAAATATCGCCACATGCCACGCTGCGGGCTTCCGTATGACAACGCTCCAACACGTCACGGTGATACTAGCGCTGCTAGGCGGCGAGTTTGGAGGGACTCTTCGCCCCGCCATCAGTATATAACTGTGTACGTGGCGTGACGATCATCCGCGGCGCCTCGACCGTCGGCGCCGCCCTAGCTTGACCGGCCACCATGGCTGCCTGCCTCGCCCAAGGCAGCGCAGGAAAACGACGTCCTGTTTCCGCATCAAAAGGTAGGGCATCTGCTTTACGTAGTTGCGTTTCATTTCGCAACAATTTGCAAAAAAAAGTACGGGCGTAAATCGTAAACGTTTTATGTCCGGTTGCACCAACATCTTCCCCGATCCGAGATCGAATGATCCTAGTTCCGAACCAGGATCCAGTTTGTTCTTGGTTCCAATGTAAAAGTGTTGCACCAACGAAATTTCATGATTCTGGATCTCCGATTTGTCGATCATGGTTCCAAAGTGAGAGATCGAGATTAAGTATGAGACAAATTTTGCTATTTGTTCGTAATATATGACGTCATGGAAGTAGGCGAATTTTTCCCTATAGATAGAACTATATGCGCGATGTTTTATCTGTTTTAAGTGAATTATTGTTGTACTTATTTTACTGAATAATATTCAAGCGCGTATAATGGTTTTATAATTTCCCAAGAAAACAATCGAACGTAGTTCTATCTATTGGTGTATTATAAAACTACATTTGTCAACGATGGCTGCTGATCTCGGATCGATCATTCGAACCACTAATTTCGGCGGATTGAAATGAACCTCACCTCGATCTCCAGTCCAGTTCTGAACTCGAATGGTACAACAGTTTTCTGATTAGATCTTAGATACGATCTTGGATCCAGTTTCGAACCACGATGGTGCAATCGGGCATTAGACGTGTTGCTAGGCGGGCTGTACGTAGCGGGCAGGCGGAACATTTGACGAAAACAAGACGCCCTGTCTCATCTAATTGCGGCCAGTGAGAAACTTGTAATTTTTATACTGTGTAGTAATGATCCTCGGAGAATCCGAGGAAAAATACACACTATACCTTAATTTAAATTATGTATTGAGTAAAGCCGACACAATGTTTTGCTGTAAAACCACATCCATATTCGCGGATCTTAGAATCATTACTGATAGAACTCATATGGTGGCAGCAAATCATATGTGAAACGATTATCTGAAATTTAACTTACTATACGTGCAGCCAAACTGTATTATAATGAGTTATGAATATTGGTGCATGAAAATTAACTACGTCATCAAAGCTTTATAACGACAGGTGTTATAGCATTGTACAGAATAAAGATTTAAATAATTAAACATTTTTTAAATGCAATTTAATACTTTCAGTCAAGCTAGTATAGTCGCTTTTGATTTAATCTTGCAGAAATCCGTTGAATCAGAAATTAGTGTGATTAAATTTGCGTGAAAGACGCACGTTTTATTTCAAATAAACGCTTATTTTTTAAACTATTTAATAGTACAATTATCTGCCACATCTTTTAAGTCTAACGGGATAAGGGATAAGGAGATGTACGCTAAGGCAGATCGTATTTCTGCTCTTTCCATAAATTTAAATATCTGAGAGTGTCATGAAGATGGGCTTATGTAACACAGTCCTTACACGGCCACCAAACTGGCGCTTTAAGAGCGCTGCAGTGCATTTGAAATCTCATTTTTTTTGTTAACTAGTAAACGCGCTGTTATGAAATGGCCGGGCCTTAGCTGAACGCCCTGCCTGATCACACCTTCAAACATTGAACCAGGGCACGAGCGTAACTGCAATAACACCTCGCGAGAGACAGTTACATAAACTTCCTCCACCGGCCAATAAACGGGGCTAAAAATATTTTTAAAAATGCCCCCGATATAGGCCAGCGTAACACTGGGAGCGGCGACTTTTGTAATCGGAGCAGCGGACCAAGAAGACATGGAGATGGGCATGTCCAGCCGTCGTTAACCGCCTCCTAGAATCAGCCTCCAGCAACATGAACAAGGTGGGGCTTCCCAATTAGATTTTAATAGTGGCGCGCGGTAATAAAACTTATTGTAATTAATTAGCATCTTGGTATTCCATTTAAGCTCCCCTGATCAATAGTCAAGTAAATAGTTATTGTATAATACTTATGTTCAATAGACCCCATCTTATACGTTTGTGCTCTACCTAATCATGACTCATTATTTAGCTACGCCCATAGCCCCTTTCAGGTTTGACTTAAAAGCTAATTCGTAACAGCGCGTCCAAAAAGTTTATCCGCTAAAATACATACACCTCTTACTAGTCTTGTATGGTACTTCAACAGAGAAGGCACACACCTTGGAAACATTTTAATGTCCTCGAAATGTTTCTCGAAATATACGAACCGGATTCGCACGAAAACTACAATAAAGTGTGCTGGACTTTGATACAGTGTCGCGTTCAATAAATTGATAGGGTGACCGCTTAAGTCCCGTACTTGCAGCGATAGTGCTCCACTGCACGAGAGTTCAAAACTTTGCGCGTAGAAGCGATATCATTTTACATGCTCCGGCCGGCGTCGTCCATTGCTCTTCGTCTATTTTTGGCTCGCGCATGCGTACACGCATAAATACTATTCACGATAAAGTAAGCACTTTTGAAATCAACCGTAGAGAAAAGTTACTGCCCCTACCTGCATATATTTTAACGGGCGCACTGAGTGAAATGCGCCCAGTAAAGTTAGTAAAGATTGATGGGAAGTAGTTCCATATCTTAACGTCGAATAAAATGTGTTAAGTAGTAAACATTCTTATAACTTAAATTATTATATCTTTCGCTTTCTGTTTTTTAAATGCCTTCAAGTGCAAAAATGAGCAGAAATGCACCTTCGCCAATAAACCAGTGGCTTCTTTACGGAAGTTTTCTTTCCACCTGCGGCGAAGATCGTTTCTGCATCGCAAAGTGTGAATGGAGATATTTGGTCGGCTCTTAACAGCGAGGTCTTGAGAGGAAAATTGAAAAGGGGGATAGTATCGTTAAACGTCACACCACCTGAAGTTTCTGTTGTGACTCAGATGTTAGATGTCTGACGGCCTTGATTACGCCGTAGCGAGAGCTGACTTAGGCGTGACGGCGATCTACAGAGGAAGGTTGGTCGGCAAACTTCCACGTAACTCGGCGGTGATAAGTAGCGAGTGAGCGAGAGATTTGAGGCACAAGTAGAAAAGTTTCCAACGCAGCAGTGCGCAAGAGTGTACGACAAGCACAGTCCATTAAAAAGAAGTAAACACACTGCAAAAATTATCAGAAAAGTACGATTTCTGATTCATGAGAATGAAGAATGCCCTTGGTTTATAACACTGTAAAATATTTTCCTAGAATTTATTTGTTTAAATGTTTTAAAAATCAATTAGTAGGAGCAGTTTTTAAATATAAATTTTAAGTGTATTTCTATTCTGAATGCTTTACAAAGTACTTATTTCAACCCTTCTTTTTCTGAATGCTTTACAAAGTACTTATTTCAACCCTTCTTTTTCTTCAAGCAAGAGTAATATAACTACTCTGGTTTGTATGTAATAAAAAAATATTAATTGTATTTACATCCGTTTTAGCCAATAAAATTATAATTTTATAACTAAAATAAATGCAAATAATATTAAATATAAAAAATAGTTGTTAAAATAGATATGAATATTATTGTATTCAACAACAGTAGTAAATTATTATGAATGCCTTAGTTGATACCCCGTTGGGGCGTGAATTGAGGGGAAGGAGCACAGACGGAATGAAAGTGAGAGGGTAACTTGAATACTCCAAGAAATCCCGCTGGCCAACAGCAGCGTTCACCATGTTTTCTGCATGTAAAAATGCGGGTGTTGTCCCACCGGGAATCGAACCAAGTTCGTCGCGGCGGGAAGCAAGTTGTCTGACCACTACATCACCGTGTTCTCCTGACGGTGATATAGTTTCTAGTAAAGTCGGCGCTTTAGACGCAAAAAATTCGCTTTACGAATGAAAATGGATACTGTAAATAAATGCTTAAGTAAACTTCCTAAACTTTAAAGGAAGTTTTTGGTCTATACAAAATATTGGAAATTTCCCGCATACTAAGCTGCAAATATAAGAATGCTACTATGTAAATCTTCGGAACCTTTCTACGCGTTTGATAGCTTCCTTTACAAATGCAGAAAATTCACCATTTATGTATATAAAACAGCTTTACCATATGCGCTTCCTAAATAAGTGTATATTTACGAACAATTTTTAGACTGTATCTATTTCTGCTCTGTTTAAAATGCTACATTATTAGGCTAAATATTTATCTCCTGTTGTCACATATAAAAGTATAATTACGGAATATTATATTAAATAAATAAAAATATACGTCCACAAACACTTTCTCTGGCTCTTTATTTTTGTTCATTGGGAAACGCTTTCGAATTTGTTGCTTAAACTAAATAGCTGATTTTTGAATGGCACGTGGTTCTTTCTTGTTAACCAAGTTTAAAAGTCACAGGATTTAAAAATAGTTACTGGCATTAAAATGTGCATAGGACTTAAAAGCTGTTCACGATCAAGTGAGCACTTTTGAAACCAACCTTAGGAAAACTCACTATCCCTACCTGCATATATTTTAACGGGCGCATTGAGTGATATGTGCCCAGTAAAGTTGGTAACGACGTATGGAAAGTAGTCTAATAAAAAGTGTTAGGTAACTATTTGTTATAATTTAAATGATTTCTTTCTCGTTATTTTTTTTTATGGATCGAAGTACGAAAATTAGCAGATTTGTAAAATATTAACTTTTCTAATATTTTCACAGTTTCACTAGAACGACGCATGAATGATGCGACGAGGCCCATGACAATTAATCTTACTTAAGGCGGAAGAATAATACACAACGTGCATACAAGTAGACCTTAAGCAGGGTTTACAAAAATGCTCATTTTACAGTGAACAATCTATACCACCATTACCGTGCCTCGCCAGCAGAGAATGCAAACTAGCCACTCGGGCAGCGGCCACCCTCCTGCCCCGGGCACGTGCTTGATGATGGATATCAGTTCCCCACAGGAAGAATAGCCGTGCGTCGCGGGACAACAAAGGGGCATTGAAACCGGGACCTTAATTAGTGACTGGTCAAACTAACGCCTCCTCCTCCTGCCTCCTAGGCACGGATGATCATTCACCCGGCCGACAAAGCCGGCGTTTCGGGGTACGGTCGACCAGACACTGCCGTAACGTAAGTAGGTAGGCCACTAGAAGCGGTCGGCTGCAGCTTTGCTGGTATAAGCCACCCTTTGAGTGAAGCCAACAACGAACCGCACTACCTTCCACCACCCGACTCTAAATTAAAGAGGAACTTAGGGTTAACGTTGTTCGGTGACGTGAATTTATTATTTTATATATTTTCCATAGATCGTAAGATTTTACATTAAATATGATACCGTATTTAATTATAATTATATAATTAGGTTCCATGTTTTCTACGAAATAACGTGTCAAAAATGATTTTGTTTATTTTGACCAAACCAATCATGTGAACTAACTCACAAAAACGAAATAATATACCCTTAAAATGTTTTTCACGAACTAATCTAAAACATCTATAGTAGTATAAAATAGTATGTTCTGCTGCACCAGGCGTCAGGTGGTGGATAGGTGGATGGTAATTAGCATACTACCAGGCGTCATGTGGTGGATCGGAGGTGTGAAAATTTCACTTTTTTTCCGTCCAAAACATTCGATTTCGCGTACAAAAAAGTCACTTTTTCCCCTTTCCCCCACAGAATGTCCCGAACTTCCATCTCCCGCTGCCGGCCATCTTGGCAGCGAGTGTCAGAAAGTGCATTTGCTCAATTTAGCGCATTGCGGCTGAGGTTTGCCCAATGCGGATGAATCGGTCAGAGCTTCTCAAAGTCGGAGCTTCTCATTCTCGGCGGCCATCTTGGTATCGCCAACCTATGTCCATACAGGACAATTTTAGACGAGCCGATGATGTAGACCATTTTGGCGGCTGGCACCTTGCCGGCGGCGGTGGTGGGGCATCAAGACTTCGCGAACGATCGGATCTCGCATAACACTCCCACCCATGGGGTCAAATATGCCCCATGTTAACCAATAAGCATAGTTGGCTGTAATTACCGAACTGTTTAAGTTATAATTGTCAAATTAATAACATCGACATCAACTACTACTAGGAGAAGAGTCATGGGATCAAGTATGCCCAATGTCAACTTATAAGCATAGTTGGCAATAATTTCCAAACCGTTTAAGTAATAGTTGTTAAATTTATAATGCAGTCATCCATCCCGACTAGGAGAATGGTCGCAGGGGCAAATTTGCCCCATGTAAACTTATAAGCATAGTATGCTGTAATTTCCGAACCATTTGAGACATAGTCGTCAAATTCATAACATAGACATCAACCACGAATAGGAGAAAGATAGCAGTTTCAAATATGCTCGATGTCAACTTATAAGCATAGTTCGGTATAATTACCGAACCATTCAATTTATAGTCATAAAATTCATAACATAGACATTATCCTTGGTTAGAAGAAGGGTTGGTCGTGGCAAGTATGCCCTGTGTCAGTGTACAAGCATAGTTGGGTGTAATTTCCGAACCATTTGAGTTATAGTTGGCGAATTTATAACATAGACAAACACCACACACTCGTGCACACACACAAACACACACACACTTACTCGCATGCTCCCTCTTCAGCACCACGATCAGACACCTTCCACTCATCCTCGCGCTCTCTCTATCATGTGTCCTCACCCTCTGCCTGTCTCCATCACCCGTGCCCTGACCATACTTCCTCGCATGCTCGCCATCACCTGGACAAGCTCCACGAACTAGCTGTGTGCCGACCCCCGAGAACCTGTGTAACAGAGAGCAGACACCCTTTCGAACCTTGTGCTCAGGATTATCCATTTTCCTCGAGGGTCTGTACGACGAAGCCAACCCACCACCACAACCAGGAGTCCATCTCGACCACACAGGATGCCACATGACCAGAACAACAATGACCCACCCAGCCTAGGCAGGTGGTCGAGAATGCAATATGTAGCCTGGTCTGCTCAGAATACTATAATAAGGAGAAATAAATTTCATTGCCATCACAGTCACACACACAATTAAACCTAAGTTCCTAAATACACAATATATGATTGTCAAATTAATAACATTATCATCCCCAACAATGAGGGAGGGGGTAGCAAGGGTAAATATACAATATGACGACTTATAAGCATAGTTGGGTGCAAGTTCCATACTACATAAGATACAGTTGACAAATTCATAGCATAGGCATCATATAGGTTTGTTACTTACTAGCATGCTATTACTACATTATCCTAGGCAACCACCATCTTGCCACCAAACATACCCGAATCTTCAATGTGTGTACTTACTTCCAGATAGTCAGTCAGTACCACCGGCCGTGCACTCGTGAGCTGTGTACCGACACTACCATGTATGTATTTATGTAATGTAATACCACTCAAAATGAATACACAGTCATCGCTAGACAGCCGAGTCCCCACACATACATCAACACATCCTAGAACGATAAGCTTCCTATTACAAAACGAATCATCCACTACCTTAACTGGTGAAGCAGTGAATACTCATAGGCTATGTGTATATCTTGTCGTTGTTGTCATCTTCGTCGGCGACATGATCTTGCTGGAAGCGGAGACCACAGTGGCCAGTCCTGCCTTTCGATGCAGGATAGATAGCAACCAAGTACTACACCCCCACACCACCCCCTTGACATTGTATGTACTGGTATACAATTGAAAGGAACTAATACATGTAACATGAAACATCCTCGAGGTATCCCAGGTTCGATTCCCATAGAGAGTGGCTACAAGTACAATTAGAGATAGTCCTATGCAATGGTCTGTGTGTTCTAACGTCGCCTACTGGAGTGCACAAAAGGAAAAACAATACCTACCAAACCACACGTGCCTATTGCACAAGCGATGGTTAGACAAGACCATACATCATATGGCATTAGACAAAAGTCATGTAATTCCATCACTACTACAGATTGTCAGGATGGCCGAGCTGTCTCCGACCTGCACTCATCTATCAACCCTTTTGCAGTTAAAAATAGTCATACTCTGTCGTCGACCTGTACTCATGTACAAAACCTTGTTACAATTACAGACAGTGATACACCACATAGTTGGCTGTAAGTTCCGAACCATTTGAGATACAACTAGCAAAAATCATAATATAAGCCTACACATTGATCACTATCTCCGGCCTGCACTTGTGTACCAAAGCATGTAATAATAACAAGGAGGAGGGTAAGGGAACTCTCAGGGAGTGGTCAGGGAGGGTTCAACCTTCGCTGTAATATGAGAAAACACACACACACCCACACTAACATGCATACACACACAAACATACGATGTAAATGATCCTAGACCACTCTGGTCAAACAAACCCCCTTTCGAACAGGTTGAAACGAAACCATCACTCACGACCACACTGCGACCTACATACTTGTGTACCGAAGCTTGTAATTACAGTGAGTCGTACCCTGTATCAGTCCTTCAATGTATATCAGTCATACTCTAACCCACAACTGTGTACTAAACCTTCAATGCTCACAGCTAGTCTGTACCCCCACAACAACAACAACAACTGAGGACCGACCTGCGCTTGTCAGGTACCCAGACTTCAATGCACATCAGATACCCATTCATCGCCGATTATAGGCAACTGAGTACAATCGAATTAGATATGGTGAGCAAGGAGATATCACACACATTTCAACTACATACTTACGTACTCTGTTTGTAGAGCAGAAGACCTGTAGGTCGCGAGATAAACACACTGAAAGCTCAGAGCACAATGATCGCTCTGTCTTTATGTGTACGGTATACATCACCGGCCAAGAAAGTTCATCACAATCACTCTGTGTCAAAACACATATACTGGAAATTAACTATTGCATGTAGCCTGATGACGATGGAGTGTGATCCTTGAAAAAAATTAGGTACCAAAGGTTCAATTCCTGGTGAGAGTGTATGCTTACATGTCGGCAAACAATCGTTCATCGTCGATCCCACTGCCCATGAAGACGAGTGTGGAGCGACCATGACAGTCTACTCCATCCCTGACCTGCACTAGCGTACCAAACAGTTGCAATTACAGTCGGTAATACTCTGGCGACCTTAACTGCACTCATGTACCGACCAAGCCTTTTTTTTACATGCATGGGAAATCATTACCCGCAGCCCTGCCAAAACCTGAGCACATCACAAATACTTGCAGTCGTAGGTCACACTATACACACAATGACAATCCGAGACATGAACCGAGTAAAGAGCTATCACACCACACTCACATTTGACAACTATGTATGTACTTTGCTCTTAGATGATACAGGGCAGAGGTTTTACCTTAACGAGTGTAGCTGTTTCAGAAGACCTGCAGATCGCGAGCACATATCATCATCGTAAATTCACTGGAAGCAATGACTGCTCTGCATTCCCGTACACCCAATATATTATCGATTACATGTTCGCCAGTAGACAATCTTTCACTGGAGGGGGATGCAAGGTCCCACTGCCAATAACGTTATAAAGAGACATCATCTACAAGCACTAACCATACATTACTGGCACAGTGAATGTATCTTGTATACACACGACAGGAAGTGTTCGAAGGAAGACTAAGTTGAGTGTGTACAAGTGTAAAGAGGCCACCTTCACAGCCAGCAGTCGAGACATCGCAAACTAACTTTCCATGTTCGTAATTATAGTCATACTCTGTCTCTGACCTACATTCATGGACTGAGCCTTCACAATTATAGCCAGTCATAACACTACCAATACTCATGTAACTACCGACCATTTGCAATTACAGACAGTCATAATCTGTCGGCCCATGACTGTGCTCGAACTTGCAATGAGCGTATGTACAGACATTTTACATCCAACAGTCCATCAGTTCAACTGTGATAACTGTGATGCTGTGTGTGTGCCCATAGTAATAAGCTGTGGCAAGTCGCGAACTCAGGTCCCTACAGACTGCTGCTTGCACACTCACTCTCCAGTCTCCGTTTCCTTGTTGGTGTGTTACCCATGTAAAATAAAGATGATGTGTGTGTGTGTGTGTGTAGATAAAACGATGGTATATATGTAGTCACACGAGCTCTCTGGCTCATTCGCAGTTATTCTGTCGTTCGATCTCGGACAGACCTGAGTGTGTGAATAATTTCAGGTCAGCAGTTTGTAGCATAACCATGTAAAAAAACTTGTCGTGGAGCACAGTGAAAATGATGACATGCTGTTCTAGGAGCACAAGATTTTATCAGCCATTGCGGCATATGGAAAGCATAACTCACTTGCAGCACTCGACAAAGAAACTGAGATCGCATAATTGCCTAAAGAATTCCTTCTGTCATATGTGCGACATGAAATACGACATGTCTACAAACATCTACCACATATCTACAGCGGGACGGGGACATACCATATTCTAGTGGTTGGTGAAATGCACGTCGGAAGAGTGTTGAAGGGACATCCAACACTGATTCCTTTACTTAGGAATGCATGAAGTACAGAGAGAGATATGCAGTTTGGTTCCTGAGAGCCCTTGGCGCAGTGGTAGAGACATTCTGGCAGGGCATTCTCTCAGAGGATGCGATCTCCTCCTGGCTGTGGTTGATGTTATACATGAATCTCACAGTAGTAGCGAAACTCTCAATATTATGGTTTTAATATAAGGTTGGTCAGCTTAGTTGTCATCCAGACTTCGACTAATTAAAAAATCATCTGTGAATAACGTGCTCTTATTCATCGTTGGAATATGACAATTATTAGTGTCGCTACTTTAAAAAGGTATTTTCTAACAAAAACATCTACTGACAGCATGAAGGTGGGTTTTATCAGAATGCGAGTCCTATTATGTTCGGATGTAAAAAGTGCAAATCTCAATTTGGTCTTCGAAGCTACTTGAAAAGGTATCATGCAACATGTAAGGGCCATGCTGCACCACCTGACAAGTGATATCTGAAGATATTACCAGCTCAATGTATTGGTTTATCGGAGAGCAGTTCTTTGGTACCACCACGGCATCCATGCAACTATTGTGACAAGACATTTATATGTGCATATGATGCTAGGAATCATGAAGACAGTACTTGTGTGAGGAACGTCATTCGCAGGGCATAACTGTGCGATATGTGCCGAAGAAGGTATGTAGATGATGAGGATATAAGTAGTCATTTGAAACTTTGTAAAGGAAAGATCACTGATAAACAACCTAAAGATTATTCAGCATCTATGGTGCTTAATGATAATGGATTTTTTCCTGAAGAGGTCTGCATTCAGGGAACTCTTGAAAGATTTATTTGCACCGAACATGTCAACTACACTACACAATGTTTGCTCTTTCATGGCAAGTATGATTTCTAATATAATAAACCAACTTATCGATGAGGTAGAACAAAATTGTCTTGTCAAATATAATTTGTGGTTTGACTGTAGCTATAAAAAACCAGAGCCTCACACCTAAGAATATTGTACCAGAACCTACAAGACTTTGGCTGTATATGTGTCACATTCATCTGTAACAGAAGACGCGATTGTCGACAATATATGTAAAGAGAAAGAATAAATGGTGGCCAAGGGTTCGGGTTGGACTTACACTTATCGCATTGATATGCCCTGCGAATGCCGTTCCTCTCACAAGAACTGTCTTCATGTTTCCTAGCATCATATGCACTTATAAATGTCTTGTCACAATAGTTGCATGGATTTTTTGGTGGGAGCAAACAACTAACTTTGGCATTTATAAATGAACCTGAATCTATATTTGCTGATTTTCGACTGGCAACCCTTACACGTTGCAAAATGTCGTCTCAATTTTCCACATCGGACAAACTGCGATTTACACAGTTCACATGTGAACATAGTATGGTCTGGATTCTGTTGATGACAGCCGGTTTCATGATGTCTGCAGCTGGTTATTGTGAGAAAGGTCTTCTTGCAATATCAGAACTTATAACTTTTCTGTTCCATCATCGAATACGAATACATTACCCACAGCCGATGTTCTCTCTTCGAGGTCTGAACACCAACTGAGCTGACCAGCCTATTCCGGTCTATGTTATACCAAATTGCCATGACAACCTGACGAGGGTACAATTAGTATTAGCTTGAGAGCAAGTGGTTTTTTTTGTAACTTACAAAGTTTCCAATGCAGTGCTGTTGCAGTTCTTCATACCTACATTCTGCTGGTCAGAGATGAAACTATGCTGCAGTGGGGTGAGGGAAATCGGTATGTGCATATTCGTTAAGCAGATAGTACCCACTCGTTCTCAACTCTAGATGATTTACTATTGGTAGGGTCCATCAGGAAGAAGTCATCCAATTTTGTCTTTGGTGATGCAGAATACAACTTTGAAGTCTTTCATCATCATTGGCATTCCTCGTACTCTTTCAGCTACGGAGTTTTAAATGTCTTTTTAAACTGTAGATTGTGACTTACACAGTTTCAAATGTCTTTTTAAATCGTCAAAATTCACATACATCCTTGGACACTTATCACATCGATATGACACGTGTAAAAAAAGGCTCGGTCGGTACATAAGTGCAGGTAAGGTCGCCAGAGTAGTACTGTCTGTAATTGAAATGGTTCAGTACACGAGTGCAGGTAGGGGACAAAGTTTGACTGTCATGGTCGCTACATGATAGTCTTCATGGGTATTGGGACCAACGACGAACGATTGTTTGCTGACATGTCAACATACACTCTCACCAGGAATCGAGCCTTCGATACCTGGTTTATTCTGGGATCATACACCATCGTCATCATGCCAAATGCAATAGTTACTTTCCTGTATGTGCATTTTGACACAGAGTGGTTGTGGTGTAGTTTCTTGGCCGGTAATGTATACCGTACACGTAAAGACAGAGCGATCATTGTGCTCTGATCTTCCAGTGAGTTCACATCGCGACCTACAGGACTATGGCTCTACAAACAGAGTACGTACGTACTTAGTTTGAAATTTGTGTGATATCTCCTTACTCACCATGTATAATTCGATTATACTTAGTTGTCTATAATCGGCCATGGATGGGAATGTAATGTGCATTGAAGTGTAGGTACCCGACGAGTGTAGGTCGGTCTTCAGTTGTTGTTTTGGGGGTACAGACTAGCTGAGAGCATTGAAGGTTTAGTACACAGGTGTGAGTTGGAGTACGACTAATGAACATTGAAGGATCGATGGGGTATGACTGACTGTAATTACAAGCTTCGGTACACGAGTATGTAGGTCGCAGTGCGGTCGTGAGTGATAGTTTCGTTTGGTTGTTTCGTAATGGGATTTGTATGACCAACTTAGTCTAGGATAATTTACATTGTATGTATGTGCATGTGCATTTGTGTGGGGGTGTGTTTGTTGCTTGTATTACAGAACAGGGTGACTCCTTTCTGGCCTCACCCTGACCCCTCCCTGATCCTCATCCATGTTATTATTACCTGCTTCGGTACATGAGTGCAGGTCGGAGATACTGGTCAGTGTGTAGGCTTAAGTTATGATTTTTGGTAGTTATATCTCAAACAGTTAGGAACTTACAGCCAACTATGTGGTGTAACTCTGTCTGTAATAATTGTAACAATGGTTGGTACATGAGTACAGCTCGATGACAGAGTATGACTGTCTGTAATTGCAAAAATGTTGGTACATGAATGCAGGTCGGAGACAGGGTATTACTGCCATGCTACTCTTTTCATGGGCAGTGGGACCGACGAATGCCTGCAGATGTGTGTCAGCATGTGCTCTCAATGGGAATCAATCCTGTGATACCATATTTATTCGAGTATGGCACAGGAACAAATATAAAATGTGCAGGTGGGGGAAATCGAATCCACACTCCCTTTTACTGGAACCAGAGCTTATAGCAGGTGCCTTGGTCTGCTCGGCCATCGTGACAATTTGTATTAGTAATGGAATTTCATGGCTTCTGTCGAATGCCATATGATGTATGGTCTTGTCTAACCATCGCTTGTGCAATACACACATGTGAGTTGATAGGGATTTCTTTTTTTTTTTTGTGCACTCTAGAAGGTGACGTGAGAGAGCACACAGAGCGATGTATATGACTATCTCTAATTTTGTGTGTTACCACTCTCTACGGGAATCGAACCTGGTATACCTCGAGGATGGTTCAGGTTACATGCATTAATTCCTTTCAATTGTATACCGATACATACAATGTCAAAGGGGTGGTGTGGGGTTGTAGTACTTTCGCTATCTATCCTGCATGGAAAGGCAGGCCTGGTCATTGTAGTCTCCGCCTACAGCGAGATCACATCGCCGACGAAGACGATGACGACAAGATATACACATGTCCTACGAGTATTCACTGCTTCACCAGTTAAGGTAGCAAATGATTTGTTTCGTATTAGGAAGCTTATCGTTCTAGGATGTGTTGATATATGTATGGGGACTCGGCTGTCTAGTGATTACTGTGTATTCATTGTGAGTGGTATTACATTATACATGGTAGTGTCGGTACACAGCTCACAAGTGCACGGCCGGTGGTACTGACCGACTATCTGGAAGTGAGTATGCACATAGAAGGTTCGGGTATGTTTGGCGGTCTGTGGGGCTGCAAAATGGTGGTCACCTAGGATGACTTGTAGTAGTAGAAGCATACTAGTAAGGAAAAAACCCATATGACGACTATGTTATGAATATGAAAACTATATCTTATGTAGTTCGGAACTTAGGTTTAATTGTGTGTGTGACCATGATGGCAATATAATTTATCTCTCCTTATTATAGCAGTCCGAGCAGGCCATGCTAAATATTGCATTCTCGACCACCTGCCTAGGATGGGTGGGTTATTGTTGTTCTGGTCATGTTTCATCCTGTGTTGTCAAGATGGACTCCTGGTGGTGGTGGTGGGGTGGCTTCGTCGTGCGGACCCTCGAGGAATATGGATAATCCTGACCATGAGGGTCGGAAAGGGTGTCTGCTCTTTGTTACATGGGTGCATGTGAGTCGGCGCACAGTGAGTCAGTGGAGCTTGCCCAGGTGGTGGTGGGCATGCGAGGAATTATGGTCAGGAGTGATGGGGTCAGGCAGAAGTTGAGTATACAAGACAGAGAGAGTGCGAGGACGAGTGGAAGGTGGCTGGTGGTGGTGCTGTGGAGGGAGCCCCCGTGGAAGTGTGTGTGTGTGGTGGTTGTCTATGTTATGAATCTGTTAACTATAACTCAAATGGTTCGGAAATTGCACCCACCTATGCTTATACACTGACATAAGGAATACTTAACCCCGTGACCCTTCTCCTAGTCGGGGTGGATGCCTATGTTATGAATTTGATGACTATAACTTAAACGATTCGGAAATTATAGCCAACTATTCTTATAAGTTGACATCGGGCACACTTGACCGCAAGGCCCTTCTCCTAGTCTAGATTGATACCTACTTTATGAATTTAACAACTATAACTTAAACGGTTCGGAAATTACAGCCAACTATGCTTATATGTTAACACAGGGCATATTTTACCCTGCGTGCTGCAGTGTTACACAAGATCCGATTGTTCGCAATGCCTTGATGTCCCACCACCTCCGCTGGCGAGGTGCTGACCTCAAAAATAGTCTACATCTTCTGCTGGTCGGCAATTGTCCTGGGTGGTCATAGGTAGTCGATACCAAGATGGCCGCCGGGAATGAGAAGCTCCGACTTTGGAAGAAGCTCCAACTGATTCATCCGCATTGGGTATACCTCAGCCATATTGCGCAAAATTGAGCAAATGCACATTCTGGCACTGGCTTCCAAGATAGTAGCCAGGGGGGGGGGGGGGGATTCCGGACATTCTGTGGGTTAAAAGGGAAAAAGTGGCGTTTTTGTATGCGAAATCGACCGTTTTGAACTGGAAAAAGGGGGAAAAAATAAAAATTCTCGCACCTCCGATTTACTGCAAGACGCCTAGTGATATGCTAATTACCATCCACCGATCCATCGCCTGACACCTGGTGCGGCAGAACATACTATTTTATACTACTATCTTTGTATGTAATCACTAAAAGGAAAGTTGTTACATTTGTAATGCTTTTTTTGATGAACACGAGGAAATTCTTGCAGTGATCTGTGGTCATCCTTAAATGTTTTTTTCCATAAGCAAATTTCGCATATCATATACTAAAAGGAATTATGACAATGCCTTTCAGCTTTCTTTGTTTTATTTGTAAATGGTCCAGTTAATTTAATTTTTGCGTGTTCCAAAGACAGTAATGTGATCCCCACGTGGGATATGCCAACTAATATGTTTATTTTTCTAAGAAAATATCACATGAGTTGTAGAGAAATTAAACTTACTTTGGCACAATATCAAATATAATATTTTGACTCCTGAAATTTTTCCTTCCAGATATTTCACGTTATTTTGGTACTGATGCCAGTGCACACTTTGGTGACATTGACAAGTGGGTCAAATGCCTCGTTGCCTCTGTGCGTGAGGCACTGGATGACGTTAAGTATTTCAGTAATATCATGGAACCATATGCAATTACTAGTTATTAAATGGCGCAGTAATAATAAAAATTACAAAACCATGATATATGGCGTTATAACATTTTCAAGTTTCTCTACCGCAATTTTCGTGTCCAAATATCCTCTACATCTCAATTTTAGCTATTTTATCTCCAGAGACTACTGCCATTTAGAGCAAAATAGAGGAACTGTACTTTAGGTGTTTACAAAGAGTATTCATACTGGACATTCTACCTGGAAATCTTTGTTTGTATTAATAAACCTAAATATGCATATATTCAAAAATTAATTACAACATGATTAAACATCCACAAAAAAAAAGAATCTGCATCTGCCAGTGCAATATCTCCAGAATAACAAAACCTCAAATTTAACCGCCAAAAATATTGATAAGTTACCTGTAATGGCATAACAGAAAATTGTATAAATTTTATATAAATCCGACTTGAAGTTAAAGTATTTACTTGGTAAGAGTAGCGTACGCTTAGAAATCGTACTTCATATCGTGCTGTTCGAGTACAGTATAGGCTGTTCACGGTGAAATGAGTACTTTCGAAAGCCCTACTTAAGATCTACTTCTATGCACGATGTTTATTATTATTTCGCTTTCTGTAAAATTATCATTGGCACGGGCCCCATCACTTTATTCATGCGTCAGTCAAATGAAACTGTGCAATTTTTAGAAAAGTAAATAGTTTACATATCTGTCAATTTCTACACTTCGATGCATAAAAAAAAAAAAACAGAAAAGCGAACTGAATAATACTATTATTTGTCACAAATGGTTACTTAACACTTAGTTTGACGTTAAAATATGGATCTACTTTCGCTTCATAGTTACCAACTTTACTGGGCGCATGTCCCTCAGTGTGCTCGTTAAAATATATGCAGGCATGAACACTGCCTTTTTCCTAAGGTTGATTTCAAAAGTGGTCACTTTATCGTGAACAGCCTTTACCGCAATACTACCTACAATGAGGCTTCGAAAGGACGAATTTTCTGAAGCAATAAAAGAGCACGTAATATCTTTGAATAAATAATGAGATAATAGTTACCGATCAATCGCTGCCATCTCTACAGTGCAGTACATTGTATGCAAGTATAATAAGAGAGGATGTACAGAAAACAGTACGAGACCAGGTCCCCCTAAAGTCTTCTAGCAAGAGATGAATGTGATGTATTCACACAAGATGAGGAAAAAATCCTATAATTAGAGCTGGAGCCACAACCTCTAAACATGTAGAGGGAAAACGCGTCTGTGCACTAATAATCCGCGACCAAATTAGTTACTCTGAGTACTAATCACTGTCTCCGAGACAGAAGCCCTTCATCAGTGGGGTAAATCGGAAGAAAATATTGAATTTTGCACTTGAATATTTTGTAAAGGAAATTGATTTTTGGAAAATGGTTATTTTGACTAATGAAAGCGAGTTTTACCTATTCGGGCCAGATAGACCAGAACTTAAAACCGAATAGTTAATTACGTCCTCAGAACATAACTCGATCTGTTAAGCATGGTGTAAGAAATGTAATAGTGCGGGGTAGTATGTGTTATACTGGTGCAGGGGATCTGGCTGTTACTAATGACAAATCTGCTGCGCAAGGTTATATCAACATACTGAAAGATCGCTTGAAAGCCAATGCTCCGAAGTTAGATCTTGAAAACAATTTCGCTTCCAACAAGACAACAATCTGAAGCACACGGCGTGGAAAACTATAGAGTGGCTATTCTATAACATCAGAGAATCATAAGAACTCCTCCGCAATCCCCGGACACAAATACCATAGAAGATACGTGGGCAATGTTGAAAAAAAAAAAAAGTGAGAAAAAATAAGTGCACATTTGACAGGGAGTTAATTAATATACTTTACGAAGAATGGAACAAGATAGATGAGGATATAACCAAGAAACGTGCAGAGTCAAAGCCTGGGAGACTGCATGCTATAATTAGTACGAAATGTGTACATTCAAAGCACTGAACTTGAGTTTTATATTTGTTCAGATGGAGGCCAGTTATTTTGAACTATGGCTGTATGAATACATTTTTGGCGGCTGAATTTTAAGTTACATTAGTCTGTAGATTTTGATGTGGCCGTTGCAGATTAATTATGCTGTGGATAGATTCTTAAATAATGTGCAAATATTTTGTGGAGAAGTATTTAACTTTATTGATGTAAACAATTACTACCAGGAAAAAGTGTCGTGTGAATACTTTTCGTGATTATTGAATATATAAGTGCAACTTTTCTTTACTGCTGTTCGTAGCCATACTTCACAGTATAAAGTATAGTAGTTTTCCAACAAAGGGAGAACTCCAGCTTTATACGCCTCGTTGCACCATGGGTATTTAGGCCTTTAGAAAACAGAGTAACTTTAAGTCATTTATCGATTCCAGGTATTAGTTTTCACTGCCCCCGCTTTGTACCGTGCCGGATAAGCGGTGGACTACTTACATACTACTCTTATAGGCTATTCGCAGTAAAACGAGCACTTTTGAAAGCCCTGCTTAAGATATACTTATATGTGCGTTGTGTATTCTTCCGCCTTACGTAAGATTAACATTGCCATGGGCCTCGTCACTTTATTCATGCGTCGGTCAAGTGAAACCGTGAAATTATTAGAAAAGTAAACATTTTATAAATCTTCTAATTTTCACTCTTCGATTAATTAAATAAGTAAAAAAAAAACATAAAATGAAAGAAATAATTATTTACGTTATCACAAATGATCACCTAGCACTTTTTATTTGACGTTAAGATATCAACTACTTTTCTTCCATCGTTATCAACTTGACTGGGCGCATGTCACTCAGTGCGCCAGTTAAAATATATACAGGTAGGGGTAGTGACTTTTTCTAAGGTTGATTTCATAGTCAACAGCCGTAACCTAATAAACACTCGCGAGTTACTCGGGATATTGATGAGTCTCCTTAGTGGCAGAGGTCTTTAAGTCGCCTAAAAATTCTCTAAATTTGTACGAAATAACATTCAAGTGAAGTGGAGTGGAGAGATTTGGGCGGCTCTTAACATCAAGGTCTTGAGAGCCTGTGAGGGCGAAGCGTGGTGAGTATGGGGCAGCGCCGGAATGTACGGGGCGGGAGAAACTGGAGATCCCCGAGAAAACCCGCCGACCAGTGGAATCGTCCGGCACCATATTCCCACATGCGAAAAATCCGGTAGCGACCTCGGTTTGCCAAGGTGGGAGGCAAGTAGTCTGACCACTCTACCACAGTGGCCCTGAATATACCATTCCACACGTATAAGTTACATGTAGAAACTATTTTCCTCGCTCAGGAAAAATTAGGTCGCATAGGTTCTGCATCATGACATGTCAGAATCAAAATTTTAGTGTGTCTGCGACTTGCAAATGAAATAACTGAAAACATTTACAGAAAATTTAACAAAATCCATGTGTTAATTCATTTAAAGATGTGCTTATAAAATTGATTTGACGAAAAATTATCAACTGCTAGAAATTAAAATCGTGGAAAAATTTTCTTAAAATAAATACTTTATGGCGTAATTTTTCAAAACATTTCTTGAAATAAATTATATCTTATAATTTGAATATGAATCATCACGTTTCGGTAAGTGAGTTATATTTTATTATTTGTACACGTCAAGAAACACCAACATTGTAAGTTTTACATGTTGTTGCGCAAAAAATATGCGGTCTAAAATGTCTTTTATGACAGGTAATAGCATTTTTAAGTAACGCCTACAAGTTTGAATGGTATTTCTTACAGACATATAACAGATAATTTTCTGGTAACCACCATCATTATGGGTAATGGCAATTTTAATAAAAATTTGCTTATTTTTTATTCGGGGCAGTCTATAGGGTCTATGATTTTTACTAAAATAAAATATGGCAAGCATACCTCGAATTCGAAAGAAATCAGACGTGACCTAACAGTCACCCTTGCTAATTTTTCTGTAAATGTTTTCATTTGTGATGTGGACATGACGCAAAAAACTATGCGATCTAGAATTGGTTTATGCATGGAAAGAGTACACTATAAAATTTTTCTGGTAAACTTCCTAGAACTGCAATGGCAGATTTCAACATATACACTGCATGGAAATAATACCACACGTCAATCTGCAGATATAAGGATGTTCAGCGTCGTTACTATACAAAATTGGGAACTTTCCTAGGCATTTGACTGTTCCCTGAGCAAATGTAGGAACACAACAATAAAAGTATAGGGCAACAAATTATCATTTCGCGTTCTAACTAAGCGTAGACAACATGTTCAAAGTGGCAACACACAGAAATCAAACAAATGTAGCATTCTCTCCCACGGTTTTATTTTTTCTGTGCAATTGTTATGTATGTGTCACAGTAACTCTTACTTAGAATTACTGGCAACGAATATAAGATGGCGACTGCAGTGTGTCATGTTGTAAAGAGAGTGAATGAGTAGAATTAAGTTTAAGAATTTTTTCAATATTTTATGAAATGTGACCGACAATACTATACCCATTTTGACTATCCACAATGGTAAATTGTATGGTAAATTTACGAATAATTTCTTGGAGTGTACATACGAGCATGTTGACAAGCTGGACAGTATTTCGTACAAACATGAAAACTCTCAGGACTACGGGACTATGGTTTCCAGTCCTGGGTAAGCCAAGGACGTGTTGCCATTTTTACTGTAAGTTTAGAGTGGCCTCTTTTTTTTTTTTTGCAAGCCATCCCCCGGCGAATTTCCCAGTTAACTATGTGGCTATAGGCTATGCCAATAAATTTTGTGAAAATAAAATTGTTTGTTTATAAGGCGCCCTATCGTCCACGGAAGTTACCCCAGCAGACGAGAGTTCGTTTGCGTGCCCGTAAGGTCATTAGCTCCTTCCAGAATCACCCTTCGTCTGTGCTCTGTAATTTTACCCCATTCACTACGCGTCGTGCTCAAACAACGGTGAGGAGGGGGCATGGGGGGCACGGTGGCTGAGCGGTTAACCACCTCGCCTCCCACCAAGGCGATCCGGGTTCAATCCCCGGCCGGATCACTCCGGATCCTCGCATGTGGGAATCGTGCCGGACGATGCCATTGGTCGGCGGGTTTTCTCGGGGATCCTCCGCTTCCCCCGCCCTTTTATTCCGGTGCTGCTCCATACTCACCCCCATCGGCTCTCAAGACCACGATGTTTAGAGCCGTCCAAATCTTTCACTTACTCAAACAACGCGTAATTTGGTTGAGTGAACAGTATCTTCACTACACGTTCCTTGGAATTTTAATTGGGAGTTTTTAAACGTGAACATAAGGAAGGAGACGTACATATACTAAAAAATATGTATGTCGAATACAAATAAGGAGCACTATAATTAAATAAACAACTGATAATTTATTCCCGACCGCATTACAGTCTATTTGGATGATTCCACAACCATGAAATCAAACCCTCTTGTTGCTCTTTTTACTAAAATAACTTCTTAAATCCCATACATTTTCAAGTAAAATGGCATATTAGTAATAAAGAATTAAAGGTTTGCCCCTCCCCCTTCCCCCGTAAAATAGCAACGTTGAAATAAACCGTTAAATAAAAAACTATAACTTTGAAGGCCCAGGAAACTGTCGCACAGCTTGTATCACCCGATGGATTCGCGAAATGGCCTCCGAAAATGCTTAGTGGTCTGGGGAAACAACCACGGCAAACTGAGACAATATTCTATTTAAGAAAAAAATCTTGAGGCCAGGGAACAAGCGTCAGGAAGAAACCATAAGGCGTGTCATGGCGCTGGCTTTCTTCTCGGCAATGCTGCCGATCTGTTGCTCAAAATCCTCTTCTTAAAAGCAATAATCGTGGGTGTTATTTAAGACCACTAGCCAAGAGCATGAATTCTTTAGAGGCCGCGGTGGGGTGGTTGTTAGACTACTCACCTCACTCCAAAGGGAACTAGACTCACTTCCCGTGAAGGAAGGGGGGCATGGGGGGTCCACACACGGATTTTCGCATGTGGGAATCGTGCCGGACGATGACGCTGGTCGGAGTGTTTTTTCTCGGGGATCTCCCTTTTCCCCCGCCCTTGCATTCCGGCACTGATCCATACTCGCCTTGCTTCACCCTCATCGGCTCTCAAGTCCTCGATGTTAAGAGCCATCCGAATCCCTTCACTCGCTCGCTCCAGCGAGCTTGCGAAATGCCCTACAGTTGACCTGTTTTATGCACTGCACGGTCGATTGACACGAAAAGGTTTACGCCTTATTTTAAAAACCGTACCTCGCTGACCGTGACGCCAGGTTGCATCAAAACCTTTAACGGGATTTTGATATTCAGGAAACAAAATAAACTCTTTGTTATCACTTTATTATAACTATTTTCCATTCTCCTCTTTAGAGACAGTAAAATTGTGATTATTAAGGTAGCAACGAACCAGTCGAAATATCTTCCACTCTCGAAACATTTCCCTTTACGCTCGGCTGAGTGCAACAACTGAGTATTCTGAGTGTATATTAACGGTGTTATAAAGTAGAATGTGCAATACTGTGTGACATAAATCGCAAACTTTAGACAGACATTTCGTGGTTGAGGGGGGGGGGGGGAAGAGAGTGGGAAGTGGGGTGTACAGTTCAGCTTGCCTTCTAAGATCTCAGATTTTTATTGCTGCCATCGTTCACTCCTCTTCATCTAATACAAAATATGACTTCGGACCTTCGCAAATACTTACAACTCTTTATTCTGCGAACATAAAGTTTGAAAAACTTGGACCGTTGCTATTCTTGAATTATCTGTCGCGGAGAAAGTTACACAACTTTAGTGAGTACGGAATGTGTGCACATTTTAATAACTATAACTTTCACATTGACATGTATTGTATCTACATCAGAGTTATAATTACATAAGCAAGAAGTCGAACTATAGGCCGTATAGTAAAATAGGATAAGGATTTTTGAATGGATGGAGATTTTTGGACATTCGCCATTGCGATGCAGATGTCTGTCACGGGAAAACAGTACTTAACACGAAAAAATACTTAAATAAGACAAGTAACTTACGGACAAGAAAATAAATATATGTATACAACACTCGAAAATTCCGAGTGGAATAGTCAACAAACATTCATACCCATTGTTCATTCAAAGATCACAGGATTTTTTAAGTTTTCTCTACGCATTATTAAAATTTTCTATTCAGTCTAACGACTGATCTGTATCGTACGTAATTAATGTGTAACCTTATGACAAATAAAGGTGTGTCATAATCTTTGTAAAGTTTCCCTTAGACACCCTAGTGCACATAAAGTAAAATAATCGATGAGTACAAGGAAAAATAAACAGCTAATTGCCAAAAAAAACACAGCAGAAGTCACATCATCGATGACGATGATATAACTTCATGATTTTATATACAAAGGTACCAATTGTTGGTAGCATGCGCAAAAGCATATCGTGTTCAAATACTCATTACTTCACCTTAAAAACGCTATTTCTGGAAAACTGTCACATCTACTATTGTTTATTAATTTTTTGCAGTAAATTTAATGTCTGCAATTTTTATGAAACACTTTATACGGTAAAACCAATTGGAGCGGATATGTATCACGAAATATGTATTTTGTACATATTTTACAGTGCAGCGTAGCAAGCACAGCTATAAGATCCGATATAACTTTTAACATATTATTCTGCACATCAAAATCAAGGTCTCTCTGTGAATTTTTTTCCGAATAGTCGAAAGTATCTGGCCATATAATGTAAGATTTCCCTTTGCTGTTACTACAGCATAAACCATTAGCGGTAGTAGTAGGCTCCTCCCTAAGCTGTGGAGCATAGCTGGCGGAATCTGTCCCAGTTCTACCTGTAATATGGCAAATAGTTGACGTTTGAGTAGTAGACAGTCCACGGGTTCTGCCACAGATTTTTTTCCATCATGGACAATCTTTAAGAAATCTAAATTTTTATTAAAATACGCAAGATATAAAACATTAATTTTCTCCTCATTACAGTTGTGTGAAATTAATGTCTCATCACTTGTTTTCATATATTTTTATTTAAAAAACCTATTTTTAAAATATGTTTCCCTTTCCCCCTTCTTCCCATCTCAAACGAATAACAGTTTACCTGGGATTCTATTATCAAACAATCATAAAGAATTTTTCGCATATAAACAGCTAAAAACTTTAATTGATGTACTGTATAATAAAATAAACAATAGGACAATCATCACTGGGCCTCATAATATTACGATATACCCTTCCTGGATAATAACTACTTCTTGCAATGTCCCATTTTTACATCTTGCTTTGTGTGTTCTGCTAACCTAACAACACCGCTTCGCGTCCGTTATCTGTGAATCACTGTTCTTCTTGAATCACTGTTATTGGATAGTTAGTCGTACGGATGATAGTGTACGAAGTGCCTCTGCTCTTCTGTCGGAACCTGAAAGCAAATAAGTAAATTCCAATCACAACACACCGTAAGGGTGTATTGTCCCTATAGTTCCCCTTACATGTGAATGAATTTTAGTGTCGATGGTCACAGTATATATGTGAATCTGTATCCTTACGTGTGTCGCATGGCTACGCTATGAATCACTATACCTTGGTTTGAAGCAGACTTCAAGTTACTACCGCCAAACCTGGTAGTGGAGTCTTGGAGTTTTGTTTCTTCCGTAAACATCACAACATGCCTAATCTTTCCTTTACGGACTAGTCTGCTGTTGATAATCGTGACATTATATGTTGGAAGGCTATTCCTGTTCATGAAGATGTTGTAAATCAAATGGCTGCTATAAGTCTGTAATTCAGTCCTATGTTGTATTCTCGTAAGAAAATCAAATTGGAATTGGGAGATGAAATTTTTATGTGAATTATTTTGCTGACCAGCTTAAATCGTGAGACATTTGATTTTTTGTCAAGAATTAACAGGGGGCTTCACCTTACTCAGTTGTACTAATGATGCCACTAATTAATATTTTAAGTTTCCATAGAAGTTTTTTCAGTGTATCAAAGTCAATTATCTATATCTATATTCCTCATCGTATAAATTTAGAATTTTATCAATTCTAAATTTAGATGGCTGTGTGCAATTATTCTTTCCATTAGCTATATGATAAAATATTAATGTAATTGATAATGATGTGTAATAACCTAATAACACGTCTTAAAAAAAAAAACATTCTTCTGTAGAATAAAAACATGTGACATTACAATCAAGAAAGAAGGGTAAAGTAAGTTATTGCCTCCAACCAACAAGATAATGATCACTGCGTTCTGGAATTCACAAGGCTTTCTTATCTATCAAGTTTCTGCACAGCCAACAGATGCGGTACAGCCTCACGATCCAGGACGAAAATTCGCAGGAACAGACTAAGCTATAAAAATTATGAGTTCTTGTAAGGTAATCGAGTAAGGACAACCTGCAGCGTCCTTTTTTAATGACGCAAGGAAAGGGTTAAGCCAATTGCTTGTTAAAAACAAAAAAAAACTACATTTTTAGAAACTATATTCTGATTACTACGACACTTAAAAATCGACAAGAATTAATTATGGTGGGGCCACTAAGAGTTACTTTCTGCTTATTATAAATTACAGCAATAAAAATACAAGAAAAGTAAAACTTAACAACGTTTGATTAAAAATTAATAAGGGGTTGGGGGTGGGGATTAAGAGCATCCACTTGATCTATGTATGGATAGTACAAAAGGTAAGACACTCATTCAAATTTGTCCCCATTTTTAAAAGGTAGTTTCCATCACTGACCACTGACAATATTGCAGCTCTGAATTCGGCCCATATGTTCGTGACGCCATTGTGCGGGATGAAAAATAACTGTTCTAGACACTAATCCATCTGTTTCGAAGGGAGTCGAACATGCGCGACACTGTGGTATGCTGGAGGAGGAAAAGGGGACCACGTTTGAGTCTCATAAAGCAAGGAAACGATATGTTGCTTCAGGAAGCAAAAATAACTTATCTTACCGTACGACACCATGTGTTTACGTAAGCGATTGCGGAGTAACCTAGTATCGGGACGGGTAACTAGTTACGAATACGCAATATTTGAATATAATTGATTTAAATCAACTTATTAAAAAAAATCGTACAAAAGTACGTACCCGAAAAAGAAAACATGCTTGCGCCAGCCATTTCGACCATACAAAATAACAATATATATTATATCAGCGAATGAATAAAATACAAGAAATAAATTACAGAGAAAAAAGAAACTAACGAACATCTAAGTAATGGTGTATTAGTCAAAATGGAAAAGAACTAAACATACAAAAAAAAGATATCGTCAACTGTAAGAATATTTAAATATTTAGATAGTGCAATGATTTTTTGAAGGGTAAATTGCATGCATACAGTAAGTGACTGTAAAACTAATTACTGTATAGAAGCCAAGCATATGCAAAGCCTACTGTCTAGAGCATGGTTCAGGCATGTCGTGACGCTAATTGACACATTAGTTGAGGATGTGAAGTCATCACATATCAAACAATGATTACACTGAGTACAATTCTTACATGTCACATAAACATAGAAGGCATGTGCGATGAATGCAACATTTAAAGTGAGAGAATATAATATTACATGCAGGGCCGCCCAGGCGTTTTTATTTTGGTGGCGTGTGGCAAAGCTGGTTTTGGTGTTCTCTATTTTATGTGACACTGCAGACCTCAAATATTACCCCAGTCTTATGTGACACTGCAGACCTCAAATATTGCCTCAGTTTTTATTCCATGTTGCTGTTCGAAAATATGTTGCTTGGAAACAGGTATACCGTTTGCTGTCAAGCTAATCAACTAATAAATATGAATATTTCGTTTTTTTTAAAAACCCTGCTTATTATATACTTTGAACCCGTTGCGCATTCTTCCGTCATTTCCCAACGTAAATATTGCCATGTGGCATGTATTAAATCATCTGTTCAGAAGTACGCTGAATTAATTTACATAACAATGACACGTGTGATTATCTATTGTAGTGTACACATTGTGTGTGTGTGTGTATATATTATATATACACACACACGTTAATTTGAGTAGATAATATCTCCTTGTGAGCAGTGATATTGTAGTTTGTACTATTTTACATTTTTCGCCCGCCATAAGAATAAAATCCTCCGAGATAATTCTGAGTAATTAGTATATCATCTACGGCAAAGAACATGTTCTATATCGTTGTTAAATGATAAGAGAATTATTTAAAACAACATTTACGGGCAGAACTATGAACAGGCGTGCTTAAACACTTTTAAAAGACGTATTATTATATTTAAGTAGAATATAACAAAATGCTCTTCTCCTGCTGTAACAGTATTTGCAGACATATCAAAATTCCTACTGATTATCTGTGTGCATTACTTCCAAATTAATAATTGTATAGGCCTACTTATAACACAATTTCTAAGCATAACATCCAATAATGGTAGTGTATGATTTTCCTTCGATGATTCTACAGATGCTGTAGACCCTACGTGCCAGTATAATCTGTTAACTAAGAACGTGTTATAACTAAAAAAATAGTTGTCATAAAACTTCCGCAGTTTAGCCAAATCTATCCTAATTTGACAGCACGCTTCCGTGGTAAGATTTATCACTACATGCAAGTGTCATGAAAATCCGTCCTGTTGAATTTTGTTTTTAAAGGGTCTAACAACATCAGAGATTGGCCTAACCTTTCTTACGAGAAAATCACTCTTAGCTTATGATATTAGAATAACTATAGAGATGTGAAAGCGATTCATCAGCATACTAACCAACAGTATCTAACCGATGACAACATATTTCATGAAATTGCTTTCACGCATTTAATGCAGAATCAAATTTTCATTACCGAAACATAGGATATTCGTGGCAGCTCGGGAATGCTCGTATGTTGGTCCGGTCACATTGAAAGGTTCACAAAACATCGAGGAACTGTGTAAACATAAGAAAAGTATGTAGAGGAGAAGTGGTCCACATATAATATAAAGCAATTTCATAGCGTTATTTCTTAAAAACTAATGAGATACGTACCGAAGAATCGACTCGTTAATTATTACGACAGTCACGTTAAATAATAACACGAATCCATCGAAGCTCTAAAAGTGCTATACAATACCGAAAAAATTATAATCCGCATAGCCTAAGTTTCTTCAAGTTTTAATTTACTATAACCAATTCTAATTACAGCTAGACACACTGGCCATATCGGCATATGTTTTGTTCCCGTGACTAGAAACAATGTCGAAATACAGCAAGAAGGAACTATAAAATTTACCACTTACGAAAACTAACCAGGGGACGGAACTGAAACTGCCACGGATTTAAGAACATTTGAACACGGGATTGGAAAAGACATAAAACAAGAGTAAACAAAACTAGGAACCCTATAACACGAAACAAGAGTAAACAAAACCAGGAACCCTATAACATGAAACGATGCGTCGGCCAAGTGATGTTACGAATTCGTTAAAAATAAAAATGTGTGGTTACTAGGCTATTTTGTTTCTTATGTGCGCAAAACAAAAAGAAGGCGATTCAGGATCCGTTAATGTTTAATGTTGTGTCCAGTGAGATGCTGATACCTGGAACTACTTCTCCTAAATCGCTGCCAACTTTACCGCGAGTATTGCTGTCGATGCTTACGGTAAAATGCGTGTAGTTAAGGACAGTGACTTTTTTCAAATGTTGATTTCAAAAGTGCTCACTTTATCGTGAATCATCTATAACTAACAATCAATTCTACACCGCAGGGCAATGAAAATATCGTGCCACGAAGAAACCACGCAACAATCACGAAACGATGTATATAGCGAGAGTATGGGCTGTATGCACTCGTTCCCATGTTGGTGCGTTTGTATTCGACCGCACACTCGGCAGTGGCATAGCCTACGATAGCCAATCCGCTCACGTCGTGTTACACGCAACATTGACGAAGCAGCGGTATGTGGATGAGAAAAGTTAAGGAATTTTATGCCCTTATTAAACAAGGATAGTCATGCTGTGTCTCTATGCATTGTCAATGATTAACTTACGAAATATTTCTGTGTCTGCTACCAAATAAGAAATCCTCCTCACTTTTAGCAATGAAAGCCCCAATCTGAACTTATCTCTTCAGTGGAACTCGTTCTCCGCACCATTACACAAATAAAAAATTATTAACTGTTCACAAGTCACCTCATTTTGTTAAGCTCATTTACAAAAATCTTAAAATTCGTAAATTTCCCAGTCTGTATATTTATCACACTGTTATTTTGCGTTATCTAACGTTAAATTAATAAATGATCAAAATGTGTTTTCGTATAACACCAGACACAAACAGACGTACCACATAAAACAGAACAGAATAATTTAGAATATTTTCTTTTATTTCAGTAACAAATTTTATCAACAGTCTTTCCCACCCACCTGAAACGCATTCTTACAACCAAATGATCCCTACAAAAGGCGTATTATGATGTCGGGGAATATTTCTTATAAATAGGTTATTATTAACAGTGGTGTTTTACTTATTTTTTAAAACTGTATTTGTAACTGTATCATTATTTTATTTTCCTAATATTATTTAAATGTTAATACTACATTGTTAATGTTATGTAACACCTTTACTTGATGTAATTGATCATATTTTCAAATATGTATGTATACCTTGATAATTGACAGAACATTCGTTATGGGATTATGAAAGCTAACAAAAATAAATAAACGATTTGCCATAAGAAGAAAACAGGTGCATGTTTCCTCAACTTCTGTAGACAGCCACTAACATGCATCGTCCCTCGTCCAGTGCCTTTCGTAACATCATCACGGCACTTAAGATATCCTGTGCGCAGTTTACTTATGCAGTTGAACTCGCTATAGAGCGTCTCACTCTTAGATTGTAGTGTGCGGTGTGATGGACATTCAATCTCTCTTTCCAATGCTCGATTTCTGTCGTTAACGCTGTCCTTGTTCCTGCGGGTGCTGTTGCCTGATAAGTTACTTTTTTTTGCAACTTCGAAAAAGAAAACTATCTACATTGCGTGCGCGCCGTCCAATCACAATGATATGGTAGCTCACAGGCTTTGCTTTGCAGGATTGGATTCCTTTAAGAGTTGGCAAGGAGGTAAACAGATAAAAATTCTCTTAATCAGGCCTTTTCTTTCACTGCCCATTTGTTTATCAGCTTGCCAGTTACGTCACAAAGCTGAAGCAATCTGTCAACAACAAGCGCACTAAGCCCTGTACTGCAATCTAAGCGTGAGACGGACTATATAACGTGCTGACCTGTGGATTTAGAGAGGGTTATTCGTGGCCGTAACGCGCCTTACAGTACCAAGTCGATTTTGTGGGTTCTCTGTTTGAAACGAACTCCAGACACCATGCAATGCCTAAGGGACTGCATAATTTTATTCTTGATAGGACACATTATTTTCAATGGATTTTGCGTGACAATTGCAGTACGTTAGCAGGAGGAACACGTTTCTTAGTCTAAAAGCCATCCTAAGGAGCCATTTAAGGCCCCTTAGGATCGGGGGCTTGGGAAATATAGCCCCGGTTGGTCTCCCTTGTGAGGAGGTCCTGGTCAGAAGACAAGCAAATTTTTATCAATGGATGAACACGATATTTAAAATAGATAACTAATTATTATGTGACATAATGGCTTTGCATCATCTGCAGTTTTCTTTATATACAGGTAGATGGGTAACCTCGTTTGAATGAGTGAGCGAAGAGATTTCGGTGGCTCTTAACATCGATGTCTTGAGAGCCGATGAGGGTGAAGCGAGGTGTGTATGGAACAGCGCCGGAATGCAAGGGTGGGGGAGCTAGGAGATCCCCGAGAAAATCCACCAACCAGCGGCATCGTCCGGCGCGACTCTCACATGCGAAAATCCGGGAGGCGACCGGGTTCGCCTAGGTGGGAGGCGACTGGTCTAACCACTACACCGTGGTCCCTATACGGGAGTGGGGGGTTAGAGGGAGATTGGAGGGGGGAGGGTAGGCGGTACTCACTGAGCGTGTTGTGGATGCGCTGCCATTCCTCCGGGCTCTCCGCTATCCTCACCATCAGCTCGAGCAAGTCCTCGTTGGCGACCGGGTCCACCGAATCCATCAGCTGCAAGCACGAAAACTGCCTTAATGCCGATTAAACATGGAATTCCTTGCGTTGTTCTTTGCGTTGTCGCTTGTCCTCATGTACACGACGCAGCAAGAGCATTCACATCGGACTATACCTTTAAATTATTATACCTATCATTCTCGTTCGCGTGTACCGTGCCCCATAACAGGTGACGATGCAAGGTCAGAAGCTAGCGCCGATACAGACAGCGTCTCCCTCTTATAGACTTTTCACGGTGAAATGAGCACTTTAGAAAGTCCTGATTAAGATCTACTTCTATGTACGTTGTGTATTCCTCCGCCTTGTGTAAAATTAACATTGCAATGGATCTCATTACTTTATCCATGCTTCGGTCAGGTGAAAATGTGAAATTTTAACAAAAGAAAACATATTACAACGCTAGTAATTTTTACACTTCCACGCATTAAAAAAAACAAAAAGCTAAATTAATTAATTACGTTATCACAAATAGTTACTTAACTCTCCGACGTTGTTATGGAACTATTTTCCAACTATCATAACCAACTTCACTGGACGTATGTCACTCAGTGCGGCGGTTAAAATACATGCAGGTAGGAGCAGTGACTTCTTTTCTAAGGTTGATTTCAAAAGTGCTCACTTTATCGTGAAGAGCCTTTAGCTGCTGCTCACACATTAACGTTACTCAACACGTTTTGAATCAAACCTTTGAAAAAAAAAAAAAAAAAAAAAAACATCCGATATATGAAGTGTTTGGTTATTTGCTAAATATGTCGTTTATTCACGAACGTTTTGTACGTGTGTTAACGTAAAAGTTTCTTATTTTGTTTAAATAGAACGTTTACTCATATTGATCTACAAATGATAATACTTAATTTGTGATTAAAATGAATAAAAACAATGAGAACGCACGAGTGCAGTGCGCTGTCCCTTTGGTATAATCCCTATACTTGGTTAAGCTTTGTTTAAATGAGGCGGAGGAATATCCTAGAAGTATAACAAGCAGGGATTCAGAAATGTGTGAAGTAACCCGTGAATGGACTATATAATTGGTTGTTGCTTGTGGCGTGGACAGAAAGAAACTTTTTCTCATACATTACATTGCAAAAGTTTTGATGAGGAATTATTAGTACAAAAGAGACCGCAAATTTCGTCTGATGCAACAACTGAAGCAAAAAAATCAACGTGAAAGTCAAGGGGTTAAGAGCGACACAAAGTTACATATTTAATTGCGAGAATTAGATCCAGCTTCGATATAAAGGTAGTATGAGCCAATTATATTCAAGGGATGATTATTTTCTTTTGTTTTCTATATTCTCTTTTATTCCTTACCTACTTCCTTATGGGCTGTATATTGTGTTATGCCACGATTGCAACATATGTGCTAGCTTTTTTTTTTTTTTTTTTTTCGTGTTCCAGACACAGCATATTTGGTAGCATTGAATCATAACTTATCGTAGACGAGTCTTTCATAATTCCTGCGTGAACACAGCTTCATTTTTTTTTTTAAATAAAATAGGACGTAGATTTAACGTAAAGTTGACACAACAAGCACTATCTTAACTTCAACGTGAATTTGGCTTTAGCAACTGCTGACAGTCTATATTCACCGTGAATTGAATGTAGGATAAGATATGCCGAATGCCAGCTGGGGCGTCGATGGGACCTTTTTAGGTTAAGGATGAGGAAGGTCTTTCAGAGAACTTGGCCCCAATGGTGCTCTTAAAAGTGTACCTTCCAAAAAATTTGTTTAAAAATTAATTACATTAGTATTTACACACATGCGTTTCTTCGTATTCACATATTGTAACACAAAATACTTGTCTTACCAGTATACATTTTATTATGTAAGATTATTATTGACATGCATTATAAGCGAATATACATAAAGTATTAATGTCCCAGCCGTGCAGATAAGTTGGTTCACTCAAAGTAAGCATTTATTTAAACGAATCTTTGAAGAAAAACACTGCCTATAACTGCATGTACACTACAGTACACACTGACACACATTCCCCTAGTTAAGTTGTTGGCGAATTAATAAAAATAGTTCGTAACACTTGACGTTTTATTGTAAATGTTATATTTATAGCCAATACAGTTTCTAAAGTTAATTTTTAATTCTTTTTTATTCTCTTTAGAGTATGAATTAGTATATTAGCAACACATTTTCATTCCTATCATTCCCACGGTTTCGCACTGGATAGCTCATGAATAAAGTTACCAGACCCATGAAAATGTTAGTATTTACATATGACGGAAGAATGCAAAATAGGCAGGAAAGAAGATGCTAAGCTGGGCTTTCGAAATTGTTTAGTTTACCGTGAACAAACTGTACATGTTTGTGAGTCCCGACACTAAACCCCAATTTGACCTCTGCAACTCTATTCACAATTCTCTCTACGGTTACATGCTCATTGGAATTCCTGTACATATCCTCTGAGTTTAAATGCAACTGGGTGTGATAAAGCTGTCTAATGTATTTCTTTCTGAGTAACGCACATAGTAAATTAACTAAAGGACACAGACGCATATCTTTGTCTTTAACTATGCAGTGGCCACCGCCTCTTGGCCTCGTGGTTACATTTTGCAAGACTGCCTATAAAAACATTTACGTACAGAACGTTGCGGCAAGTGATGCGCGTGCAAATGTCACCTTTACCGTTCAGTTATTTTTGAGACAGAAAAATATTTTAGTTTGTTCACGGCTTCTTCACAATTTCTGAATAAAACCATTGAAAAATCACGCTTTATTGTGTCCTAACTAAATCATGATCAATATGGATAAATACCGAGAGAAAAGAGGTACGTTGGTAATTAATTTTAAGAATAGTTCTTATGTAAATTATTATGAACTTGAGCATTTTTTTTTACATTATTTGTATGGTCTAGTCGTGACTTCTTCACTCTCTTTGAATCGAACCTTCGAAAAATCACTCCATGTAAGAGTATTTAGTTATTTCCTAAATATGTCATGCACCACAAGCGGGTTATACCTCTGTTAACATGAAAGTATCGTAGTTTTCGTTAAATTGAAGTTTTACATCTGTTTCATTTATAAATTTTAATATTTTATTTATAATAAATATTAATAAAGTCAGTGAGAAAATATGTGTGTTGGTAATGCTTAGTAATAAATAGTTCTCATTTAAAATGCCATTAAAACCGAGTGCGCACGAATTCGGTGCTTTGTCCTTGGGTGTAATTTTTAGATATAGTTAAGCTTAGTTTGCACGAGGCAGAGGCATATACTGGAAGTAGAACTTAAGCAGGGCTTCAGAAAACTGTGAAGTAACCGTGAACGGATTACAATGTAAATAGTAAACGCAGTTGATATCATACTTTGATTTCAGATACAATTTTTGGAAATATATTGTATTGCTAAGTGCCTAAAAAAAAAAAAAAAAATTATTTTTCACTGTCCGTACATGGCGTTTTCTCTTTAACCTCTTTAAGTTTTGTTTGCATGTGGCAGAAGGACAGGTAGCGAGCGAGTAGCCCGAAACTAGAACGTTAGCAGGTCATGAAAGAAGCTGGAAGTAACAATGAAAAGACAGTAAATGTCATCGTACGTTGCTATAGGCGTGTTCGCATAAGTCAAGAAAATTTCGTAAGATCAGCCCTAACTTGCGTATCAAATATTATTTCATTGTTATAACCGCCACGTGCTGCAAAGGAACTACATACTCAGTGTTTCATGATGCCATGCCGTCGCTTCACAATTGTAAAGCATATTATCTACGATAGGAGTAAAACAGCGAACTAAAAACAGCTTAGTGTAAATTTTAGTTATTTTTTTTTACACATTAACGAAGTTATGCGGTGATGTGTGGCTAGGAACCGCGGTGATGCAATGAGTTCTGGGTCCAAGTCTTGGGTAATGCAAGAATGCCAGTTTTTCTTCGTATTGAGGAGTCATGTATGGAATGTCATGTGTAATAATTTGTCACTTGCTACTGGAATAAGTAACACGAAAAAAATTTAATACGTAAATAGGTCCTAAATAAAAAAAAATAAAAAATAACTTCTAGCTAACTGACTTCACATTAAGGCGATCCGGGTTCGATTTCCGCCCAGGTCACGCCCGTATTTTCGCAAGTGGGCAATGTGGATAACACTGTTGACATTGCCAAGCTGGACGTGGGTTTTCTTGGGGCGCTTCCTTTTTCCGCCATAACCTATCATCCGTCAACGCTCCATTTTAGTAGCCCAGGAATTCAATGCATATGCAGGCGTGCGTGTTTTGTGAAGTATCAAAATTTAATCGCCCCAGCCCCTGTACTTACAGTTGAAAACGTGCGAGTAAAACTTGTGTGGGAGATAAACTCAGAGTTCTCGAAAACTGCTACCAGTGTATAAAGTTATCACCGTAGTGTATCAGTAAACATGCCAAAATATTTTGGAAAATTCTTTCTACCCTATTATATTACGAAATAATCCGAAGTATGATGTTCAAGACACTCTAAAGCAACAAAGCGAAATACTTATTTATTTTCTTACCCCGCTTACCGGAATCAGGATACGAATTTATACGAAAGTAGGCGTAACGATGTGTACACTCCTTGTCGCCGAAGACCTGCACGGACTTCCGTGTTACGGCAGCCTACAAAACTGTTAGCAGATCTGGCATCAGCAGTCATCTCTTGTCATGTATGCTCGCTCATAATTGGGTCCATGTTTTCCTCTAGTCATCCTTTAAAGGCTTTCAAAAGGTTAACATTTTTAGAGTATTACATCCTTTATCGTTGTGATATGAAACAATAGTTAGTAAAATGTTAGGCGACGAAGAAAAAGTACTTTTCAGAAAAGCATAAAACAAGTTATGAATTTTAGATTGTTAAATTTCTTCCTAAGAATTTTAAAATTGAACAAAACTATTAATCTACGCCACAGGTCAAAGTAATTGTCTGGAGAAATAATTCTTCGAAATTTCAACTTAATTTATTTAGATAAAATTTCAAGTCAAAATTGCTAGAAATTAATCTCTTGACCGAAGCTGAACCAAGAGTCGGAGTGAAGTGGAGAGATTTGGACCACTATTAACATCGAGGTCTTCAGAGTCGATGAGGGTGAAGAGAGATGAGTATGGAGTAGTGTCGGAATGAAAGGGCGGGTGGAACGGGAGATCCCCGAGAAAACCTGCCGACCAATGGCATCGTCCCGCACGATTCCCAAGAGTAGGATTCTAAAGAATTCGAAACATGCCTCTCCCGTGACTTCAATAACCTCTTCAACTGAAAACAAACTTGGTGTTACGTTACAATAACTTTTGACATTTGTACGAATAAAGACTTGACGGGCAGTGCCACGTCACTGCACGTCTGTGTGTAATTATCAACTTGCGACTATTAAAAAACACTCTTAAAATTAATGGGGTGAACCACGTCGCACACACCCTCGACTACTTACTGTGCTTGCTTGGTTACCTGTAACATTGAGCGGCTTACTGTTTGAGACGCACGAACACCTTCACACGTTGATTTTGAGGTTTGAAAAAAAAAAAAAAAACTCCGAAGCGACTTGAAACACTAATAAAACCTACCTGCAAGGTTCTCGCCAGCTTCGCGTCACTGTGAAATGATTTTGTAACATCTGAGGTACCGGATAAATATACATGTTACTCTCCGTGTTTATTTTCACGTGCAGCTGCAACTATACCTGGCAGACAATAACAGCGGGCTGATGTTTCAGTGATTCATCACCGGAACGCAGCACAGTCGCCGGCTAGCTTGGTGACCAGTTTGTGATGGTGTGCGCGCCACCCAAACACGTGACGTTTCGTTACATTGTTCCCGGCAACTTGGTCAAGAGGACGGAAGTTGAGGGCATACTGCAATATTATTGGGTGTTTGAATGAATATTCATTTCGTTAGACCCCCTAATGGATATTGGTGTCCGCTGCGTCGGTCACTATATTTGGCAATGTCAAACGCTATTGGTTGTAATTAGCTTGATCCCTCCCAGGAGTAATTGAAAACCCTAACGATTTCTTGAGAATTCGGGTTTTGAGGGGGAAAATTAATTTGATTGGTAGCGCAGGAAGGCGGACCTGTGTATTTAATGCCGGTACACGCTGCCATCGGGGTCAGTCAGTGACCCGACGGCGCAAGCTTCTACCAGGGATAAGTAACACTCTTATTGATTTACAAATGTAGGCTCATAAATCAAACAGGTCACTTACATCACTTTGACGTTAGGCGAGGGCCATGCTGGCCGGAAATTGTTAAAGGTTTTAAAGTTTTGCGAAATGTTGGCCTTTTAGCCAAAATCCGATAGTGTTAACTTCTGTAACCAGTGACCAGGTCGTGACCGAGAAATAAACTTGTAACCACTTGCAAACATTCGTAACCACTTGTAAACACTTGCAAACTATTGCAATCCAGGCATTAATTATGGTCTTTGCTTTTTGTATCAAGTATGAGAAATGCTAAACTCCTTATTCTTATGACAGTTTTAAGAGAAAACTTTACGAAGTTAGGTTTTGTTTTGCAAAAATCACATTTACTCGCGGAAGTTAAGGCTGGCATTGCTTAGCAGTTGCTCCCATCTACTTGGGATCGCGAGTAAATGAGTAAATAACCATTGCGGTTATAATGTTTTGTGATTAAGAACCAGTAAGGTGTTACTAAAATGGGTTTCTCCTGGTGTAGAAACTAGAAATTACGTGTTAATGTCAATAATAAATGTAGGTGCGACAGAAATAAAGCCACCATTTTGTAACGATAATAAAATTTGGGGTCACTTGCTCAATATATTTTGTGATGGCCTTTTGCATTTTGTATTTACTTATTGAAATTACCAGTAAGGGGCATAAAAATAAACTGTATGATAAATTTGCAAGTATTAGCTGAATACCAGCGAATGTATCCGTACCTGAAGAATCTGGTTGCATTTTACTCTAAATTTTTTGGCAACCTGGTTTTTATGTAAATGTTTTAAATAAATTTGTTATATATGGGAAAGGAAAATAATAATGTTCACTATTCAACATGAAATGTAAGAATGATAACGAATGGAAGTTTTCCACTTTAATATTTATGCAATATGAAAAAAGAATTGAAAGAACATACTAAAAATAAAGAATATTACCATACTTCTGTGTTTCTGTTATGAATCGTTTATAACTATCAACTTACCACAGCACTGTACAGAAAAATTAATTATTGTATGCTTTGTGCCATTTGCTGTGTTCTGATGGTTTTGCTATGACTTATGCAAATCGTGCCTTGCCACGCCCTTGGTTTAGGACGCAGCAAGGTCAGAAAGATATTAATTAAAAATACTCATATTTACTTTTTAAAAATATTAATGTTATTTTAAAAAACATAAATTGACATTCTTTATTACATTATAATCGATATCGTGCCCCGGAACCATTATATATCCTCTAATTTATCAAACCGATAGGTTCTTAAACAGAGCCAATTCAATGATGCGAAGGTATAGGCCATGCAGTGTATGTACTTTCCTGTTAGGAGGTTCCTGTATTGTTTGAGAATAGCAAACGCAAATGTTAAGCCAAGCTTATGTTCCGTTGAACACATTGAATAGCCGTATTCTGAAAGGCGAGCCTGAAGAGAGCTCGTCAAGTACGGCTGCCCGGGTAATTGCACTTGGGACTTAACAGGATCCAAGTCCTTATCAGTTGTTCGCGTGTGTTGAAGCTGTTTGAAGCCAGGTTGAATTTTCGACCAGCATTTACGGAAGGTTATTTTCGCTCAACACAACCCACTATCGTGCGTGTAGCTATAGGCTATTCACGGTAAAATGAGCACTTTTGAAAGCCCTGCGTAAGATCTACTTGTATGCACGTTGTGTATTCTTTCGCCTTATGTAAAATTAACATTGTCATGAGCCTCATCACTTTATTTATTGCGTCGGTTGAGTGTAGCAGTGAAATTATTAGAAAAGTAAATATTTTACATATCTGCTCATTTTTACCTTTCGACGCATTAAAAAACAGAAAGCGCAATAAATATTTTAAGTTATCGCAAATGGTTACCTAACACTTCGTATTCGACGTTAAGTTATGGAACTACTTTTCCTCCATCGTTACCAACTTTACTGGACACATATCACTAGTGCGCCCGTTACAATATATGTAGGCAAGGGCAATTACTTATTTCTAAGATTTATTTCAAAAGTTCTCACTTTATCGTGAATAGCCTTTTCAGCTTTTTCTACGATTTATATAGCGTTAAACTGTAAGTTTACTCCAGGAGAGGATCTGGACTTTCGGTTGTGGAAAATGGTAAAATAAAAAGTGAAGTTGTGGGAGCGTGGGGTGGTTGAGAAGGGGGGGGGGGGAGGGTGTTTGGCCGGAGGGTCACTTCCTCACTGTGCAAGTGTAGGCGCATTCGAGTCGTGACTTCGAGTTATGACATTAGAGGGGGCACTGTCTCTTCATAATTTTAGGAAACAGTATCAGTATAATCAAATTAAATCAGCATTTTAAACAATTCTTACACGATTTCACTTCAGGTTTAATACGTTCGTAGGGAAATTTAATTTCAGTGTGATAGTTTTGGGGTGGTCATGTCCTTGTGATCTCCATTCTAGATCCGCCCTTGGTTCACATTTATTTCAATCTGTATTAATGGTAATGGCACCTCTCCTTTCATACACCAGTGGCCCGTGTTTCGTGTTCTGCCTCGTACACTGAGAAAAGGGTTTTGTTGAATCAAATATTGGGCAACGTGTGGAAACAAATAGTTTACGTTTTACAGCTTTACTTCTTAGTTTCCTGTTGAATTGTTTCTATTAAATTATGTATACGGTCATTAAGCCTCAAAAGATGCACTAACAAACACTGTTATAATCCCAGTTGTCACAAAAAATACAAACAAACTCTCGAGCTGTATTTGCGAACGAAGGCAATCAAATGGGTGGCCAAACAAATAATATACAGTTGAGCGAACAAAATATTTATTTGAGATTTAAATTTTTTTTTGGCCCAACACAGAGTTTTTGTTTATTCAAACACATAGTTTGTTTGACGAACAAAAGAAATTTTGTTGCTTTTCAAATTTTGTTTGCCCAACAATATACTTTGTTAGGGCAGCTAAATATATTTTGACACTATAAAAACAAATATTTTGTTAGATTTTCGCTCAGTGTAGCCTGGTGATAAACCTGTTATATTATATATTATACGCTCTTTCAAAACCAAAGAGATACGGACTTGGTAAAACTTAAGAAGCTCTGTCATGAAAACAACTGAGAGAAGAAAGTTAATATTATATATATATATATATATATATATATATATATATATATATATATATATATATATATATATATATATAATACATACATACATACATACATACATACATACATACATACATACATACATATACACACACACACACACACACACACACACACACACACACACACACACACACACACACACACACACACACACACACTATTACGTGTGAAAATTGCAAGACCCAGAAAGAATGGCCTGAATGAATCCAAATTCGGAGGATGTGTAGAACAGTGTACCAGAGCAATGCTTGATTACGATTGCAGAGAGATGGCGTACACGTAGGCCCAGCAGCGCTCTCTCGCGTGTGACCGGAAAGGTCAGTGTTACGCCAAGCTCAGTCAGTGAAGAGCCGTCAGACGAAGTGAAAGCAAGTGCCAGTATGCCTCGTCGACGTCAAAAGGCGCCATATCAGGATGTGAATGAGTTCGAACGGGGCAGAATAATCAGTCTCCGGGAAACAGGTTTGCTGCTACGACAGTGATGCGTGTTTGGCACTAGTTGACAGAAGAGGGTCATACCCAGCGAAGAGCGGGTACTGGACCACGCAATGTCACCACATCACGGGATGACCACCTTCTTGTCCGCATGGCCGTAACGGACCGTACAGCCTCGTCCACCGTGTTGGCTCAACAATGGAGCACTGCATTGGGTGTGTATCTATCTCCGTCGACGGTTCGACGCCATCTGCTGCGGGCTGGACTGGTGGCACGCATGCCATTGCAACGGCTTCTATTGTCCAGAAACCACAAAAACCTCAGACTGCAATAAGCACGTGAACGCCGTCGCTGACTTGTTGAGTGGCAAAATGTAGTGTTTTCGGATGAGTCCCACTTCAACATGTCCTACAGCGATGGCCGCATATGTGTTACACGCTACTGTGGTGACTGCAATCTGATAACCTGTATTGTGGAGCGGCATAGCGAACAAATGTAAAGTGTGATTGTTTTGGGGCGTCATTGGATACAACATGCGATCTCGAATTCTACGTATTGAGGGCAATTTGAACAGCAACCGCTACATCAAGGAAATTTTAGAGCCTATTACACATGCCATATTTCAGCTGGACAATGTCCGGCCACATGTGGCGAGGAATGTGCAAGCCTTCTTCAATAAACGACGGGTGCCACCGGTTCCCTGGCCTGCACGTTCGCCTGGCATGTCGTCCATGTCTGGGATATGATTGGTCAGCGACTTGTTTGTCACGGAAATCCAGCAACCATAGTTGATTCTTTGTGGACTAGCAAACAAACCATGTGGAGGGAGATTCCCCAGGAACATAGTCAGGTTCTCTGATTACATGTCATGACGTTTAGTGGCTCTGATTGCTGCACGTGGGGGCTTCACACCATACTGACCAGGGCAGAGATCATGTACAGTTCTGTAATCCTAATCAGTTGTATATTGCCATGTACGTTATCTGTGGTACAAAGCTCATTTCAATCACGTGTATCCTTTCTGGTGTTTCATTTTCCACAAACGGTGGTATATATTTGTATACGTAGTAAACATTTTTATAATACAAATCACTCGTTTGTTGAAATCGTTTTCGAATAATATACTTTTTGCTTTAAGTACCACCTTTATAAAAGGCATATCTTTTTCGTGATTTGAATATTCCTTTCGCTCTCTCGAGCATCTCAAGTTCGTCAGTGTGTAGTGTACCTGTCGCGATGCGGCAGTTATTTTGAGCCTCTGAAAGATTGTGTGATTTCGCTATTTATCCTTGTCCTAGGATACATCAATGTTTATCAAAAGTACCTGCCATCAAATTTTTTTCCATTACAAGGATATGAAGACATTACATAAGTGTTAGTTTTAGCTGTTGCGAATTTGTGTTGTTAGCAGCTTTTTTTTGCCTTATGAAAATAATAAAAACAATCAAGACCCATTTTTTAACGAATTATTCAAGAACTCTAGCAAGCCGGAGTTCCGGGTATGAGTAAGGGTGAAAGTCCTTCCTATCGATAGCGTAGAACGAAAACCTCGTATCTCACATCTCGGGACAAAATTATTTTTTGATACTTTTGGTTCAAAACCTGGTCGATCTCATTTTTCAGTAAATAACAGTTATGCACGGTTTTAATTTTGAGCACTGCAAAATGTGAGCTATGAGTTTTTCATCCAACAGCATCAAAAATAATTTTTGCCAGAAATGTGAGATACGTTTTCATTCTAAGCCATCGCTATCTCTCTAAGTAGTTGTGTTTTTTTTTTCTCTAACACAGACATTTCGGTGAATAATTCGTCCCTGGATTAGCTTCTCGGCAGAAATATTTCAAATTATTAGGAGGAAGTTTTATTCCAAAGACTTTTTTCAAGCAAATACTTTTGAATAAATTTATCTAATTTAAGGTCAATCGTAACGACTACTACCGTAAAACTAGTAATACAAAGATATATTTCATTTATCAAATCTTCGCGTGAATAAACCAACTACGCATGAGCCATGGCAGTGGAATGAGTGAGCGTGGCCCTTTACACATTATCATTTCTATAGGCCGTTTACAATAAACTCAGCGCTTTTGAAAGCACTGCTTAAGATCTATTTGTATGTGGATGGCGTATTTCTCTGCCACATGCAGAATTAACATTTCCATAAGCCTGATCACTTTATTCATGCATCGGTATGTGAAACTATGAAATTATTAGAAAAGTAATTATTCTAGATTTGTTCATTCTTACGCTTATTGACATAAATAAAACAGAAAGCAAACGAAACTATTTAAGTATTCACGAATGTTTACCTAGCAATTAAATTCAACGACAAGACATGGGACTTTTTTTCGTCCATCATTACCAACTTAACTGGGTGCATGCCCCTCAACGCACTCGTTTTAATATACGCAGTTAGGGGCAGTGTTATTTTTTAAAGGTTGATTTTAAAAGTTCTCACTTCATCGTGAACAGCTGCAAGTGGCCCGATGGAAAAATAATTGAGCAGCTGCGAATGGTGGTGGCAGGTCAGGATGAAGATGACCCTACCTTCTGGCGGTAGGTGTTGTTCCTGGCAAGGTGGGAGGCTGCCTGGCCCGGTGACCCGGTGGTCGCAGGCGACGCCGCCCCCGCCAGGGCCTCCTCCGGAGCCTCAGTCGATGTCGTCACAGCAGTCTCCCTCCGCGTTTCTCCTCCTCTTCGTCCTCGTCCTCGTCTTCATCCTCGTCGTCATCCTCATCCTCGTCCTCTTCGTCCCGGTCTTCGTCGCCTTCCTCGCGGTCCTCGACATCTTCCCGCGACTCCTCTTCTTCGTCGGCGTCTCTGTCTCCCCCCGCGGCCGCCGGCATGGGCGTCGTCGTGGTGGCACGCGGCACCCTCGTCGCGGACCCGTCAGGAGGCCGCACCTCGGGCTGAGGCTCGCCGCCGCCGACGTACTCCGGCTGGCCGACTGCAACACGGTACAATGCCACGGTTAACGTTACTTCTAATACAGGTTGGGAAGAACAACGTTAAAAGTTTGGCAAATGGAAACCTTTCGCCACTAAATAAGCGCTAGTGACGGCAATGAACCAGATTGTTCTATTTTCTACGTTAAAAAAACAATTTGATTTTAATAATCAAAAATCCTTACTACTATAATTATAAATACGAAAGTGTGTTTATTTGTCCTTCGTTCACGTCAAAACGGTGCGACGGATCGACGTGATATTTTTCACATGTATAGTTGGAGGATCGGAGAGTACTTTTAATTCCAGGAAAATATCTCATTACTTTAGGAAAAATCTTATTGTAATTATATCTCATTCCTTCAGGAAAATTCTTATTGTAATTTTACTGCACAAAAAAAAAAACATCGTTTAAAAAGTTCCGTAATGTCTCCTTTCCTTTTTGTCTATAGGCTGTCTTCCATTCCTTCCCCAGAACCGCAGTAGCTCAGTGGGTAGAGAACCCAATAGTGGGGCCGCAGCTGGTCAGGAGCTAGAGCATCCAATAGTGGGGCCGCAGTAGCTCAGTGGGTAGAGAAACCAATAGTGGGGCCGCAGTAGCTGAGTGGGTATAGAACCCAATAGTGGGGCCGCAGTAGTTCAGTGGGTAGAGCATCCAATAGTTGAGCCGCAGTAGCTCAGTGGCTAGAGAACCCAATATTGGCTTAGTGTCACAAAACTTGATTATTTATCCCTATAACCACGCGAGCGAAGCCACAGGTAAAAGCTAGTATAAAATAACTTCGTAACAAAGTAAAATCTTTCGCTTTTATTATTCATATAGCTTACAATTTTAACAAAACGTTACCTTTTGGAACACTGCGCTCCTAGCGGCGGACATTTTCCCTGTGCCAAACTCTTCCATAAGAAAGCAAGTTCTGTTCCTAACAAGAGCAGAATAAACCTTAACCATGGTCTACAGCGGTATCTTAACACTTTTTAATCAGATATTTACAAAACCATCCCATGTATGACATGTTTGATTGTTGTCTAAATACGTCACATATAACCAGCATTTTATACTTTCGATGACATAAAAGTATCTCATATTTGCTCAAATTGAACTTTTATTTGCAAATTATGTTTTTTATAATTAATTCTAATGAAAAAATAAAGAAAAATAATGTGTTGATAATGCCTGATAAAACATTTATTTTCCTCATGCAGAATATTTTTGAAGTGAGTGTGCACGAATGCGGTGCGTTGTCCTCTTGTTGCAGTTTTTCACATTTGGTTACGCTTTGTATGCAAGCAGAGGAGGGACAGCCTCAAAGTAGAACTTTGGCAGGATTTCAGAAAAGTTGGAAGTAACTGTAAATGGACTATAAAGTGTAGAGTGGAAAGTGATTTCGGCGGCTTTTAGCAACGCTGTCTTGCTAGACTATGAGTGAAGCGAGTTGAGTATGGAGTATCGGTAGGAATTAAAGGGTGGGGGAAACGGGAGATCTCCGATAGAAAGCCGGCGACTAGCGGCATCGTCCGGCACAATTCCCACATCCTGGAGCGATTCCGCCGGGAATCGAACGTGTTACGCGAGCAGCCTAACCACTACATCACGGCGGTCCCTAATATAACACGTAAGGGAAGTGAGGAAACGGAATGCCTCAAAATAGGGGATAAGAATGCGATGTAGACTGCCTAAAGCTCATATGTAATGGCCCTTTAACACGATCGTATTTTTTCTTCAGATAATTTTCATTTTTTATTCGATTCAATTGACAGAATGCTCTATGATGTCATACGAACATCATAATCGTGGCCATTTTCTCCTTCGATTTCTTGAATGTTTGGTTTTCCTTCAAGAATATGTACTATATTTTCTTGAATCCAAAATTTCAATCGCTGATTACAGTTTTTATGGCAATATTAATGGAAACAATCGCATAATAATAGAGTTGTGTGTGTGCACACATCTGAAGTTGCTACAAAATGAGGAAGTATATTAAAAAAAACAAGTGTATAATAATAGAGAATTTGTTGTGGTTTGCCCAATTATTTTCGTATCGTGCACGAGTCATAGATTCTATTAAAATTTTACTTTTAGTATCTTTTTAATGAAACCACATTAAAACATTTGTGATAAGTTTTCATGTTGACACTTGAAAGCATATTGAATGCAGTTTATTGAAAGTCAAATTAAGTAATTTTTAGTTCAATAAATTTAATTAAAATAATTGAATTAAATAAATATTTGATCGTGTGAAATAGCCGTAAGTCTTAAAATGCGCGTGTGTGGAATTTCCGACGGCAACTCTCGCGCCCCTGAAACGTGTTTTGATATATTTTAGTGGCGCCGCGCCGGTACAAGTTTCGCTGCGGCTCCATTTGAGCGGTAGTTGTAGTTTCACGTGTATATCACAGTCTACCGGTAACAATTTGCACAAGAAACCTTACTGTGCATGTTTAATTAGTTCTTCGTGCTGGCTACACGCTGTCGTATTTGTAAGAAAATAAGTACAATGTAAACTCGTGCACACTATACCCTCATTTATGTATCAACCTCTACTAGCAGATCGCTTTAAAATTGCATAATTAGTGACCGATGTAAATGCTATATAATTATCGGTTCAGACACTTTGTAGAATTTCTTCGAAAATATTCTTTTCGTATTACAGGCGTTAACTTTGATGCCAAGAATAATATATCAAACGTCATATTGGATCCAAGTTGCACTATCTACGCTGCAAAAAATGTACGATAACACATTTTCTGATATATTTCCGTTGCTATAAAAATAAGCATTTTTCTTGAACAAAGACTATTTTTCCCGTAACAGCGGTTTTAAGGTGATAAAATTTTTTTTTGAGGCCAATGTGACACATTTCCATTATATCGACAAGCGATATTCCGAGTTTTCCTCACAAATAAAAATTAATGCGTGTGAATAATTCCATTTGTATATTTTTATGGTTTTTTGTTACTCAAGTCAAAACAAAGGCCCTGCATATTACATTATATTTAGGATCAATATTTAAACAATACTTAATTCACACTTAAGTCGCCTTGTTTAAAGTTAAGTATGCGAATGAGTACTGGTTTTTACACACAGCATAGATGTTGAAATAAAAGATCTCTACTATTAATTTCGCATACAAAAACAACCGGCCTCCAATTACGACACAAAAAAACTGCAGTGTTGCAGTAACAGTACCTCAATTAGAGCATATATTTTATATTCTCTTTTCATGACACATACTTCTGACAAATAAACAAATTATTCGTTTTGTATTACTTGATATGGGGAATATATTAAGTTTTCTTTCAACTGTTCATTGCAATACATACACATTTATTGCAATCATTGTATATGTTATACGATCTAGAAGATGGATCATCCACGCAGTAATATCTACATTTTAAGCATATCTATAGTCCCTTATATCAAAAATTCGTACTTCTCTACATAACTGAATGAATATTCGATTGGTGGAGAATTCAGCCCAACAGAAAGTGAAGCGAATTGATCGCGATGCTAAAAACTAAATTTGCACAAGAACAATTTTGTTACTCACCAAACTCCTGTCGACGCAGACATCCTAATAGTGAAAACAGATATTCAGCGGTTGTTAGAGGAAACTGCAGTCATCGTTGCAGAATACGTTGATCATTTGGCATTATTTGTTGATATGGCTTCTTCCTCGAAGTGTGTCTTATTCGTGAAACCAGAGAAAGGTATATCAGAAAAAAGGACATACTCATTAGAAAGTTTGAACAAAAGCAACGTATTTCGTATCTTCACGCCATGACAAAACGTGTAACTATATCTGCACTCTTCAGGAGGGAAACATTTGAGGCGGTGCAGTTATTAAACAAGCTGCTGAATGCGGACCAGTGCAAGCATGTTTAAGAAGTGTAAAACACACCAAAACAAGTTATAGATAGATATGGTGTCTCATTCTGCCAAACCTTGTACGAAGCAGCAACACCTGAAGTATCTCTAGGAGAATGGAGTGGACTGGAGAGATTTGGGCTGCTCTTAACATCGAGGTCTCGAGAACCGACGTGGGTGAAGTGAGGTGGGTAGGGAGCAGCGCCAAAATGCAGGGGTTGGCGAAACGGGAGACTCCCGAGAAAACTCGCCGACCCGTCCGGCACGATTCTCACGTGCGAAAATCCAGGAGATACCCCTTCGGGAATCGAGCCACGGTTCGCCCATATGGCAGGCGAGTAGTCTGACCACTAAATCACCGCGGCCCCATCTACAGGGGAATATCGCTTCAAATGTTTCACGATGTCCGTAGGGAAAGGAAGAGCGTGTAACTTAGTGTCACTGACTCCAACGGAAAATGCAGCTCAGCAGCATGACTTAAGGGTGTACCACTAGGCACGGAAATATGAAGGGATATATAGTTATTATCTAACGACTGGAAATGGATGTTTTTAAATGGCAAGCTCTTCTGCATACTCACTTCAATGCTGCGTGCTCCTGATGTACTGAAACCAGTATCCTACAACTGTGTGGTAGGGTGCGGTCCGGAATTTGATTGCCGCAAGACCGGCCTCCAGTTTTCCACGGTTTGTGGAAACTGCCATGGCTTCCCTGCCCCCAAATACTCCACCATTCGAAGATTCAGTCGATTATGTAGAGGAGAACCTAGTTCTTGATACAGATGACTGCAGATATATTGAAATTAAAGATATTACTTAGTGGATGATCGTATAACATATATTATGTTTCCAATAACTATGTATTACAATGAACAGCCAAAATAAAGCCAAATGAATTCTTAATATTAAGTAATGCGACTCTAATAATTAGTTTGCCAGAAGTACATGTCATGTAAAGAGAACTTTCGTGTGTCATGAATGTCTTTAATATTCCATACAGATTAAAAACGGAGATCTTTTATTTCAGTATGCATGTTGTGTGTGAAAAGTGTACTCGCTTGCATACTTAACTTTAAATATGGCAATAAAAATGTGTCTGCACCATGAGTGACTTAGGTATTGTTTGAATATCAACCCTTCTTACAATGTAATATACAGGGAATTTTGTTTTGACTAGAGTGAGTAACAACAAAACATATAAATATACAGATATAATTATTCCCCTGTATTGCTTTTCTTTCGCGGAAAATTTAGAGTACCACTTATTGATAGCATGGATAAAGAGAATATGGAGCTCAAAAACAATTTATTTTACCTGCAAACAGCTATTACGGAAGAATTCTCACGTCTACATTAAAAATATCTCTTCCGTTTTGTAGCAATTTTATAAGATATATTTTACTTTAAAGGCAATAATAACAAAAACATTTTTTTCCATTTTTTACAGCGTAGCAGAACGAGTGCAGCATAGATCCAAAATGACTTCTCGATATATTATTCGTTACATCAAATTGAAGATGTGTACCCAAAAGCATCTCTCTGCGATTTTTTTCCCAAAGTTTAGTCGATTTTTATTCTAACGTGCTTGCAAATGTAGCTTTGCTCATCGGGGTATAGCTGGGATGTGGGAGAATGGAGTTTATGCGGCCTTCGGGCAGTAAAACGTGCTCAGAAAAAAAGTAATTTTGTGCCAACAGAATTAATGATAGTGCAACGGTAATTTTTCGTTATTTATGAGCCGTCAACAACAAAATTTGCTGTTATTGCAATATACTGCTAAGCCATCAATGGTATTGTGACATTAAGTATTTTTGTAACAACATGACCTCCTTACTGTACTGTCAACATCAAGGTTGTGTTTATGTTGCGGTAAAACAAATTTTGTCTAGACTTGGCGTTAACATTTGTGTTAAAAATTCTTTTCTTGTATTTTATTTGTTTTAAAAACATTCTGATGTAAAATAAATTAAGTACTATTATTCTGTCGCAAAAAGATTGTTACGAACGAAACAAAATGTCTGCTGGGAGGGGACTCGAACCCGCGCCTTTAGTACTTGGCGTGCTATCAAGTGCTCTACTTTAAGATGTCTGGCTGCGTTTCATATCGTAGGTATTCAGTACAGTATAACGAAAAAATGCGGTTCTCTTCCGTTTTGAGGGAATACTTAATGCTCTATAAATATATGCGAATTTGGCACATGTAAACTGCTTTGCAAGGCTTGAGAGCTGTTCTAAAGTACATTGAGTTCCCATACTACGCTTTAAAATTTAAATACACTGGTTATATTTTACGATGTTATCGCTGTTCACTATTAGCCGCCGCTTTACAACGCAAAGTCAGTGTAAACTTGTGTTGGTTGGATATTTATTTAATGTCACAGTAACACAAAATATGTTGTTCGTCCTGTTTTCTTGAACATAATATAGCATTTGGCTGCGGCAACATTACTTAGTTGCTATATTAACATTAACACTTCAACAGTATATTTGAATTATAATATCACATATGGTTAATATTATTAAATTTGTCATAACATTATTGAATTTACTTCAACATAAATGTTTAAAGAAATACCCTGATAGTATTTTTTTGTTGTTGGAAGGGCATTATACTTTCTTCCGTGTGGCCAAATTTCTCCCCTCCCTCCCTCGCTCTACTTTTTTCAAGATAAAGTTTTTGTTTCTACAGGTTGTTTACGGTTAATTAAGCGCTTCTGAAATCAACCTTTAAAGAACTTTACTGCTCCTACTCGCATATACTTTAACGGGCAAACTTCCTGACATTATTCCAGTAAAGCGAGTAACAATGGACGGAAAATACAGGATGTAGCAAAATGGCATGCCAATACTTCGGGGGAACATTCCTCACATCTAGGGGATGAAGAAATGTTACATGAACATAGGTCCGCAAACGCTTCATTTCTTTTGTTACAACTCGTAACACACAAGGTACATTGTATGGCCCGCGGGCTGGATCATGTTAATTTGGAATGCCATCGCAGCTGTAATTGGCAGACCCATACCAGCCCCCGAGGAGCCCTGATTTGAATGCACTAGACTTTAATTTGTGGGGACATTTAAAGGCACTTGTGTATGCACCCCAGTGGACGATGTGGGCACCCTCTGTAACCGTATTGTGGCAGGTTGCGAAACAATCAGGAATTTCTGAAGGATCCATCAACGCATCAGGGTGTCCATGCAACGGCGCGTTGATGCATGTGTTCCTGCTGATGGAGAGCATTTTGAACATTTCCTTTAGTGCCGACGATAATCTTTCACACATGAGTAACTAATTCCTGCGCAGCTCCTGCTGTTCTAGATGTATTCTCGTAGTGTGAGGTGTCGTGGATTATGTAAACGAACTTAGCGATTACATTCCACAGCAACACTATCCAGGTCGCAGGACATACACGGTACGTTATGTATTACGGGCTGTAGTGAAGAAACGAAGCGTTTGCAGACCTATGTTCACATAACATTTTTACATCCTCCAGATGTGAGGAATGTTCCCCCGTAGTATTGACATGCAATTTTGCCACACTCTGTAGTTCCACGTGTTAGTTGAATTAAAAGTGTTACGCAAACGTTACTGAATACTGAAATTATTTGTTATACTGTTTGGTTTTTAATGCATATAAGTGCGAGAGTCATCAAATTTGTAAAATATTTACTTTTCTGATATTTTCACAGTTTCACTTGACCGATTAATGAATAAAGCGATTAGGCCCATAGGAATGCCAATTTTACATATGGAGGAAGTGAACACAGGCCTACCAGTAGATCTTTACCAAGGCTTTCAGGAGTGCTCAGTTTACCATGAATAGCCCATATATACTTGTTACCAATATTTGTATAGACTATTCACGGTAAATTGAGTACTTTTGAAAGCCGTCTCATTTGGAATAATAGTCAACAAATATATTTTATTTTAGCCTCGAACGTTAAGTTCTCAGTGCAGTGGAGCATACAAACTGTGTGTATTACTTACATGTGAATATTGGTTTAAAAAGGTGGTTAAAGAATAAAAGATGGCTGAAAGGAAAAAGTCACTAGGGCTGCAAAAGTGCTCACTTTACTGTGAACAGTCTGCATAATAAATTACGCGTATACGACGATTACGCGCGTCATTCAAGGGTTCGGTCCTAAAACACGACGGGAGCTTGCGCATATGCCCTGGTATTCGGAAGTCTGCATTTTAAATATAGCGTACTGTTCTAAACTCCCAAAGGGGAGTACAGTTCAATGTGATCAAGTAATGCGGATCAAGGTGAGTCAAGAGACAATTGCATATATTTCACTGATTAAGTCCTTCCCGTGGCGCAGTCGGTTGGCGTACTACCAATATGGGGTGCGGGAGGCTCTGGGTTCGAATCCCGGGTAAGGCATCATAGGTGTTAATTTAAGTTAGGTTATAAGTTAGTCTGTAAGCCGCCCCCTGTTAAGCTTTCAAGCATAAAACCGTGCTACGGCCTTGTCCCCATAAGGGCGTGGCAAAATGGACTTCAACACGACCGCAATAAAAACCCCTTCAATGCACAAAGGAAGCTCTCGTTGCGCAGAGAAACTTCATAATCAGAGCAAAATTTAAAACCATAGCATAAATAAGAACACAGGAAACCCATGAAATACTGTAAAGAGTCTTTTATTTTGTTTTGTTCTTTTCCGTTAGTTGCAATCAATAGAATAGCCCCAAACACGGGCAATGTTTTAAGTAAAATGAAATTTGTTTGGTTACATACCAACATATAAAATGAATATATTTGTAAACGGACTTCAAACTATGTAAAATACAATATCTTCCATGGTTAGACTTAAAATGATATCACAATATGCAATTTACACTAGTTTATTAATATTTGTAATATTTGGCCTACGAATTTCCCACATCAAAAATGAGGATTTTACAAACGGGGGAAAATCTTGCACACAGCAATTCTACTGACATTCTGACAGTTACGAAAAACGTAATAAATGTGTGTTAACATGAATATTTTGGCAAAAAACTCTATACTGGAATTAGAGTAGTTCTGCCATACAAAATGGCAATATTTCCCAACTTCCATTACGCTTTAATTCTTTGAGCAGACATTGGATTTTACAAGGCACTTTTGCCCAAATATAAAACTATCATAACCATCCAAACATTTCGAGGCCATTGATCAAAATGATCAAAATTTATTTGTAGACTATTCTTTTACCTCTACATGAGGTCTCAAAATCTATCAATAAATAACTCAAAAAGTTGGGCCTTGCTAAACCATAGGTCAGATGGCCAACCAACATTTTAAAAAGTGACATTAAAATTATTCATGCATATTTGCATTTACAAAGCGTACTAAAATGCCTAGCCTGAAATTTGCACCTTTACATTATATATTTGGAAAACTTTATAACATTTGAAGTAGTTAATCTTTCATTAATTCTTCATAAAGAAACGATGTGTTTTTCTAAAGTTTTTATGATCGACTTTTTTTTCTTTAAATAATGACCTAGCAAGCTCAAAAGAAGAACAAAATTTTAAAGTTTCTCGCCAACATGGCGCTTACAGCTCCTATTTTAAATCACAAAATGTGATTTGCCTAGTTTTCGCCATACTGACTTACCAAGTTAAATTTCGTTACAAAGTCTCTCTTATCTAGAGGTTGTTGCTGCTGTCCTCGAAGGTGGCGAATCGACCTCTAGCTACAAGTGAGGACCTTATTTATACAGAAAAGCAAGCAATACCCCCTATCGGCGTAGTATCACTGATCAACCAATATTTAATTATGTGTCGAATTAAGGAAGCGGGCAGGAATGTTTGTTGTAGGGGTAGCTTGTATTCACTGACGAATCAGGAAACTTTTGTCGAAACAAAGCTGCACACAGGAAATTTCGTAAGCAATGCTGACATCGGGCTGGACGTGACGCACCTTCGGCGCGAGCACACAGGGCACACAGAGATTGCTATCACTGGCTGATCGGCAGGATGACATCAGTGGTGATAGTACAGAGGGTGGCCGCAGTACGCGCCACCATAGCCGGCCTGCCACGCGTAGGAGGCAGAGCTAGTGAGATAAAGTGCGTGGTGTGGTATCGCTGTTGCTCGTGACTCACGCCCAAGGACGTCGCCGCTAGCCGCCGGCTGCCGCACGCTCGCCATCAACCGGGCCGCTCCCACAGCCCGCAGGTATGTGGAACAGCAGTAGTTTTCCCAATTCGGGTAGGTAGGCGTATATTTTAAAGTTGAAAACCAGGAAATTAGTGATAACTATCACAACTGGGGGACGTTAGAAAGCCCTGTACAATACAATACTAACTAAGTCTAGAGGATCTTCACTGAGACTAAGTTACAATATACACAGTGTGATGTGGCGAGAGGGGTTAGTAATCGAGGTAGTGAAGGTCAATCAAATAAGGGAGGACAAGGATACGAAGGATCCGGGCTTGCTCTCTCACTCTAGTGTGAGGAGACACCCCCAATCGCCGACCGGAGACTGCCGTTCAGGGAGAACCGACGCCGATAGGCACACGAGCCCTTAGCCGCCATGTACACCACACTTCTTGTTCGCGCTCACCTTCTCCTATATCCTCGAATCTAGTTGGTTCTCCCTTGTAGCCTGGACGGAGTTACTGAAGTTAGATGTTGATGAAATTGCCGCAACCCCACTATGTCAGCGAGACCCAAATATTCTCCGTGCTTCTGTAGATTCTTGCACTTTCATTCGTTGCGTTATATTCCCCGCTGTTTGCAAACATTGTTTTAATAACAATCGTTGGCCGCATTTCTATCTTTCCCGACCTCGCTTCTTGTGCCGTAATCGCAATAGTAGGGTAGACCGGAGCAAGTTTGGTACAGGGGCAAGTTTACACAGTGCTTATAGTTCACAAACCGTTGGTCGGAGCAAACCGTTGGTCGGAGCGCAGCACTTGTCACATCAGGCGAGTCACTGAGACCGCCATTCGCATTCGTGTTAGTCTGCAGTCACTGGGATGAGTGACAACCAACAGAGAACAGTATTTGTGATTTTTCCTTTTGGTGAGTAAATTTTACCCACTATTTCGGCATTAATAGTAACTATACCACTAGATATTTACAAGTAATTATGGTTTATCCTGTTAGGCTGTTCTTTTGCGGTTATTTTAAGATAGTCAGTTGAATGCCTACCTATTGAACCAAACTTATAGGTTACATTTTGTTGAAAATGTGCCGAAGGGACATGTTTACACAAGGCAAATCGGGCATGTTTACACATTCTTCAAATCTTGTAAACGAGCCCCGTACTATTTTAATGTTATTTGTGAACCTTTATAATGGCTATATATTTTTATAGGTAAACAATGGTACGAACATACAAAAGGAAATCAAATAGATCTTCTATTGATCCAAACGTGATGAAGATGGCAGTAGAAGAGGTAATAAAAGGGCAATCTTTAAGAAAGGTCGCTGCAGCATTTGACTTTAATTTCAAGGCACTTGCTAATTACTGCACAATGTATCAACAACCAGGAGTTGCTAATAATATTCATAACGTGGCTACGGCAACAGTTGCCCAAGTATTAGGACCTGAGGAGACTTTTATGCCGGAAATAGAACCACCGGAAAATTTGGGCGAGGAGCTAGGACCTATAGATAAGTCAGGTTTTGTGCATGTAAGTGTGTATTCTTTTATGCATTTATATGTATTCCTCTATTCAGTCATTTATTGGTACATTCATTTATTCTTTCAGAAAACGTGGAAGCAGAGCGAGGACCTGAGGAAACATTGGGGTTGGCTGAAGGAAATGCAGACATGGTGGCACCTGAACCGGAAGTAGAGGAGGAACTTGGACCGGATGCAGTGCCAATACCTAATGTTGATGTTGAACTCGAAGAGAGTCATTGGTCTCGATTTGGCTACGCTAAGGCGCGATCGATGAGTTACACACTGTGCGTCATTTGCTATTTCACTGAATTGTTTAAATTTTTAGGCTAAATTGTAAATCTAGAATATATAAACTCCGATACAGAAACCTAAATGAAATAGCATAGTCTTTGAACCCAATTAAATAAATATTTTTGATAAATGATAAATAAATAAAAATAAAAGCAGTACTCCTAACTCCTGGCGTTTTTATGCCTGCAGGTGTTCGGGTCGACCCAGGAAAAGCTGCTAGTAGAATATTTGAAGAAATAATCTGACATTTACTTTGGGTTAACACCGAAGGATGTGAGAAGATTCACATACACATATGCTGTAGCTTGCAATCGGAAAATTTCACCCTCTTAGGCTGAACGAAAAATTGCAGGAGTGGATTGGTTTTCAGGATTTTTAAAAAGGCACAAATCTTTTATCAATTAGGGCAGCTCAAGCTACTAGCCTAGCGAGAGCTAAAAGTTTCAATAGGACAAATGTCGAGGCTTTCTTAAAAAATTTGACGCTTATCATGAAACGCCTTGAGTTCGGGCCTGCAGACATCTGGAATGCAGATGAAACTGGCGTAACTACAGTTCACAAGCCTAATAGGGTAGTTGGACGGAGAGGATTCCGCCAAATCGGCAGAATCACATTCGCTGAATGAGGGACTCTTGTCACAATGGCAACAGCTGTAAATGCTGCTGGTAACAGCATACCTCCACTCATCGTGTTTACCAGGATAAACTACCAGCCACATTTCGTTCGTGTTGGCCCTGTTGGCTGTGAAGGAGATGTCAACCCCTCAGGTTGGATGGTAGAGAAGAATTTTTTAAAATTTGTCAAAGACTTTGTTTATCATGCTCGATGCTGTACGGAGATACCATGCCTATTGCTCCTCGATAACCATGATTCGCACCTCTCTGTTGAAGTCTCAGATTTCTGTAAAAGTAATGGCGTAACATTTATGTCCTTCCCTCCCCATTGCAGCCACAAGCTGCAGCCCCTCGACAGGAGCGTATACGGCCCTTTGAAAAAGTTCATAAACACTGCCTATGATTCATGGATGACTAGCAATAAGCGTCCAGTGACGATATATGACATTCCAGGTATTTTATCGACAGCGCTACTCTTGGCATGCACTCCTGTAAACATCAAAGCAGGCTTCAGAGTATCAGGGATCTTCCCTCTTAATACTGAGATATTTCAAGATGGACTTGATGCCATTTTATGTAACTGACAGGCCGGCTCCTCGAACTTCAAACCCAACCTCTGAGCTTTCTGTTGCCATTTATAATTCATCAACAATGCTTCCTTCCGAATATGCTCCATCTACTTCCGCGATATTTCCGTCTCCTTCTGGCATCCTGTACAATCCACTTCCACGTGTATATTATCATATCTGTCTCCCTCTGGGTAATACGTCGTTGGCACATCCGGTACTAGGCCTTACCGATAGCCAGAAGATGTGCGGCAATTTTAAAAAAGTAGGTCCAAGAAAAAGAACTAATAAAGGCAGGAAGAAGAGGCAAACTACTATTAAACTGATACGCCTGTAAAATATGTATTAAAAGCAGAACAGGATAACGCAAAACAGAGAAAGATAGATATGACCAAGAATAAGAAAGACAAAGAAACTGAAAAATCTGTTTTGCCCTGCAAAAACAAACACAGCAAAAAAAGGAAAAGTTAGGAAACCAAAAGATGAGATTCATATGAATCTGATAACGAAAATGACGGTGAAAACTGTGCTTGTATATACTGCTTGAAACGATTCAAAAATTCTAAAGCTGGTGCACAGTGGATACAATGCACACAGTGTAAGAGATGGGCACATTATCACTGCAGGCCTATTGAAACGGAGTCAGTTTTTTTTGTTTGCATCAACTGTGAAAGTGATTTTGAAAGTAACTCATCCTAATCGATTTTTAGGCCTACTAATTATTTAATATTGATTTACAAATAAATTGCCCACTTTTTCATTATTTTATACTTTTGTAGGATTTCAATTTGTCGTTTTATACTAATTTTTGAATAAACATTATCAATATAGTTTTTGTCGTGTTTTACTAACAATTACCCTAAAATTTTTTCATTTTATAAAGTGTGTAAACTTACCCCAGGCATTGTGTAAACTTGCCTCTTTTAGGGGGCATGTTTACACAGGTGACTTCACTCAAAAATAATTTAAGTAGATAAAAAAGTAAGATAGCATGAGGCTCTTCGTAAGTGCCTAAATGGAGCTCAATTGTCAAGTAATAATTGAGTATGAAAAACATGTAAATAACTGTAGTACAAAAATTAGAAAAATCGAAATAAATAACCTGTGTAAACAATACCCTACACATAAGCGTTTAAAATTATAATGTGTGTGAAAGTAAATATTTCTGTATTTCAATTATTATGCCTAGCTTATGACCACCCATGAAAGTTAGTCTAAGCCTACCTTTAAATTATTTTAATGAGTGATAAACAAATTGTGTAAAAACTTGCCGTATCATGAGTAAGGAGAGCAAGTTAGAATAATATTGCTAGTATACATTAGCTTCTTGGCCCGGTACACGCTGCGCATAATTTAAAATTCTCTACTTAATACCATTGTTAAACTTTTTCAAGTAGTATTACGTCCCTGAACGGCAACTACGGAGGGAGCAGGAATAACTACACACTTGAGAGGATGTGGTACACAAATTAACGCTGAACATTGTTATGAACTGTAATCGGGCCTTAGCTGGACGTTCTGCCTGATCGCACCTTCAAACTTTACACCAGGACACGAGCCGTGATTGCCGAAATATCTTGCGTGAGGCAAAGCAGAAACCTCCTCCACAGACCAATAAACGGGGTCGTAAACTTACACAACGTGCCTGATATAGGACAGCGTAATCCTAAGAACGGCGTGTTTTGTCATCGGGGCATCGGACTAAGAGGACGGCTGGAGATGGGTATGTCCGGCCGTCACTAAACGCTGCCTGAATCAGCCTACGTCATCTGGACAAGAAGATGAGTACTCTCCAATTAGCTTTTAATATAAATGGCGTGGTCCCTTAGTGTAATTAGTTAGCATCCTGTTATTTATTTTAATGCTCTCCCAAGTAATGTTTGTTTCAAATGTTCAATAAACCTCAATATTTTACTGTTGTACTCTACCTAACACTTCGTTATAATTAGCTTTACCCTTGTAACCCTTTTTAAGTAGGAATAAATCTGAAAAATAAATTTATAACAATACGATAGTTCAATTTTGCATGCTTCTGGTAGCCAAATGAGAATACTCGAGAAAGAGTGACCATAAGTATCAGTTTTGCCTACTCTATGAGCAAATATTTTCACGTAATTATACATTCCTTTAGCGTGATGTCGTATGCTGCACTAAAACGTGCAAATATACGACGTAAGAAATATACATGGGCAGTAATGCATTACGCTAGTATAGGATTTGCTCTCAAAGTGAACGAAAAATAATAATATTATGTAGGATTGCCGTTTCCTAGTTTTTCTATATTCACTCCCAAAAACCCGTCGATTTTTACTATCGTGTTTAATGTTTATTTATGTAATACAATCTAATGATTTGATAAACTTAATTATTCATGGCAAATTCTGCACATGCGCATGCGTATTACGCCAAGTGCACTCGCTGCCAGTACTGCTTTGTCTCCGTAAAAAGCAAACGTGAGTGAAGCCACGGAACATGAAACTTAAAACGTTTTCTAGTTAATTCGGTAATTTTTAATTGCAAAAATCTTTGGAGTATTTTGCCGTGTATTTTTCTACAGTATTACAGCCAGCCTCACACATAACCATTTTTGGTACTTATGCACGGAATTTTATCAGAAGTGTTTATATGTGCGTATTATTGTAGTTTTGCCAGTCCCCGATTACAATTTCAGAGTAGCTAACAAACTGAATAAAATGGAGAGTTAAATATGAAAATGTGGATAACGTGTACTATTAATCTTTGGGCACCGACGTAAGATTAGCGCTGGAGACATTATGTTAAAATAATAAGTAATTTATTCCCCAACTCTATTGCTATAAGCTACAATAGCAAAGTATGCACAAATTACGCATTTGTGCATATTGTAAGTCGGGTACTGAAGGGCATCCCTGACAAATTTTGCCCGGATTCATCAAATGGCGTAGAATTGTAAAGATAACATGCGTAAATACGTACATACACACGTACATACTTCGTAGGTACATAATATAAACTTTGATATATATAATATATAAAGTGTTTCTAAACTGCATGTCCAAATATGGCATCTACGGGAAAATATGAGAAGTAAATCCTAGTAGCAAAATGTTTGTAACATTCATCTAGTATTTTCTAATTTAAACTGAAGTTAACAAAACAGCGCCGGTGTAGTACAAAATTCACGTACCTGCGTCCACTGCAAGTTGCATACCACGAAGGCGAGCGAAATTGCTTGCGGCGACCACTTGTAGATAGGCTACCAAAAAATTACGCCCAGGCCCTATAACACCAATACTGCTGCCTGTGTGTTGTTGGAAATAAAATGCAATCACTTCTGGTAGCCTTTAATACTCAATTACTAATCTTCTATTGTTCACGTAGTTTGACACACGTGTACCAACAAGCAAACACTAGCGGCGCCCACGTACCTCGAGTTTTATGATGTCCTACGCGCTGGCGCTGTCCGCATGGCGCGCCGGTTCCATTCGTGTTAGTGATATTATATAACTTGTTTTGCACGCAGGAACGTGAAGTTGTGAACTTCTGGTGCTGTTTTGCTAGCTTCAATTTCAATTTAAAACTACTTGATGAATTTTCCGAACATTTTGCTACTAGGATTTTTGTTTATATTAACCCATAAATGCCGTGGTTTGAATTTCGACATGTATTTTAAATAAAAACACCTTGTATGTGTGTGTGTGTGTGTGTGTTATGACCACCTGCTAGTATCCATAGTAACCGCCCTTCGCAGCACGGACAGCAGCTATACGAGCTGGCAGTGACTCAGTCAGGTGCTTGTAAGTCTTCACGTATATCTGGAGCCATGCTGTCTGCAGTGAATCCCACAACTGTTGAAGTGTGCGTGGTGGAGGAGGCAGACGTCGAACACGTCGATGGACATTCGTCATTACTGATCAAGTTCCCGTATATTGAACGGATTTTTTTCGTGAAAATCCCTCAAAAAAAAAAAAACGAAGAGAAGGGGGGGGGGGGGGGGGGGGGGGGGTAAATTTTCAGCAGTGCGTCACAATTTCACCTATTGAAGAATACGACTTTGAATCTCCCTGTTCACACCATCGTCTGAAAGTCTGCAATGCTGAAGAATAACAACTGGCATCATCACAAGCGTTGGGTCTCCACCATGACACCATGTCGACAAGCTAACACATCCATCACATGGTGACGACTTCCTCATCACATTACGAACTCTTGGAATCAGAACTAAAAATCATACGAAATGTATTATTATTGTATTATTATACACTGGTGGAACATGATATGATAACACAAAAAATAGTAAACTTGTTTTCTTTAGTGATATAGTAGACAACAAAACCAATTTTGCATTCTTAGTCTCTTACACCATTTCTTACGCTCCAATGCGTATTGTAGTATTCTTTCTTGGGCACTCGTAGCATCCCTCATTGTATTGTACCATGTTATTTTCGATCTCTCAAGTTTCATTCTCCCCACGTGTACCTGGTCGAAAAATTTGCCCTGCCATATTTAAGAGCATATTCTTGTTTGAAATTCACGACGTGAATTCATTACTTATTATGTTTTCACTCTGCACGACCTAAATTTTTTCACTCTCTCATTTTCCGTTATTAGATTTCGCCTCTCCAAGTCCGCGTTGAATCTTACTTCGGAACCACAGTAGAAGGCACATTTAGCGAAAAACATTTTCGACTTGCTTTACTACACCCACATACACTTAACTGACCCAGGCTCTATAATTTGCTGATTTTATTTCCCAGGTGCCAGTTTCCACTTCCTCAATCCAAGTATTTTAATTTTCAGATATTTGCCTGCTAAGTAATATCTAAATCCACTATAGTTAGCAAATAGCGAATAACAAGCGTTCATTTTCTTATTATTCGAGGCGTTAGGCTGTTATGCGAACTCGTATGGTCTCTCACCCCAGCTGAGTTTTGGCGACACAACAAGGAAACATCACTGCCCAGAAAAATCGGTACCTTGTTTGGCAAAGGATCGCTATGACTGGTAAAGTTCTGATATGGCAACCCAATTACTGGTTACCTGGTATATCCCTTATTACTCATCCAAGGGTCTTTTAATTTCAATACGTTTAGCTGAGATATAACATGCGCAACACATAGCATAACGATTAATAATATAATAAATACGAGTTTATTGTTGTAACATGAAAATTAACATTATCATTTTCACACTTGATTAACCAAAAATAATTTAGTCAAGTGATTTACATTTGTTCATGTGTGGGTCATGTACTCTGTAGGTTTTGAATTAAGAAATAACAGGCATGGTTACAATATATTTTTTATTTCAGAAATTAAAGTACCTTATTAGAGCAATTTGCGAGCGGTGGCGTTTTTTGTTGGTTGCCTTCTTTCATGAGGAAAACTGAAGGGAACACCACTGCTCAGAGTTGTGGAGTTTATGAGGGAAAACAGGAGAAAACTGACGTAGGCCTACTATGAAAGTTATGAAAGTGGGATATTAAAATCCAAAGAAACAAAGCAGACTATTGTTGTTAATCTGGAAAGTTGATAAACAAAAACATAAATATCTGCAAACATAACTGCGATAAAAACTCATACTGAAACTCAGTTCATTTATATGTGCCTTAGCATTGGATTCGACAATAATATGATAATGAAATGCACAACGAAGGTAGAATACATATTTATTGATTTACCGTTAAGGTGTATCGCAAGGTCACTCACTCTCAAACCTAGCTTAATTTTGTTTCACAATATACATTTAGTAGTATACTTTGTTAGCATATGTTGATAGAATATTACCCGGAAAAAGTTTCTGTACCGCGAGAAAAGCCAGTCGAGATTTAGCAGAATACCAGATTTATAAATGCAGAAACAGTTACGACGAATTGGATTACCAAGATATTTTATACTAATATCCATATAATTTTAGAAGCAGATCGTTTTATAAGTAAGCACACACTTACGTACACAGACTAATTTTAAAACTAACAATTTTCATAATTTTAAGGCATTTAAATTATGGGTATATGTATATTGTTTACTACGAGAGCCATATTAATTTCTCTGAAAAAAAAAAAACCACACAAATAGAATCCTGCCGCATGGTGAGTTTTAGTCATTGAGCTTCTCAACTATATTTGAACATAATTATATCGAGGAAATATCCATCATGAATAAGGAATAAGGACAACGATACTATTTAATGTAGCATCCAACACGTTTTCGTTCTGTGCGCTGGACGTGACATAGTTTTTTTGCTACAGGCGTAGTTGTTTTTGGCAGCGGCAAAATATTTTAGTCATGGTGTTATGATAAAATATCTTCTAGAAGAAATAGAAAAGCATGAATTAATCGGTATGATATGATAAAGTATTCCATGTACAGAAGTGACACCGTTATCGATTTGTCTTAAATCCACGAAACAGCACTAAGTTCGTACCGTGTAACAAAACTGCAATACTATAACATAGGTTGGATATAATATAACATAGGTTGGATATATTATAACATAGGTTGGACATATTATAACATAGGTTAGAAGAACTGTTACATCTTAAATCTGCAGAAAAAAAAGTGAATTCTCATCCGAAAAATTACAATTTTCTATACTTACGCGTAGATAGTCTTATTCGGATGTTTTTTTTTTTTTAAGAATCAAATAAAATGGCAAGTGCGCTTCGAATCTCAGAGCGCATTATTCAAAAGATTAATTTAAAATAAAAGCTCAATTTATCCATTTCGATTGGCTTGAAGTGAGGTATTAACACCTCATTTCCGAACTGTATTAATGCACATGTACCGTGCACAAATTGACAGATACGTAAAGGCGGTAACAATTTAAAATATCAATCATAAACACAGCTTCGGAATAATTTTGCTTCTTAATGTTCGTGCTGTTGGTTGGAGGGCTAATAGAGGAGATACTTTCAAACTAAACTAAACATAATTATAAGGTCCACGTCTTGGCTGAGACTCAAACACAAAGGTTCCTGTACCGTAGGCTGTGCCTTCCAACTGACTATGCCAGGGAAGGAAAACTACCAAATCTTAAATACCCCTGACCCTGTCAGGAATGAAACGCGGGATATTCGGTTCAAATAACCCAAACAGTCTGATAAAAATATGCGACAACGAGAAGCTATAAAAATTTTTAATGGGTATAGTGTAATATATCCGTGCGCATACTAATAACATAGTTCGCTGTTATATTTAACATGCCATCGTTAGAAACAACAAACTACTGAGGCTTAACTGTGTTTGCAAATTATATGAATTATATGGCAAATACAAACACACTCGAAGCATAAAACCCCAATGGAATATAAATTACACCAGCGCTAGAATATAACTTAGGTAATGATCGCTTGAATTTGATCCCGTAATGTAAACAAGGTTTTCTATTCTACGCATCTCAAACGGCACATATGGAGAAGAGGCCAGATATGCCTATACGCATATGACATGGCATAGAACCATAACTTAAATTTTTCTTACATACTATTGGCCTTGTCATTACAGAGATACTGAGTAGGAAATTCTCATCGAAGCATTTTCCATTCCGCTGTAAGGTGTAAGAATGGATGGCCGTTCTACATAAATTTATTACTTAACGCTTCATGACTTTAAAAAAATCATCTTAGTCCTTTTGCGTAAAATGGATACTATACACTCTTACTCCATATTCCAATCGGATTACCTTATTGAAAGTCAGGAAAACAAAACATAACATGTTTAATCTGTTATTAGTCACTGAGAAGGCCATGTTTTGATATTCTCAAATTTTAGAAGTTTTTTGAATTGTTTTACTGGTTTCATTGTCAGTTACTGCGAAAAAGCATGTTGTTAGATAAGTATAAAGATTTTGTAGGCATAACATTTTACACGCATAGATGTTTTTTTTTTTTTTTTTTTTTTTTAAGTTGACGTATTCTGTTTCGGATGTATGACCGTAAGTAAACTCACGGACTTACAACATATTGAACATACTGAAGACTTCAGTAACATAACTTAGGATTTCAATGCCTACCATTCCAGTAGCTCTTGCTACATGAGGCTATCGAGCAATGAAATGTGACACAGAACAACCAAATGCACAAGCACGATCATACATTCGTGTGAATCGGCATAGGGTTAGAACACGCGGTAATGGAAGAGTATTACGTTCGTCATACAAGAATACTTTCGTAACCCGCACACACAGATTTACTAAACGTAATTTATTGGCTCTAATCCCAGACAAGGCATGGGTGTGCGTACAGTTTTATTTAGTTCGCGAACCACCTTTTCTTCCAGTTATCCTTCCGGGAGCGTAAGCAAGCAACGGAGACATAAGAAATAAGCTACCCTTAATATCTATACTAAATAAAAAAATTGGAAAAGAGTTTGTATGGAAAGAAAGATAGTTTACGTTCACAGTTATTGTATAGAGGGTTCACAGTGACATCAGAATTTTCCTCGGTTTGAAAAGTTTCAATAACTATGCACTTGATAAGTGTGACGAATATTTGAATTTGTTTGGCAGCTGCAGTTATAGAAGTATGATTTTTATATCTGCAGTAATGCTTCCACTACAAAGGAAAAGTAAAATACGAATGATGCATCGACAATTCCAAGCTACCGAGACTGAATGTTGCAACTTGAATATACGGACACAGCTTCAAGTAAGAACTAGCAAGTACTTGTATACAATTCTGGAGCACATCTTTTACTGAATTTACAAGTCACAGTACAAAAAAAAATATTTGAGGCAGTGTCACGATATAAGAATAATATTGCCATACAAAAATACTGTTTTGAGAACCGGTTGCTGTAATGTTTTTTATTATTCCGTGAAAGAAAACAGTGAAACTGTAGAGAGATTACTACACCAACACGTTTCGAGCTTAAATATGAGTAACACAAGAAAGAACATTAACGTTAAATAAATTATTACAGGACGCAATATCTTAACAAAGAGCGAAGGTGCTGCTTTTTTCAGAATGTTTTATTTACAATTGCTTTAACGATAAAATTTTTGCTGTAAAGAATATCATTTCGGAAACTTAATTTATTTTTATCTATCTTGCGTACGTTTTATTTTGATTCTATAAAGGGAAATTCAACTGTAAAATTGTTTATTAAAACATTTTATAGTTTATTTTACTGAAATCTGCATATCGTTTACTGCTCGCAGCCTTTATGTCAGTAGATAAACATTTGCATTGCGGTATGACGAGAAAGAAGCGGGGAGAGAACAAAGAAGGGAAAGGAAATTACAAATGAGAGGAGGAGGAGGAGGAGGACAAAAACTGGTACGTTTTCTTTTGCCATGCACACGGTATTTATGTCGTGAGAATTACACCACGGGGTGCACAAAATTTAGTCTGAATGAACTTTTTAATACCTAAGAGGTTTTTAAAGTCTGGTTTAAAACCACGTGCAAAAACCTCTAGTACCTATATTAGGGAACTTACAAATTGTGTAATTTAAACTATGCAAAGGTTTCCGGCTTTTTAAATTGGCTCTTTAAATTTTAATGAGAAAAAATATATATAGTTTGTAAGACGCAAGTGCATCGTAGCAACTATTGCTGGGAATATTCATAAACCCAAGATCAAGTAGACTGAGCACGTTCCTTACATTAACTCACGATTTGCCATCTGTACTGTCAAATTAATGCTATCAAACGGTGATATGTGGCTTGAGATTATTTTCCCCAACAGATATGTGATGTATAAAAACACACAGACATGCCAAAAGTCATGGGATGGCAGAATGTAAAGGTATAGGTTGTTCACAGTAAAATGAACACTTTTGAAAGCCCTGCTTAAGATCTACTTGTTTGCACGTTGTCTATTCTTCCGCCTTATATCAAATTAAGATTGCCACGAGCCTGATCGCTTTATTCATGCGTCGGTCAAAGTGAAATTTTGAAATTATTAGAAAACTTAATATTGTACAAATATGCTCATTTTATACTTCAATGCATTATAAAAAAAAACTTAAAGAAATAACCAACGTTATCATAAATGGTTACGTAACACTTTTTACACGGCGTTAAAATATGGAACTACTTCCCATCCATCATTACCATTTTTACTGGGCGCATTTCACTCTGTGAGCCCGTTAAAATGTATGCAGGCAGAGGCAGTGACTTTTTTATAGGGTTGATTTCAAAAGTGCTCACTTTATCTTGAACAGCATTTAATAGTCGGTGGCACCACCGTACCATTCCGTCTTGGAAGTGTCCAGACCTGTATTTGCCTGTGTTATGATATCACGTGAATGTGAGTGTGTGTGTTGGACATGGTATTGCATCGCAGCCCTTCATGGACTTCACGTATCCCCACAAAGACGAGATATTCCAGCAGGATAATTTACCGTGCCATCGGCCCATGTTGTCTGGAATTGATTTTCGAGGAGCATTCTGGAGAATGTCAATGACTTCTGTGGCCACCTCTTTCGCCCGATATGAATCCCATCGATTATTTATGGGATGTGGTGGGGAGGTCCATTCGCACCCAAGATCCTACACCTAGATAGCAGGGAGCTGTGGGTAGCCGTCCAAACGGCATAGGTCAACATCTCTCCACAGATGTTTCGTCCACGAGTTGCTGTACCTCTTCGGGCTGGAGGAGGGCATACAGCATACTAGACACGTATCCCATTACTTTTGGCATTTAGTGCGGTTTCGCGGAGTCAAATATGTTTCGTTACGTTTACAGTTCGGCCAAATAAAGTGAAATTAACTTTCAGAGCACGTAACCGTTCAGTGTTCGGTCTCAGGAACAGACTACTGCGCAGATAGAAGTACTCTCCCATATGCTCTGTACGGTAATGTACATTTACATAGTTGTAAGATCGCAAAGAAATCCACTCAAATTTGCTGTATTGTCCCGAAATACACAATCACAAAGTTCAGCAAGGTTATGGTACTTGATTTTACGGAGTTCAAATTGCACAGGAATATAGAAAACTTAATACGCCTTCTTTGGTCGGTTCGCAACAGTGGAAAAATTAAAACTATAAACTGTGTACTGTTAAAAACTGTATTATGAACTACGTTTGCTAAAGAAGTTTGTAAGACACTCTGGGCATAATCGTCACCCATTTTTGGCCAAACCTACGGCAGGCAGCGTGCTAGGAGCAGTCGATCAAATTCCAGTATTTCCTTTCCGTGGCGTCTATCGGAAGTAAGAGACACACGGATGGCTTGGCGGTTTCGCTTGGATACAACACTTAACCATGCGAACAACACAGCTGTGGTTCTTCAGCTGTTTTAAGTTTAATTTGATGAGATACGCAATTTGGTTGCATAACTTCAAATGGTATACATTGAAACCGTCTAATTCAAGGTTTTGAGATTTAAATTCATGCTTTACTGTAGTTTAAGTTGTAACAAATGTATCGAGTACCGGAGTTTAAATCTTAATAACAGTAGAATGAATATCTTCGTTTTGGCACAAGGGCTTGGGGCGTCGGAGCGCCGGTGCTGTTCACGCTCTGTCATTCCGCTCGCCTGGCGGCCATATTTTCCGCCATGTTGGATGTCAGTGAACTTTGCCTTGACCGTAGACCTTGACCCAGTGACCATTAACATTGAAAATCCAAAAAAATCCCAAAAAATTTATAAAAATGTATAAAAATTTACTTTAAAAATACTAAAAAATGTAATACTTAAATTTCATAAAAAATTAATAAAATTGATATTTATATCATATTTTAAAAAAATATTTTTAAAATTACTATTTCGGAGGTTACCCCAGTACCATGTCTAGCAGACAATTGATCCCCCCTCCCTCAATCAATCACATTGTCTTAACATTCCCCTCCCCTACCAATGTTACTCATTGGTTAATTAGTCGGCAGGCCTCCACCCCCTCACCCATACTAACTCTAGCGTATGCAGCCATATTGGTTTTTCGTTTGTCATTTCTTTATAGATTGTTGGAGGCCGCCATATTGGATTTAAAATGTTTACTTTTACATCACCTGGGTGGCGCAAGCGTATTAGTAATCGATATTGCCACTCGGCGAGCTGTCGATTTAGCCACCAGGTGCAGCCATATTTATGTTTTTAACATAAATGTGGTGCTGTCGGCGCCCTCCATAATGTCAAATCAATACACAGGATCTGAAGATATCTGACCGTCAGCCATCTTAGTGACCATATTGGGTCCAGTTGACCTTGACATTTTACCTTGACCCCATGACCTTAAATGGCCTTGAACACAAAGTTCCGAAAAATTTTAAAGATCCCTAAAATGATAGAAAAACTTCCAAAAATTATTAAAAATATTTATAAAATATTTATTAAAAAATTTATTATAAAAATATTAAATTAAAGTTTTTAATGTTTGGGCTTAGAGGGGACGGAAGACCAGTGCCGACTAACCACCATGTTGTGACGTCACCCAGCCACCATATTGAATCCAAGTGACCTTGAATTTAGTTTCTGACATTACCCCACTGACCTTTATCTTAAACACAAGAAATAAGAAAAACTCTAGAAATTCACAAAATTTTCTAAAAAAATTCCTTAAAAGAATTTCAAAATATTCATAAATTACAAAAAAATGTATAAAAAATATAAAGTTTATTTTTAAAAACTATAAAAAGTACAAACATTTTTTTTTACAAAGGTTCCCTCAACACTACATCCTGCAGACGACTGAACCTCGTCAATGTTTCTCATTGGTAAATTAGTCAGTTCCCCTCCACTCCCTCCACCAATGTTTCTCATTGCTTGATTACTTCTGTTCGCTTCATCCCGCAACAGTGTATTTTATTGGTTACTTACGCTTATTCGACCCGCTACCAATGTTTCCCGTTGTATTAGCATTCCCCACCCCTACCCCCTCACCCTTGCTTATTCTGTTGAATGAACTCCACCCACCATATAAATTTTCTCGTTTGTGTTTTGTTTACTTCCCCATTGCCTAGGTGACTCTAGTGTATTAATCATCGATTTCAATGTCAAAAGAGCTGTCTATTTAGCCACCATGTTGATTGTTGTCAACCTTGACCCAAATGACACTTAACTCGAAAAATCGAGAAAAATTACAGGCCATAAAATTGTCTATTACTAGCTGGTCACAACAGGGAGCTATGTCGACTAACCATACTAGCCAACGACTGACTTCACCCAAGACTAACTCCACCCAAGACTAGTTCCTGGACAGACTGACTGAGCACAAGACTAGCTCCTGATGAGACCAGTTCCTGCAAAACTGGCTAGAGCAACAGGCAACACCAAACTGCCATACCACTCACCTATACAAACGATGATGGACAATCACTAAAAAGTCACTAATGAGAGTCTCGTAGCTAACCTTTTCACACAAAATCTTCGCAATATTTTCGCAAAAATTTCTATCACAGCTGACCATACCAAAAGGACATACTAACTTACCAAGCCAACTTACCAGGCCAACCAACTAGTTTGCGAAACATTGCTAAAAAATATTCCCCTCATTTCAGTCTTTCGCCATATAAAACTCGTCCATTTTAAACAACCCGAGTAAAACATAAGACTACAGATCAAACTATAGCCTTCCTCCCGCACACGCTCACATAAATTCTATCTCAAATAGGCTAGCAATCAATTGTTTACACCACTGAATTAATAAGTATTTCGTAGAAGCAGAAGGGACTGCATTAAGAAATTAAACACACATTACAATGTCTATATAAAATTGATTAATTTACTAACTATATACATTTTATCTTTCTAATTATTTTCTCAGATGTTTGCAGATCATGGATAGTAGGCAACAGTCTCGTGTGATATAATCCCTATTCTTCAATTCATCGATGATGGAAGATATCTCAACAATGCACAAGAGATTCCCAAATTTTTGCAGGTCAATTAAATATCTGAGTCTACCAACAAGTTGATTCGGGTCTTTGGGAAATATGTGACGAGCGTTCTTGACACCTTCTGCCTTCTTCACACCACTTGTCGAAGGAAACTCGTTGATGAAATGTGTGAGAACATCGAGAGAATCACCATCCTCAACGGATCTGTATCTAATGACCTCGCTGTCGACGAGACTTTAAGCCCACTTACCTACCTACCTTCTCAACGGATACTTCATCAACACTGTCGTCACAGTCATTATCATCAATTCTGTCTTCATGATCGCCTTCACCTCCTGTTTCATCCTCAATATCAAGTTTACTTTTCTTTGTAGGAGTCACATGGTCAGCATCAGTATTTGGAGCCAACGATCGTCTATTTTGAAGTTCATCTACTTCTTGCTAACATCTTGAAAAGTGTACATTTTGCACATACGACTCTTCCACGCCTACTCTAACATGCCTCATTAGAATTAACTGTCTCATAATAGTCGTCTGCGAAATCAGTACCCATCGTTGCAGCAGGAGGTATTGAGATTACTTACCGGCTCTCCAAAGGTGAATCCTTGCATATCTTAGTGCGGTTCCTCAATGTATCACCTTGCATAAACTTCATGTGATTGTTGTAACGCTTCATCATTCGAGTCCCCTCGTCGTCTGCGAACATTTTATGTAGTGTATTAACAGGAGGTAATGAAGTCAGAAGTCAATGCATGTTATCTCGAGTCGAGCAAAGATGCGTTACCTTTACATGTATCAGTGAGTCACTTTAAATTATCGCTTTTACCAAATCCGCACATATCGCATTTTAGTATTCTGAAGGTCGATTTCTTTGCACATTCGCTATTTCCATGGCATCGTGCATTACAACTTTTACTAAAGATCTCGTCACGATAACAACATTGCTTTCTATGTAATTGTCGAGAACTCCGTGGATGTTTGCATGTAGTCGTACACGACATACATTATTGCAAGTCATGAGTAATTTTCATTGTCTTCAAGCATATGTGAATTCAAACACTTGTACACTACTCAACAGTGCTGACTCCACAGTGCTGACTCCACAGTGCTGACTCCTCTAAGCTGACTTCTCACGTGTGCGAAGTGTACAGAGCTGACTGCGAAGCATGCTGTGCTTATTATGGTGTGTGCGATTGACTCTTCATAAATACGGTTCTTTCATGTGGCCGAGCACTTCGAGTCGGAGGTGAAAATTTTATCGCGGATTCGGCACTGACGACAATCATGTGGTGATGGTGCAGGTCGCGGCTCCATGATAATTGAGGTCAACATCAGGCCTTTGAATTCACAATTTATCTTCGTGGTATGACGAGTTGATGTTCACATCATGGTGTCAGAACATCAGCTTCCATTTTGCTGCATAAAAGCCATTATTTTATAGTAGAACTTGTGCCCACAGAAGGCCTTTTACGCTTAAAATGTTTAAAATGTTAAAAACAAGATGGGAAATTTTTTGGTTCTTCCACAAATTGCGTATGAGAATGGGTGTATTTAGATGTCATGGGCCCGTTACTACGTAGCACGTCCAGTTACTTTTATGTTTTGTTGGGGCAGATAGATTCAGTAAGTTTTTTTTGTTACATACTATTTTTAGACAGTTTTTGTGGAAAACCCACTACTTTGTCGCAGTTGAACCAAATGTTTATTAATTCCCAGAATATTAGTTATTATGACCAAATATGTGAATATCAGGCTTTCCATGGCATAAAATATAAAAGAGTTTTCAAAAAGTAAGACTCGGAAGTGAAACACAAACCATAGGTTAACCAAATTAATGCCAAAGTTAAATCAGACACCCCCAAAGAACCTGACGACAATGATAAAAGCCTCAAGAACCCTGACCTCCAGTCATCTTTGGAGGAGAAAAGAAAACCGCCAGTATGTCATTGTTGGGATAAAGTAGGTCACATTTTACATAGGTGCTGGTTTCGAAAAAACTAACCCAGCGAGCAGAAAATGTGAGCACTCTTGCTCGCTAGTCAAGATTGGGCATTTCTCAATATAATGCTCACAAATCACAGTCCATCAGACTGTCATATTTCTTTCGACATCTTTTCAATCCTTCAGACACCAAGCACTTCCAAGCTGAAAATTACATTGCAATGGTTCATTTTCCAAATATCGTTGGTGTTCAGAGAGTTAATACTCCTCGTGTTGAAGTAGTTTTGGAGAGTTTTTCTGTAAATGTATTAGATTAGTTGATTTAGTATCTGCATGCATTATGATTTCTACCAAACTTTTTGAGCAATTGAAAGAAAAGAGACTTGTGAAATCCATTTAACGTACCAGGCTTAGATGTTATACAGCTTCTTATGAACCATTGCCAATCTCATGTTGTGTTATTATTAAGATAAAGATATCATGTTTTACCTGGATGTGTAAATATCTTGTGGCTGAGAGCCAAAGTTTTGACTTCATTCTAGGAACTGATTTTATGGCTTCTTGTGAAATTATTTTGTATATGCAAGCTAAGCATATCTGCTCTAAGTTCATACTAAAATTAAAATTCCTTTTGTTAGCAGTGAGTCAAAGCAATGTTTTTGTTCTGAATTAAACCCTAAATTTGAATTCCAACCATTTAGTGATATTTTTATACATTTAAGTTATGAACAAATTCTGGCATTAAAAGAACTATGTGCCCAGTTCCCCACAGTTTTTACCTTTGAACTTGAACTTGCAGATATTTTATAATATGTACTTAAGTTAATTGATAAATATGTGTCGAATTTCATTCATATCGTTTGGCACCCCAAAAATGCAGTTGTTGAGACAAGTACAGGATATGTTAGACAAGGGGGTTATCGAACAGTCAACATCCGAATATTCTAGTCTGGCTTTTCTGGTCCCAAAACCAAATGGTAAAGAAAGAATGGTTGTTTGCTACCATAAGATCAATCAAAAAATCTGAATTGAGGCTGTGCCCTAACCTCATTTACATTCAACCTTCCACTGGTTTGGAAGGTTGTTTACTACTATTTATTTAAATGCTGCCTACCATCAAATTCCTTTGAATCAAGAATCCAAACCAGTCACTAGCTTTTGCATTCCTTAGAATTTATATCAGTTTACCAGTGTACAATTGGGATTAGTTACAGGTGCAAAAGTTCTATCTTTGCTGCATATGATTTTTCACGATGTTCAGTTTAAATTTATCTACAATTATTTGGATTAATTGATAATTTATTCGGAACATTCTGATCAACATCTCCAACATTTGAAAGAGGCACTGTCATGAGTCCATTGTCTGTGGAAGGCTGGGCTGACTGTCAACCACAACAAAGTGGAATTCACAGTACAGTAAATTTCCTTTTTAGGTCACAATATTTCGTCTAAAGTCATTTATATCGACCCTTGTCACACCAAATCAATAAACAAATTCATATCACTCCATGATGCAAAGGGCGTAGCCAGTTTTATTGGTATAGTTCAGTTCTTTAGTAAATTTACTCTCCATTTGGCAGATATAGCCGCCCCTTTAAAAAGGATAGGTAAAAATAATGTTAAATATGACTGGTGTGGTAAACAGCAAACTGATTTTGAAATTTTAAAGAAATATATGAGTTATAATGTTTGGCTGCTGTTTTCGGGATCGATAAATTTAGACAGTATTTGGAACATTCAGAATTTTTGCTGACGACAGACAGCCAAGCCTTGTCCTGGCTCTTGGCTAACCCACAGCAGTTAACCCAAATTGGTCATTGGGTGATGCGCATCTTCTCATTGAAATTTAAAGTGAAACATATTAAGGGCACACAGAATGTGGTCGCTAATGCACTTTCACGTATGTTTGAATGCAAATAACACTGAAGTTGAATATATGCCTATAAACAGTAATATTTTATCGGAATTCCCTTTGTCGCTCACGGACATCCAGGAGCATCAGTGCAAGCATAATGAATTGCAAACTATTATTCAAAATTTACATTCTGAAATTGAACAAAAACCGTATTTTCTATCAAGAGATGTTTTGTGTTGTAAAAATAAGTGTATTGTTTTACCTGCCCATCTATGACCCATGGTCTTTCAGTATTTCCATTCCTCTCCAACTGGAGGTCATCTGGGCATTTACAAGACAATTGAAGCAATACGAAGTAAATTTATTTGGAAAGACGTGCATGCCGATATAGCTGAGTGAGTTAAGTTGTGTTCCCCCTGTGCCCTTAGTAAACTGATACACAATACCCACTTGCGTCCCCTCGCCTCAGAAGTTGCACAAAAACCTTTGGAGAAGTTGTTTATTGATTTTGTAGGTCTATTCTCAAGGAGCAAATATGGTAACAATACGTTCTTGTTCTGTGTGGATGAGTTTTCAAAATTAGTTTGCCTCATCCCACTTAGAAAAGCTGACTCAAATTTCGTCTACAAAAGCATTTCTTTCAAAATGTTGGGAGTCCTTCAACCATTGTCTCAGATAGTGGTACTCAGTTTGTTTCTCAACTTTTCAAGAATATGTACTTTGTGAATGGCGTTCTCGTTATAACTTTATCACCTTACTATTCACCTCCCTCTCATGCGAAGGAGTATAACGACTGGGATATGAATATTTCATGCTACAAATTGCATTTAATTGTGCCTGACATGAGTCGCACAAAGCTACATCTACTAGCCTTATGTTTATGTATACACCAAATAAGCCTTAATCAAATCTTTGGAGCTTAAATGACCTCCCTGATGACCCAGAACATATTAATAGGGCCTGAGAAGCAGCCTTGAAGATTATAAACAGTCTCACTTTAAGAGCCATAGCAGACTTCCTGTGGCGCAGTCGGTTGGTGCGCCACCGATCTGGGATGCTAGAGGCTGTGGGTTCGAGTCCCGGGCAAGGCATGGATTTAAATTTAAAGTAGTTAGTCTGTAAACCGTCCCTTGCTAAGCCTTTAAGGATAAAACCGGGGGACGTTAAAAGCCCTTTACACTACATTTTAAGAGCTGCAATAGATACATTCGAAACACAATTGATAACCCTTGTAGGTGACGTGGTTTTGTGTAAGGCACATCTCACTAATAAAGCTTCTGACCAGAAAATGGCTAAACTTTCATAAATATGGACTGGTCCATTGCAAATACAGTACTTCTTTACTCCTGTTACTGCAGGTCATGCTGAACCCAGCACAGGAAACTATGTTATGAGAGCTCATATTTCACATTAAAAGAAATTTCATTCACTACGACCAAAATAGGATTCTTATTTTCTGTTGCGCTTGTTGGAGCTGTAGATCCATACTGCATACATATTTTGCTTGTTTTTTGTTTATTTAGTTGATCAGTACCAACTTCTTTATTTTTCAGGCCCTGAGCCATATTTGACCGTAGTCTGGTAACCCACACATTATAGTCTTTTAGGGTCTGTTGTATTCTGCATGCTTATATTATTTTCTGGTTAAAAAATACATGTTACTAGAATTAATAATGTGTTTGTCTTGATAATGATTTCATTTAGGCATTTTGAGATATATTCTTGAGTAAATGTTTTATATTGGATGTTATCAGATAAAAAACAAATATAGGTGATATCAACATTTATTAATTTGTAGGGAACCGTTTGTTTGTTCAAGCCTCTTTTGGTCAGTGAGTGTTTGGGTGGGTCGCCATGTCATTTGTCGTGCTTATCTCTCTCGCTGCAGTGTCCATTCTGTGCGTGTTTTTTGCAGTGATGGTAAAATATTTTGAAACTTAATTCATTTTCGAAAAGGTGGACGCTCTTTTGTTTTCTGGTAATTATTATTCCATTGTCCTTAATTTTAAAATTATGTAATTGCAAGATGAGTGTTTAGAACTGGAGGACCTGTTTAAAACAGTGTTTTTGGTTAATTACAAAAGTTTAATCATTCACCAACAAACTATCCTTTGACCAAAATTTTAATATGGCTATTTGGAAACTTGAAAAATCCTTTTTAGTTTTCAAAACAGAAGTGTCTACTTTTACTACATTGTTACCATAGGACAGTAAACGCCATACGAGATGAATCTTAAATTCTGTGGAAAGATACTCAAGGCTGGTTTTGGAACCCTGGACAGTGATGATTTGGACAAATTAGAAAGAAGACTAAATTATTTGGCTGAATGCCAAGATGATATTTAAATTAATGTTGTAAATCACATTATGCTAATCAAAAGTCTTGAAGATCGCATTCTGAACAATACTAATTACATCCAAAGAATGGCTTTCAATTACATAGAACATTATAACCTTTTCATCTCACGATTGAATGAAACTTTACAGGATACTTTGTCCGTTATGAGTCTAGTCAGTTTTTTTTTGTGGACTTAAATATCATGTTATTGCGTGTTAGTGAGACATTGTCAAATTCAAAACTTGAATTGTTTAAGTTGAAAAATGCAATTGAAGTTAGTTTGGATGGCAAGTTAAGCCCAACTCTATTAACTCCAAATGTGTTTATTTATATTCTAAGCAGTATTCATCATCTAATCAGTTTACCTCTTTATATGACTGCACCTGTCTCATCAGAAAATCCCTAAATGTACTATGGATTAAGTTCTATACATGCAATTGTTGTTTATCTCTTCTCTTAGTGTAATTTATAATGTTCTGCTAGCGAAAATATAATATTTTTTAACGGTACCATGTTTTATCATTTCCATTTTTTATTCCAAATCTCAATAGCAACTTGTTATTAACTCTAAGTGAGTACTTGACTGTCGGAATGGACAGAAAACATTTTACACCTGTTAATGTTAATTCTTTGTCTGGCTGTAAAACACATGGAGTGACCTTATGTCCCACTGTTTGCCGATTTTTTGATGGTCATGTAAATAATTGTGAATTAAATTTGTTTCTTGGTAAACCTTTTCTTAACATATGTGATAAGTAATTTGTGAGTTTAAGTACCCCTTTTTTGCGGAAGACAAATTCAGTTTTGGTATTTGCTACAAATGTTTCCCAGTATATTCAGCTATGCATTTTCATCAATCCTTGCACTAATTTGACCGTTCCACATTTCTCAAAATTACCTCACCTTGGGGTCAACGACTCTTTTGTAAAATAATTGGATACTCTTATTGCTTCCCAACCCCATGGCGCTGACTTCCATGATCTTCGCTATCTCCTCCATCCTCCCAAATTTCAAAATTTAACAGTGTTCTTAGAATTACCACTGTGGCTGTTTCTAAATTTACGATGCTTGGTGTTATTATTGTAATTACTGCTTTTGGGATTTAAATTGTCAAATTGTGGTAGATCCCTTGTTCAACATAGTTGTGCTGTAACCTTACCTGAGCGTTCTGTTGTGGTTGTGTTACCCCCCACCCCTGCTGATGTAGTAAGTTAATTTGTGCATTTGTTTGGGTAATGTATTTTAAGTGATATAAGGTATGTTTGAATTGCAGAATTTTAGTTTGTTTGACATTTGGTGTCACCACTGCCCTTTTTCAGACGAGGTCTATCTTGGGGGGGGGGGGGGGTAGGAGTGCGTGCCGTTTGAATTTACTGGCACACTTTCTTTCATAATAATTAGCCTATTTTGTTTGGAAAGTGTTAATCTTTTCTTTAAGAACAGCTTTTTGTTCCTGGTTTCCACTCCCATTTATCATGCAAAGTTTGAATTCATTAAAATATATTTCATCTACCCAATATGGCAGTCACTATTCAATAGTTAAAATATGTCAAAATGAAAAATTAAACTAAAGGACAGGTTTCTTTTACGTAAAATACGAGACAGAAAATTATGTATGTTGTAAAAAAATATTGTCTTTTGGTAATTTAATTTTGTAAACATAAAGTGTAACTTTTCAGTTGGCACTTTCTTTTGCACACATTGTCATTATTAAGGATAATATTTTAAGTCCAGTTATTTCATCTTCGACGCATATTTTCTTAATTAACTTATAATATTACTTATGAGATTATTTGTGATGGCTTATGTTCTCTGCGCTGCACGACGATCATCGTCCTGTCTATCTCCGCAATGTTGTAAGTGGCAAGCACATCGGTTTCAAAAGGACGTAAATACACCCGAGTTTGTGATTCCACAGCAGGTTGCTTCATTTCATGATCACCTATATAAGGAGATGAGTGGAAGACGAGACCACATAAGTTGTGCTCAGACAATATGTTCGCCAAATGGTAACTTATTTTCAACACATACATTGGAAGACCAGCTTAGTGACCAATCAGGTGAGCGAACCGGATTTCGACCATTTATTTGCTACACCCAAACAGAAATTGGATGGCACGTCCCAGTTTGAACACTACCTCAGCGAATCTCAGTTTGGTCGCCATGTAGACCCTCGTGAATATCGGAAAGTACGTGAAAAATCTTACACCGTGTTAGCTCTTCTAGCAAAACTATATTTGAGATGCCCAGCATCTTCCGATAGTTGAGAGAGAATCTTTTCGACTGCAGGCAATATAGTTAATTCTAAACGTAGTTCTCTGTGCCCAGAGAACGTTCATGTGCTTTTATTTGTACACACTAACCGATCTTTCCGAGATCGCTTGATTGGAGAGCTTATTTATTTCCTTTCCGTGTTATCTTTGTGACAAATGTGTAACATCAATTGGGTTTGTTTGTTTAGAGATAGTCGAGGAAACGGCGCCTAAACTGTTCAACAGATGCCCCCATTGGTTTGAATGGTTATTCGCCAATTATACTTTATGTTTATTACAAACTGGCCTTACGGCGTTTTTTAAAGTTTCATTGAAGTTCCATTTACATTCGCGTGAGTAAATGGCTAAACGAATAACGTCTGAGTAAAATATAATTATTTAAACTCATTCACGGGTAGTGCTCGGGTATCCGAATACCCAGGTATCATTAGGCCTACTAAGTATGGTGTAATTGCGTGTGTTCGAGTGTATATCCTAATTCGCGTATTTTACGTCAAATTTCCTTGAATTCTTTAAGTGTGGTGCACGACTTGACTTGAATGAGGTTCGCAAGTCGATGGATGTCGGGTTGCTGGCCCTGGAACTTCTAAAAATGGAATTCTAATCAGGTGTAACCTCTTAACCCGAGGCATCATGCCCTGTTAACGAGTTTGGCTCGGCGTTTCTGCCAGTTTAGCCAATATACCAGCGAAACTCATAAATCAGTTATGATTTTGGCTTAAATAAATCTCCACGCATGTGCATACTGCTACTTTCAGACTTTTAATGGTAGTTAAACATTTTTGAAAACAATATAAAATATATAAACACGTAATGTGATACAAATAATGAAAACAAATTGTATGGATCTTGGGGCCCCGCTGATTATAATCCACTGATTATGAAAGTGCATTATAAAATTATAATTATATTCAGAAATAATTATTTTCCAAAGAAAATAGTTTAAATATGTAAAGATATTTGAGTATTATGCTGATGGGATAAATTAGTATATTCTCATAAAAAAATCAAAGTTGATATAGATGTATCAGTACTTAATTACATCTCAGAACAGACATACGCTGTTTTTTTTATGAACCTCGTAGTGCGATTTACGAATTCGGAGTCAAAATTTCGATATCCTCAGCGGTTCGGAAGGTATTTGGCGTGAACATATTAGCTGAATAAACCTATGCACTGTAAAATAAAAGTGCATTTTCACAAAGAATTGCTTGAAAACTAGTTTCTAAGATTGTTTTTGTAGCTCTACAAGTAAATTAGAGAAAATTTTACATGTTACTATGGAATATGTAAAAAAATCTTAAGATTAATTTAACAAGTAGCATACTGTAAACTTCAAATTAATTATTAACATAGGTGTCGAGTCACCAAATAATTTTATGTAAAAATACAAAAATATTTCACTTTGTAAATTTGGCGAAAAATATAGCGCTAGAAAATTTACTCAACTACTTAAAAATAAAACGACTATATTTTTTTCAGTAAACCTGTTTATTCAATTTAACGTTCTCGTGCGTTTTGTTCATACACTGAGATTGCAAGGCTGTATAAACGAATTAAACTCTTTTCAATGCACACGCAAAAGTGTTAGTATTAAGACATCAAATGAGACAAAATGTTATTATTTCAAGAAATGCTTTGAACGAATGCAGCCTGTTACTGCTATCTCAGCAGAGCAATGTTTTCTCATTCGAAGTACTGGAGAATAACATTTTTTTAGCTCGCCAAAGGTATGGCAGCTGCAGCTGTATTGCTTAGAAATCAAGTTATTAATTCAATGCTTTAATTATTAGACGAACAGTTGTCAAATGTAACTGACGTCACCGTTTGCATGACATATCAACAGAATCTCTACGGAGTTGCGAGTACTCTGTAAGATGCCTCGCGGACCTGTTGCCGAATACTGTCTTTTTACAAACGAACACTTTAGCGCCAGTTTAAATTACATTGCCATCTTAAGTAATATGAAGCAGTAAACGGATATTAAAAGCAGCGTAAGCACTTTATTTACGTACTAGAATTTAAGAAAAATTAATGATTTGTCACATAAACAGGGGAAAAATCCCAAGACAGTTGATATGAAAGTCGTGAAAACACTGAACAGTCAACCTCTGAAAACATATGGTATCGGCAATAAACGTGAATAGGAACCTTTATTACAGAAAAGTGCATTACAATCACAATCTTTTAACTTGTTTCTGCCAACGTAGAAATGTTTAAAAGCTTCTGTAATTCAAAGTAAACTTTTGCTTCTTCTTTCAAGGAGCACCAATTCTTTAGAAAGTCAAGATGGCTCCTATTCTCTTTCGCTAGTACATCGCAGGATGATGTGAATTCTTAGGAGCAATTACGCACCTCTGCGGTCACGGAAAATGACGGGGGGAAAATTGGCCTAAGTCCAGGGCACTTTTTGCGGAGAAGAGACTAATTACCTGCTCCTCGCAACCCCAGACAATAAATTGAAAGTTGGGGACTCCCCCTCATCGCCCCCCCCCCCCCGGAGATGCTCTCAAGCGTTTATGTCGCGCTCTCTTACCACCAGCTCGTCTCTAAATCGCTGCCGGCGACGTTTGGCTTTCAAGCGAGGCAGAATTACCCTTCGGAGCTTCTTTCATCCCCATACCATGTCCCTCCGGTGCTTACAGACCCTCGGCCTTCTTCACTCCGCGCGGTAACAAGAGAGCGTATGGTAGGTTATCTCAGGTCGGAAATGGCTGCAACCTACAAGGCCAGACAATAGACTCACCCTCTTGTTATAGCCGGGCCCTAAATGTTGCCCTTTATTTCCCAGCGACTTCGCAACCCTTTGCCACACTCGCCACTACCACAGTAAAACAGCCGTTTATTCAGACGCTTGCCATATTTAGCATCGAGGATCATGTTGAAAAAAAAAACTTTTCTGAACAGTAACATCCTTCAAATATACGAGAATGCAGAAATATTAACCACTTTACCGGAAGCTGATCTTATATGGAAATACGTAAATTATTAACACGTCAGAATACCTGGTATTCTACAGTAGGCCTAAGTTTCTCCAGCAACATATAACATTTCTTATGCTTATATCGGATGAAATAAGACAACTCAACGTCTTAAATCTAGCCCATTATTAAAAAAACGCTATTTGTCAGTTTGAGCCTCGTCATGATTATTAACACCAAGACCAATATATAAATTTAAAAAATCTATATACATACTTTTGCAAACAGTAACCTATGTTCAAATATATGGAAATTCAGAAATATTATTTATCTACTTCCAACTAAATCTCAGTAGCGTTTTTGACCACAACGTTATCGGTAATGAACTATATGTTCTCAGAATCTAATATATGCAAATCTTTTACATCTAGAATACAAGAACTACTATAAACTGACTTTCATTATTATTGCACTTGTCGAAACTTTACTTCACAGTTATTATTGCACTCAAATGTGAATGCACGTACGAATAGCAGTACGAAACAATAATATGCTGACACAACTCACAAAAATCAAAGGTGCGGCATTTAATAGGCTACGCAAGTGATACTCACAGAGAGTTTTTGTAATAATTTACAAAAAAAATAAGCGCTTAAATAGCAGAGTGCTTTACATTTTCCTAGGCTTCTATCGATCCTCAGTCAAAGAGTTAAAATTCGATTTCTCGACGTTGCTCATTAAAACGTAGAATGTTTTCTTTAGTTACAAAAATATTTCGGTAGTTAAATTTAGATCTGTCTTATTGGGATCTCAATAAAGTTGAACTTAAGGTACTAGAAATAAATAATTAAAAAGAAAAAACAATTAAAATTAAACTTATGTGAACTGAGCAACATCAACAGTAACGAGTTCCGAACCAATGCATTTTCTCACCAGTAGTATATGGGTAGGTACAGGACAATCCATTTTTTCCCCCTAAAATGCTCGATTTTTCCTCGAATTTCATGCTTTTTACCTCCAAAATAAAAATTACACACAAAATCATGCACGAATACTGATCGTAAAATTTCTCGCAAAGATTAAGCCAAATCAACCTATCATGCATCAAATTAAGTAAATTTAGCCCAAAAAATGCAAGCTAATTTATGCAAAAAATTTAAGGTATTTTAGTCCAAAATTATTGCAAACTAAGCTAAAATCAAGTGAAAATATTTACAAAATAATTGATAGATTCAAATTAAAATAAATTGATACATTTTAAGAGAAGTCAATATCATGTACAGATTTTCCTTTTTTCAGTTCTTTTAAATCTTTATACATTATAAAAACTTGTTTCTCATTTATTAATTTGAAAGCATTTTTTTATCAAACATGGTTACATAGCGATCTGGTAAAGAAATTTTTTATTTTCCATCTGAAATACAATTTATTTATTTATTTTTTTACCAAATTAGATTCATATTTTTGAAATTCTGTACTGTCAAACCATTTATTCTGTTCGAGATCTTGTAGTTTAGTCAATTCATAGGAATTGTTCAAATTCTATTAAGTGATTCCATTTTGTTTTATTTATAAAGAAAAAAAAATTAAGACAAAGAAAAAAAAATTCTTTACCTTAAAAATTTTCTCTTTATAAATAAAATGGAATCAATGATCGAAATGGAAAATGATACCATATGTAAGCAATGAAACAAATGTGGTGAAGTATTAAACATTGAATGTTTTACATCACATAACCACACAAAAGATAAGCATATTAACTCCTGTAAAAATGTTCTACTGAATATGCGAGAAATCATTATGATTTAAATAAAGAGAAAGTACTATGTTAATATTGAAAATATGTATCTAAACTATATCTCAAAAAGCATAAAAATACTAAATTACTCATTGTAAATGTAAATCGAAATAGTGATTATTGAACTAAGACGTGTATATTATGTAAAGAGAATAAACCAACCGGTTCGTTTTATCCACATAAAGCGACTATAGACAAACACATAACAAAATGTAAAAAAATGTTTTAATGAGAAAATACTAAGCGAATGTGGAAAATATGCTTATCTCAAAGAGCATAAAAATACTACATCACATAATGCATTAGTAGATATTCTAAATGAAATTCGACAAGATAATTATACAACAAAGACATGTACAGTATGAAATGAGAATAAACTTATTAAATTATTTTCTCATCAAAAACTACTAAGGATAAACATACAACAATATGCAAAAAAATGTTTTAATAAGAAATATCATCATAGAAGAAGTTAAATATAAAAAAATTATTATCAATAATTTAAACACTATTACAATTTCATTCCTTTATTCATATTGATTTCATATTTCTGCATCATCTTTATATTTTTTTTAGAACCTTCAATTTTTTTTTCTATATAAATAAAACAATAATAATGACAACTAACAATCTAGCATTTGAGTTGAGCGGGAGGAGAGCGCGAGAGCTAAAAATCTTAGCTAAAGAATTTAAAACTAGATATTGGTACAGTTTAATGAAAGCTGAAGTAATTACATATATTATACCATTTATTAGAAATGAAGAAAGAAAAAGAAACATTACTAAATTCAGCATTTTTACATATCAATGTGAGAGAACTATATTCAAACAATAGAACTGAATTAAAATAAATATTTCCATTCTCTAATCAGATATTTGTATCCCCAAAACATAAATAAATAAATAAATAAATAAATAAATAAATAAATAAATATATATATATATATGTGTGTGTGTGTGTGTGTGTATGCATGTGTGTAGTTTATATCCAACAGTGATGTTTTATGATTATTACCGAATTTATTCTCCGATTAAAATATTTAACACTAAAATTACGATGAAAATTGGTTTGTATTGATTAGAAGTAAAGTTTTACCACCTAGAAATTTATATAATCCAGTACTTTCAATTCAGCAAGAAAAACCTATGTTCAAAATGTATTGTAGAGAAAAATGGAGAATGTAAACATAGTGAAAAAGAAAGAGCAATAAATGGTACATGGACTACATTAGAATTAAATAATGATCGAAAAAGGTTACAAATTGCTTAAAACTCACGAACTTTGACATTTTAAACAAAGAAGCAATAACATGTTCAGAAATCATCTTAAAATATTTATTAAATTAAAATTGGAAACTAGCCCTTGGGAATACTATTATAAATCAAAAGAAGAATATGTTCAAGTTATTAAAAAAAAAAAAAAAAAATATCGATTTAAACATTGAAAATATTGAATAAAATCCAGGAAAACATGCTATTGCCAAAATTTGTTTGAATTTACTTCGGAGAAATTTTGGACTAAGACAAAATTGGACAGAAACAGAATATATTACTGATCCAACTCATTGGTACGAATTGTTATTAGATGAAAGAATAGAAGTAAATAATGTTTAGATCAATGAAAAAACAATTGAAGTATCATATCAATGATAATTATGTCGAAGATAGCACAGCAACAAATATATTAATAGCAACTCCTATAACTTCAAATGCTAGATTACGTTTATATGAAATGTTAGATAGATTAGGTTACAAGGTAGCTATTATGATACAGACAGCATGGTGTACATTGATGTAAAAATACTGTTAAAACAGGTTGTATGCTTGGCGAATGAACAGACAAATTTGGAAAAAAATGATCATGGTATCGAATGGATAAGTATTGGTCCCAAAAGCTATGGTTATGAAACTTTTTTGGGAAAACAAGATACAAAAACTAAAGGATTCACCCTAAACCACGAAAATGCTTTACAATTGATCATGAAATCGATGGGTGAATTAGTACAAGAAAGTAAGAAAAGTGTGATTATAAAAGATAATATGATTACAAGAAATAAGAAATAAAAAATCAGTGAATAAGTTTATGGCCAAGGTATTTAATTTTAACTATGACAAATATTTGATTTTGAATGAAAAAGATGATATTATAGATACATTATCATGGGGTTATTAAACAAAATCATTTTATATTAATTTTATATTCATTATGAATTGACAAATAATTCAGCAGTCGGAATGCCAACCACTGAAATTACACAAAATATATTTTAAATATCTTAAATTTCCAAAACAATATCGATATAAACACCATCAAAATCAATTACTTTACCATTTTCATCTCTAATTTCTAAAACAACATGATTAAACCGCTTAATTTGATAAATAATTGTATATATGGACTCGTGAACATTATAAACTCTAAAACCAAACATCATTTTTGGTGGAAAACTAGCAATCATATCTGTTTCTAAATGATTAGATTCATCATATTTTATGAACATACCCTTGCTAAGTTACAATGAACATTTATTGTTTTAAAGGGATCAAAATTAGGTAATTGAGTATCTACAACAATTATGTATTTTTCAATAAGCAAATTTCTCTCAAAACCAAGAATACCAGGTAATCGATAGTAACAATTAATATCAAACTTAGATTTAACAGATATTCAATTTTTCACATTATCTGCGGTTAATTAAACGTTTGTTTAAAATGGTTCAAATAAGTCTATAGATTCTTTTAATGTTCAACATTGTATTGTCCTCTTGGAATAGTTATAACTTTATTGTTTTGTATCAATGTGATATACTATTATTGGTTATATTGGGTGTCACCAATTTTGTGCAAAAACTAATCAATGCTGTAGATTTATCTTTATGAATGTTATCATAATAAAGTTTTTTCTTTAGAATCGAACTGTTATTTGTTAACTTAAATACTTTATTATCCATTCAATAAAAATAAAATATTGTTATAAATGAAACATGATTTGTTTGATTTGCAACCAGTTGACTTTCATAACATAAAAAACTTTTATTGCCCCCTCCCCACACAAAATAAGTTTAATAATAATGGACCAATTGATTTGTATAAAAACAAATACACAAAAACATTTTTAATTATTGGTAGTGATTTGTATATTTTTTTAAAATAAAAACATTTGCATAAAAAGCTTGAATGACAAATAATCAATAAGCCAATTTTGATAGCGGAAATGTTTCAGTTTTTACCAAGCTATTTCAATAATTTTTTTATATATCAAAGAGCTTCGGGTGAGTTAGTTCTGTTTGTTGATGTTAAATTTTGTATGGTTGATTATCCAAGTTATCGCCCTATTAACGGATATCCAAAAGGATTTTCTTCGCTTGGATTAAGTGATAAAAAAATATAAAATAAATACTGTTTTAAATTCATATTCGGAAAAAAACTTTTATCTTCTATGAAAAGGCGTATTATGCTGAAATAGATGAATGCCGTTTCCAAATAAAAGAGAATGACCTAATTAGCAAGACATTTCCTCATTTACCAAATATGATAGTCGGCTTTTAGATACATAAATGGAGTACTGCATGTCTTTAGTAATGATTTTGTGTGTAATTTTTATTTTGGAGGTAAAAAGCATTAAATTCGAGGAAAACTACTGGATTTTAGGGCAAAAAATGGATTGTCGTGGACCTACCCATATACTACTCTCACCAACTTCCACGACGTGGTAGGCAAGGATATCATATTACAAAGCGAGGGATTCTGGACTCGAATCACAAGTAAGGTATTGCTGTGTTTGCGGTTTAATGTTCAGAATTTTAGTCTAATTTGGTTAGTAAGCCATCCCGAATCAGCATGCTGTCGTGCATCGATAGCATAAATAAAGTGAGTGAGTGAAGAAATTTGGGCCGGGGTCTTGAGAGCCGATGAGGTTGAAGTGAGGTGAGCATGGAGCAGTGCCGGAATGAAGGGACGGAGGAAACGGGACATCCCCGAGGAAACCCGTCGACCAGAAGCATCGTCCGGCACGATTCCCACTTGCGAGGCACGAATAAAGAACAGTTTTAAAAAGAAAGAGTTAAAATTTATTCTGATAAATTTCCCAATAAACTGCATGGGACGCTCAGGCAGACATTTATTCACCTGATAGCTATCAGGTCGGATAACACGGCATGCGGTATCATGAACTGTAAACAACTCTCCTCACCTCGTTTCACGTGAAGCGCAGTGGGAGTGGTCAAACCTGGCAACCACTCATCAACTGGAAGGAACCTCATTTGCTGCAACTCGCCTTCTAAAGGTGCGTTCTGAAAAAAAAAATAAGCATGATGTAATTATTAAATAAATTCATTTACCACATGTTACAAACATTCTGTTATAATATTCCCGGAATAACTGTTCATAAATTCGATAATAATTTTATTTTCATATTTCAGATACCAAAGAAACCCTTCAACTGACGGGATTGGAAAAAAATGTGCAGGTTGAGTGATACCAAAAATTTTATTTCCTATTCAAATATCATATTGTTATTTTCATACAATTTGTAAATTAAAAACATATTTAGTTGCTGCAGGATTTTAAGAGAATAGAACAATCACCTAGAGAGAGAGAGAGAGAGAGATAGAGAGAGAGATATATATATATATTATATATATATATATATATAGAAAAAAGACAGAACGAGAGTAAAAGACTAAGACTGAGAAAAAGATCAAGAGGGAGAATAAAATGAGGAAAACAATATAAGTAAGAAATAAAAAAATAAAAACAGCGAGATAAAAGAAACGTTGAAAAGAAAGAGAAAACGAAAGAAAACCAAAGACAGAGAAAAAGAGAGAGGGAGAGAAACGAAAATAGAAAAAGATTTAAGTTGCGGAGGGGGGAGGAGAAATGGGTAGTGCAATTTGGTCGGCGCTTACATCAACGTCTTGCGCGCGGGTGACACTGAAGTGTGGTGAAGATGGAGCAGCGGCGGAGTGCAAGGGCGGGCGGAAACGGAAGTGCCCCGAGAAAACCCGCCAGCCAACGGCAACGTCTGCCAAATTTCTCATGTACGAAAATATGGGTGATGCCACCGGAAATCGAACCCGGCTCGCCTTAGTGGAAGGCGACCACTAAACTGCCTTGGAAGACTATAAATGAGCAAACAACACCCAACGTATTCTACATTTCGAGGAAGCACGATTTGGGCTTTGCTATATCAGCATTAAAATATCGCTACAAGGTGACCCTGCTGCGTATGTCTTCAGAATTGACTCAACCATCGCCATCGTAACTATCAATATCGCGTGTTACAAAAATTACATTCAATTTTGTTTACACTCAGTTTTACAAAATATAGTAATTTCTTTGAATCATATATTTTATCACTTAAACACATACTAGCAGCATCAGAACACGATCAAAATAAGTGTACGGATATTTCAAAAGCACATATTTGTGTACACTCTATACAGAAGAGCCTGCAATTCTGACTGGGGTATTGTGAATTGTCTTAATTGTGTTGTTGGCATCTGTCACTGTATTATATCTGATTAAATAAACAAAGTTATAAATCAAATCAAAATCTAATACATCAAAATCGCCTATTTATATACACTATTCATTTATAGACTCCATACAGTATTATAGAACTAGTGAGTAGTAAAATAGCAATCAAATGGTGGAAAACGGAAACAGGTTACTGTACAGATGGTACGCGCATTCTACCTCGAATTCCCTCTACTATTAGTACCAATCGCCTATTTATATACACTATTCATTTCTAGAATCCATACAGTTTTATAGTACTAGTGAGTAGTAAAATAGCAATCAAATGGTGGAAAACGGAAACAGGTTACTGTACAGATGGTACGCGCATTCTACCTCGAATTCCCTCTACTATTAGTACCAATCGCTAATGGCACTGTCATCATTTCTTTTTAGTTAATACCAGCATTATTTTTCATAAGGTTTAGGTAACCACCTTTATGGCGTAGCTGGTTTGGATGCCAGTCTGGGCAAGGCATGTATTTGTGATGTTTGTATCTGTTTATTTAGGTTTATATTATCCTGTAAGCTGACCCACGATTATTCCGTCGGTATAAACTTGAGTGCGTGTGGCACAGAAAAATCAGTAAACACATTGATGATAAAAAATTCACAGGCCTTGGAAGCGAATGTAGAAAAATTGAGAAACGACTATTATAGATAATATTTTTTGCTAACTTCGTGAGCAAATATATAGTCAGCGTGATGCAATACTGACGAGCTATTTTTTTTCCCCCAGTGCTAAAGAAAATGTATTATTCCGTCAAAGTATTCGCTCAAAAATTAAGCACGAATTGTTACACGGGACTCCACTTTCTAGATTTTTTTCTTTATTGGCTTCCAGAAGCGCGTAGGCCTACTTTAGTGGGCGGCCTGGTTGTGTACAGACTGTTTACAAAAATATTCGCCGCTCGTCGGCAAACGCGCATCTGATAACGCGGAGACTAATGTTTTTAGCGTGGCACCAGACTGCGCGCGCAATTGCATACCTCTCCCCTCGCCAGCCTCCCCCGCTCATCATCAATTCGCCTCCAGCAGTTGTGTCGCTAACAGTAAACGTCAATTATAATCCATTCACGGTTACTTCACAATTTTCTGAAGCACTGCTAAAGTTCTACTTCCAGATTATTCATCCGCCTCCTACAAACTAAGCTTAAATAAGTCTAAAAAATTACACCAAAGGAAAACGCACCGAATTCGTGCGCACACAGTTATAGTCATATTTCGTATGAGAACTATTTCTTACTAGGCGCTACCAACACACATGTTTTCTCACTGTTTTATATATATTTATTAAATATGAAACTTTATAGTTGATAAACAAAATATGTGTAAAACTTCAATTTAACGAAAAATAAGATAATTGTATTTTAACAGAGGTATGCAACGCTTGTGATAAATGGCATATTTAGAAAGTAACTAAACACGCCAAACATGGGGTGATATTTCTAAGGTTAGATTCGAGAAGGTGTAAAGAAACCGCGAATAGACTATAGCGTGTCCAGCGCTAACTGATTTACCACGCCCTATAAGGTGTTTTACGTGTTACAAATATGATTTCGACGTGAATACGTCTTTAAATTTGCAACCATACTGGGAGGAAATCCAGACAATCCGACGGCAACAAAATCGGGGGATACAGTTTGGCATCGCAGCTCCGAATCTATCGTCTACATTCAAAATTGAATTTCACCACTCGATTGTCAAAGGATTAAAGAATATGTTATATGAGTGGGGACTATGAGGCGTGAAAAAAAGGAGGGGGGGAGGATTTTGAGTTCGTTTTGGTGCGTCTCATAACTTCTGCGTAGTGTTTTGATTAGGAGAAGCTACGACGCTCCTTTTAGTTTCAATCGACAGCTCTCGTCAAGATCAATCTATTGCGTGTATATAAACATTTGTGTGGCGTGGTTATGGTGAAATTGTAGGCGTTTAATGTAAAAAATTAAGAAAACTTAACACAGTGTCTGCCTGTACTCGTCAAAAAGTCAAATTGAAATTCATAAATCGTATACGGTTTGGAAAGAGTATCTCAAAAGCAATCCAGTGATCCCCATAAAACCCCATATGATCGAGTGAAGCGGCGCCGGGAACGTAAAATAAACATCAAGGCGTCCGAGCGCGTCAACGTAGACGTATTCACGCAAAACAAGCGGCCGTGTCCCCAACACAGCCAAACCCAATTTCTTCTAATGAACGCTCTTCTTAAACCGACACACAGTACGTACTTGTTTCGTCACAACAGCCAATGAGCTTCTGCTGGCTTCGTGTTCATCAGTAGCGGCGTGAATCAGTCACAACCTGGAGCAACAACGCGGTTCGGGATCAGTTGCCCGCAGGGACGATCATTGGACGGTGTGCTTCGAATGTACAGTATTATGTATTAAAGGCTGTTCACGATAAAGGGAACACTTTTCAAATCGATATTAGAAAAAAGCTCGTTTTTTTCCCCCCTGCATTGGTTGGTGATGTACACATTCACCGAAAACGGGTACGTTACTTCACCGACAGGTGATACGAAAATACACGCATTTTCTCATTGTGCCAGTATGATCAGAAGAGTGAATACAAAAGTTCTATACCTCTCCGGACAGAGAGGATAAAATAAAAACCTGGCGATAGAGCAAAGAAAAAAATACAACTATTGAAGTAGAATTGCAGGGAAAGAGTATTTTAGCAGACAAAATGTAATGTTTAAAATAACAGGAGACTACAAGAACTTGTATGAATAATGTATTACAAATATAGATTTCAGAAATAATGTTCTACTGAGACATGATCAGAAATTATAACTTAAATATAAACCTTGGCTAGAAGAACAGCAGTAATATTTGTTTGGAACGTGATTAAAAATCACGTCGGAAAGTGCATAGTTTGATCAACGAACATCTGTGTGTTCTTGTAACATTTAGATAAATACGCTTGATTGTGGCATAACGGATGTAAAAATTACAATGTTAATTTTAAGAGTTCATTTCGAAAGTACTTGAATAATTTCGAGAAAGAAAGAAAAGAAAGAAAAAAAACTTAATTTGGTTCTTCTTGTTTTTAAAATTTGCTTGTGTATGAATTTAACGCACATAAGTTTTTTCTTTCGTTACACACTGAGAAAAAGGTTTTGTTGAATCAAACAAAGATTGTTTGGGGTAACCAAATTAATTGTTTGTATAGGGGCCATTAAACGTTTTGTTGTTGACACCAAATTATTCTGTCGTTCCTATTTATTTGTCACAAACAAAGATTTGTTGGTGCAACTAAAGATTTGTTTGGTTCTACGTATATTAAACAGTTTCGTTTAATATAAAAACAAAACGCTTGAGACGCGAAGTAGCGATGTTTTTTAAGTACACACATTTCAAATACTGGACAACATGCGCAAATAAATGTTTCCTGTATAGCTTCCCGTTGAACTTGTTTTATTAGGATGTTTATACTATTATTAAGCATCAATAAATGTACTAACAAACACTGTTACAATTATAATTTTCACAAAAAAATACAAACAAACTCTTGAGCTTGTTAGAGGAATAAAATCAATTTGTTATTTTTCGAGATCTGTGTACTGAATAAAATATTTTGTTCGGCCAGCTAAATATATTTATGGCCCTATACAAACAAATATTTTGTTGGCTTTTCTTCTCAGTGCAAACTCGCGACGAATTAGAGGAATCGTGTCATTAATAGAAGTTTCTCGAATGAAAGTGGCTAAGCCTGTTCACGATAAAGTGAGCACTTCTGAAATCAACATTAGAAAAAATTTACTGGCCCTGCCTGCGTATATTTTAACGGGCGCACTGGGTGACATGCGCCCATTAAAGTTGGTAACGAAGGATGGAAAGTATTTCTATATCTTAACGTCGGATAAATAGTGTTAGGTAAGCATTTGTGTTTACTTAAATTATTTCTTTGTCTTTCTGCATTTTTAATGCACCGAAATGTAAGAAAGAGCAGAATTTTAAAATATTTACTTTCCTAATAATTCCAAAGTATCACTTGACCGACGCATGAATAAAGTGCTGATGCCCGTGGCAATGTTAATTTTATACAAGGCGGAGGAAGACAAAACGTGTACACAAGTAGATCTTAAGCAGAGCTTTCAAAAGTGCTCATTTTACCATGAACAACCTACATGATATTGTTACACTGTTCCTGATGAGAGAGTAGGGGCCTCGGTGGAGTAAACTACTTGTCTCTAGTTAAGGTGAATCGGGTTCTATTATCGGCAGCGGCGCCCGGATTCTCACGTGTATGAAACGCTGCGAACGTTGATGTCAACAGGTGGGTTTTCTCGGGGCTTTCTCGTTTCTCCACGATATTGTATTTCACCGCTGCTCAATCCTCAACTCACTTTACCCGAACTACACTAGCAACAGTCTGATTAAGAACTCCTGTATGAACAGGGAATGTTGTTTCATGCTTGTTTCCTAAATATACCAGTATCGCATTCTTTACTACTGTTAACATAAATTTACCTTATTTGTGAGTGAAAAAAATAGTTTCTTTTATTCAACTGAATTTTATATATATTTTATTAATAATGTGATTTAAAACAGAGAAAAAAGATGTTTTGATAATGCTTAGTAATAAATAGTCCCCATACGAAATACTACACTGAGTGCGCACGAATACGGTGCGGTGTCCTGTTTAATGTTATTTGCTAGACTTCGTTAAGCTTTTTTTCCTTGAGGCGGAGGAATATCCTATAAGTAGATCTTCAGCAGGGCTTCAATAAAGTTGGTAGTAACCGTGAATGGACTATAAACATGATTCGCAATTATAAGCTACTCATGGTCAAATGAGCACTTTTGACAGCCCTGCTTATGATCTACTTGTATGCACGTTGTGTATTATTCCGGTTTATGTAAGATTAACATTGTAATGGGCCTCGTCGCTTTATTCATGCGTCGGTTAAGTGGAACTGTGAAATTGTTAGAAAACTAAATATTTAACAAATCTTCTAATTTTTAGACTTCGATGCATTAAAAAACACAGAAAGCGAAAGAAATAACTAAAGTGATCCAGAAATGATTGCCTAACACTTTTTATTGGACGTTAAGATACGGAACTACTTCCCATATATAGTTACCAACTTTACTGGGCGCATGTCACTCAGTGCGTCCTTTAAAACACATGCAGGTAGGGGCAGTGACTTTTTTATATGGTTGATTTATAAAGTATTTATATCGTGAACAGCCTTTACCTACTTGAAAGTTAAATTAGGCATTTACGAGTGTTACCACGACCGCATGAACAGGAATTAAAGCGACATCTGCGATGATTCCGAACTTAACATGACAAATACACACATTCTTCATGTCAGTGTTGTTTACATGTCCAATCGCCGCATGCAGGAAAAGTTGTAGTTTCTGCAGCGGAAATAAAACAAGACAATCCTTTCTTGCCGCCCTGTCTTGACAAACAAAAGCATGGCTGGGGACCGGAATACATAAATAAAACCGCAGAGATTTAGCGTGCAATGTTTCGTATTTCGATGATTCTTAAATTTTTGTATTTTTAATTACTTCAGGGTTTACACAAAATACTTTTGATCTTAATATATTGCAGCTAAATAAAAAACTACAGGAACTTTTGGGTAAACATAGATTTTTAAAAACATAATTTAGTAATGAAAACTCAATAGGAGCTTGAGAACTGGGCATATTTCAGTGCAGGGAATTGGAAATGGCAAATACCTAAAACCGAGCGAGTTGGCACAGTTAACTACTGAACTTGCATTCTGGAGGACCTGGGTCCCAAACTCCAGTCGGGTCATCTATATTTCGGTTATCAATGATTCCCGAAATCACTGAAGACGAATGTTGGGATGGTTCGTTATTGCAAGACATGGCGGAGTCCATCTTCGTTCTAGTTTATCTGCGCAACTTGGCGCGTTTCTAATGACCTCGCTGTTGACGAGACATCAAGCCCTACCTACATTAGATACCAAAAATTCAAGGTCAGTGTTTCGCTAAAACCTTTGGAACACCCGACGTGTTCGGCCATGATTTATCATACATGACTGGGATTCGGAAGGACGTGGGTTTAATTCCCACTGACTACAGTGGATGTGGTTTCCCTTTGAGATTTTTCAGCTCCTTTCCTAGTAAGTGTCGGTAGACATCCATAATATATGGACGCGCACAAATTCCTGTCCGTTACGTGATGCCCCTGTTTGGCCCGCTTGGAACTGGCTAACCTGAAATACGCACACACGTACTCGTTTTACCTCGCGGTTTGAATATTTACAAAAACCGCTGAAACAAAATACGAATTTACCTCTTAAATTAACATTCTGAGGCACGGTTAATTCGCAGAGGAAGTGATTTTTCCCCCCGACCTGTCGTCTTAACCTCTAAATAAAATCTACCAGCGAAAGGAAACATAGTAGACAATCCTCTCCTGCAGCTGCGATTCATAGCTTGAAGTTTAGTTCAATGGAACGGACTCAGCGGTGCTTGGTCGTGGCTCGGGTGTTTACGCCTGTTCCGATCTTACTAAGTTTTTTATCTACCGCAATGAACATGAATTTTTACATTATGATGGGTCATGTTCATTAACGCCCTGAAAAGGGGTAGTCAGATGCTATCATTATATTAAAGGCCTGCGTATATTATACGCGTACTTTTCCCTCGCTTCTACTGCTACCGGCAATTATCTGGGCGTGTCTCAGGGAGGAAACGCGCGAATGCGGGGTCGCCGGGGAAAGGGGAAACCTCGCACAACTAGGGAGCTCACGCGCCCAGATTTGTATTTCCTATTCTGAGGAATTTTTATGTAGGCCTCTATTTCTTCCACTTCTGTTTTATACATACATACATACATACATATAAACAGATTATAGGTATTAAATTTTTCAACCCGGTGCTCCACAGCCCCGAAGATACGCATGTAGAGTATATTAGTACTTACTTTAAACGTGAGTAAAATTGCATATAACCATCTAAAGTCAAAATCGCGTCTAAAAATTCTGTAAATATCTCCCGAAAATAGAGCATATGAAACCAGAATACGATCAAACAAGGGACCTTGGATCTCACTTGTGCCTACATCTTGCCTTATTCATTACTCATTGGCGCACACTATTTATTTAATACGAACTAAATTCCTGCATTTTTTTTTGCTAAGGCTTCATTTAGTTGTAGGCATGGGATGTGAGCGGGGTGCATGATTTTTTTTTTTTACCTAATTCACACGTTTTGTGTTGTATGAAAAATTCCTCTATCGATGAAGTCTACATCTCGAACGCACGCCAGGTTTTTTTTTTTTTTATCGGATCATCAAACGTTATACGTAACCGGAGTTAATTGTCGTTGTGCGCCTGTAGTGCACGATAACTTAACGACAAGTCTGCGTCCTCAAACTCCGTTGAATCGTATTTACGAGCAGAGTCTTCGATTTCACCATATTTGACGAGTTCGCCAATATGACGCAACAGCTTTAGCGACGGTAATCATTGCTCTATACAAGTTGCTTGGAAATTAATAAGAAACTGTGTAATGACTTTGGCAAGTGTAACTGTAGCCTATCACAATTTTGCGATATATTTAACCCGGCTCAGGTAACCAAGAAAATAATATATTTCTACTGAAAAAAAAATTATTTTACACTGGACATACTGCATTCAGTGTATACAATTTAAACGCATTGCATATTAACCCACATCTTCAATCTATGCTCAGAAATATGTTATAATTTCAAGTTTACCTCTCGTTTCCACACCACACTATTACCGGGAGGGTGTACTAAATTATGCATGACTTACTGGAAGCGATGATAGGTTGTGGAGGGGGGGGGGGGGACCTTTTTTCCTGCTCACTCGACAAAAGCTTGGCTATCGGCAGCCAGAGCCGGCTATAAGCAAAAAAATAAATAAAAATTACTACAACGGCAGTGCGGTTATGCGCCAGGACGGTGAAATATCTGGCTGCGGTCGACATTAATAGCTGGCACAGCTGCAAATTGATTGGTGATTTGGCCTCCTCCACTACCCCCCTCTCACCACGGTCGCTTCTTGTTTATGGGGGCGATGCTCGTCGCAGGACGTTGTTTACGAGCGCGGATGGCCGCTCTCGTGACACGCTGCAGACCGGATGTCCCCTCCGGTTTCCGCGGATTGTTCCGGACGGCCCGCAGACACGTGTCGTTCTACTCTCGATCTGCGAGTAGGGATGTTGCGATACCATGAAAGTATAAATACTGGGAACGAAAACGAATTGAAAGAATGTTATATATACTCACTTGGATACTGGTATGACAAGAAAAGTATCGATACTGGTATCATATCAGTACCACTATTTTTTTTAAATATATTTTACCAGTCTTCTACTTTCCATTAAAAATTTTATATTTATACATGCTAATTTATATTTTTAATAATCCAATACCTAGATTGTTTTCCCATTTTGAGGTATCTACAGAATACGTTTTTTTTTTGTCATATCTTATGTTTGCTTTGAAAAAATACAGAGCACAGCACTTATTAGTATTGGTTATATTTGGGCACAGGTCTAAATAGAGAACAAGTAAAATACTGGAGCGTGCTATATTTCCAATTATTATTTTATGGAGGAAAACACATATTTATATTTTTGGGGCACTTTGATTGAAAGGGCTCAAAATTAATAGCTAGAAGTAATTCCGAAAAAAAAGTATGGGTATAGAATCATTTACTGATACTGGTAAAGTATCGATTTACAAGTATTGCTTTGAAATACCCGGTACTGAAAGGAAAGTGTCTATACCAGTATCATATCAGTAGTATCGCAACATCCCTACCTGCGTGTCAATCAAGCGGTGGAAGCGTTAATAACCAGTTGACCGGCATCGCGCTTCCACCGATGTCATCCATTTTATGTAAGTATAGTAAATTTCTACAGACATTGAGACCAACTTTCACAGTACGTCAAAAGTCAATGCTCTCTTTTGTAAATTATTGTATCAGTTGATAAGTTCGAGTTACGGTATACACGTTGTTATATTGGCTATGATTACTACGAGGAATTAATAAAAAATGTTTTTCAAAATTTTAATCAAGCTTAAAACATTTAGGGTTTTAATTGTATTTTGAAAGGAATATACAATTTTTTTGGGCTATAGCAAATTGCTATTGACAATTTGTTAGGCTAAGTAATCATAACACCAATCTTACACTACGATAAGTGGGCCCGGTTACCGCCATTGCGCTCATGCTACTTTCTGTCCTAGTTGTGCTAGTACCTCGCTAATTTTTTCAAAATATTTAATTAGCAGTAAATTATTTTTATTTGCTCTTATCGGAATTATTAATTCTAAGTATCTTTCTAGTCCGTCTAATTGTCATCGACTAAAATATAATATTATCGGCACTTGTCAACCGCTTCGTAAAATAGCTTGGTCCGCCATTTTCCGTAACTACCATGAAGCGCCACAAATATACAGACTGTCCCAAATTAATGTTTAAATGTTTTGTACGGTAATACCAGACAAACTATTAAAGTTGGGTGTGTACGAGGACGTGTAGCCATTCTTCTGTCGTCAGTTCCGTTTGTTGCCACGAACGTCAGCACTCCAATTAGTACAATTGTAGAGGAAGTGGCGGAGGTTACAAGAGTTATTGTTCGAGAAATATAAGTGGATTTTAAAGCGCCATTGATAATGCGAGAGTATGATTGAGGCGCTGAGACGATGGAGGCCAGCATTCGAAACTTCACTACTATTACGTGCAACAACGACACGCTTACACGACAGATTTGAGATAAACACAACTGCGTGTGATGCGAAGAAAGGACGGTGTAGAAGTTAAAGAGCGTCGACGGGTGGAGGAAATGCGGGAGCTGTGTTGCACACATTCACACGTTCCTCTGTAAATTAAAAGTCCGTACGGCAAGTTGCGTGTGAGTCAGGTGTCAGTAAATTAAGTGTCTACATTTTAAAGCTAGTAAACAGCTGGTCCTACATTCCAACATTACTTTACACTTTGAATGAAGAATACCTACTGTAGAAGATAAACCTGTCGAATTTTGTGAGTGTGTTGTGAACTTGTGCGACAACGAATAATTTAATGGTAGGATTGTTTGGTTCGATGAGGCAACCTTAATATTGAATGAAACTGTCATCCGCCACAACTGTGTACTGGGCCAATAAAAATCCCCACATTGTGTTAGTCAAAGCAGTTAATCTTATTGGGTTAAGAGTAGGACGAACTGAAACATTTTTTGTGAAATAGTTGTTTGCGCGAATACGTGTATTTTGATAAATAAATGTGCTACAAATACGACTTTTTTCAGAAAAGATAAAAAAGTATTATCTGGGCCCCTATTTTTAAATTCTTTGTCACATTAAGTGTATTCTTGGAGAACAAAATTCTTGAAAATAGTCAAATATCATATATTTAAAACTTGTGTATGCAATTTTTTTTAACAGCAAGAGTAAAGAACTAGAATACAGGCGTAGTCTTTCATCACGTGTAATAAAACCCCTATGTTACAGATCTAATTTGCGCAGTACAGCATTACGACGGAATCACTGCATGCCTAGCGCGCAGGAGCTATGAGGCACTAGGTGTGCCTGTCAGTGTCGCCCATATCGCTCCTTCGCTTCTTGACCTTGGACGCGCAGCTCCATCTCACTCTTTAAGAGGGTGACAAAGGGCATCATTTAGAGCTGTTTTATAGGTCAAACAAGTTTATGCAGAAGAATGAGATATTTACATGACATTAAGAAAAGCTAAAATTAGGAATGCCTGTTTTAAACATTTCGTCAACATTCTTATTAATATACAATTTAAAATAATAAGAATGGTTATATTAGAGCAAATTACACAAGTTGCAGAAAATAAAATGATCGGAATATCGAAAAAGTAAAAACTAAAACAGTTACGTGTCATCTTCGTTCATAGTAGATGGTTTATAGAAATAATTATTTTTACACAAAGGCGATTTATATGCATACACGTAATGCACTGCAACACCATGTCTGAGCCGAAAATATCCCACTTCACTGCTTGGAGATAGGACACCTTTTATCCCATTCTTTCAGCACGAAGCGAGCGGAGTAGATAATGCTGACCATTTGAGAGGTTGTGTTTCCTGCTGTGTACCTTCACCATTGTTCATGGCATTGATGACAGTTGTTGAGGTTGGGAAGAAAAAAAGGGGGGGGCAGTAGGAAGATCCGGCTCCCCAGGGGGGAGTAGTTGAGTTGACAAACGCAATCCCCGTCCCCCCTCCCCGTGCTTCTTCAAATGCCATTTCGTTACTAAAGATGCGACAACGAGACAGTATCATAGACTGAGAAAATCCTACGCAGTTTTGACATGCAATAAAGCGATAAACATGAAAAACAGCATATCCTATTGTAAGAAGCTTTACAGTGCCAGATATAAATATAGCAAAACCTTCTCTCAGTTATTGAGTGCGTGCATGTTTGAAACATTTCGAACTGTTGTTAAATGTAAAGGACTTGAGGCAGAATGAATGTGCACATTTGTGTAGTGTTGCGTCGCAAAAAATTAACAGCAATAAATGATTTAGAAATTTATTTCCTTGAATTGTGACAACTTATGTCAAATTATTTACAACTGGAAGTATTTTTTAAATTTAAGTTGAGTTGAGATTTTCGGACGGCTCTTAAAAATGTATTGTCTTGCAATCCGATGAAGGATGGCATGAGGTGAGTAGGGCCTGGAATGAAGGGTGGGAAAATGGGAGAACCCCGAGAAAAGCGGGGCCACTGTGTTCCAGTGGCTAAAGCGCTCGCCTCCCACCAAGATGAGCCGGGTTCGATTCCTGGCGGGGCCGGTCCACGAATTTTCGCATGTAGGAATCTTGCAGGGACGATGCCGCACCTCGGCGAGTTTTCTCGGGGATCTGCCTTTTCCCCACCCTCCATTCCCGGCGCTGCTCCATATCCACATCGTTCACACCCAATCGGCTCTCAAGACCATAGAGAACCGCCCAAACCTCTCAACTCTACCTGAGAAAAGCCGCCAAATAATGGCATCGTCCAGGTACTATTCGCACATACGCAAATCCGGGTGACACCGCCGAAGTACTTTAAGAAACCTATTTTTTAATACTGTGGATAGCGTATTAGATTCTGCCATTTATATTCTGCTTAGGTTTGTGAAAATTTGTGCAAAAATTATGTGAATTTCGAATTTAAAAATACATGTCTTAACGTCTTTCTAGTTTATTGCTCAAATTATCCGGACAGCTATAAAACGTATTTTGACAAGATACAAATAATTTTTGTGAGCAATTAATTGAAATTTTGTAGACAGTGTCTGTATTGCAATTTTTTTTTTTTTTTTGTTAAATGTAGTATTTCATGTGAGCGGGAATTTAAACTGCACGCTGAAGCGAAATTTCATAGACTGTTCTGGCACAAGAGCGTTCTCATTCCCATAAATCCGTGAATAAAATATTATCTTACTTATGTGTTGGTAATAGCTTTTAGAGCTTGTTACCTGTACGCTGTAAAAACTCACATTTACAAAAAAAAATGTGTAAAAATTTTCGTTGCACAAAGAATTATTTTAAAAGCTGTATACTTTTTCATTGTGTGAAATACAATAGCTTGTCCAGTTTACCGTTATTGTACAAAGACGGACTTTGAAATAGAAGTACGTTCTTTACAAAATCTGCGATACTTGTAATGGATTTATGCAGAGAATCAATCCTCAGAGTAATTTTTTTTTCGCCAATGTGAAGTATAGAAAAAAACATACACACACACACTCGCACTCACACTCACACACACACACTCACACACTCACACACACACACACACACACACACACACACACACACTCTCTCTCTCTCTCTCTCCAGAGATCTCACAGCACACATAACTACCACTCTATGATAACTAGACGAACATAAATGAAACTATTGCGTACTGCAAATTGTTTTCTTGTGAGGTATTTTAACTTTCATTACGTGCGGTAGCTACATTTGCAGTCCTTAGCAAATCTTATATATGTATGGAAAACAGAAGTGCGCAATCGGGAAATCCTGGCAAAGTGGAGTATCTGTCCTGGGATGGATTATAGGAGAACACCTTACTGATAATAAAAGTTGTTGCAGTTCGTGAATATGAATATGTCCTATAAAAAATGATGTCACAAGAGAAATTCACGTTACATGAGAGCCACAGTGGTCGAGCGACTGCTGGAGCGTTCGCTTCCAACCAAATCGTTCTGGGTTCGATCCCCGGCGGGGTCACTGCCAGATTTTACATGTGGGAATTGTGTATGGACGATTCTCTCGGGAAAATCACTCCCCCCCCCCCCCCCCAAAAAAAAAATTACATTCCTGGCGCTGCTCAGTAACCAACTCATTTATAATTTCATTCATTAGCTCTGAAGATCTCAGAAGGCTTTATTTGCGAGGTAACTTGGGACAGTTGTATTTTTTTCCCCGTATGATTGTTAAACTACGGGAAACTTAACACAAATGACACGTGCGTTATTTTGGAAGGAAAGTAACAATTGGGTTTTACATTAATATTTTCGCTAGCATGAAATTAAACATACCTTTAAATGACTAAGTTACCTCACGAGACGTTACCCAGCAAGCACAACCTGTCGGCAAAGTGTCGGCAAAGTGTCGGCAAATTGTCGGGCCGATACCTGTACTGTCGGCAACTGTCGCTTCAATGCCAGAAGATAGCCATCTGAGAACGTCGTGACGTCTTGTTTCAGACAGTATGTCTGCCGTTTGAAAAAAGACAATGACCCACTGTATCTTTCGAATAACATATGGATATCGCCTATATTATGTAGGCGTGATATCTCACAGCCAACATGTCACCAATATAAAAAATAATATTCTGGCCCGATTCCGATAGAGCGTGTTTGTTTTTTTCGGTAAGCTGGCCGTCATCTTATTTATTCCAGCGAGCTAACGTTTTCGAGACACGGCTCTTTGTCACAATAAATATACAAACATGATGTCTTTTTGCCGACAAACTTTTGGAAAGTGTTTTTTTTTTAATAGGCAAGATGTAAGCTAGCTGTTAATGGCACAATGTTTTTTTTTGAGACCATGTGTTAACCATTAGAATGTTTTTTCATGATTATATATATGTCACGTAATAGACCATGGTATTTTTATTGTCAATTTTTTTTCCATCTGTTCAACCATCCGACAGATATAAAAACTTACAAAAACTATTTTGTTTGCAAGCCTTTGAAGAAATGAAGAAACATATCTTAAATAAACAGTGTTTTAAAATTATTTCTTATATTGCCATGGAATTTATACATTGATTTATAATAATTTGTGTCATGCTAAATTCGAAATGACTGGAGAGCATCAGCAACTGACTTCATAGTGTATTTGTTTGCATGCTGGACTGTCAACTCAAGGGTCTTAGGTTCGAATCCCGCACTTGGCGAGCAAAAGATTTTCATATCTTATAATGTGTTGAGAAGTAAATTAATTGAGTATATGTAAAGAAGAAATAACAATTACTACAGTTTTTAATAGAAAATTTAAGGTTTTGTCATGGTTATACTGCTTATTTCTGGACATCATGCCGATGCAGGCCCGGCATCGTTACGACATCCAACCTTTGCAGGCCGGCATCTTCCCGCCATCCAGCCGCCGCAGACCCGGAGTTTTGCCGTCATCCAGCCGCTGCAGGCCCGGCGTCTAGCCACCATCCATCAGCTGCAGATTCCGAAACTTGTCGGCTAGCTTTTACTGGCCCTATTCCGGCACATATTTTTTGTGTTTGTTGGGTATAGTTTGTTTACAAAAGTTTTTAGAAGTACAAAAACATTAAAAGCACAAATTTTCAAAACATGTTTGCAGTGAATGGCGTTACATATTAAAAAAAAATAATCGTACTTAATGTTTGAAAAAAGATACATTTAATTTCTTGAAATTTACGCACAGCTTGCTAGCTTTTCATTAGTGTAACATACAATTTTCTTTATGGAAGTGCGACCACACTTGGCCAAATTGTAAAATTTCTTATCTGTATCTGTGTAATGCGTTTTCATGCTGACCAAATTGCTAATATTGCATAAAAACTGTGTTTAATGTTCCCAGTACACTCCGTTTTCTTCGCACAGACAAATAAAATCTACTGCTAACATTACCTTTTATAATACGTGGGTTTTTTTTCTCGCTATTCATAAATTAATATATATCAATATATTGCGAGCAAACCACAGTGGGAAAACTAAGCCGACTACCTAGCAGTGCCACCCCACCCCCGTCAATCCCACGCCACTCTCCTTTTCCAAGAACTTTGGACGAGCAAAACCGCAAAAGATCTGCTATCGCGGCTGGCTCAGCACAATATCGGCCTAACGTACAATACCAGGCACACGCGCTATGCGATAAGCATGGAAAATTCCTGTAGCTATTTATCGCAGCATTTAACAGTGCACTGCAGCATGCCTGCCAGAGGACTTGCGAGGCCATTATTCTTTGACGGAACAGCGACAGGTGATAGTCGCCCTACCATGTTGCAAGGTTTTTTTTTTTTTTTTTTTTTTTAGGACGTCGCGCCGTCACATTACCATCGAGACGTACAGTTGCGCCTGGATGGAGAGTGGATAGGCCGACGAGGAAGTGTTGAGTATCCTCCACCCAGATCTCGAGATTCACCGCTGTCAGGAGGTTGTAACAGTGGTTACCTCTGGAGAACACTGCGTACTCCCCAAAGCCATGGACCCTGGATGCCATGAGAAGCGCGGTTGTGACCGCCTGTGAGTCCACTTCCATGGAAGCCGTAGCTGCACTGTTAAAATTCTCCTTATATTTACGGAAACGTTTGCGAAAATGCACAGTAAATATACGGAAACGCAATCCGTAATGACGAAAAACGGAGTTAAGTGCGTAAACACAAGATGCGGAAAATCTCCGTATTTCCTACAACTTCGGGTTCCGGGGACGAACAATGCCGAGTTCACACGAAACTTTCTTCGCCACTGTAACCACAAAATTATCGTTTCTGCGGCAGTTAGGTTATTCACTAAAGCATATTCTTTCAAACATTAAAAAGTAGCTAACAGGTGAATGTAACTTAGCAACAATTAAAATACACTAACTTTAACAGAAAATAAAAACATTGCTAATGTGACTAATAAAGGTATTGAAAAGTTATACCAGATTCACCGCGTGAGCATTGTAGGTAAATGGTTAGGGTCGTGAACTTGCAACCTTTTCGATTCGGGTTCAAATTTTGCTTAAGTATAAAGTATATTAACTTTTTAAAATATATTTTATACACAGTAGAAAACCCACATAATGAAAACTAAAATAATATAGATACTAAAATTTATTTAAACTAGAAGTACAGAAAACTAAATAGAGAATTAACGGAGATGTTCCGTGAATGTTATGGAAAGTCCGCTTTTGAAAATCAATGTGTCCGTAATTTTGCGGAGAGTTTATGGAAACCTCTGGATACATTTTTACCAGCACTTTTCCGTAAAATGAAGGATTTTTTTTTTTAAATAGTGTACTGTTTGTCGTTCTGTCCTACAGCGTTAAGCCTGGTTCACAGCAAATCAGAAGCCGTCCTCTCTGTCCGCGCGAGTCGCGCAGAAAAGTTGAGCTCATGCCGATATTTTCTGCTCGCGGAAAAAGCAGACTTCACCGATATTTCCCAGAAGTCAGCCGGTTCACATATTTGATGCCTACTATTAATATCTTAATCTGCGTGTTTTGATGTAAATGTATAGAACAGTTCTATGCACGCATTTATAATGAAATACGTGAATATAAACGTTACTTTGAGTCAACATGTGTATTAAATAAAAATTAGTTTGAAAATGAACCAAAAGGTAGCACTAAAGTGTAATATATTTTTGGATGTAAAAATTAAATGACAATCTCTTAAAAATCATTTGGTAAATAAATCGCAGTATAATAGAATTAATAAATAACGAGCACAAAGACGACATCATCTAGTTAGTTATCTATAATTGGTTTTAGAATATTGGCGTTAAAATCAAGAATCAGACAGCAAACTGGCTACGTCGAGAACCTGCTTACACGTGAACAACCATCGGTTCTGTCTGCTCTGTCTGTTTGGCATGATAGGCGAAAATGTTAATCAGGCTTTACAGATGATGTCTTGCTGCTGATTGTTGACACGTGTTCAGGAATTGCGATAAGGAATTACAACCAATACATTTTTGTGTTTCATAAATAATGTACTTTAAAATAAGTTATTAGAATGTTTGGAATATACGTGGCCTAAAAATACCGCCCTTTCTACAATGTTGTTTCCGGACGAATAAAATTTTCCACTGCTCAATCAAAGCAATATGCAATTCAGAGTGACACTGTCTAGTAAGAAGAATCGCAAAACAATGCTGGCTCATAAAATGCGTTAAATTAAAGCCTCTGCCTCTGCCCGCCGAAATGAAATTAACACAGCTCCAGCAGCCTTACTTGGCCATAACAAAACAAAACATGTTGGAATGGCAACCTAGTTATGATATCCTACGTTGCACATTGAAATGAAGTTACATAACGTCAGTATTTCTGTACATGTCATGAAAGAAAAAGAGAAAAGATGAAACAAATCTCTACATTGGACTTATAACGTATGCTTAGACCTGTGGTTTTTTCTTACCGACAGAACAACTGTGGTGGAAGGACACATTATGGACACGTTAATTTTACAAAACGGTCAAAATTTACCCTACTTAATACGTATGTAATGGCACAATCACTCAGTACAAAGGGAAGCGAAGAGGGATGAAGACGACGTGAATGTTTGCGTGTTTGACGATAGGTTAAGTTGTAGACTCTTTTATGTTCGTGGCGCTGTCGTGACACTCCCTGTTACACCGTCAAAAATGTCCGTACTTTCACGTACATTTTTACGGAAATGTACGATCAAAATAAGAAAACGCGCTCCATAATGACGGAAAACGGAACTGAACCCGTACGTACAAATTGCATAACTTCTTCGTATTCTCTACCTATAGCTTCCGGTTTCAGGGAACGAAAATTGCCAATGCTAGACGAAGCATTTTTAGCAGCTGCAATAAGACAATGGAACAACAGCATAATAAAATAAAACAAATGTTTCACGCAATCTATCTGTATAAACCAGGTACCGAGAAAAAACATTTATATGTCACTGAGTTTTCAGAAAATAAACGTTCCCGAATTTCGTATTTCGTACAGATTTTTTTTTGTTAATTAACTTTGATTTTCCAAAAGATTATTAAATTGTGATTGACAAGTAATTTTGAAAACCCTTTGAATAATTTTTTATTTTATTTTCTGGATGGGACTCCACATAACATGTTCGGCACAAAAATAATGACTATTTTCTGTACAGTTCACTTAAAAGAGACTGTAATTTGTTCCTATTACAGACACTTCAAGGTCGAACTTTTTTTTTTTTTGGCACAGCAAGATTCGAAAGTCGAAGGAGGGAAACATTACTTTCGAAATGGTTTAAGTTGCAAAAATTATTTTCATACGTGGCACTATAATTTTTTTTTCACATCGTCACGTGGCCAGCATGTTCGTGTAGTAAACGTGCGCATTTAGCAAACAGAAAACATGTTGGATATTTGTCATGTGACGTGTCGTTACACTGGCTCTCGGCGACACAGCGGTCATGTTCTGTACCGCGGACTGTATCCGCGCACTGCCTAGGGTTTCTCCATGTCCGCAAACAGTCGCCACTGCTCCAGTTAAAGCGAAAGCAATTTACATATTAATGACGAGCGTGATGCAGTGTGGTGAGAGGGATGGAGGGGTGGTAAACTAGGAATGCTCTGCGTGGGTTTGGCAGGACGGATTTGGGAGGGAGGTATGTGTCGGTGTGTGGGTGAGGCCTGCACCCTTGAATCTCACTGCTTTTCCACCCTCCCAGCTGTACCAAGTTTCTCCGACACAACCAGGTTTGGGGATTTTTTTTTTTGAGAATCCTTTTTTAAATTGCTTCTTTGAATAATACAAAAGAAACAAACATAGCGAACACCGTTTTGTTCGTCGCTTTAGTCGCGAACTTGTATAATTCAGAAATTAAATAAAAATAATGCATTCTTATGTAACACTACCGGAAGCAAATGTTGTTTGCTTCTGCTGCCCTAAATATAATGTATAGCACAGACTCTAAAATAAATTAAAAAAATATCGTTAATTGAAAAATGTAAGAATGGCAATACTTTTGGGGATTCTAATGAAAGCATTTCCCCACTTGAAGGCTATCTTTAATTATGTCGAATATGATAAACTACAATATAACATATTGCATTATTTACATTAATAAAGTAGGTGGCACTGGCACGATATTGCCGGGAACACAACATTCACGTAAAAGACAAAATATTTTCATCAGTGGATATGCCAATAGCGCCAGAAGTTCAGAAGTTGATCCAAACGATTTAGTTGGTTGCCGGCAGGGCCGCGAGTTGGGAAGGGGGGGGGGGGATGACCGCCAGTGTACTTACGTATCAATATCTCAATACCAGCGTAAGACTTACTGTTTACTGATGCTATAAAATATGCAATTAGAAGAGATTTCCAAAATATTTCAGGTTATAGGGAATAGAATATACTGTAAATACCAACACAAATTTGAGCAAGGCGTTGGAGGGTGGAAAAGGAAATTGAAGTGAGTTACATTGTGCGTGTATGGACACCCATACGGGTATGGCATGAAGCATGGACGTTGTGGTGAGATTAATCGTTACTTCAGGCTATTTTTTAAGTTGGCCTTGATTTTATCAATGCGGCATAAATAAAGCAATGATTATAACGACGATTTATAAAACTAACCTCATGAAGTTGGACTGCAGAAACCCACAAAAATGAGATGACGTGTGTTTAAATTTGTGTACAGTTGCCTAATATAGCGGCCACTCCCAAAATACTCTTTTGAAAATTATGTGCATATAATGGGCGAATCCTTTTCAAAAAGGCCCCATCGATGCCATCCCGCAGCATATCCTCCTCCATGCCTTTTACAACTTTTGGTGTCGTCTGTACACCTGCCTCGAGGTCAATGACGGCCACTTCCAGCACCTATTCTAGGTATTTTGTTGTCACACTGGACTGTATTTCCTCATTCCCTCTCTCCGTTACACACATGTCCCAAGGGGCCTCTTTTAAAGGACTCACCCTGTATTATAACGTAATCAGTAACCGGAATACTTTCAGTACAGTATTGCTGGAAGCGAATTAAGAAGAGTAGTGCGTTTTATGCCTAATTAAAATTGTAGTGCAAAACAATATGTTACTGATATAACTAATGAGCGCACTTTCCTCTAAATAATATGCAAATAATTTTGACAAGTCCTTAGATGACAGATAGGCCTTTTGTAGGCACATACTTAGAAATGCAACCATATATATATATATGCAGCACTACGATCCATTCACAGTTAATTTAACTTTTCTGAAGCCCTGCTTAACTTCTGCTTCCATGATATTTCTCCACCTCATGCAAACAAAGCTTAATAGAGCATAAAAAATTACTACAAAGGGACAACGCACCGCATTCGTGCGCACTCTGTGAAGTAATATTTTGTATAAAAACTATTTATTACTGGGTACTACCAACACACCTATCTTCTCACAACCTTAGTTCGTATTAAATATTATAATTTATAAATAAGAATTGAACAAAATCTTATTTCAACCAAACAAAAGGTTACAAGTGTAAAACGCTTGTGATGCATAGCATATTCAGGAAACAACCAAACCCGCCAAACATAGTGTCATTTTCCAAATTTTGATTCAAAAAGTGCGAAGAATCCGCGAATAGACTACAGAGAGACAATTGCAAATACACACGTTCCATAACCAGTACTCGAATCCAAAACTCCTCACACCGTACGCTGGCATGCAAACAACTGCATTATGGCAGTGGCATTAAGAAAATCAACTGCGGTTTTAATCAGTCTAATGCTTTGGTAGACAGGGTTTACCTGCCTGAAATATTTATAGGGCCGTCATTTTGAAAACAAGCACTTGAGTCGCGTAAAACATTGTGACGGTGTGCCTGGAAACACCACTCAAATTCTCGCCTACTACACTGCTGAAATACGTGTCCCACGAGGGGTATGGGCTGGTTATTCAACATACATGTCTATGTCCCCGTTCGACGCCAGGTGGTGCAGGACGGCCGGTCGAAGTGAAGATATTTGGGCGACTCTTAACATCGAGATCTTCAGAGCCGATGAGGGTGATTGAAGTGAATATGGAGTGGCGCCGGAATGAAGGGGCGGGGGAAACGGGAGATCCCGAGAAAACCCGCCGTCCAACGGCATCGTCTGGCACGATTCCCACTTGCGAGAATTCGATGACCCGGCCTCGGGATTGAACCCGGTTCGCCTTGGTGGGAGGCGAGCGTACTAACCGCTCAGCCACCGTGGCCCCACGGGCCTGGCTTCCGCACCTGGATCAACTGGTCGAATGCGCGAGACAAAAAAACAGCAAATTACGATTTCGGCGGGAAATAACTCAAACATCTCGGTATTGGGAAAACACGCATTCAATCTCCGTATTGTGTATTGTTCGCGTATTCTGCAGGCGTGAAATCTCTTCGAACGTAATATGGAATAACAAAAAATTGCTTCTCCAGCAGGTTTGATAGGCAGCGTCAACAGCATGGGAGTTTCTGATCCGCTTATGGGAATGTGGGAGGACCGATAAGATTGACGCTCGTGCGAAATTCAATAGATACATCATCTTTCAAAAATTTCGCTCGAGCCATTCAGAATGACGGCCAAAGCCCCCCGTTCTAGCTACGATGATATGAGACGATATGCGACGAGCTTATAAAGTAAATTTTCGTTACTGTGGAAACAGGCTTTAGAGTTTTGCAGTAAGACATGTCGTACAAAATCTCTCAAAAAAGGAAGAATAAAATAATTGTTGCAAAATTGACTTGAATATACGTTATTAATGTTGCATTTATGTATATAAACCACTGTGGTTATCAGCCACGTGTCCACGTTTTTTCGTTATTTGAATTTCCGTATAGTACGTGCACTGATTGAAAAAAAAACGTACTGCCCATGGAAGGAGGCGTGGCAATGAAATTGCTCGTGCTAAAAGGCTGTGTCACTTTACTGCAACGATTGCAATAGAAGTAGTACAGCCAGTAAGTACTGTGGCAGGCAGACGTCTGGGCATCCTAGTCCCCTCCTACTCCCCAGTCAGTGGCTCGGCACGGACCGGTCTGTAGTTGAGCTGCAAGACAGCGGCCCGGCAGTATACGCGCGGACATATAAGCATTTGGCAAAACCGGACACGAAGTGTGACTGGCGACAACAGATAGCAGTGATCTTGTGACAGTGTGTACTGGATTATTTCGTTACCGTCTGCGTGCGCTGTTCGATATAAGTCAATTGCTTCTGTGTTATTGGGTAAAAATGTCCTGTTTAAATATTCACCAGTATCGAATTAAAATCACGTTAGATAAAAGCAACAACTATGCAGGTGGAGTATATTCTGTGGTTTGATACTTTAGCAGATGACTTGTTTCGTTTCCACATTTTCATAACATGAAGACAAAATTTTTGTGTTACAAATGCTTTCACCTTTAAAAAAAAGGGGGGGGGGGAGGTTATAAATATTTGATTGTGAAGATTTACCGTGCGGCGTAATAAATATCTCGATGAGAATGAATTACTCAGACAATATTTGTTCACAAAATATGCCAACATTGAGGAATTTGAGACAGCATAATGTCAAGCCCACGTAAACATGTGTCACAGCACAGCAGCTTTACTTCTAACAAAAATACAACAATTATGCAAATAATAACACAATGTACAGAGCTGTCATCTATCTAGCCAATGCCGAGTGTAATATACTAGCATATTCATAGTTGTTGGCACGATCTTTTTGATGATATAGAATGCTTGAATTGTGTCACTTATTACTCTCGCCGAAATCAATCCCAATAAAACCTTCAGTTTTGGGGCTGCGAATAAATTTGTAAAAAATAATAATAAATTGAACACATCGTTAATGACACACGAATAGTTAGAATAATCAATGCTATACAATAACGCAAAGTAGAACTGACAAAAGATAAAAACAAATGGTTATTTATATTTATATTCCAACGAAAAAAGTGACGTATGAAATTCAAACTAAACTATAAATGTTTTAAATTAACGTTCAAAACTCTTCCCCTAATAGCTGCATTTAATTTAGCGCAAATATAGGCAGGCTTATCCCAACCAACATGGAAGTAAATCATACAATATGGAACAATCACTTAATATATTGCGTAAATTGTAACTTACAAATTATCTCCAATTAAGTAAGCAGTATTGTGTTCACTTTAAATGAGTTCATATTGCCACTGACAGTGTTCTGGTTGAGCTATTGACTGCCCTTTTGTGGCGCAGTCTGTCGAGTGTTGAGCGTGAGTGGTTCCGGTTTAGAATCCCGGGTAGGGCATTGGGTGTGACTTATGCCCGTCCTTAGGGGCCACCCTTTCATGGCTTACTAGACATTGAAATTGATTGGATAAAAATTATAAACGTTGGAGACGGACATTTAACTCACGAAGATTCTGCATGCGACACAGACTCTGAATCGGAATATGTGCGTCATTTTTGTTTGTTATTTACGTTCATATTTGTTAGTTTTGTTTCGTAATTGTTTGACATACATTATCGAGGTGCACTTCTGCTCGTGTAATACACTATGTACTATTGTTCCGAATGTTTACAGTATATGTCCATATGTGTTAAATATTTGCTTGACAAACATGGTTATGCGGGACTATTATCTGTTTCCTCGTGGTAAATATCTTCATTAGTACTTGCCGATTTTAACCCTACAGCACTCTCTCTGTCATTTTACTATTATTTGCTACTCCATAGATTGGGTTCGACACATTACCGGTTAGTTACATAGCCTTACATGTGCCTATAATTTTTTATGGTCGTATCAAAGAGGTTTATAGTCCGTTTTGTACCGTAAACAGCGAATCAAGACGTTAATGTTTCGTTCCGTCTTCAGGTACTACCTACTATAAAGATTACAAAATAAATGTTAGATATGCTGGTCCCGATTTATACGGTTAAGCCATATCGAAATAGGTACAGGTACATTTATGTGATGGACAAGCTGTGAAATAAAATTCTGGAGATGCACTTCTGCTCGTGTAATACGGACTCGAGCGCCGAGGCACGGTTTTCCACCTCTCCCGCGTTGTCAAGGTAGGGGAAGGCAGACGCTGCGCAGGACAAACACGGACACGGGTCTTTTGTTTCTTGTACGATTAAAATTGCTCCACTGTTATCTGAAATGTAAGTATTACTTTATAGATGTTTTAAAAGTAAATATTGTTTTGTTTCTGTAGGATAACAATCGATTGCTGAGCGTATCGATTAACCTGGAGTGCTATTGACTATGTTCCATAATTGAGGGAGTGTAAATGCGATTGCGGGTGCCAGTGTTAGTGTTGGATATTTGGAACACAGCTATATTCGAGAGGATCGGGCTCGATTCTTGGTCCAGCAAACCTGATTTCTGTTTTCAAAAAATCACCCCACACGATTAGAAAAATTCAGTAATAAGTATTGATAAACTTTTCTAAAACTGTGGACACGGCGTTTTCTTCAATAAAGGACTTCCAGTAAATTTCACAGAACTTTCCGTGATTAGAGATATATTTCCGCAAATTTGCTAGATCGTCTTTCGGCATTTCCAGTTCCCAAACAGGGATTCCGAACAAAATATCTTAAATTTTCAATGTGCTGTTATTTTTATCGTTCACGAAAAAAAAATTAAAAAGGCAAAATACTTCATACGGGAGCGGTATTTGAACACGAATCAAAATTAAAATAGACGTGACTTTTGCTGCTTACCTGCCAGGTTCTCTTAGAAAGTTAAGGTTTAAACAGATACTTATATTGACGCCGCGCAGTAAACTTTTTAAATTTATAATAATGTTTAAAGGTTTCAAAGATTGCTAATTGTTACAGTGACTTGTGCTATTTGTGATGCCTGGAGAAATATGTTTCATTTGAAAAAATACCCTGTCACAGAAACGACAATGTTCTGCCTAGAAAGGCAAAGAACGCTTCGTATAGCTTCGGAATTTCTTTTCCCAAAAAGGAATGAGGAGAGTTTCCGCATTCAGCTTGTGAGGAGTTATTTTCCGTTTTTAGTAATTTCGGAGCGTTTCCGTGCATCAAGTGTACATTTCCGTTGATGCAAGATATGACATATAACTTACACGCTCGGTATTGTTCGACGTCCTTGTTCCTTTTTTAACGAGTCCGCTTTCAACGAGGGGGCTCAGTGGCATAGCGGATAGAGCGCTCACCCTCACCCAAGGAGAACTGGGTTCGAATTCCGGTTGCAGACGCTGTCTGATTTTCGCACGTGGGAATCGTGAGGATCGGTGCGTTTTTTTTATAGGGATTCTCCCGTTTCCTCTGCACTTGTATTCCGGCGCTACTCCATACTGCCTTCGCTCCACCCTCATCGGCTCTCAAGACCCCAATGTTAACAGCCGTCCGAACCTTTCCACCCTCCGTTTTTAACCAGACACCAAACGGGGATCTAATTAAGTGAGAAAAGGGTCCTGTTAGGAATGAACTTTTGCACATTAAATCGTCATCTTTCAAAGTATCTAATATCTGTAAACTATAAAATTAATTAACGTCGGAAGACCGGCACTGAAAGTATGTTTATATAGTTAGTTTACTTCCCTAATTTTTGTGTCTTAAACCATTATTGATGACGCGGAATCTAATTTCACAATACTAAGTACCTATTAATTTCTTTGACATGAGTCGAATTCACTATAGCGCAACAAGTAAAAAGAAATATTACTTTAACCCTGCAGTTAAATGAGGAATCAAGGAAAAAAACCGATATTATTACTTTTTATGCCAACCGCCGATGGCGCAGTCGTTTGGTGCGCCGTCGGTCTACGGAACGGGAGGTTCTGGGTTTGAATCCCAGGTAAGGTATGGGCGTTAGTTTAAGTTAAGTCAAAAATTAGTATGTAAGCCGTCCCCTGAAAGCCTTCAGGTATAATACCGGGGGACGTTAATAAGCTCTTTCCAATTACAATTTCTTTTTATGTTATTTCGGATAGTCGTTTTTGAAATCTCATATTCCGATGAGCAGACAAATTGGTGGTTAATGACATGTAGCGCTGCCCATGTTATTTCTTCAAATACGGCAACAACAGTAAGCTGATGAAATAGTTAAATGCAGTGGAAATACTAATTTTCTCCTGCAGTTTGTTTGATAAGCTATTCAAAACACGGGTAAACAATGAAGCGTCTGGCTAAAATACATACACGCCAGTGAAGGCAAATATACAGCAAATGTATGAGGTTTATTTTGCAGGTTATTACAGACTGATTTCACTGCATAAACTTCCTCTCTCCATATTTACATTTATAAATTGCACACAACGTTGCACTTTCTATTAAAGCGACCAGGGGCTATTGTCGTGTTTCAGGCTCATAAGCGCGGGAACGATAAGGGCGACATTGCCACGACCATCATGCGCGCCATCACCGCTACGCGCAGGGCTCTTAATTGGCGCGCAGTGTTATCGTCGTGTCCCGTGTGGTTTCTTAAGTGGTAACGCATCATTTTGCTGGTGAAAAGTCTGTAGAAAGGCTCGACACAAACCCCTATTATAGTTTGGCCGTGTCCTGGAATTATGGTTTAAGGTACCACATTTACAGCATGCGTGTGCCTGGAATGCATCATTCCTTCGTCACATGGGGCATGGTTTCTATTCGTACGTAAACATAGTGTACGCACACACATAGGCTGTTCACGGTAAAATGAGCTCTTCTGAACGCGCTGCTTAAGATCTACTTGTACGCATGTTGCGTATACCTCTACATTATATAAAACTAACATTGACAAGGACATCATCACTATTCATGCGTCGGCCAATTGAAACCGTGAAATTTTAAGAAAAGTAAATCATTTACAAACCTAGTCCTTTCTACACTTTGATGCATTAAAAAAATAGAAAGTGAAATAAATAATTGGAGTTATTACAAATGGTTACCCAAAACTTTTTATTCGACGTTATGATATGGGACTACTTTCCATCCATCGTTACCAACTTAACTGGGCGCATGTCCCTCAGAGAGCTAGTTAAAATATATGCAGGTAGGAGCAGTGACCTTTTTATAAGGTTGATTTCAAAAGTGCTCACTTTGTCGTGAACAGCCTTTATGTATATGTAATAAGTACTTCGAAATACTTTTTTTTTTTTTTTTTCAAACATCCTGCAACGCAGTTCATACTCTAAGCAAGCGGCCGCCTTAATAAGCCAACGTTATGTGATTTTTTGGTCGAACACAACGCACACAATACGAAAGCGGCCGAGCGTACGCAGATGCGAATAAACAAGGGTAGAATATAGTGTTTTTTTTTTACCAGTTTGAGGGCGTGTCTTTTTACGTTAGCTGACGCAGATAGAATGAGAACGTATGGTCCAGTGGGTAGACTACTTATTCAACTCACTGGATTCCGCTTCCAGCTATATGCTGGGATTGTAAATTTGAATACATTCTATGTATAAACATTTATGAACGTATTTTTTTTATGCAGTTCATGTTCGTGAAATGTAAAGAATGTATCCTGTCGACACATTGGAACATTTACCCTTCCTTTTTATTCGTGGAAGACTTCGAAATCTCATTCTTCACTCTCGCCTTGTTACGCACGCTCTCAAATTACTTTATATGTTTTTTATGCAATACATACATTAGTTTGAAAAAGTATGGCGTTGGAGGAAAATTAGTTTTAAAAAAAATATATGAAAAGTTAAATATGAATTTTATATATATATATATATATATATATATATATATATATTCTCGCACATCTCAGAATTTAACAAAAAATTATGCGTTAACCTACGGCTCAAAATCATTGCTCCTGTTTATTTGTACCTCGTGAAGAAAGTTTCTTGGAAACTTGTTATACAGTCTCCAGTATTTCAGTTTTAGAATTTTTAATAAAATTAAATTAGGGGCTCTGCTCATTAAATATTTAATTATTTTATAGTCGTTCCAAATACTGTTTAACGGGTAGAAATTTTTTGCGAGTACTATTTCATCGCCTAAAAAAAAATATCAACATATTCTTTCCGTAATTGAATGTGGGAATAATAACCTTTGTGATTTTGGGACGTACAAATCATAAAATCCAGCCCACTTACCGAAATTACATTTAAATTGGACTATGCCACTATGGGTTACTTCAATAAATATTTAAATTGGACTATGTCACTATGGGTTACTTAATTAAATATTTAAATTGGACTATGCCACTATGGGTTACTTCGATAAATATTTAAATTGGACTATGTCACTATGGGTTACTTCAATAAATATTTAAATTGGACTATGTCACTATGGGTTACTTCAATAAATATTAAAATTGGACTATGTCACTATGGGTTACTTCAATAAATATTTAAAACCATGCTATAAATGTAATTTTACTAAGAAAGTTTGATGATTGTTTTCTAAATTAAGTTTTCCTTCACAAAATTCAAAATAAATTAAGACATAACCTTTCAGTCACCCTTTTTTAATTTTCTTTAAACATTACCGTTAATTTTATTAACACACCCAAAAACATTAAAATTGCGATTATGACTTGCCATTATGCAACAAATGTGTAATTTCGTACAAGTATAAAATAATACATTATTTTTGGTGGTCAGCGCTATTTAAAATGGCCAGTTCAAATGTCGGATTTCAAATAAATTGCTACGTTCCGTTCTTGTAACTTCGGTGAAAACTTAAAGCTGAGAAAAAAAGTTAATGTTGAAATAAATGTTTTAATTGTTTTCAACGAATTAATATTTTAAGTTAAACTTCTTATTTTTACGCTAAAAATAATTCGTAAATGTTACTTTTAAATTTTTTGGTATATTTATCAAATGATCACCAATATCGTGACAAGAAGTCATAAATTATTTTCAAAATCTATAGAAACTAGATTTAGCTCTAAGACAGGCTTGATTTGTGCGCGGAGTTAGAAAACAGCTTGCACAGCCGACTCTTGTTGCGTCTCCCTGCCTCACAAGCTGCACGGGAGTTGATCTGGAAATACTGCCCCCCTCTTCCCCCACCAACCCACCCTTCCACCATCGGGGCCCACGCAATCTCTGCAAGCCTTGTTCCCCTCGGCGGAATCCGGTTAAATATAATTGGATAAAGGTGGAGTTGAGGGTGCGGAAATTCTGTCGGCCCTGGTGGTGGAAAAGGGAGGAGGGATGTAGGCTGGGCCCGAGAATACCGCCGCATCACGCACAGTAATATTTACCACAGCGAGCCCCCGGGCTGTGAGTAGATACCGTGGCAACAAGGGTGGCACGCTGAGTGTCGAACTTCCGGAGCATCGGAAATAAGGGGAAGGGGAACATTTACCCCAACCCTTAGTGTTACTAGGGGGGAAAATACATCACGAGGGGGAACCTCAAGAACACAATGTAGATTGAAATTGACACTTTACGTATAGTTAATAAAGACTGTTACTACACCTACCTGCATATATTTCGCAACGGAGGGTTCAAGTTGGCCGCCAGACAACGCTCTCACATGTATAAATCTCGCCTTCGACTCCACAATCACGTCATCCATGATGAACATACATCGGAGACGAATAATAATTGTAGCAAAAAGTGGATGAGTAGCAGCCTTATGATATTCAGTTTAAGTCCCCCCTTCACAAGCAAATGGGAGTCGTATGTTTGCACGGAACTTTGCAACACTAATTAGACTTACAAAGGAAATTAATTTGTGCAGACTATAGCAGGTATACTATTATATTGTGGAAATCAAGCTTTATATTTCATAATATAGGCTAATTATTTTTATAAGATTTAATTGTTATTTTTCCTCACCGTTCATTAATTATAGTGCTTTAAACCGGTACTTTATGAAAATTTAATTCAGTACAAGAGTACATCCTCCCCCCCCCCTCCGAAATAAATTCCTAGCTACGCCCTTGAGTAATATTACTGTATACTGTGACTGCAAAATGAACGCAATACAGATAACACTGTAGTAAACGAATGTAAACATGAAAAAATTCTACAGTTACAAAAGCAAGTGCAGTAATCATTCTGTTTCCAAGAACTGCCTACCTGTCAAGACTTGTATTTTAAAATGTTGGAATTAATTGATCGAAAACGGTTTACTCGAGAGAGTTCCAGCAAGGTGTCCATTTCTGTTTATTTAGACGGGGCTATTCATAATTTGTTAAAAGCTCGTGTACAGCTTAGCGTCACAAATTTGCACGTAAACATATAGCGGCAACTCCGATTCGCATAAAGAAAAGGGATGCTATTTCCAACCACGTTTTCTGAGACATAAGTTCTCTACTATGCAATCACTGTTCACCGATTTGTTCTTTACTAGAAAATATTTTCTGATATTTTCAACTAGTCGTATTTCAGAACTCGCTTTTTTTGGAGTAGCGTGGCTCTCTTAATAATCACCCAAGGAAAAAGTGGCTTACACTTTTATGTCTTATGTTTCCGTAATTAGCATTGAAGACATGATCATGATGACTGGTTCATGTACACGACCCAATCTCCTAGGTTAAAGAGTCCGCGTCGAGCGACATGAAGTTATAAGTCTGAATTGTATTGCAGAGTGTGTCTAAATTCGACCGACAAACTTCGGCTGGAGGTTAATCAAGAAAAAATAAGTTGAAAACACGTGCACGACCTATGGTGTACACATTTTAAAATATGTTCCTGAAGCACTAGTTTATTGCAGTGTCACTGTTATGTATCTCTATTTGGGATCTTCCCCTCCCTTTGACAACGGCAACAGTGTGTTATTGGGTGTTGTGCATGTTGCTCACCTGCCAGGTACGAGTAAGTATTAATTTGAAACTAAAACTCCAATTATTAGAAAAGTATGAGACTTAGGGTATTTACTTTTTTTTATTACTTATGACAACCGGATCAGTAATCAATCATTTAAATGCCAAATATGGTACCACTTCATGGAGGTTAGTTCGGAATTAAGATAATAACCATGATGATTTTCATAAAATAATTTGATGACAGCGACAGTTGTTGAGGTGTTTGCATACCTTTGTTCACTTACTCATTAGCCATACACTCAACGTCCCATCTTAAATATTTTCTCCAATATTTGCAATAGACTAGTGTTTCAGGTTCAACTCGAAAAACTCCTTAGGATTCACTTTAGACTATAGGCTGTATATAGGTTGACAACTTCTCTTTTCATAAGTAACCTGCAGGTGAAGTTTATCGGTCGAATTTCGATACAACCTGTATAACCCCAATCTCTTTCTCTCCCCCTCCTCGTATGATACCAAGGGAAGGTGACGAGATGAGGAATAAACGATAGTATCCTGACAACGTATCATGGCGTAGTTGGGCAACTCAGTTAATTAACATGGCAAGGCTGTGAGCCTCAGACCCCCCACCAATTGACTTACCTCGCGTGACCCAGCGCTCTTTGCCCCTCGTCACGAACCAAAACCCTCCTGCTGGTTGACGTAAGAGGCTGATCTGTTTCTGACAACCCGGCTCGTTCGTGCGAGTCTATTTCGGGACTTACCTTCGTTGTTATTCCCGAATTACGTCACGCGGGGTCGGCGGGAGTCGGAGGCGAGGGCCTTGACTCTAAATAACTTCCAAGAGGAAGGATCGGAGTGTTGGCTTCCCCTTTCACCCAGTTAATTAGCGCAAATTAGGTTGTTGAGGAAATTTGATGCCGTTTCTTCTCTCCTTCACCAAATGTAACCATTCATTAACAGCGAACTAGCCTCTTACTACGGCGATTAAAGTTCGATTACAGGCGGCTCACATCTCGGCATGTGGGAAACGTCTGCTATTTTTCTGAGGGTTTTTTTGGGGAGTTCTCCTGTTCCCCGCACTCTTATATCTCATATTGTATCTATTCTAAGGTGCATTCTGTATATTACTCTTTAGGGACGCTAGACGTCCACGGATCTTCCTTGGAAAGCTCTGAGCCAGGTAGGTGTTGACCCCACCTTAGGGTAAACTGCCCCGCTCCTTACAATTGTAATTGTGAAGGGCTTTTTAACGTCCCCCGGTTTTATGCTAGAAAGTTTAGCAAGGGACGACTTACATACTAATTTATAACCTAACTTAAATTAACACCCATGCCTTACCCAGGATTCGAACGCAGAGTCTCCCGTACCCCAGATCGGTGTCGCACCAACCGACTGCGCCACGGGAGGTCGGCCACTCCTTACAAGTTAATAATTTTCTTTTTCATTAACCAACGGCATTGTGGGAAGAGGAAATCACAGTGGTCATGCTTGCTGTTGCAGGGGCTCTTGAGATTTCACTAGAAGAGAAGAGGTCACGTAGTAAGAATATTATAAATTAATAACGTGACGTGTTACACTTACAACGTCTAGTTAGGGCAGATAAAAATAATGTTTGGTACTTCTTCAAAAGTTTTAATTTCTTGTGTAGCCACCTAGAAATCTGTGCGTTCAAAGCCGCTGAGGCATAACCTTCGAATCACGAGGTATCACTTTCATCTCAATGGAAACGTGTACGATTTTTAAAGATAAATTAATGCTACACTGCTGACTATTATATTTCAACACAAAGAAGGTCGTGAGTTATTACAACCAGATTTATTGGATAGAATACCCATAATACACAGGTGGCATGATTGCTCTTGCAGCTCGGTATGACGTACAGGATATGGGGGAATCAGTACTGTGTGGCCCAATCACGAGCGGCAGCTGTGGCCGTTGGTGTCCAATAAAGGGCCGGTTGTCGTCCGACTGTCTTGTGAACGCGCTGGCCAAGGAAGCGGCGTGACGTGTCGGTACAGGGGCCGTTGGTAGATTTGTGCCACATGTCGTCGCTTATTGTCTTGTTCTCACTGGGTCTCAAGCTGGCCCTGAAGATAGGGGACAACAACAGGCTCCAACACCTCCGCGGCGTGACGATTTGTGCTCAGCGCACCAGCGGTGCGGACAAGGAGCGAGGGGAACTGGAATGCGATGGCGCCTCATACCATAACTCCGCAGCTAGGTTCGGTATGACGGTGTATAATGCAGGACACGGCCAGGCCTGCGCCACGGTGACCATCGTGGAGCGGCGAGCAGAAGCGAGGTTCGTCGGAGAAGCCGACGGCATAGCATTCGTCCTTCCAAGCCCGATTTTCCACGCACCATTGAAGCCGCAGGCCCCAGTCAGTGGCAGCCGCAGTAATGTGCACCTGGACGAGAAGCCTTGATGCTGCAGACGATGACGAACTGTGCGTGCGGACACTGACTGATTTGCCACATGCCTGAACTCCTGAACGCGGGTGCTTCATGTGGATATACGGTCATAATCACTATGCGCACCGTATATCTGTTCTGGCGCATGTTGGTGCGACGGGACAATCGGCTTCCTCCACATCACTCAGCCCGTTCATCCTCGACCTACTCATCCCATATCCTGTTCACTGTGGTTGCATTTTTTTCCGAATCCAGGACCTGAAAACACCCTAAAATTTGTTTTAAAAATCCCTAATTGAATTGGTGTTCAAACAGGACTTAAGATACTTTACGTTTTTGGTATGTCATAGTAGTCAGAATTATCTGACACAAGATGATGTGCTGCCGATCTCTAAAGGGTTCTCTAATTCAGGATTCCTAACTGCCATATCGGGTACAGCATATGTTAGTCTCTACTAGACAGCCGTTTGACACTGAGCACGAAGGGCCTCCGAACTAATTGAAACGCTTTAGAATTCACATACGCTGAACGCTATATGCAGTCGGGGATCCTGAATTATGAAGTCGTTTAGAGATTGACAGCATGTCGTCCTGTGTCAGATGTTTCTGACTACTAATACTATGCCAAAAACGTAAAATCTCTTTGAAATCCTGCTATACATCTACTCAATAAGGGTAGCAGCTACTTTCCCGAAGTATTACGTATTGTAGGGTATTTTATGGTAAATCTTTATCGGTTTGATGATAATTTTTGTGAATCACATATCCTTTATCTTAACTTATATTGATAATGTTACGCGCGGCCGCTTCACGTTACTCCCAGGATGACGTCATAGGTCCCCGGGAGTGGGGAGGGGTAACCGCCACACGAGCCGCGGTGACACCTCCGGGGTTGACGTCACTCCCCTCCACTGGAGGAGTCAATGACTTGGGTGGCATTGCGCGAATTTTCTGGTCGTTACTTCCATCGGCGCAACACGAGTTGCAAGGAATATTCTGGGTCAGGTGCCTCAGCTATAACAGACACGGCGTGCTTTTGTATTAGCGGTCTTGAATGGCGATTAGTGCCTGGTGCGTGCAACCATACGGGCGAGTTGGGACGAGGGGCGACGGCAAATAGGCGAGGGAGTGTAATGCGCAACTAACCAGCTGGACTGTGAGAAAATTGAGTGGAGGGGAGATATATGGGCGGCTCTTAAAAGGTCATGAGACATAAATTAATGCTATTGAGGTTTATCATATTTTTGCAAATTGTATTGCAGCCAATAGAGAAAACAAAGAAAGGGCAACCACACAGAATAGTTTTTACTAACTACGAGAGAAAATATTTTACCGGAGTGATGATATTTTGCCGAGACATTTCTGACGCCGTCAATTTTTGTGTGTTTTCGTAGCGCAAGACATTATGCTAAATTGAAACAGAAATACTGCAAAATACTTGGTCGTTAAGTTGGCAAAACCTATTATCTAGGATTGCCATTTTTCCTTTTTGGTATGTTGGCTTTCAAAAACCTGTAAACAACAATTTACGTACTTGGTATTAATTTATGTCCCAAGCCCCCTTAAGGACGCCGCCTACCTGGCGGTGGAAACGCGTTGCAGTGTGTTTGAAATCCGCGTTTTTTTTTTACGAAACCGTTAAACGTTTCACCATGATACCAATGTACGAAAAGAAAACACATTTCGGACGAGGTACGTATAATACTCTCTCCTATACATCATGTATAAATGCTGTTTCCGAGCCCTCCAACATAGCTCTAAAAATATTTTTTACACTGCTGTAGCTCATAATATACTGGTTGGAAACACGCGAAACTACTCGACGGATTTTCACTAAACCTTGCTACACCAATAATATTGTAGGGTCACCGCTTAAAGTCCCACAGGTACACGTAGCACAACGGAAACACTGCATGCCAGTTCAGCGCCTTGTACGTAGGAGCGAAGAGGCATAAGGCGCGCGTGTCAATGTCGTCCTTATCGCTCCCGCGTTTCCCTTCCTCAAACGCGTTAAAACATCCAAATAGGCGGGGCCCTTAATATCGAGGTCTTGATATTCGATGACGTTGGAGTGAGGGGAGTATGGAGCTGCGCCGGAACGCAATGGTGGGGGACACGGAATATTCCTGAGAAAACCCGCCGTCCAGCGGAATCGCCTACTCCGCCGGGAATCGAACCCCGTCGTGGGAGGCGAGTAGTCTGACCATCACACCACCGCGCACCCAAGAAAATGGATCTTGGTTCGTGAGTGATGGGCATTTGGATGATGTGAACGTATAGAAGTGGAATTTTTATAGTATATTTTTAATTAACGAATATAACAGGTAAAAAAAAACTTTTAGGTGAAATATCGGGTAAAGTGTTCTTCCAGGAGATTTATATTTAAGAGTGGGTGATGTCTTGGCGCCTCCCGCAATCCCATCAACGCTGTAAACGTAGCTCAACTATAGGATGTTCACGGTAAAATGAGCACTTTTGAAAGCCCTGCTTAAGATATACTTCTATACACGTTGTGTATTCTTCCGTCTTATGTAAAATAAACATTGCCATGGGCTTCATCGCTTTATTCATGTGTCGGTCAAGTAAAACTGTGAAATTATTATAAAAGTAAATATTGTACAAATCTGCTGATTTTTTCACTTCGAAGCAAATAAAAATAAAAAAAGCGAGAAAAATAATTTAAGTTGTCACAAATGGATACCTAATACTTCTCGTTCGACGTTAATATATGGAACTACTTTCCCCTCCACCACTGCCAACTTTACTGAAAACATGTCAATAATTGTGCCCGGTAAAATATATGCAGGCAGGGGCAGTGACATTTTGCTAAGGCTGATTTTAAAAGTACTCACTTTACCGTGAACAGCCTGTACCTGTCATACACAGATGATACAGGCAACCTTCGTATCAGAAATCACTAAATGTCTTAGCACCAGAACGGACCGAGTTCGACTCGCGGGTGTCCTACGGAAATGTGAATCCGTTTTAAGATATAATTTCATATTATTGATAGTTCAGTATGTAAGCCGTATCTTGAGTAACCTCTGGGATTAATACCAGGAAAAATAAAATGTAGCAAGTCACTAATATACTTTCCTCAACATGGGTGCAATTCATTTTTAAATAATTTCTTAGAAGTTGAGTTGGTAGGTAGGACTTGTCTCGTTGAAACTATATATATATATATATATATATATATATATATATAGGGAGAGAGAGAGAGAGAGAGAGAGAGAGAGAGCGATGGAATCAGAAACACATGCAACAATAGTGAGACAATTACAAACACACACGCGCCTTACCTAGGACGCGGACACAGAAAAACTCTTACCATAAGCTAATGTGCAATAAACTTCATTACACTGGTCTGTTTAGGAGCATCAACTTCGGATTTAATCAGTCTAACGTTTCGAATGATATGGTTTACTAATCTAAAATATTTACAGGGCCATCATTTTGAAAATAAGTGACTGAACGGCATAAAACATGTACGTCTACATGGTCTAGCATAGCGCTACTTGTGGGAAGAATTTGGTGAAAATCGGTTGGTTGGTCCCTCAGATATGGCACAAAATATCCGCTCATGTGACGATCTTTATAAATGGAGGACAAAAAATTATGAATTAGCACATTCGATGATTCTATTCTGCCAGTATACAAAGTAAAGCTAAAATCGATTACATAGTTTCGTAGATACAGCTCACTAGGCTAAAACAATGTTGTAGCTGCCTTCCTGAAAATAAGTAAAAGTCCCACTTAAAAATACACATATTTCTATATCCTCCGAGAACATAACTCCTTCGCCAAATTTAGTAAAAATGAGTTGATTGTTTCCGACATAAAAAAAATAATTTTAATTGTGTGACTAACTTACAGAATGGCAGAGAAATGAGATTCTGTATATACAAATTTGATGGTTGTAATTGATGCTGCCAGCCTCCAAAGTTAAGATGAAATTTGTTTCTTTAATAAAAGATACTGAGCGAAACTATTTATAAAGCCACCATTATGAAAACAAACGCCTGATCTATTTAAAATAAAGTAATTAACACCATCCGCTGCAGTGCAAATTGTTTGCCAAATTTGATAGGAATCTATTAACTGTGGTCCAAGATATTAAATAAAAATTTATTTTTCATGTGGCATATCTTAAAAAATTGTGGACAAAAGATGGTTAATGATGTAATATATACTGCCAGCATAAAAAGTTAAGTTGGAATTGTTAACATGGCTTCGACGATAAATTGTACTAAATTAAAACGCCTATGTGGCCACCATTTTTTAAATCAGTGCCTGACATACTTAAAACACACAATTTTACATCAGCTGCCGCAGTACTACTTGTTTGCCATATTTAGTTGGAATCGGTTAATTGTTTCCCAAGATATGACATTAAAAATGTGTTTATTCATGTGACATAATCTTAGAGAATGACTGATGAAAGTGGTTATTTGTTGTCATATATGATGCTTGTAATATATACTTTCAGCATACACATTTTGGTCACAATTGGTTAAATAGTATAGAAAACAGACAAAATAAACCTAAAAAATATTATATGGCCTCCATTTTGAAAATAAATACTTATCATGATCAATTACATATGCTTACTTGGCTTGTTATAGCATTACTTTCATGCCAAATTGGGTGAGAATTACTTTGATAGTTGTAAATATATTATGTAAAAACTTTATTTTCTGGTTTAGTACAATCTTATAAAATGGGGGACAAAGAAAAATGATAGTTAAAACTTAATTCTTATACGATGCTCTGCCAGCATGCAAAATTTAGTCTAGATCGGTTGAATGGTTTCCGAGATATGATATATCACCCTAAATATTAAAATGACCGCCATTTTGAAAGTAAGTCGTGGCGTAGTTGAAGACTATAAAAGTAAGGTGTCCTTACTAAGTACCCTATATGTACCAAGTTATGTACCAAGTTTGGTGAAATTCGCTTGACGAGTTCAAAAAATTGGAAAAAAGGGGGGAAAAGGGGGGGGGACACAAACGCATTGACACCTACATAGACACACATACATGTACACACAGACACACAGACACACAGATAGAAAAGTGATCCCATAAGTATTTCTTTACCTTGGATAGTAGGCTAAAAACTTGCGGTTGACATACACTTAATACTATCATTAATTTAAAAAAAAAGTGTTCTTAATCTCGTTATTTTTATAGTATCTGATTTTATAAAGGGATGCTAACCTGGGGTTTGTCTAAATACTCAAACTATGTAATAGTATATCTTAAATGCGTTTTCATATCCCGAGCCAGGTAATCAGTATTCTTAGCAATCCTAAACCATTGGTCACTTAAGACGATTTATTGCGTCGTCATCCCAGTTCTCAAACAAGCGCGTTATGTACCTTAAACGAGGGGTACATTGATTCTTAGAGAGGAAAATCTTACCTCGACAACTATCAAAACTGGTTAGCTAGTAGGAATTGACATCTTTCATGAACAGTGCTTGTGCTGTGACTAGGGCGTACACGTATTAATCATTTCGCAATGGAGTGTGCTTGCAAAAATAAAACTTATTTTTGATACAGAAAGTTATTCAATATGTGTGCATTTGAAAAATTATTAGCGTTTTTTTTTATAGAATCACTCTCGCTCGCAAGTTTATCTGTATCGAAAGCAAACTCCCTGGAAAATAATTTATTTTGCGTCCTTTAATTATTAAACGTAGTTTGCCTGTTGACCAACGTAACTTAAGTATATTTTGGTAATGAAACCATTAGACTGTTTAAAACAATTTGAATGTACCTGTTGTAGTAAGACGTCTGCATTAAGGTCTGTAAAGAAGATGGCAAAATGGATGGAAAAAAAATAAGTATGATACCTGGGATCAAAGAAAGCGTATTAGTACATGTACGCAACTCCTTTTCCTGTCAACTCTTTTACGCCGATAAAGCTCAAGGTGGTGCCATTAATTTTTGCTGAGTCAAGATGATCCAATTTGCGAAGAGCTGAATAACAAGCAGCTGGTCCTAAGCCAGCGCAGAGACAGCGGTTTTATTGGGTTCCTATACACCTGTGATAACGAAACCAATTGAGTATTGAACTGAGAAGTGTAATGTATCAGCAGATTGATTTCTTAGCCTTTACGACAGGCGAAATTTTTTACTTAAGAGTAGAATGGATTGAAATATTTTCTGTGAAATAGTTTTTTTGCGCGAATACGTGTATCTGGGTAAATAAATGTTCTGAAAATACGACTTTTTGTCAGAAAAGATAAAAAGCAATTTTCTATGGCCCTGTCTATTTTTTTTTTTTTTTACTTTTGTCATATTATGTGTATTCTTGGAGATAAAAATGAGTGAAAATGGTTCAATATCGCATTATCAAAGCTCGTGTATGTAGTTTTCTTAAGCGGTGTTATGCCACAATGGCAAAATGGACTGTAGTCGAAAATTCGAAAGGATGCGAGATTAAAACACCGGTAGAAAGTGAGGCTGCCCGACTGACACTACTCATCACCATGATACTTTACAAACAAACTGACTGCCTCCTCTCGGCAGTCCAGGGTTGCCAACCCTGTGGTTCAGCGCTGTATGCAGGTTTGCCAGCTTCAAAAACCACGAGAGGTGGCAGAGCGGGAAATTCAAAACTTATGTGTCCAGTACATACACACAGTTACTAACACACGAAAAATGAAGTATTCACATATTTATAGGTCCAAACATTCCACCCACCTTGAAATGTTCTATTTCAACAATTAAATGGCAAAGGGCAAAGTTTCACCACAGGATGCTTGAGTTGTCTAGTGGAGGTGCGCACAGTTGCCACTCTTGTCACACCATCCTTTCCTGGGTGGAGCTCCACGACTCGTCCCAAACGCCACAGTAGGGGTGGAAGCCTTTCTTCCTTGAGTAGCACGAGTTGATTGGCAGCAAGCTCTAGCACGAGTTGATTGGCAGCAAGCTCAGGTCCTTTGTCATGCCACTTCTGCCACTGTTGGAGAGTATGCAGGTAATCTCGATACCAGCGATACCAAAAATCCTGTTGCAGCCGCTCTACAAGCTGCCATCGGTGCAGGCGATTGAGGGGGATGTCCCTGAGGCCAGGTTCAGGCAGAGTGACCAAGGGTTGAAGGGTCAGAAAACGGCCAGGTGTAAGGGTACTGAGATCGTTAAGGTCACAACTCAAAGGGAACAATAGCCTGAAATTTAACATAGCTTCCACCGGAACTAGCACAATGTACAATTCTTCGAACATTAAGACCTGCTCCCCAATAACCTTGTGGAGATGGGACTTAAAGGATTTAACTCCAGCCTCCCAAAGGCCTCCGAAGTGAGAAGCAGCAGGGGGGTTGAAGTTCCAGTTGACATCAAGCTGGGACAATGTGTCCTTTACCATCTGTTGGCGAGAGGAAAATGAAACCAGCTGCCCGAGTTCCTGCAAATTATTGTGAGCCCCCCCCAAAAAAATTGGTGCAACAGTCGGAATGAATGTGGGAAGAACTACCTCGTCGAGCAAGAAAACGTTTGTAAGCTCCCAGGAACACTTCTGTGGACAGAGCAGAAGCCAATTCAACAAGAACTACCTTGGTGGCATGGCACACGAAAATACAGAGTTACGCTTTGAGGATTGCTGCCCTGTGCACTCGAGTAAGTTTGATCATGAACGGGCCACCATAATCAACTCCTGCCTTTGCGAAAGGTTTGACTTGTTGTACCTCATGGCTGGAAGATCTCCAATATGAGGTTGAATATTAAGGCCTCTGTATGAAACAGTGGAGACAATAACGTAAATGGTGGTTAATGGCATCTTTGTCTGGAAAGATCCAGAACTGTTCTCGCAGAATGCCCCGAAGAGTCTGCACCCCAGGATGATTGTTCCTTTCTTGATAATGGCTTTCGAGTAGGTCAGTCAGGGAATGCAACTTGGCAAAACTGGGTGCTTATGCTCAAAAGGAACTGCAGAATGGGAAAGTCTACCGCCCATCCTGATCAAACCACGCTCTTCAATAAATTGCACCAATTTCCTAATTGGAGTTAGAGTGCATCGATTACTCTTAAGAGCGACAATATCATTACTGAATGCCTTAAACTGAGCTAGCAGAAGCCAACACTTGAGGGGCTGATCCAATTCAGAAACGGTAAGGCACCCACTCCGACATGTAGCATGCAAACTGCAACAATTATGTACAAATAGTAGTAGGAAACCGGTGACTCTCAAGAGCTTAGTAAGATGACTGAACTGGGTCACCAAGTTATCCAGATCCTGGTGCTGGGTTAGTGTGTCCAGTGTCATAGTTTTGTGTTTAATAAATGCAGGGTTCACATCAGTTGCAACTACACGAGATGTATACAAAGGCCATTGCTCCAAGGGTTCTCTGAGCCATGATGGACTTGTCCACCACAAATTATGATTCAGCAGCTGAGCTGGCAAAAGACCACATGAAGCACAATCTGCAGGATTGTCTTTGGAGCCTACATTCTTCCACCGGGATGGTTGGGTAAGGTCTTGGAGTTCACTCACCATGTTAGCCACAAACATTTTAAACCGGTGTGGAGACAAGTTAATCCATGCCAGGACAACTTGGGAGTCAGTCTATGCACTTATGGAGGACAAACAAAATTCATCTTTAAATGTCACACTGGCATGGTTGAGAAGACATGCCAATAAGAGTGCACCACACAGCTCCAAACGTGGCAATGATTGCACCTTAACAGGTGCCACCTTGAGAGGTGCCACCTTGGAGTTGCCCACTAAAAGTCTAATGTCGATTTTACCATGAGGGTCCACAATACGCAAATAAACCACTGCTGCATGACCTATCTCAGAACTGTCTGAGAAGGCGTGGATTTCATAAACACAGCCTTCTGAACCCTTGACACACCTGGGAATTGTGATTGATGACAGGTGAGGAAGCTCTTGATTAAAGAATCTCCAGCATGCTGCAAGGTCAGATGGGAAAGTAGCATCCCAATCAATAGTCATCAACCACAGAATCTGCATAAGATGTTTCGCAAACAAAATTAGAGGACTCAGCCATCCAAAGGGTCAAAGATGTGTGCTATGGTGGACAGAATGGTGTGATTGGTGGCATGACTTGGGCTGCTGTGAATTTTGTATTCTAAAGTGTCCGAGACTGGGTTCCACTGTAGTCCTAACACCTTGACAACAACCTGACTATCCATATCCAGGCTAAATTATCGTGGCATCTCAACGTCATCCACAGGAAGCCAATCAAGTAGGGAATGGCGATTGCTCATGAATTTTCGCAGCTTGAATCCACCCTTAGCAAGACAAGAAATTAGCTCCCTTTGAGGGGCCAGTGCAGACTCAACTGAATGAGAACCTGTGACAATGTCATCAACATAAATGTCTGAAAACAAGACCTTTGATGCATTAGGGAAATTGGCTGATTCGTCCTTAGCCAACCACTGCAGTGTGCGAATAGCTAGGAACAGTGCAGACAATACTCCATAGGTGACTGTTTTGAGACAAAAATCCTCAACAGGCTCAGTGTCACAAAACCGCCATAAAATACTTTGATAATACTGATTATCAGGGTGAACCACAATTTGTCGATACATCTGCTTGATATCTGCAGTAAACACAGCCGTATGCAATCGGAAGTTCGACACAACATAAACAATCTCTTGCTGCAACTTGGGACCTGTAAGCAAGAGGTCGTTAAGTGACCTTCCCTTCGAATCCTTGGCTGAGGCATCGAACACCACACAAAGCTTTGTGGCGGAACTCTCAGGCTTGGTCACACAGTGGTGGGGGATATAGTAGGCTTAGGATGACTTAACCTGATCTGAAGGAATCCTCTCCATATGCCCGGAGTTGAGGTAATCTGCCATGAATTCAGTGTAAATACCCTTTAATTCACTGTCCTGCTTGAGACACCTTTCAAGACCACTCAGGCGATTTACAGCTTGGGGCCAGGTGGTGCCAACGTCAGGTTGAGAAGTGCGAAATGGCAAGCACACACTATAATGGCCATCGTCATTTCGATTTAGAGTATCGACAAATATTCTTTCACAAAGAACCTCCTCAGGTGACATATGTTTGGTGCTCGGAAACTCTTCAACTTCCCAGAATTTTCGCATGACGTCCTCCAGAGGAGAGATGGAAGTGAGGAGAGAAACACAGAATTACTGATACACAGAATGACTTGGCATGAAGAGAAACAGGTTCAGATGTCACTTTCCCCATCAATACCCACCCAAACACAGACCCTACAGCAACTGGTGGGCCCTCAATCCTCACTTCAGTCATCAAATGAGGAAGGAGATCTGCGCCGATAAGATGGTCAATGGGACCAGGTATATCGAAAGAGGGATATGCTAGTTTCAGGCTAGATACAGAACTATGAACTTCAGAGAACAGCTTAACACTAGGCAAATTACCAGTAATGCACTGTAAGACAAACACATCAAGAGCAAATTGGGGTCCTGCACAGCCTACTGGTACAACAATGATAGATGCATTGCTCTTGCCACATTGACCGGATAGTTAGTTTGTCCATGAATTGGTAAACGAGCCTTGTTGCATCTCAAATGCAATTTTTGCATACATCCTTCTGTGATAAAACTGGCTTGGCTCACTGTGTCCAAACTACACGTGGACTTCCCGTCGAATGGAGAACCTCTAATTGGGCAGTTGACAATAGCACAGTTTTATTAGAATTAACCACAGCAGACATGACTCTTAAAAGTGTAGATGCAGTTTCCCAGATGGTGGCACAGCATAATATTCCAAACCTTGATTCTTAGAATTAGGTCCAAAGTGCAGTAGACGGTGGTGTTTACTACCACAGGTCTGACATGACAAGGCTGACGGACAATTCTTTACTTGATGAGACTGGTTAAGACAATTTAAACATAACTTCTGCTTTTTTATAATGGCATACCGATATTGGGGTGACAACTGATGGAAATCAGGACACTTATACAAAGGGTGTGATGCATTACAGACACAACATGATTGTGTGGAACTTACAAGGGACCTCGATGAATATGATTGATGCTTACTAGGGTTGGGAGGTTTTTTTAGTCAGCAGCATTGGCGGCACCTTAGAGCGAGAGGAACAAGACTGGAGCCCAGAACCCTTTAGTTGAGACGAACCAACCATCTGTTGGGCTCTACAATGTTTCTCAAGAAAGGAAATAAAGTCGTCCAATTTCGGAAGTTTGGAACCTATGCTCAATTCCCATTCCACTTGCAGTTTGGGATCCAGCTGTTTACAGAAGATGTGAAGTAGGATCAGGTCACATTGCCCCACAGGAGCCCCCAAAGCCTCCAATGCCAATACATTTTCAGAAATAATACTCAACAGGCTATATAACGGCCTCAGCGAATCTGCACAAGCCAATGTTGCTTCTAATAATGCCTCAATACGAGCCGACACAATAAACCTCTTATTCTCATAGCGATCCTCTAGCAGCCCCCATGCAACTTCAAAGTTAGGATAAGATAAAGGTAAGGACTGAATCAATTTAAGGGGTTCACTACTAACAGCACCCTTCAAATATGCTAGCTTTCCACTGCAGGCAAGCTTGGATTATTGGATACTAATGTAACAAACAAGTTGGAAAAGTTTGGCCAATGCTATGGGGTGCCATCAAAGTTAGGGAGTGATATTTTAGGCAAAGTACCATTTACCTTACGTCCAGTAGCTGTATCGTTACCAACCCCTGCCTGCAGCTCTGGCTTTCTTTCCAGGGCTTCTGCCGTGGCCATCGCAGTGTAGTACTGCTTCTCAAAGGTAGTCATCAGCTGAAGGTGAGGTTCAAGATCGAAATCATCGAGAGTGTCCGACGAAGCTTCCACCGTGATGTAGTCTACATCGTAAGCTTTCTTCAAGCTGGGAAGGTCTCCGACGTTGCAAGAAAGAGCTTCACCTTAGTCTGGTCACTGGTAGCTACCTTTGCGAGATCACACGCGCGCTTAACTCGTCCTTCTGACAACCTCAGCCGTAAGGATGCCTGGATATGACATCAGCCATGGTTGGATCAAATAAGGCGCATACACCTGAAGAAAAATTAAGTCAGCCCCACACTCACAAAAGGCTACAAAAACACAAAAAAGAACCAAATCGTCAAGTCGTTCATTTAGTGTCTGACCTTTTTTTTTTGGGTGTCTCGACGATGATCCTGATCACTAAAATGGGTCACGGGTCACGGAAATAGTGACACGGAATGGAATGCGAAAAAGACCGCTATGACGCCGCAAACACAAAATGATAAGAATGATTTATTACAGCCACTGGAAAATAATAATAATGATTTTGAGTGCACAATCCAGCCACGAGGATGCAATAGCACAACAGGAGGTGCGGAAAAATGCCGGCATGAATGCTCACCACAAACACTGGTGATGCTAACCTAACAACGAGGTGCGAGATATGGTGCCGAAAATCGTAAAGACGCACAAATACCGGAATAATCCGGCTTGAATTACCAAAAATGTTTTACTACAATGGAAAAATGGACTGTATTCGAAAATTCGAAACGATGCGAAATTAAAACACCTATAGAAAGTGAGGCTGCCCGACTGACACTACTCACCACCGTGATGCTTTACGAACAACTGACTGCCTCCTCTCGGCAGTCCAGGGTTGCAAACTCTGTGGTCCAGTGCTGGATGCAGGTTTGCCAACTTCAAAAACCACTAGAGGTGGCAGAGCGGGAAATTCAAAACTTGAATGTGTCCAGTACATACACACAGTCACTAACACACGAAAAAATGAAGTATTCACATATTTACAGGTCCAAGCAAGCGGCAAGAGAAAAGTACAGAGATACGGGCGTAGTTTAATCTGTGGGCTTTCATCGCCTGTGATACAGCTCCACTGTTACATATCTAATTTGCACAGTACGGCGTTACGACGGAAACACTGCACGCCTTGCGCGTAGCAGCGACTATGCGTTTGAAGTGCGTGTTAGTGTCGCCCGTATTGCTCCCTCGCTTCTTGACCTTGTACGGGCAGCTTCATGCCACTCTTAAAGGCGGTGGCTAGTAAAAATATCGTTATTATATATGTGTATCACAACACGGTTACAATTGTGAATATTGCGCGTGAAGTAATTTCGCACATGGCATTGATTTAGGTAACCAATATTTTGCATGATAACAAGTCTAAATCATAATTTTACAGCTTTTAAAACACACAAAATTTAGTACCAAAATTTCTGCAAAAAAAAAAAAAAGATAGATAAAATGGGCATTGTCTAAAGTAATAAGACATGCTTGGGAAAACTTACACAAAACTGCAAAAACTGCCTCAAATAAGAAAATGCAGAAATGTCTTTATGTCCAACAGTTAATGAACTCGAGAACTTGTGGGTGATTACGTAAATATTTTTAGACAGTTAATGGTATTTTTTAAATTTATTTCTCTGTACATTGTCTAATTTCTGCAAGATAATAAGTTTTCATTATTTGTGTGCTACGTAAACATTAGAGCTTCTTTTAGACAGCTTATTTCGCAAAAACTATAGAATAGAAATCTTTTCTCACTGAAATAACATCCCATGTATTGGTTACAGACTAAAAAGTTTTAATAGAAATATTTATTATATAGACAACGTAATTAAGTTGATAAAATAAAGCAGAAATCACATTCCGCCATTTTATAAAAACACGTTCCAATAAATGACGTTCCTAGCTACACTCCAATTCTTTACATTGTCTTCAGGTAAGGGTGACCTCATTTAATTAGTAATCCACATACTGATTAGGCGCAAAAGGCTGTGCAATTAATTGTATAAACACTTAGTTATAAAAAGTTACTGATATAACTAATGGTCCTATTTTCCTCAACTTGGGTGAAACTAAATTTTAAATAATTACTTAAAAGCAGAGTTGGTAGCAAGGATTTGACTTATCACTAAAAAGCAATAACTTTATAAATGAAGCCAGAAACTAATGCAGCAATAGTGAGACTGTTGCAAATTCACATATGCCTTACCCGGGATTTTGAACCCAGAAAAACCCGAACTATAAGCTAACGTGCAATCCACTGCATTACGGAGGCCGGATTCAGAGCACCAACTTCGGATGTAATCAGTCTAATGTTTCGAATGATAGGGTTTACTAAACCAAAATATATACTGTGCAAAATATTAGTGACTGAGCCACATAAAATAAGTAAGTTTACATTGCCTACCATAGCGCTACTTGCGTGAAGAATTTGATGAAAATTAGTTGTTTGGCCCCTGAGATATGATATTAAATATTTTCTTATTTGATTCTATCGTACTAAATTGTAAAAAAGAAAGAAATGGCTCTGTATACGATGCTTCTAATGTATACTGTTTACATATAAATTTTGGTTGAATTTAGTTAAATTGTTTAATGTATGGCAAACTTACATAAATGATTTACGAAGCTGCCACTTTGAACATCGTTGTCTGGCCCATTTAAATCATGAAAGTTTACATGTCATTCTGTAGTATTTATAGTATGAGCAATTTGGTACAAATTTATTAAAAATGTTCTAGTGTAACACTTGGTGGAAATCTGTTTATTGGGCCTCGAAACATGGCATAAAACGTCCATAATTTTCATGTAGTGATCATAAGTCGAGGATAAAAAAGTACTGTAGTAACAATTTCGATGATTGTATACTGCCAATATACAAAGTTAAGTTGAACACACAAAACTATGAGATTTTATAACCGCCATTTTTTAAATAAGTTTGTCCTAGTAAAAAAAAAAACTTATTGTGGCTTAACACAGTACAATAACTTCACCGAATTTTGTAAGAATGGGTTGATTATTTCACGACATAAGACACACAATAATTATTTCTTTTTGGCAGTGCTACCTTACAAAATAGCAGAGAAATGAGACTATGCATACACAGATTTGATGGCTGTGATAAGTACTGCCAGCATACAAAGTTGAGTTGGAATTTGTTTCGGTAGTAAAATATAGTGAGCTGAAACATTTATATAGCTACCATTTGGAAAATAAGTGCTGGCCTACAAAATACAAGCCAGTTTATACCACCTGCTGCAGTACTATTTGTTTGCCAAATTTGGTAGAAATCGGTTAGTTATTTACCGCTCTATAACTTTATTTATTCGTATGGTGTTATCTTCCAAAATGGCTGACAAATGTGGTTATTTGTTGGCGTTTATGATGCTTGTAATAGGTACTTTCAGTGCACGAAATTTGGCCGAAATAGATTAAATGGTATACTGGACATACTAAATAATTGTAAAACTTCTGTATGGCCTCAATTTTGAAAATATGTTAGTAATCAGGTTCAATAACTAAAGTTTACATGGCCTAACGTAGTATTACTTGCATGCCGAATTTGGTGGTAATTGGTTGAATAGTTTCCGAGAAATAATGAAAAATATTCATTATTTAAATTGTTGCTGTTTTACAAAATGGCTTACCAACATAATATATTGAATGCTTACACAATGGTCTGCCAGCGTACACAATTTGGTTTAAATCGGTTGAATGGTTCCCGAGATAAGACATCACCCAAAATTTTCAAACGGCCGCCATTTTGAAAGTAATCGCCCGACGTGGTCAAAACCTGTAAAAGCCAGGTGTCCTTCACAAGTATTACATGTGTACCAAGTTTGGTGCACTTCACTTGAAACGTTCAAAAACTGATGAGTGGTGAATGTTTTTTTAAGTTGATAAGGGGGGAAGGGGTCATTCCTGCACAGACACGCAGACAGGAAAGTGATTTCATAAGCATTTATTTACTTCAGAAAGAAAGTTCTGTGTTACTTTTTAGACTACATGGTTCTGGAAATATAAGTTCTGGATGTACTAATTGAATGGACGGCTGGTGAAATGAGCTGAAATGAAGGTAAAGAAAAATAAACAGAAAGTGTCAGTGAAATAGTAGGCAAGAAAATAGCAAATGTCTGCGAAGAATTATAAGAGGGAAGAAAGGAAATGAGAATGAAGATAATATAACCAATTCAGATAGAAAAGGATAGAAATAATCGTATGAAAGAAAGTAATGCTGACAAGAAATGTGATAGGGCAAGAAGAGATATAATGACAGTTAGGCAGTTAATAACAAGAAGTTACTGATCACTAAAATTTATTTACACCCATGCAGAGTAAAGTAGTCTCATCAGTGAAGTACTTGAAAGTTTAGATGGTAGGTAGTAGTTGACGTCTCATTGACAGATATAGTACTGGAGATGAAACCAGAATCATGTGAAACAGTACAAAGTTAATCAAAATACACGAGTGACTTATCGGGGATTCGAATTCAGAAAAACGTGTGTGTGCCCCCTTTCATTTTTGAACGCGTTAACCGAATTTCATCAAATTTGGTGCACACATAGTACTAAGTATGGATACCTGACTTTTAAAGTTTTCGACCACACCTGGCACTTACTTCAAAATGGTGGTCATTTTACAACTTAGGGAGTTATGTTATATCTCAAAAACCATTTTCCCCATTTAAACCAAATTTTTTGTGCTGACAACGCAAGTCGTAAACATTGAATTCAGATGTGAATATTGCTGTTGGTCTGCCATTTTGGAACATAGCAGCACATGAAAAAACAAAGTTTTTACATTATATATCGAAAATTACTCAACCAATTTTTCCCAAATTTGGCACGTACGTTGCACTATGATAGGCCAGATAAAGGTAAGTAATTTCACTTAATTAGGCCCTTATTTAAAAATTGGCGGTTATATCAATATTCAGTTTATTTGGCATATCTACCATACCATTTGACCAATTGCAACCAAATTCTGTAGGCCCTGCACTGACAATATGTATTACAAGCATCATATAAGCCAATAAACAACCACTTTTGATCCGTATTTTTGAACGATAGTGCTAAATGAATTAATAAAGTGTTTATGTAATATCTCGAGAAACAATAGACATATATTAACCAAATTTGGCATACCAGTTGTAATGCGGCAGTTGACATGTACAAATGTGTTTCAAGTATGCCAGACACTTATTTTCAATATAGCGATTATATAGCTATTTTAGCATATTATGATATTTCTTCCACATCATGTAATAAATTCAAACATAATATTGTATGTTGGGAGTATATTTAACAAACATAAATATGTCTGCACGTAGCTTCTTTCGCCCTCCATTCTGTAAAATAGTGCCAAACGAATAAATAGAATTTTTGTTATTCTCGGGAAACATATGTCGGTTTCCTAACAAATATGGCAAACAACTAATAGTGCAGTATATGATGTTGATTGATATTTTTAGGATAGTCAGACATTTATTTTCAAAATGGCGACCATATAGCTATCGCCGAAACCATGTAAAGTCCAATTAAACTTTGTATGCTGGCTGTAGATATATATTACTGCCATCAAATGTGTCTACACAAAATCTCTCTTGTCCGACATTTAGCTAAGTAGTCTCACATGAGATATTAAAATTCTCCGAAAAACAACTGATTTGTACCAAATTTGGTAAATAAGTAGCACTATGGCAGGCCAGGCAAACTGATAACCTTTGAGAGAGCCAGACACACACATTTCCGAAATGGTGGCGATATATACATTTTAGCTTTGAATTTTTTATCTACGAAATTACAAAACAAATTTCAAATTAACTTGTATACTGACAGTATCAGTTCTATTCATTAAAATTGTTTATGCTAAGGATTATTTCGCCGTCATTTTGTAAGATAGCCCTGTATGAAACAATACCATTTTTATGTCGTATCTCGGGAAACAATCAACCGGTTTGTTTCAAATTTTTCAAAAAATTTGTAATGTGGTTTGCCATATTAATTTGTGTTTTTTAAGTGTGTAAGTATCATATTTTTAGAATGGCGCCTATATAGTCATTTTAGCTTAGTGTGCTTTTTCTACGAAACGAAATTATGTAACAGATTTACATTTAAATTTGTATATTTTATATATGAGAATCATCGAATCTTATAATACATCAACTTTTGGTCTCCATTCATTAGAATCGTCACATGAACACTAGAGGCTTTATGCCATATATTGGAGACGAGCCAACCAATTTCCACCAAATATTTCACACAAGTGGCGTTATGGAAGGTAATTTAAACTCATGTGTTTCTAGTGACTCAGACACTTATTTTCAAAATGATAGCATTGTAAATATTCCAGGTTAGTGAACCCTCTTTGTTCAAAAAATTTAGACCCATTATGCCTATATCTGAAGTTAATGCCAGAGTCCTACCTCCGTGATGCAGTTGATTGCATATTTGCTTACTTTTACGAGTTTTTTCTGAATTATAATCCCGGGTAAATCACTCGCGTACTTTAATTGTCTTGGTACGGATTCACATTGGTCTGGTTTCATCTCTAATGATATTACTGCCAATGAAACGTCAACGTATACTTGCAATCGAAGCTTTTAAGAACTTCACTAAAATTTATTTCCACCCATGTAGAGGAAAGTAGGATCATTATAGGCTGCTCACGGTAAATGAGCACTTTTGAAAGCCTTGCTTAAGATCTACTTGTACTTAGGTTGTGTATTCATCCGAGTTCTTTAAACATTGCCATGGGCCTCATCACATTATTCATGCGTCGGTCAATTGAAACTGTGGAATTTTTAGAATAGTCAATATGTTACAAATTTGCCCATTCTTATAATTGGGCGCATTAAAAAAACATAGAGGAAGATATGTAATTTCAGTTTGCACAAATGGTTACCTAACACTATTTATTTGACGTTAAGATATGGAACTATTTCTCATACATCATTCCCAACTTTACTGGGTGCATGTCAGTCAGTGCGCCCGTTAAGATATATGAAGTGACTTTTTTCCAAGGTTAATTTCAAAAGTGCTCACTTTATCGTGAACAGCCTTTTGCTATCAGTAACGTCTTGCTTCATAAAATAAATCCTTTAGAAAATTGAGATAGTTTCAAAATTTTCTTTTTATTCCTCTGAAAATTCTTTCTGAATTTCTGTTATTAATTACGTACATATTTGTATGGCACACTCAAAAATGCTCCGCGTTTATCTTTTCAAATGCATTTTGACATGTGTACCCGTTTTGGTCTTCTTCCAGTTCGTCCACTAACACAAACCATAAAATATGTTTGTTCGTTTTATCAAACTCGGCACGAATGCTGTAATCATCTCGCTGTGTTATTTTTTGGACCAGACACAGGTAGTGTCCTGCTGAATTGAATTACGGCCTAGTGAGCTTATATTCATGGAATCGTAGGCTTCAAGAGTAAAATGTAAGGAAGAACTGGAGTGCTGAAGTTGTGGTAATAACTCCTTAAGTAGCAGGATGATCATGCTGTGACAAGCTAATAAATAACTGCGGCAAGCATGCTGTTGACAGTCAAGGTCAGGAAGAAGCAGGGGGCTCACACACTGTCAAGCAGCGATAGGTGGAGGTACAGCGATTCTGCGAGGTTGGTATTTCTATGGCGGGGTTGGGGGAAGGATGTCCAATGTTGGCTGGGTCATCTTGGCGGGAGTACCAACCTAAATTTGAAACTGTTGCCACCTCGTGAAACTACAGCATGCCTTATATCTTATTGCTCATATGAAGAGCCATACTCTTCACCAATTTATGCAAAACTAGCTGCTACCGGCAGCTCCACATGCATGCTAGATTCAAACCTTAATTATAATGACCAAGTGCTCTATCTTAATTGTTCTTCTTTATTACAATAATATTGTGGATGAGCACATAGGGTATGTTTCATTCCGGAAAAACGAAAATTTCCTTAAGGAATGTAAAAAACAGACCACCTACCAGCACCTACGCAAATTATGTTTATATATTCCCTAAGAAACTGTTCGTTTCTCTGGGATGAAAATTATCCTATGTGCTAATCCAGAATATAATTTATCTCTGTACCATATTTCATCCAAATCCGTCAAGCCATTATGGCGAGATTGAGTAACAAACAAAGAAACATACAAACTTTTGCATCTATAATATTAAGATTAGGATAAGCACGGTATCGGGTATCATTATACTGATGCCTTGGAAGCATTTTGGCAAATGTAATGATTGTTACATTCTTGTAAATACTTCAATGGTATGCATATTTCACGTTGAACTGATCATACTGCAGTATACTAATTACTGTACTTGAGAACCTGAAAGGTCTATTATCATACTGGATTCCGAATCTTCAAGAATGTGGCTCTAAAAATACAGCACAGAGCCGATAGTCTTTACAGCAGTATGGAAGTTTTGACTTGGGAGTTCATGAATCCTCAAACAGGGACAGTAAAACTACATGAAAACGATAAACATATGGAAAAGTCAGTTAAAAAGCTTGACTCCTGCACCATAGTGATGGAGTGGGATGAAGCGGACCATCAGTCACTACAACTGTATACATCCTGCCTTAGTTATATAGTCAAAGTAAATTTGGTAAAGCAGCACTTCATTCTCACCATGTTCGTAAGAGTACTAATGGATAAAATATATGGATGTGGTTGATACCTTCAAATTGAAGAACCCCACTGTTGTTAGTGTAAATTTATAATACTCTAGATAAAGAAATTTAGAATGCGATTCTAGCAGATTAATTATGAAAACAATGCCGAGAAATTATATTATATATCTGATATTCATACAGCGATAACGGGAGCAAAAATTAATTGAAATATTTACCTACAGAAGTATAATATTTCACTCCCATTTGAAATTATAACTTTGTATTCCGTTAGTTCATTTTAGTTACAGACAGAAGAGGTACCTTCTTGTACTTAATATTATTCTTCTTGTAGTCCAGGATTATACTGAAACCAAGCCAGGAATAGCGCACTGTACGCGATGTATATGATTGGACACATCCTCTAAAAATTAAGCATTTCACTTGATTATTGTTATGGCCTAACTAGAAATTTTTATGTCTTATTGCTCTAAAAGGTGGTTGAAATACTAACAGGTATCACTAAACAGTTATCGTGGCAGATACTGATATCACGAAGCGCTCCTGTTTTCCTACTTATTCGTAAAACATATTTATTAAAGCAGGGATCACACGACGCAAGGTGAGTGCCAAACTTGCGCGAGATGCTGACCTTGCACGAGAATTTCTTGCACAAGTTTGTGTGCAAGGCACATCTTGCACGAAATGAGAAGATAGAGCAGGTGCTATTTTTCTCGTGCAAGGCGGTGCAAGTTGCGATCCTATTGGTCCTTGTATGCTGGCCATGTGATCTGTTGCAAACGCAACCATAGAGTAAAAGAAAATCATAATCTGAGGTGTGCGAAGAGGAACATAGGGAAATAAAACATTCCTGGAAAATAACTTTAAAGCGTGAATTGAAGTTTAGACAGTTAGTTGAGAATAAAATAAAAACAATTATAATTTGTAGGGATGGCTGTGAAACAAATACCTTGCTGAAGTAAGCAACTTCATATTTTGTTTTATAATACCTTGGCTGTTTGGTACTCACCAGGGCTGTCAACTAATTTTGACGCGAGACAGTATTCATCTTATTTATCTGCGTGTGAACTCGTTTCGCACGCAATTTAGTTGGCATTCTTGTACGAAATCTTGCGCGAAATGCATCTTGCATCGTGTGAACCTTGCTTAAGCAACAGTGATATCATCATGCGGAATTCTGTTCATGGGGAAGTTCAGTCTTCCGAATGGCCGGCTGTTGGAGAGAGGACGCCCAGAAATCCTGTTTTACCACATATCTACGCAGGTGGCCTTTACCAGACCTTTTGAATGTGTTTACAACTTGCATCTGATAGGGCGCACCTTAGTTGATACACACATTCAACGCATATAAATAAAGAGGAAAATTTTGCATAGTGAAATAGCCACTACGGTTTTGTTACTTCAGGGAATAGGGAAAAGTTATCACGCTGACCAAATGAGAATCCACTTGATTACTTTGTGTTGGGGATAGGCCTAGTTGAAATGCAAAGTTTGTTGTGGGCTGGCGAACAGTTCAGTGACACCCTTCCCACAACACCGTTTTTTTTTTTTTTTTTGACGTTTGTAAATGTTTGCGAAGCATTTCGGAACCGTCCTCTGTATGAGAAGAGAGGCCCCACATATTTATGAGTGTGGGTGAAAGAAGCAGAACATCGGTTTAGAATATCTTGTATTTAAGAGTAGGAGAAAGGCATAAATTTAATGCAGTTTTCATTTAAGAGATTCTTTAAGATGCCTGCCATTCCGAGATTTATTCATGTGTTTAAGGCACAGAAGCGAAGCGGTACTACTGTTTTCGCAGGAACGAGCACCTATAGCTCGTCGTGTAAAGATTATTCGCAGTTATATCGCACTTACCTGAAGCCCTGCTAAAGTTCTACTACCGGCGTAGTCCTGCGCCTCATGCAAAACTAAACCTTAACAGATAACAGAAAATTACACCAAATGAACAACGCACCGCATTCGTGCGCACTCAGTTACATTATATTTTCCCTAGGAACCATTTATTATTTGGTATAACGACCACATATATTCTCACGGTTTTTAAATATATTAATTAAGAATTAAATATTATAATTTATACATAGTAATAAATACAATTTCAATTTAACCAAAAATAAAGTACTTTTATTTTAACACAAGTATAAAACACTCCTTATGTATGTTATATTTAGGAAACAACCAAACACGTTATACGTGGGGTGATTTAACAAAGGTTTTATTAAAAAAGCGTGAAGAAATCACGAATAGACTATATGTGAAAAAGAGACAGCTTTGAAAACTTAAGCCTACAGATTTCGACCAGAGAATTTAAATGTAAAACTGTTTTTCGTCTATATATTATACGTAAAATTTTCCCTGTTGGAATTTTTTTACGTCACTATCTTGACAATGTTGTTCATCAATTTTATTTCTTCATAATTTTGCATTACAGAAACCTACAAATTTTTATTACGCGACGGACGCGATAATTATATTAAATTTAATATATCGCTAGTGCCAATTAACCTAATGGGATAATTTAATTTGCAATGTTTTATGTTATCTAATCATTGCGCATAGTTTTTTTGTGATTTAGGTAACAAGGATAATTAATACTTTGTTTTATTACTTAAAGATCTCCCTCATAAAATACTGAAGTTCAGTTCATGGTCATCTGTGTGAATAGTTCATAACGTTAGGAATATTTCAATTAAATAAATCTCAGGTGTATTTTTACATTAAGTAGCTGGTGATTTTTCTGTGGATTCTGTTAACATTTTCTGATTCTCGTAATTTTGGAGCCTTATCTAAAATACATACTTTATAGCTAAATCCTCTGTCTTTTGTTTTGCTCTCGAATCTATTAATACATGCGTTGAATTGATTGATAACATTACTTGACAAGGAAGCGACATTCGAAGTAAAATAAAGTGCGTATTACTGAGCACGCGTAATTTTGTTTATAAGCTGGAAAATATTACATATTCAAAATCTTCGGCTTGTATCTGAAGCCGAGTTCGAGCAAATCTCTTGATATGTTGTATGGTAGTTCAGTTTGCTAACTTTTACACTACCAAGGTCCAATTCAAACATTTTAAAATTTATCGTGAACGTGTAATAGTATTTCCCCTTTTATTTTGCGTTTTTTTACGGGACCACACTCGATCGGAGACTGTGTGAGCATGGGAACTAATGGCGAGGGCTACACTCACGCATATTTCAAAAGCACTTTCATCTTTATAAAACCGTCACGCGCAATTCACTTTAAAGTGCAAAAAGAAAATGACCTTTGTCTTGACATACCTACTTACGTGGATCAAAATGTGATGAAAGTTAAACTGTTTTTAAGAAAATTTATAATGAAAAATCATTTTAAAAATTAAAGTGATTACACAAACACAGCGTACATGCATAGTAAGGGTAAAATTTTCACGTGGCTGTATGACACCTTACGACGTATGGCGTTTTCTTCGAAGCAATATGTGAATTGAGATTGGTGGTTTTCCCAAGTTCGGTAGTATGTTTCAGACATGCGTGAAGTTCCACATCAACATCCATCGTATTTACTATTCCCTCCCAAGCCACTCAACGAATAGATTTGAGTGGTTTATTGGTAAAACAAAACACGTCGCAAAACTATTTTGGTTTTAATAGTAAAGCATTCTCGATCGTTATTTTAGTTAGTTGCTTAAAGTAAAAAATTTGTTCCCGTAGCAGAAAGTGATATTTGATGTGTGCTTTATTGCAGTAACAACTCGGATACTTTCCTAGCCAATACTAATAAAATAAGAAGAATGTCTTTCGCAGTTTCTCCAAAGGTAGCGTTACATATATTCAGCGGCGATGTATTAATAATTACGTATCAGAATAAAAAATGTATTTAACTTAGAAAAAATGCAGTTTGTAACTTTAAACTTAATATATGTGTTAACTCAGTAGAATTTACGAAACTAACTATAGCCTAAATACTTAAATACGTTAAATTTTCCAATCATTGTTTATGTTCATAATCGCGGCTGCCTAGTGCAGGAGTGGCCGGGTGAAAGGATGAAGTTTTGAATGTTAAATAATTTCAGGCATGTCTTGACCAACTGCCACAATATCGCTTGCAAACAAAAAATTTTTTTATTAATCTTCGCCGGGGACACATTTAAAACTTTTTTTTTTTTGTAAAAATGTCAATACCGTGATAGCTGCGAGTAAATCAATATTTATAGACTTCCCAAAATAAATCTTATTAGTTTATTCGTATTTGCTCTCTTGTATCATATTTTTTCTGTTGAAAGGGCACAAAGTGTTTTTTTTGTTTCATAACGATATCGTGAAACGAGAATGAGACAAGCTTTAAAATTATTTATTGGCTGTTCCCGGTAAAGTTAGACAAAAGTCACTGCCCGTTACCTGCATATATTTTAACGGATGCACTGGGTGACGTGCACCCAGAAAAGTTGGTAACGATTGATGGGAAGTAGTTCCATATCTTAACGTCGAATAAAAAGGCGTTGACTAACCATTTATGATAACTTAAATTATTTATTTCGCTTTGTTTTTTTTTTAATGCATCGAAGTGTAAAACTGAGCAGATTTATAAAATATTTACTTTTATAATCATTTCAGAGTTTCACTTGACCGACGCATGAATAAAGTTATGAAGCCTATGACAATGTAAATCTAACATAATGCGGAATAACACACAACGTGCATACAGGTAGATCTTAAACAGGGCTTTCGAAAGTATTCATTTTACCTTGAATAGCCTATACTTGCATGTATTTCATTGGGCACACTGATGGGTGTACGCCCGAGTAAAGTTGGCTACGACGGCGAGGAAGTATTACCGATTCTTAACGTTGAATAACAATTATTCAAGTAAACATTTGTAAACAATTAAATAATTTATTTTTCTGTGTTTTTTTTTTTTTCAGTACGCCGGAATGAAAAAAAATAGTAAATTCGTTAAACATTTACTTTTTAATAATTTTACAGTTTCAGTTGGTTGACGCATGGCTAAAGTGACCGGGCCCATGGCAATGTTAATTTTACATATGGCGTAAGAATACACAATGAGCATATAAGTACACCTTACGTAGAGCTTTTAAAATCACTCAGTTTACCCTGAATTGACTTTAACTTATAAAAAGCTTATCCTTTCGCTCAGCTGGTTCCGCATTTATTATGCAGAAATTCGTCGTCTCCCTGTCATTCCAGTGTCAGAGGTTTTATTAAAAACCTTTGATTATAGAACATTTGTAATTTACTAGTTGTTTATACTTTTGTATCTAATTTTCACCTTAGGTTGCTAAAAGGCAGAAACTTATTGTTAAAATGTAAATGTGTTTCTGACTTTTTGTAACTAGCAGATAACATATAATGAAAATTAAGCACAAAAATATTAAACAACTTGTAAAATATACATGTTCTATATTCGTACACTGCGAGTAATAACTCTGGACCTGAAGTTATAACAGAAAAAAGAACTTCTACAAAAAATGTGAAGCCGAGTCTTAAATAGGTAAGTTACGGAAAAATAAAAAAATGTAAATAACATAAAGAAAGCTCGAGAAGGCTTACATACGTATTCATGTATAGGTCAACGAAAAGTAAACGGAAGAAAATTATTTTCCAGAATGCTGAACGCCTTTTCGTTGTACTTCCACGAGCGTTATAAAACTTGGAAATTTCCGTGATGGAATGATGTTTCACCCAATTATTTAACCCTCACTTAGAGCAGGATGATCTTAAATTTTGCTTTCAATTATTAAGTACCAAGCTACCTAACTACGATCGCTCGATGTTTAGCAACGCAAAGTTTATAATAACTTGAAAAACGACGTTAAAAAAGTGATCATTAATTAAAATATGAAAATTAGATGGTTCAGCGTGTAAAGAAGACAGTGAGAAAAAAAGAAGAAAAAACTAGTACAGTGAAATTTAGAGTAAAGAATGGTGGGTAGAATTTTTACTAACATATGTTTTCCGTGTTCTTACAATGGATTAATTAAGAGCTAAAATGCAAAAAGATCAATATGATGAAAAAAGTCAATATTTTAATTTATATTGTTCTAACCTATATTCCTCTCATCTTAAATAATATAGCCCATGGCGGATTTTAAAATTTACTTAAGTTCGACAGTAACAAGTATTTTTGTTGAAACAAATTTGACATTATTTATATATCGCAAGGCTTAAAGAGTTCTTAATCAAATCAAGTTCCACATAGAAACGTTAGTAACTTGAAAAACTGTATATATAAGGAATAAACCGTTCAAATATAGTTGAATTTTACGCAGTATGTTATTAGGATCGTATCTCGCATATGCGTACGTTACTAAGTGCGTATGCATCCCGCAATACTGGAGTGTTGCAGGGCAATCTAACAAGAGCGGGGCATAGGAAACACCGAGTGCACAAGGTCTCGTGTATAAACGTGCGAAACAGTCGGTGCGGGTATTCGGTATGCTAGATAATTTTATATATTTGAAATGTATATATATGATATAAAGTAATGTATTTCGCTTAAATTGTTCTTTAGAGATATCGGACTATATCATTCTAAAATGTCGTTTGTAACCACATAAATATTTACGAAATATTAAGAATTATATTCTGCAATGTACTTAACACACAATGCGTGAGTGGACCCTCTTGCTGGTGTCGTTTAAGCAACGTATCTGAACTAGACAATATATGTATTACCTAGAATGCTGGAATATAAAAAAAAAAACAGTGTTAAAAACAATCACCTAGTTGTATTTCGAAAGGCTTTTTATAGCCGAGGATGGTGAAAAGTAACAAATATTTAGTTTTTAATTGTTAAAAATGTTTCTGTATTTTTATTTATTGTTTAAAAAAAAAGACACGATTTGACACCACTCGAGTACATAATTCGTTAATTGTTTGCAACACAGCCAGGGTACCGATCTCTGTGGAATTAAAAAAATAAAATAAAATAAAATAAAATCCCGTGACGGGGGATTGTGGTGTATTTAAATATTAATCGGGATCTACCCGATGAGAGTTTCACAGCGGGTGTAGCTTCATGTGGCGATTATGTAATTCCCTGACGTTTGATTCAGAAAACTCACAAATTTGCATACTTTTATAGACCGTAGCTACTATTTGCGAAGAAGTTGCGTACCCGTAAAATTTATTTTTTTAACTTAGGCGGAAATGTTGTTTTAAACTGTGCCCCATAATTTTACCACTAGTGTAATGCAAGTAAACTGAGATATACGTTAAAAAGTATTTAAAAAAACATGAGAAAAGCTATATGATAAGCTACGTATTTATATAAATATTCTTCGAATCATGTAGTAATTTTACTGAGTTATTCAGCAGACGTTTGTACATAAAAAATAATATAATTTCAGCGTAAAGGAAGATACTACCATTGACACAGGGCCCCACAACCCGCCTCGGGAATTCCTGAGACCTCTTTGTGTAATGGCGATGGTATATTAAAGTACAGTATTTTCGCGCGTGTTTCTCCTTCAGCATCACGCCCAGAATAATTCGATTCGAGTGTCTAGAGCGTATGTTCATAACGAAAACACATTATATTTACTAATGGCGATGCACGGAACTAAAAGGGAGGCGTACTTAGGTTATACAAAGCTTGATTTCTAGCTGTAACATTACGTTACAAAATTAAGACATTTTTCACTGCCAAGAAAAACTATTAAGCTTAACTTGTAACAATATAAGTTTTCTCGTGCGGCACAGCTAATTTTAACGAATTTGAAAGCCCGTAAAGATGGCGAATTGAATAACAGCATATCTCACAGAGCATACGTAGTCAACTCCTTTCCCCTTCTCTGTTTTAATCATGCATAATAGAATATGCGCTACCGAGGTGCTTTAAAAGATATGAACAGTAGCCACACCAAAACTTACCATACACTTAAAATAAATTCTCCACTAATAAACACGTTACTAACAGGTGTCAAGAACTTGTTTGAAAAGTGTATTGGTCAAATAAAATTATGATGTTTTACGCATATGCCTACTTACACCATGTTTAATTGAATATGACACAATGGTAAGGTCAGTATTCGGTCTACATTAACGTATGCCGAAGAGAAATAAAAATTACTCCTGTGAACGGGAAGATCGTGACGACAGGAAGCTGAGTTTAATGGAGTAAACTTTTAATTTAATACAAGACTGCTGCTGAAGATTTAACTAAAATTTTTCAAGGATTAGATAGCTTAAAAACACTCGGATTTCTTCACGATTCTCAAAAGGGAACATCTTAGGGCATATCTTAGTACTATTAGTAGAACTTGAGGTGTCTCGGCAGCGGAATGGATAGCGTGCTTGCGTCGTAAAAAATGGACGATTGAAGGAGGGCAAACAGTTACCTAAATAATTTTAATATTTTCCTTAGTAACCCTCAAAACAATTTTTACCTTTGCAAACACTATTTCCTACGAAACTTAACTAAAGTGAACTTGAAATATTAATAACAGTTGTGCATGATGAGTTTGCATTTTCGCTCTCCAGACAAGACAAAATACGCGTGCGTTTCCTTTGTATCTAGGATCTGAATGTGTGATGAATACTTGTAGAATTGTTGTCAACAATTATTTTTTAACCTGCCTGTTCTTACCTGATAAACAGTTAAAATATGTTTATTTTTAGGACTATTATTAGAAATGATTGGTTAAGTTTCCTGTGTTTTTTTTATAAACATTTGTATCTGGGACAATATTTGGAGATGATTGTTTAAGCTTCCTGTTTTTTCTCGATAAACTGTTAAAAATGTTAATTTTTGTGTCAATCATTGATGATTATTAGTTCAGCTTACTGTTTTTTCTCGATAAACTGTTAAAAAGGGCTAATTTCTAGTAAAAATATTGGAGGTTATATTGTTAGGTTTCCTTTTTTTTCCCTCCCTTCCAGAATTATTAAAAGGTGAATTTCTTAGATAATTTCTGGGAATTATTGGTCAATCTTCCCGTTCTAAAAGTAGTTTATTTCTAGGAGATAAAGTTATTTTAGTATGTGGCGCAGATGCAAGGGAGCGAGTCAAGCGACAGTGTTCAAGGAGAACACGTTAGTGACGGCAAGCTGTGGCGCTGTCCCCGGGAATGATGCACGGCCTCTAGTGAAGGACGAAGGGGGAAAGGAGGGTGGTCAGGGTGAGGTACGAGGGACTGCGAACGCAGGAGGCTATTATTAAGCAAGTAGCTGGTGTTTACCATCCCTTAGGCAGCTAGAGGGGTAAGTGCTGGCAGGCGGGTAGCAGGGAGGGCTGCGCCGACTGCCGACTTCCATAGGGCGACGATAAACAACATGCGGAGCTCAAGTGCGGGCGAGTCCATTACACAAGCGCGCAGCAGGGGTGTTGGCAGGCCACGCGCGTTCCTGTACACCGCCCAACGTGCACGTTTGTTATACGTAGTGGCTTCCAACAAACTCGTCATCTTGGATACAACAAATATTGAGGTTAACATGAATGCATCCTTGTTGCATAAAATGTATTATGGTTACATGGTTTGTTTTACTCTACCGGGGCAAAAAAGTGTCCAATGTTGGGACTCGAATGGGCACTTCTTCACTGACATGTGTTTTGTATTCCATGTACATCCTACGGTTCATACAGCTTCTGTTAGATGTCGGTTTCTCCAATAGATATTCCCATAGTCGAACACAAATTCTTATTTCTTTAGTTCAACTTTGGATCCGTTCTATGCGGTCGATGGTAAATCTTCATTTCCTTATAAACATTCAACCTATTTCGGATCTTAATTAAGCATTTTAGGAACTAGGAAAGTTTTATTTTTTTTCGAGGAGGTCCACAAGTAATGGCCTGGAATAAATAAAAAGAAACACTTAAAAAAAAAAAAACACCCTCGATATCATCTATTAACTTCTCAAATGTTTGTCAGGCACGCAACCGCACAAATCAATAGGATCGATATGTGATTTCATTTATACCTTAGGGATTCTTGCATTTACTTGATTAATTGCGACGGGAACCAGTAAATACAAAAGTGAAACTAAAATTCATGAGATTTTAATTAGAGTAAATCAATAATCACACCCCGGAATGTTGACGTAGTAATAATCATATGACTACTATCACTATCTGGTAGTTAACGTTTAAGATCGTTATATACGTACATGGACATCAATAGTGCAATATCTGTGGATTATGATCACCTAATTAGCTAACGGTTTGAAAAAGATGTGTCTTAAAATCTTAATATTTTTTAATGCTTTTCTCCTCATTTTCATTCCACTCAAATAATTACTTACATTATTTTCTTGGGGCATCAGTTTGTTTAACCCGAAGTCATTTAATTTGCTGGCGAATGCACACAACTGCTGGTATTTTCACCTGTTAATTTGCTCGAAGGCATAAAAAAAATGCCATCTCAGAAAATGTACTTTTCCATAACTTTTCAGCGATGGTAGATTTCCTCATCTGCCAATATCCACGCCCCCACGAAGAATATTTAAATCAATACAGCATCTTATTTCCCAGGCTACTCAACAGAGCAGACCTCTCACCCTACTCCCATTAGCTACATACACCCTTCCTGCCATTAAAGACAGCTCGCCTCCCGTATGCAATCTCGCTTTACAACCGAGACGTGATCTAGCTGCGAGCGGACGGTGCGCTCGGTGTAGCGTCATTGAACAGAGTGGGCGGAGAGAAATAGTCCCGTGAAGGTGAGCTGAATACATATTACTTGTTACTTCGCTGAGATATTGCACAAACATAGGGCCCGCTTCGCCTGGAACATCGTGTAACACTTCACTGTGTTAAGGGCCTTTGTCTTTCCTTGCGAGTATAAACTCTTGTATAGGCTGTTCACGGTAAAATGAGCACTTTTGAAAGCCCTGCTTAAGATCTACTTGTATGCACGTTGTGTACTCTTCCGCCTTATGTAAAATTTAACACTGCCATTAGCCTCATCGCTTTATTCATGCGTCGGTCCAGTGAAACTGTGAAATTATTAGAAAAGTTAATAGTTTACAAATCTGCTAATTTATGCACACACAAAAAAAATAGAAACAATTTTCATCATCAATAATAGTTACGTAACACTTTTTAGTCGACGTTACGATATGGAACTACTTTCCATCTACCGTTACCAACATTACCGGGCGCATGTCACTCAGTGCGCACGTTAAAATACACGCAGGCAAGAACAGTAACATTTTTCTAAGGTTGATTTCAAAAGTTCTTACTTTATCGTGAACAGCCTTTAATAAGTTTTCGTGAAATTCGCAAACTGAATTTACATGTCACTTTGATGGAACGGTTCCAAAACTATAGCAAGTTCTTGTACGAATGTGTAAAATTACGCTGAGAAATGTGAGTTTTAATTCGGATAGTTATTCAATGAAGGTAAAGAAGAATTCACATACCAGTGGGCTCTGGAGTGGAAGATAACAGGAAGATAATTACAGTTACTTCACTACCTAGCTCACAAGAAGTGTCACGCATTTTGAACTACACCATCACCAATTTCAATATGTACAAGTTTAAAGATGAAGTTCAAATTCCCTTTATTAAAAGTACCTGAACTGTACACAAAGCTTGGATCACTCGAAAGCTTCGGTATCAGTACATCGAGAAACTAAAACAAACTGCTGTATAACTTAATAATTCAAGAGTCATAAACCCTTCCTTGCCATGAACCATGCCTTAACAGGCTTACAAAGTGAATTTCCTGAATGTCCAGGTGAATTCAAGGCGGGGGCACGACACCTTACATATGTTAGAAAAATAGCACCCACGCAGAGTGAAGTGATGATACAGCGTTTTTGTACGGCATTTCAAAAACGCAATTTACAAGGTTATATTTTTCCATCATTTACTCCCCTGTTTCAGAAGTAATGGCAGCAGTTACGTCATAACTCTTTTTTTTTTTAACACAGAGTGCAGTTTTTACAGCGTGTTAAAGCTGCTTTAGGGATGTAAAAAGTGGAAGTATAAAGTGGAGTAGCTTCCATTGGAATTCTGCAAGCTACTGCACAACACGCAGAGATACAAACCAAAGCTGTCAGAAAAGTACAATTAGGTCGCATATGAAAGAATAATGCATATATATTGTAATATTTGCAAATATTTCTCTAGAATCTACTTATTTTAATGTTTTAAAAATCAGTTAGTAATAGTCTATTTTTAATCGAAACCTAAGTGTACATACTTTTATTCCGGATGCTTCAAAATGCTATTTTGCAAAAAAGAAAACCCCACGTTAAGCAGAAGACTATCGTAGTAAGTACTATGGTTGTGTGTAATGGAACATTAGCAACACATTTTACAAATTCATTTCACATCCATATCAGCCACGAAAGCTAACTGAAGTAAACGTACATAAAATTAATCAAAAATACTTTTTAAACATTAGCAGCAATATTTTCTTTCATAAAACCACAGTAATCATTATGATTGCTCTACTTGAGGAAAGTTTTCTTGCAAAATATGCGTTCTTAATCATAAAAAATGTAAATGCGCCGAAATTCTGATTAAAACTTGTTTATTTCAGAAAATTATCTTATATTATATAATTATATATTATATATATTTTATATTATATATATTTACAATTTTGGTAGTGTGCGTGATACTTTCTATTAAATCTGCATGTTGTTTTGAACAGAGTGCATTACTCCATTAGATGTCACTATACTTCTGCCCCTAAGAATATAATGTTTAATAATTTATATATATATAATATAATATATAATATATATACATATATCTTTCTAATAGTAGGGGATTTGCACAAAAATTTGGTTTTCCATTAACCGTTGGACCATGTAAAATTTTGAGCTAAAGCACATATCGTGGGCGAGTACTTACTAAATTTAAACGTATACTTTTAGGAAGCTAATATTTACCAACAAGAAACAGACAAATACTTCCTGTTGATTATTTAGTCCAACAGAATAATATAAGCACCTTGGAAAGGTAGCCAATTGTTTATGGTCACGGAGTCATTGAACTGCATCAGCATATTTCTTTTGCTCGTGCCAGTATTTACTTAAGCAAATTACAAGAAAGTGTGCATTTCATCTGAGTTCCTTAGTGAGAAAGAAATAAAAAGTGCTTATAAGTTATCGAAATACCCAGGAGAGAAGAAATAAATTTATAAATAAATATACATTTATTTATTTATCTCTGTAGTCATAACCCTGAATAAAGACTGAGAACCAATATAACTTCGTAATGTAATGATTTAATTGATATTATTGTGCTTTTAATTGAGTTCAATAAGCGAATTGAGTCATAGAGTAAATTATGAAGATTACTACTTTATGTATAATGTAATGGGTTTAGAATGTGATATGTAAAACAAAGATGTGTTGCTTTACTGTGCGTTTTATTTTGTATCTTTATTTTGAAAATGTTATCTGCCCCTTAAATAAATAGTGGAAATATTGCAGCATGTTTTCAGCACACGTAATATTTTTTACTGATTATCACAGTACAGACAATTTGGAATTAATGCGGTGAAGGAGTTCATTTAAGTTATAGTTTATATTTTTTTAAAAATTTGGAACTCAAAACTTCTGCTGTAAATAATACACTTAACAGCTTAAGTCAAACACCATAGTGTTAAATTCAAACGACGCCTAATGTTTTCACTAGAGCGTTTTAGTATGAACGAACTGAACAGGCTAAACGCATCGAACGGGCAAGCTGAAAATAGAACAAATAGTCTGGACAGATACTTTGCGGATTAGGGTCTCGCCTTCGCTTTTTTTTTTGTGTGTGTGAATGAAGCAAATGTCGACGAAGCGCCAAGAGCAACGTTGACTAATACCGTTGTGCCGCGAAGTGCAAAACACTAACCTGGCGAGCAGTGGTGTTCGTCGCCTGGCCTCCAAATATGACTCTTCGAGCATCGTATGTATCGATTTACTAATAAAATGTCTGTATCAAAGTTCAATGAAATTTGAAAACGCCATTTTTAGCTATGTTGGGGGTTATAAAATACAATTGCTAATATGTACAGTGTCTGCGTTTTATTTTTATTTTGTCATTTGAAGAGTGAGTTATTTCCGCAATTTAAAGCACTAGAGAGAGGTTTACGATTTTAACCTGTGTGTATGTATGTATATATACATATATATACATATATATAATATAGGGGTAGACAAATGCACTGTAATCACGTTACAAAATTCCTTCAAGAGCGGGATATCAGACATGTGGCAACACAACTGAAAGGCGAACACCATAATACTGCTTGCGAGAGGGCTCGTGTGCAAGTTCGAGCATATTTGGATGCGGTTCCACACGCCTCATCAGTAGCACGTACAACTAATGATGTACTCCCCTAGCATGGGTAAAGCGCCATTATAAGTTGAGGATTTTTATCAGTTGTGGGTTATTGTGCGGCAGTAATTTTTCTTAACTAGCTTTGATACTGTTACATGTTATTAGTCCCCATCACATCCCTTGCCCCATCCACGTTCCTGCTAGCGAAACAGTGTGCCAAGGGGAGAGCGATAATGCGAGAAGAGGGCGGCGATTTACAAAGGCAAGCCGTCGCGTGTTGCCGTGAAGAGACTATCGCGACTCGTGCGCCTCTGACCTTCAGTGGATTGAATTCATAGGGTTATCTTTGAAAGGATGCTCTGGTCATTGCTCAAACCTCTCTCGGCGAGATCCGGGAAACCTTCTAGATTGTGCCAACGAAACTACTTAAACTGCGACGGGTCTCCGAGCCGAGAGTTGTGCGAAGACTGCGAAGTGGTGAATTAGCAGAGCGTCGAGTGGCGGCAAGTATGACAAGCGAGAGTGAAGTCAGCGGACTACGAGCATTTCTACAAAGAAGAGTGAGATTGACGGGCGGGACTATTGAACTGAGTGGGTAAGTGTGAGTGAAGAGATTTGGGCGGCTCTTGACAGCCGGTGAGAGTGATTGAGGTTAGTACGGAGCAGCGCCGGAATGAAAGGGCGCGGGAAACGGGAGATCCCTGAGAAAACCCACCGACCAGCGAAATCCTCCGGCACGATCCCCACAAGTGAAAATCCGGGAGTGACCTAGCTGGGGATTGAACCCGGTTGGCCTTGGTGGGAGGCGAGCAGCCTAACCGCTCAGCCAACGTAACCCTAATATTGAACTGGAAGCGTGAGTTTAAGATTTTTGGAATAATGGAAATAGACAGATTGAATATGTGTAAATAATGAGTGTCAATTAAGTGACTATCATATATAGAGAAATTGATAAGGACTTTAATTGGAATTGAGATGCACATTAATTATTGCGCTCACTGACAATAACAGGAATAATAATGGAGATCAATAGATTGATGTAAATAATAGCTATGTGAATAAATTAAAAATCAAACTTAGCATTTTTGAAATTGTTGTTAAGATCTCCATCTCTCACAAACTCGGATACACCCCTCTGGCGTTTTGTAACAATATCTTTTCGTTTCACTATGCTTATTAACGCCTTTGCTTTTAGAAGTTAATTTCATAAAAAACGTATCTTGTAAACGATGATGTCTTACTTGAAACTCGAACACGAAAACTTGTGGACTGAACTCATTTCAATGACTTCAGCCAAGTAGTTTGCTCATTCTACTCAAATATATCTTTATCTTAGCTTCTAAACTGCTCCAGCAATATGTCTTACAGATTTTGCGTTTATGGAACGAAGATATTGAATATATATTCTTTGAGGAGCCTGGTACAATAAGCCTAACCAGTCAACTGGTATGAATATTGATTTTTAATAACATTGTTTTCAGATTTCCAAAGTTCGCTTTTAACAGGAAATGTCGCAAAATAAATAAAAATAAAGCCTCAGTACATCAATCTTTGTTGGCTGCCATAGAGCTCATAATGTGCTTAGCCTTGTAATGCAGGACCCAAATCCATTCTTCTCAGAAAGTTTGACTTAAACAATGTTATGAAATGAGTTGTAAGAATATTGTCATAACTGTAACGCTTATTGGACTCCAGAGCACGTTTATCATTCACGTACTTTTGGAAGAAGTATCGTTGAAACGTAGAAATATAAGGATATAATTCGCTTTCATGTTGCGCAATTGGTTAAAATAATTAAAACTGCCTTGTTTGTACTATTGTTTATTTATATATAACTAATAAACATACACAATAATAATCGGCACAAACTTTAATGCCACAATGATTAACTGAAAATTGTTATATTTCAAGAACAAAATATATATATATATATATATATATAAATCCGAAATTGAAAGTTTTGTGATATAAAAATTAAGCGCCGACTATTTTTCGGCTTACAAACTAGTAAAAGAAAGATTGGTGGAAAAATTTTAATGTACAGCTTGTAATTGCGATAAAATATAAACTAGAAGCCACATATATATCATGTTATAAAAAACACACACAAAATACAATATTTTTAGTGACGAATCCAAAGATTATTCGTTTTTCCGTTTTCAGAGCATCCTTGTCAGCGGGATTATTCTTGTTTACTGGCCGTGGACGAGGAAGGTTAAATGTAATAAAACACGAGAGAAGAGGAGGAGAAATAAATAACGTGTTATTCATGATTATCGGCAGAAATAAATTTCCAGTTAGCAATGGTGATTGTCAGAGAAGATTTGGACGGTCGTAAAAGAAAACACAAAGGCTGCTTGGAAGAAGAGAGAGAGAAAGGATGAGTAATGTGTAATAGTATGTCCGAGCACACGATCGACTTCGAAAAGCCTTCTCTTTCCAAACCAAGTCCCATCCAGTCACTCACTGAAACTCCATCTCTTGTACTCTGCCAAAGTTAATCTTTCCCCGGATCAGTACGAAAATTGGCGAGAGGGACAAACCCTTTAATTTATAATATTTCATTAAGTATCCTTAGAACAATAAAAAGACGAAACCCAAATCTATGTGGGAAGTGAGAAAAATTAATATTTTTTTCTTTAGTAACACAACAGCTTGAACACATGGTTGGCTCCACACGTGTGCTTTGACATTTCCATTTATAAAAGGCGGGAGGGTCAAAAAGTGACGTGTGTATTGTCGCAGTGTATGCTGCATTTCTATATACGTATACATCTTACATATATATGCTTTGCGTCCGTGGCTTTTCGTGCATATTACCTACACTAAATAGATACTGTTTTTATTGAAAGAAATTGTTGTACACCACAGTAAACGATTCCCCTTCAGGCGGGAGCCGCAGTGGCTGAGGGGTTAGCCTGCTCACCTCCCACCAAGGTGAACCGGGTTCACTCTCCAGCCGGGTCACTCCCGGATTTTTGCAAGTGGGAATCGTGCTGGACGATGCCGCTGGTCGGCAGGTTTTCTCGGTGATCTTCCAGTTCCCGCGCCCTTTCATTCCGGCGCTACTCCATACTAACCTGAATCACCCTCTTCGGCTCTCAAGACCTCACTGTTAAGAGTCGCCTAAATCTCTTTCCTTACTACCGCTTCACGTGGTACGATTACCAATGTATTATTTATAGCGTATATATAAGTAATTGTAATATTATATAAATAGGACCAACTGGACTAACCAAGCTAACAGACCACGCCAGAGGATTCGACCAGTCTTACGCACCAGACCAGTCAGTAAGACCGACAGATCGACAACGTCAACACCCAGAAGAAAAATGGCCACTAACATTTCACATTTCTAGGCCCAGCTTTTTTGGACCGCGCGTTCATGAGTAGGTGAAGAATTTTATTTTTATATATAGAGGTTGAAGCAAAGCGAGTAACAATATCTTATCGGATCTATGCGCTGCTGAGGAGTTCTTTAAAACACATTCTACACAGCGCGTTACATAAAGAAAAACTAAATGCATCAATAAAGGTCTGCAAATTTTTTTAAGCTAAAATAGAAAAAAAAAAAAAACTAGACATTTTTCACTTACTTGTGAGGAAATATTTTGCCAGCGAGTTCACTACTTTCGAGATGTTTCTTAGGCCGAAAATTTGCACGACTGAGCGCGGCGTAAAATATTTTTTTTTAAAGTAATGTATAATTCTGTCAAAATATTTGCTCACAAAGTTGGCATAAAACGTCTAATTAATGTTACCCTTTCTTGTTTTTCTTTTTTAAATACGGGCTTATAGAAACGTGTGAATTCAAGCCAACATGCTCAGTGTTAATTAATACACTACGACACTACGACTTCTCAACCCCTTTTCACCATCTCAGTGGTTGAATTTAAAAAATCCTTAAATAATTTTCGATATTTTGATAGGGAACTATTATAGCTAAAAGAACAACGGTTTCTCCTCGCGTTAATGAGCTACTAGTACTTCAAAACAAATCTTACCCTTTTTCACTCTCGTAGAAGTCGAATTTAAAAGAAATAATTTTCTGTACCCTAAGGGCGCATACGACTATCCCTAAATGTTCATGCATTTCACTGCTAGCAATGAAGGAGTGACCTCAAATCATCACTTACTCGCTCGTTCTCGAATGTTATTTTTAAAAAATATCATCGAAATTTCTCCTAGTCCTATACATCTTGAAGATTCCTATGGAATCGTCATATTTCGTCTGAGCGTTACGGTCGACCTGTAAAAAAAATTCATAACTCACAACTTATTTTTACCGAAAAACCTCCTGGAACATGTCATGTTAAAAAGTGCTATAAAAACATGAATTTCGAGAAAAAATTCGATATTTACACTACGGAAGCCTAAAGAAAATATGAAATTTTTATGATCTGCAAACAAATATTTTTAAGTTCAATAGTTTTTACAAGGCAGGGTGAAATGTTTTACATATTGCGCCGGTTTATAGCTACGCATCGCCGCTACAGAAAAAATGCACTTTCTTACAGACGTACTACATACTCAGCATCTGATAAAATAACGAATATGATATTTTCTTGTCAAATTAAAGATTTTTACAATTATTGAAAATAAATAATACATGAACCAATTTAAAAGTTTCAACAATGTTGTTTTGATCTATAGTAAAGTTATATCGTAATCCTGTTGAATATCAGTTTAAATTGCAACAAATTCCAGTTCACAATTTTAAGTATTTTCTGAATTAGTATGGAGGCATTAGGCCGGACAAAATGCAAAGCTGTTAATTTGCGACGAACAAGACAACTATAAACTGCCACAGTGATTACGCAATCCAATTTTTTTGTAACATGACTTGATGTCAAAAATAAATCGGCGACGGGTTAAATACAGAGAAAAAAATGAGACCTCTCAGATGAACCACCAAACAAATGCAGTCTTAATTTATTCTGCGTGACATACACAAACATTTTCATTTTACACAAGTAACAGGCCTTTTATACTCATAGTATAAGCATTATATTCTCGAGACTTCCGTATAAAAATACCAAGATATTTTATATTTGTTTTTATACGATTACTTTAATAAACATTCTTTCTTTGGCTACTGCAACGTACAAGTTGTTGGGATATTATACTGATATACAAAACACATTTTTGGTAGAGACATGATACAAATTATAGCTTAAAACTGAAAAAAATAATAACTCGTGCACACTGATATACATGCACTAGTGACTTAAAAAAATTATTTGTGATTATGATATTTTACTCAATAAAGAGCACTTATGTTTCCTGGCAACCTATCTTTTTTAGATTTTTTTTGTAGGCAAAAGGTAGTCACCTTTTTCAGCTCGAGTGTTACACCCATAAGAACAAAACTCGACGTAGTTATCAATTTCGAAGCGGAAGGCGTGCTTTTTTCCCATTACAACTGCATTATACCGCGTGGCTCAGTTGGGGACAAGATGGCGTCGCGCTACGCCTGAGCCAATCACCGCGCGCTATTGGCGGCATCCACTCGGACAATCAGTGGCCAAACACACTCTCCTATATATAGAGCTCTTTACAGTAGAGCAGGTAATAGGGACGTCCAGAAAGAGAGGCTTTGTTTACCTGAGCCTTTTCCTCCCCCCCCCCCCCCCGTCATTTCCTTTTCACCCCTCGGCTCCCGCCATTGTAGCAGCACTGCCACTCAACAGGGGAGGAAGTAAATGCATGCCCGAGTGGCACGCACGCACACACACGCACGCACACGTATTGCGCTGTTTACACTGCCGTGTGTAGGGGCACACTCTCCAAGTCCTGTGCTCGAAACCAGCCTATAGGCTGTTCACGGTTTCTTCACACTTTTCCAATCAAACTTTTGAAAAATCACACCACGTGTATACAGTGAAACTCTATTGAGACATTTTTGAAGGGACTGAAGAAATAATGTTTATTAACCAGGAAATTTTATTAAAAGGGTCGAATTACACATGTGGGTATAGACAAGGTGCAAAATTATTCAACTTATTAACCAGGAAAACTTCTTAAGAGGGTTTCACTAACATGTTTGGTTATTTCCTAAATATGACACGTATCACAAGCGTTTTATACTTGTGAGAACATAATAGTACCTTATGTTTGGTTAAACTGTATTGAATTTTTACTTTATTTTAAAATTGTGTTATTTCATTTGTAATTAACATGAATAAAAACAGGAAGAAAAAAGGTGTGTTGATAACAACGCCTAGTAAGAAATAGTTCTGATGCACAATATTGTTACACTGAGTGCGTAAGAATGCGACGCGTTGTCCTTTTGACGTGATTTTCTAGACTCGGTCAAGCTTTGTTTGCACGAGGCGGACAAACATCCTGGGAGTAGAACTTCGGCAAGAGTTTAGAAATGTTGGAAGCAACTGTGAACGGACTAAATGCCACAGGCCTACACTTACACTGAACGTCAGTAGCGGCCATATGAGACATTCGCTTTGAGACGGTAAATTTGAAGTATATCCCTTGCAAGTTGGAAAGAAGGACGTTGTCAATGGATTAATCGATTAGCAGACATCATTTAATCTTTATATTTAGTTAGGAATTTGTTGCGGTGTAATACCTACATTTATATTGTGCAATATAGGGGCGAAGTGTCCATGGAAGCAATGGAAGCATTGCTTCCCCTTTAATTTCAGTCTGTCTAATAACAATTACTCTAGTTTTTTTTTTGCAGAACTGGGCCGGTTCACCATCGAACACAAAATATTTTCTAATTGTGCGGTAAATGGTGGTTCGTGTCTCCCGACCTTCTCTGTGTGTCGTGGAAGCAATCATCTCGGTTGCTTCTAGAGTGTTGGCTTGAATTCACACGTTTAGTTCTTTACCATACGAAATTAAAAAAGACATAATCGGCAGTGGGAAACCAACTCCTGATATCAACATACATACGAAAACAAAAGAGTGTGTGCGACATTTGAATGCTAGTTTTTACGAGACAGCTTGGCTTACTGGGTGCAAGAAATTTCAGAAGTTATACTGTTGGCCATGTTTATTATTTTCCTCTGAAAAAAGTGTTTGGACGCAATCCGGGTTTAGTGATTTGAACAACTTTCATAAATAGGTTAAAAGGCATGAACTCAGTAAATCGTATTCAGTGTTGTGCATGTCACTGAAACAGTTTGGTAAAACTAGAATTGAGTTCTGTTTAAGTGACCAGTTCAGGTCAAATACTCAGAATCACAGTGAAAATGTAAAAAAGAATAGACATATTTTGGGTCGTTTGATTGATGTTACCTGTTTCTTAGCCAAGCAGGAATTAGCTTTTAGGGGACATGACGAGTCTTCAAATTCTTTAAATAAAGGAAATTTTGTTGAACTTGTTTATGCTTTTGGAGAAATGGACAGTAATTTGAAAAGCCATGTAGAAAACTCCACTGCTTTTTCTCGTCTAAGTGACATACAAAATGATTTGATTCAGTCTGTTTGCGATGTAGTGTTACAGAGTATCAGGATGCAAATCGAGAAAACCTTGTTTGTAGAAATAATATTGGATGAAACAACAGACATGAGTAAAAAATCCCAGTTAACCACTCTTTTGCGATACGTTAATTCAGAAGGGGCAGTTGAAGAACGTATTCTTGGCTTTAGTGATGTTAGTTGTGATCGGTCTGCTAGGGCCTTATCAGAGCACGTGTTTCGTGTTTTAAGTGATTAAAAATGCTTTGACAAATTAGTAGCACAAACATATGATGGTGCTGCAGTCATGGCAGGTGAAGTAAATGGACTTAAATCACTTGTAAGAGTGAAATGCAGTAAGGCCATTTTTGTAAATTGTTATGCGCATAGACTAAATTTGGTTTTATCAGATTCAGTCAGCCATATCAATCAGTGCCGAAATGTTTTTCATGACACTTCCAGGATTTGGAACTTTCTTCTCTAAGTCAACAAAGAGAACATATGTTTTAGATCAAGAAGTTAAGCGATTTCCTAGTGCCTCTCCCACTCGTTGGAATTTCAACAGTAGGCTTGTTGAAACGGTCAGTGAATACAAAGCTGAAATAGAAAACATGTTGGAACTAATGATTGAAAATGCTGACAAACGGGATAGTGAAACTCTGCTAAGTGCTCGCGGGATATTATTTATCTTACGAGATTTTGATTTCATTTTCCTATTGCATGTTTTTTCCACTATTTTCCCGATGACAAATGTACTTTTTCAAGTTTTGCAAAAGAAAACGTTTGACATTAATTTTTGCATCTTGAAAATAAACGAGTTCAAGGACTATCTCCAAAAACAGAGAGATAATTTTGATTCAATCTGGCAAAAAGTTAGTGAGCATAAAAGCGTAGCAGAGGCGCACCAAAACAAAAGATTGCGAATCCGTCATATTGATGGGGAAGATAGAAAGGCATCGTACAGAAGGCTGTACTTTGAAATTATTGACGCAATAATATCAAATTTAACGTCCAGATTTTGTGCAATAGAAAAACTCAGATTTTTAGAACTGTTGGACCCTACAAGATTCGAAACATTTAAGAATGTTTTTCCTGAAGAACGCCTTAGTTGTCTGAAAGAAATTTATGGCCGCCATTTAGATTTTCCCAGGTTGCGAAGTGAATTCACGGTTGTTTACGAAACTAATCAGTTTGCTGTTAAGAGCTTTGCAGAAATCCATCATTTTCTGAAGTCAGCTGATCTCGACGAGGTTTTTCCCCTAGTCCATACACTATGTAATCTTATTTTCACCATTCCAGTTAAGAGTTCATCAGCAGAACGATCCTTCTCCACCTTGAAACGCATTAAAACTTATTTGCGAAACTCACAAGGCGAAGGACGACTGTCTTCTCTGTCCATACTCAGTATCGAAAAACAACTTCTTAATAAGCTACTACCACAGGATAGATTTCATGATTACGTAATTGAAGTATTTGTAAAAAAACAGACGAATAGATCTGAAGTATAAATAAACAAGTAATATGCAAATAACAACATGTTCATCAACGGACTCGTTCAGTAAGTAATCTAATTTTTTTTTGTGTTCGTTTTTTTGTGTTAATTTTTTTTGTTTTGAAATAGGCGTAAGTGTATCTAGTTGACTGGGAAACAGGATGTTCGAAAACATGTGTTATATAAGCCTATGTGGTTTAGTTTTAAATCAACGCACATTTGTAAACTTATGACATCGTCAGCATGTGTGCCTTACATGGGTTAGGCAGTGTCGCAGATAAGATGTGAATGTTTTTAATGTTAGCCTGTTATTTGGTTTCGTGCTGTTCGCTAGCTTTTCCAAGACAAAAGTGTTTAACTCTATATTAATTTTGGTTTTAAAATTTTATTGGGACTTTATTAGGTGTTGTTTTATTATTAATTTAAATGACAATACACCAACTTACTTGGTGTTGAATATCATTGGCATATAATGTTCGCAAGTAAAGACTGTTGACGATAAAGTGAGCACTCTTGAAATCAACCTTAGAAAAAGTCACTTCCCCTACCTCCATATATTTTAACGGGCGCACTGACTGACATGCATCGAGTAAAGTTGGTAATGATGGAAGGAAAGTAGTTCCATATCATAACGTCGAAAAAAAAAGTGTGAGGTAACCATTTGTGATAACTTAAATTATTTCTTTTTCCTCCTGTTTTTTTAATGAATCCGAGTGTAAAATTGACCAGATTTGTAACATATTTACTTTTACAATAATTCCACAGTTTCACATGACCGACGCATGAATAAAGTGATTAGGCCCATTACAACGTTAATTTTACATAAGGCGGAAACGTACATAAAGTGTATACAAGTAGATTTCAAGCAGGGCTTTCAAAAGTACTCATTTAACCGTGAACAGCCCATAGTATACTGACGTAAGGAGAAAATCATTAAACCAAGAATTTAAATTTGTCGATATTTAACTTATGGTCGTTATTTTCAGGATTTTCACAAAATGTACCTTTTCTGTTTTGCTCAAATTGCTCCCCCTTCTTAAAATCTCACGCCTCGCCACTGGTGCAATGTTTTGGTAGAGTAGTAGAATTTGGTATGTTCTGAGGCAAGGGATTGGGGAAACGTAGCCGGAGCCGGGGAAGCCACCATGTTGTGATGTCACCCGACCGCCATCTTGGATGTCATTGACCTTTTTCCCCTGACCTATGACCCTTGACTTCCAAAAGCTCTAAAAAGCGCAAAAAAACCCCCTTGGAAAATCCCAAAACATTCAAAAAATTTCTGAAAAAAAAATCCGAAAAAATTAACTATTAAAAATTATTTTCAAATTATTAAAAAAATTATCCTCAGAAATCACCCATTTTTCCATCAAAAATGGTAGAAGCCCCCCAAATCCAATATTCCCCAATTTAAGTAATTTGAAGGGCTTCCTTAGGACCGACAGAACAGTGGCGGCCATTTTGGTTTCACAGACATAAGATATGCCAAATCGATACAAGAGATCCAGGATCTGAGTCAAACCTAACCACAAGCTATCTTAGTTCTGTCAGCTATCTTGTCCACCATATTGGGTGCAGGTGACCTTTAACCTTTGACTAAAAACCACACAGAAATTAAAACAAGACACAATAAATCCAAAAACACCAAAAAAATTAGAAAATAAATAAAAAATTTCCAAAAAATAATTATTAAATGGTTAAAAAATTTAACAAAAAAAAAACTAAACTCCCCAAGGTCTCCTCCACCACCACTCACCTAACCAACTAGTCGGCAGGCCTCCACACCCTCCCCTTTAAACAGTCAGCCATCTTGGTAGGCGACCACCATCTTCGTAAACATTACTAACCACTACTGCCATATTATATGCAGACCACCTTGACCTTAACCCCATGACCTTGAATGACCTTGAAAACAAAAACAAGAGAAAAATCTATCCGAAGATGCAGAAGCTACCCGAGACGATCCAACTTTCATGGGAGCTGCTGTCAAACTAAGCCTCTCAGCTTAACTCCCTACTGCTTAAAATGCACGAGTATGCAAGCCCTACGATATCACATTGACTTTGAACCAATCGTAGTACACCATTAATACAGTGTTCGGACTACGACCAGCCAATCGCTGAGTTGTCAACGTGATTGCAGCTGCGCAATCTCATAAAGGCATTGAGACATCACACACAGGCAGGTAGGCAGGCTTTAGATTCTAGTTCCTTGATCACATTACTATACAGTTACTTTTTAAACAGTTTCTTCCAGACAAGTTCTTCGCTCACTTATAAATCATGGTCAAACTTAAAGCAGACAACTGACTCCTGTTGTCAGACCGACCCCTCACAAGACTGACCCATTAATCCATGGACCCATTGACCCATGATGCACTGACCCATTGATTCATTACCCATTGACCCATAAGGGACCCTGATTGCCGCGTTGATTGCGATTGCGGTGCTATGTATAGTGCTGATTGCAATTGTGGTGCTAAATGCGGTGCTAAGTGCGATGCTGATTGTGACTGCGGTGTTCAGTGCGATGCTAAGTGTGGTGTGTGTGTGTGTGTGGGTTACAAAGTTAGAATAAATTCTCTCTATTTTAAAATAAAATTATATAGTCCTGCCTCTAAAAGCTGAAAGGCAAATATTTTATTTTAAAATATCTATTTATAAAAAGTTTATATCCAGGTCCCTCGGTATATTTCACAGCTTCCTGGATAATCTGTTTTCCACTTGACATAAAAGTGCCTAGAACAACAGCGGGGTCCCATCACTCTTCGCCATTGGTCGATGCCCAACATGGACTTTGTACGGAACAATGCAGCACCACGACAGGCCACCACCATGCTTCCCAATTCATCGTCGTTGCGCGAAAAGGACCCTTCGTTCGGACAGCTCTCTCATGCCGACATGCATTTTTGAACATATGTGAAAACTCGATCGCAGAATCGACAATGGCGACAACCAGTTAGCAATGATGCAGGTCGCAGCTCCGTGGTCGTCGAGGTAAAAAGGCAGCTATACGTATTCGCAATTCATCTTCGCGTTATTGGAGCACTCTGAGAAAACCCAAATATTCTTTCGTCCATGAAAACACGCGCGTACTTCCATAGCAATATGTTACTTAAATTTGCTAGTAGGCATATGCATATACAAATATAGGCATTAAAATAAATTTAATATTCCCATATTTATATGCAGAAATATATATAGTAATTTAATTTTATATATTCTTATCAGTTATATATTGTAATAACTGCATGCTTTCTTGGGCGAACAAATATTTGAGTTTTCTCTGAGTGTTCCCATACCACGAAGATTAATTGCGAATACGTAGGGATGCCTTTTGACCCCGACTATGGAGCTGCGACATGCATAATCGCTAATTGGCTGTCGCCAGTTTCTGTTCTGCGATCGAGTTTTCACATATGTTCAAAAATGCACGTCGGCATGAGAGGGCTGTCCGAACCAATGGCGAAGCGTGGTGGGACCCTTCTATAGTTCTAGGCACTTTTATTGCAAAGTGTAAATACAGTTTACCCAGAAAGCGATGGAATATAACGAGGGACCTGGATATACAGGTAGTCTCTCAATTATACCGACAAAACTTCGTGAAGTGATTCCTTGTGTAAAAATAATTAGAAAATATATAGGATACATACTACCTAAATTGGATATTAAGGGAGTTATAAGACCTCGAAAAGTGAAATTTTGAAATATATTTTTATCAATATATCGAAAATAAAGTGAAATTAAATTACAACTCTCCGATCAATGTTCTATTTTAATGGGATCTTTAACTTAAGAGCAAACTCACATTAATACCTGTACCCGTACAGGAAATAACAAGGGTGGCCACCCTATTTTTCCTGCCAACTCTTTTACAGTCAGGAGTTTCAAAATTTTGATGATGAATTACTGAGAAATATGGCCTAAGTAACAAAATTTATCCTCTTGCCGCAACGGCCCAGGACCCACCGTTTACGTGTAAAACGCACACAAAGATTCGTCTGCAGCGATTCAGTGCCTAGCACATAGGCAATACCATCTACATCCGAGTACAAAACGCTGCGTGTCCACTGCGTATACGGCTGCCTATTTGTTTTTGGGGACAGTTTGTATGTATTCCTTGTATTGTATGTTTGAATAGTATTTTTGCAAATCGTAAAATAAGTGAAATGAAATTAAAATTCTTAGACTAATGTGGTATGTGACCAGGAACGCCAACCTTAGAGCAAACCAGTATTAATATCTCCACCCGTATGAAGATAACAGGGGTGGCCACCATCTTGTTGCATACAACATTTTACTGCCAGGAATTGTGAACGTGTGATGCTTGTTTATTGAGCAGAAACACTTACCTAAAATAAATTGCCCTCTTGTTGCAACAACCTAGGACCCACGGTTTTCAAGATATCAGAACACGTGTGATGGGTAGAGACCTGCAAAATTCACGTTTTTATTTGGGGACACGTTATACTTTAAACACGCGCACCTTTGCAAAACGTCTCTCATTAGATCATACATTATCTGACATGCCCTAGGTAACCCTGTGCCAATAAATTAACACCTCACAATTGTGTGCCCCATTCACGTGCAGTTCAGTGCAGCAGCCAATGGAGGAACGTCAGCGGCTCCAGCAAAAAGAGTACTGTAAAGTTTAGCAGACGTCGAATAATAATGCGAATTTTGCATGTCTATCGTGATGGGGTGCGTGGAAATACTTGCTAGTTAGGCAACTCCAACTGTTATATTCTCTTCGCGGTTAATTAAGCACGTTTGAAATCAACCCTTGAAACATATCACTGCCACTTCCTACCTTCATATGTTAACAGGTAAATTAAGTTGCATGCACCCAGTGGCGTTGGTAATGACGAAGGTAATGTAATTTCACTTTGTAATGTTGGATTATAATTATAAAATAAACATTTGTCAATATTGGAATGATACATTTTGATATGTTATTTGTTAATAAATGAACATGTAACTATTAGAAAATGTGTAAAATATTTACTTTTATAATAATTACGCAATTTTACTTGACTGATGCTAGAATCAAGTGATTAGGTGCAGATATTAACGTTGAATTAAGTGTTTAGGTACATATTTGTGAATTTTTAAATGAATTATTTTGCTTTCTGTTTATAATGTTCACATAATAATAAATATTAATAAATATGTAAATAATTTACATTTTTATAATAATTTCACATTTTGTCTTGACCGACTCAAGAATAAAGTGATCGTGCCCATGGCAATGTTAGTGTGACATATGGCGGATGAATACACAATGCGCGTACAAGTAGATCTCAAGCAGGCCTTTCAAATGTGCCGAGTTCGTCGTGAACAGTCCGTGAAGACGAGTGAGGCGGTAAGGGGGGAGACTAAAGCATGATGTACGCACGAATTGAGAGCAGGTAATTTGCTAATTGCACCACGATTAAAGTGGCGTCGGAGCTTCAAGGATTGACGGGGGGGGGGGGGGGGGAGAAGTGACGCCAGGCGTGGAGGTCTTCTTGGAGCTGGAATGTGCGATGTGCTTCCAGAAGCTCGCAGTAATCGATTCCTTTCCTCCAACCACACTTGCCTGGTACAGTCGCAGCACCGGAACACACCGCAGTGTCCCTTCGTATGTGCTCTTCGAAAGATACGAGGAAGAATTTACAGACGAATTTCGGCAACTCCAATAATTTCTGCTGTGCATCCTCCCATAGATACCACAATCAGTAAAAGTATTTAAAAGTATTAATCTCACGTAATCAACCTATGCGAGGAGTATCATCACGCTTACAGTTCACTCTCTGTACAGTCACGCTTTTTCAAAACATCAAAAAACACCGCATGTATAACGTGTGTGTTTTTTTTTCTCGTGGTGGAGTGTATTTGAGAGATTCGGGCGGCTTGTAACCAATGATGGTGAAGCGAGGTGTGGATGCAGCGCCGGAATGAAATGGTGGGGGGAAACGGGAGATCCCCGAGAAAGCCCGCCGACCAGTGGCATCGTCCGGCACGATTCCCACATGCGAAAATCCGGGAGCGACGGCCGGGAATTGAACCCTGTTCGCCTAGGTGAGAGGCGAGTAGTTTAGCTACTACATCACAGCGGTCCCTAATTCCTCGTTAATTTATTATATCCATAAGCATTTTGTGTTACAATAAACATTAATGTATGTATTGTTTAGTTAAATAAAATCTTCACGCAAATATTCCTATGACTTAAGTATTTACGCCACAGTAAACATGAATTAAAACAAGTGAAATATGTTATGTGATGGCCACTACTTTTAAAATATTGCTATCGTGAAAAGTTTTATTAAATCATATTTAAGTACGCTATTTATAAAGTAAAACTTTCTTGCCAACTGAGTTACTTTATCAAATAGCACGATGAAAAAACATTTCACTATTCACAGTTTAAGTGATTTGTTTCCCCTTAAGCACGTTTACGTTTCGATGCATCATATTGTGGCTTGGCAAAGTTTTCCTATTATGCAGGGATTTTCAAATTACATAAATTATAAACTTATTCATTTTGAGCACTTGTATTGGTAATAAGCTTGATTTATATTTTTAGATTATCTGTATTATATTCAGATTTACGTAATGGAGGTCCTCGGATTCGTGGGATATCTTGTTTTGGTGCTTAGTGATTTAGGAATTTTGAAATGTAGGTAATTAAATATAAGTTATAGGAAGTTCACGTTAAAATGGGCACTTTTGAAAGCCCTGCTTGCATACACACTTGTGTGCACGTTGTGTGTTCTTCCACCTTATGTAACGTTAATGTTGCCATGGGTTTCGTCATTTTATTCATGCGTCGGTCGAGTCAAACTATGAAATTATTAGAACAGTTAAAATTGTACAAATCCGCTCATTTTTACACTTTGATGCATTTAAAAAAATAACAGAAAGCGAGAGAAATAATTTTAGTTATAACAAATGGTTAACTAACAGTTTTTGTTTGACGTTAATATACGGAACTACCTTCCCCTCCATCGTTACCAACTTTACTGGACACATGTCACTCATTGCGGCCGTTAAAATATATGCAGGTAAGGGCAGTGACCTTTTTCTAAGGTTGCCTTCAAAAGTGCTCACTTTATCGTGAACAGTCTTTACCGAGGTGGACAACACAGTGGCTAAAAAGTTGCAAACGTTGCTGAAAACATGTACGTCTCAGTTAGGCACGGCGGAACGAATGAATCTCAGGCGACGAAGAAGGTCGTATTTCTTTTTAAACTCAAATGATTAGACCTGTGAACCAGTCTCATGTTGCTCCCTATTCACCTTCAAAAAAACGCAAAGAGATAAATAGTTATATAGGGTTACTACTAGCATTTTCCCAGCCCTCCATGATAATCAGTGCCGTTTTCTTACGTAACAGTTTTTGTCGCGTTACATCTTATTGTGTAAATTTGTCCATTTATTTGTGGCACAAGATGTAAAGAAATACATTAGTCTGGCAAACTATTGGCAAATAAAGGCAGCAAAAACTTTCAAAACCAAGATAGTATTTATCTTTTCTTGATTCCTGTTTGCTAGCTACCAAAACGTTGTAGACTACAACGTGATGAGCGTACGTGCAAGCAAATTTGTACACTATTAAATCTTTCAGTAGCTACGGTTTACCAAAGTGTTACTTGATCTTATTACACATCAAGATATACACTAAAATCTATGTTACCGAAAATAATTGACCTCTAAAATATTTATTTTACTCTGAATTGCGAGTATGATTTTACGTATTAGTAACTCGAATTTCTCCCGGGTTAAGATCATGCTATGTTCAGAATAACTATCAAATAGCAACGATAATTAGATAGTCTACATGTATTATGTATGTTTTCAATTATATAACTATTTTGACAGTTTGCAATATCACCATAAAAAGCATAATCAATTCATGCATGATCTTAGAATAGCCTGGTCCGAAGACTAAATATGAGTTTGACGGATTTTCGTCTTCTGTCCATATCCCGAATATTGATTCAAGAACTCCTATAAGAACTGTCAAAATCACATGTTCAAACAAGACGAGGTGATACAGAGCCTAACAATGTCTAACTACAAAATCAGTTTCTTATCGACTATAGTGTCGTTTTATCGATCGCCTACAAAAAATTGAGTTAGTACGATTACATAAAGTAAAGGCAATGTTAATAAGAAGAAGTTCAATCTCATTTTCGTTGTTAATGGTCACTGCGAAATTATTTTAGTTAAATACTGTCGTCTATTTTATTTTATTAATCTGCATAGCATTAATGCGTTGTGCTGGTATAGTGATTTTAATTTTAAAGGTTGTTCACGATAAAGTGAGCACTTTAGGAATGAACCTTAGAAAAAAGTCACTGTCCCTGCATGCATATGTTTTAATGGGCGCACTGAGTGACATTCGCCCAGTAAAGTTGGTAACGATGGATGGAACGTAGTTCCATATCTTAACGTCAATTAAAAAGTGCTAGGTAACAATTTGTGACAACTTAAAATTAATTCTTCAACTTTCTGTTTTTTTTTTTTATGCATCGAAGTGTAAAATTGATCAGATTTGTAAAGTATCTACTTTCTTAATAATTTCACAGTTTCGTTTGACCGACGCATGAATAAAGTGATGGGGTTCATAGCAATGTTAATTTTACATAAGGCGGAGGAATACACAACGTGTATACAAGTAGATTTTATGCAGGGCTTTCAAAAGTGTTCATTTCACCGTGAACAGCCTATAAAAAAATTACATTTGTAACTATCACACCGTTTTGCCAGCAAAATTGCAATGAATAAGATTATGAAATATGTATTATTATAATTATTACTAGTGTGAGTTGTGCCGTACACGTACACGTTATTCAAATCGCCGCAGACTCTCGCAGGACTCGGTCGTATCCGCGGCTAGATTGCGAGACGCGGCGCGGGCCGATGCATCACGCACGAGAGGCGCCATTGTCCGGCGAAACCATTGTCTCGGCGGCGGTTCGCGCAGCTGACTGCGCCGCCGCGAGGCAGCGATCGTCCCGACGCCCACGCCAACACCACCACCGCCGTCGACGCCCACGCGCACAATGCCCTAGCGCATCGCGCTCGCACACAAACACACCTGCCCGTTCTCGATCTCGTCGCGAACGACTCCATTCTCCATTCCTGAGATGAAGCTGCAGCATCTCCACCGAACCCCTGCCCCACCCTCTCTTTTAAGGCCCGTCTTCCGCCAACTATGAAGAAGTTCTCAGTTTTGCGTCATTATCTCGGATTCGCAGTAATTACTGAAATGCACGACATCGGAGAAGTTGCATTTTTACGATTTGTTTAATATTTCTGTGCGTAATTTTTATTGTGTGCTACCTGCTTGTTGTAAAAGTCACGAAATTAATAACAATGTAAAAATAAGTTCTCGGCTATTTACAAGCAGATAACACTCAATTAGAATTATGAACAAAACAATTATACGACTCGTAAAATGAAAATTTTCTTTAGTCGTACATTGTCAGTAATTACTATGAATCTGAAATTATGACGCGAAAATGAACAATTTCGGCGAAAGGGTTGAAGCCGGACAATAAGTCCTCAGGGAAAATGTTACAGCCCCTTCTGAAAGAAAACTACCCGAAAATCAAAGAATTTGCGCACAGTTTTTTGCCTATCTTTGGGACTACATATCGGTGTGAGGAAACCTTTTTTTTTTTTTTTGTTGAAGTTCACAAAGTTGGAATACAGAGGTAACTTAAGCGACCAACATTTGAGAGACATTTTGATTATCCAACAGACAGAATTAGAACCACAGTTTGACACAATTCCGGCTTCGAAAAGAAAGTTTCATAGCTCTCACTAAGTGGACTCGACTACGGTACTCTGTATAAATGTTTTAATGCATTAACATATTTTGTGTTAAGTCTTAAATTTGTGATGAAATGTGATAATTTTGCCCCCGCTGAGATTTCGAACTTGAAATGTGGCCCTCACAAGCAATACATTTGTAAACCCCTGATCTATTTCATAAGTTGTTACGGTAAGTCTTCTTAATATCCTTCGTACAATAAACTGAAAGTTAGCCTATGAGCAATAAATATCCACGGTTCTGTTAGTTGCTGTGAATCAATAATATTGATCGAAATGTTTAAACGTGTGAGATTAGGGGCAGAATAAAACAACGAAATGAGTAGCAGAATATTGCAAAGGGCAGTTGCCTGCATAAAACGAAGATGATTTAAATTAAACGTTTCCGGTTTGTTCTAGAATTTTCGCGGGTAATATGCTCAACTTCATGCACTGTATTCAGCAGCCGAGTGGTTTAGAGCACTAAAATGACAAACGAGCGACAATTCATTGGTTGTCCACCAAGACACAAATTTTTAGAAGGCGACTCATGACTTATTAACTAACAAGTTTACTTGTATGTTCATTAATTATTGCGGAAGTGTGAAGGTTGTCCGTCTTTAGTATCTGAGAGGAGTGCGCTAAAAGAAAAATATTAATTTAACAGTTTATTCTATATCACTTAGTCGTGAAAATAGAATGGGTACAAATACCTATAGCTTTGTAGCAATTTCCGTCGTGTCACATGAATTTTTTTTCTTTTTCAACTTTGTTTCATTCGTCGCTAGGGTGCCATCGAAATACACGATTCTGGGTTTCCGTCTTTTGTTAGCCATGGATGTGTGTGTCGTCAGTAGATGCCGGTTTAGGCCATAGGCTAAAGTCGAGGTATAACATTTTTGTATTCTATGCATGTCCCCAACAGTGATTCATTCATCACCAATAAAACTGCTCAACAGTGAGAGAAATTGGTTCTGTTATGAAGTGATCAGACCTTAGCTGAACGGCCTGCCTGATCACACCTTCAAACATTGAACGAGGTCACGAGCGTGACTGCAGTAACACCTCGCGAAATACAGTTGCAGAAACCCCCTCCTCCGGCCAGTAAGCGGGTCTGAAGATATTAAACATCGCGCCTGATATAGGCCAACGTAACACCGGGAGCGGCGGCTTTTGTCGTCGGGGCAGAGGACCAAGAATACGTGGAGATGGATATGTCCGGCCGTCGTTAACCGCCTCCTAGATTCAGCCTACGGCAACATGAACAAGGTGGTGACTACCAATTAGATTAATAGCAGTGGTGTGTGGTAATAAAACTTATTATAACTAGTTAGCATCTTGGTATTTCATTTTAAGCTGCCCCGATCAATAGTCACTTAAACTGTTATTGTATAATCCTTATGTTCAACAAACCCCATCTCATACTGTTGTGCTCCTCCTAATCATAACGCATTATTTAGCTACGCTCATAGCCCCTTTCAGGTATGAATGTACGTGAAATCATATACATAACATTTCGTTTACGTTATAATTTGCAACTCAAAACATTATGGTCGCATAAAATCTAGGTTACGTGGTGTGAACAAACATCTGAAGGCATTTATTTGCATAAACAGAGTTCTGGCCTTAAGTCCTTTCCACGTCGTGTTTATAGTTTTATTGACAGAAGAATTCGCGGTTAGCGTGTGTGTAAAGGGCTTTTTAATGTCCCCTGGTTTTATACCTGAAGGCTTAGCAGGGGACGGCTTACAGACTAACTTATAACCCATCTTAAATGAGCGCCAATGCCTTACCCAGGATTCGAGCCCAGAGCCTCCCGCACCCTAAATCGGTAGCGCTCCAACCGACTGCGCCATGGGAGTTCGGCTCCGCGGTTAGCGTAGCGGGTAGAGTGCCTGCCTCTCAAGTCGAACCGGGTGCAATTCCCGGCGGGGCAGCTCCCGGATTTTCGCATGTAGGAATCGTGCCGGATGATGTCACCGGTCAGAGGGGTTTTCTCGGGGATATCCAGTCCCCCCTTGCATCTCTGCGTTTCACTATATACACCTAGCTTCGCCCTCATTGGCTCTCAAGACCTCGTTGTTAAGACCGTTAAATTGCCTAACGTTTTTTTCTGCATTTCAAAGATATTTTGCAGTTTTGCAATTAAATGTTAATAACTATTTGATAAAAATGCCAAAAAGTTTTAAAAAATAACTTACACGTATATTTTCTGATATAATTATGAGCATTTTAATCTTAAAATCTAGGCCAAATAAATTCCCAAAGTTATACGAGCACAGTGAGTTTAGATTAAGTATGTATATTAAGATTCAAGAATGCTATGAAGATATTTCTGTGAAGTGTGACATTTTGTTCGCCTGCAATTAATGTTCAGCTTCTGGTTATTTTGGATTTCAGTTTTACCGTAAAACTTAAAATAAAATTATGGCCGAACCACTGGAAAAAATTTCATGAAATTTCATCCTATTCTAGTGACATTAACAATTAATTTGAACCGTAGCCAGACATGATAATTATGCAAAATTTTAAATGTGTTTATTAATACATGTACACTTCCTGTCAGAATAAGTGAGCGACAGAAAAAAATAGTCCCCTTCGACTATCTTCGGCTTTTGACAAGATGTATCGCCTTGGCCCTTAGCCAAGCAGCATTCACAGAACTATCCGGCCAATCGTTCAGCGTGTAACCGCGCCAAGACGCTCTTTAGATTCTATTGCAGCATCATTCTGACATCGGCTTCTCCAAGTGAATATAATACATTTAGTTGGATGAAGCAACTCATCCTGCTATTTTTGAAGTTAATGCAAAAACCTCATATCTCACATAAACTCCACACTGGAAGTCCGTGTCTCGCGCGCAAACAGGTAAAAACACTTAGGAGAATAAACAACCAATTATAAAGGCGAGTTGAGCTACAGTGCTGTGCAACATAGTTTGTCCTGAGATATTTTAGCGGGATTACCTCACATGAGCTCCACACTAAACGTTCGCGAGTCGTGCAAGCAAGTAACACTTAGAAAAACGAAAACTAATCATAAAGGCGAGCTGAGCCACAGTGTTGTGCAGTAGAGCTTGTCTCGAGGTATGTACGCGACATTCGATGCTTCAAACAATGAAACATTCAACGAATGTGAAATGACTATAATTACGTATTACTGTAAAAGAGAAATGCATAATTCCTCTGTTAATAATAAAATAAACCCTTTTCTATGTGAGACGTTAAGTAGTTATAATAATTGTATTTTACTATCGATACACAGAAATGAATTTCCTGCTGTCGTACGCATTTTCGAAAACCGAATATATAAAACTTTAGCGGAATATATGCCTATATTCATCAGTAAATAAAGCCACTGAACGTTGATGAAACAATCGGCACATGTTGCAGATGTAATTATTGTATGCGCACATCAAGATTGTTACTCTTGCAACTAGCTGCTGTCTGCATGAAAAGCCACGTCCTGTTTAACCGGGCCAATTTCTACGCTGACAAATCAAATCCTTACATTGATTTCGTATTAACTACTGTAGCCGGCAGACGTCTGTACACGTTTGAGCGCGTGGCGCGTGTTAAAGGGATCAGGGAAGGGGGGGGGAGGGGGGGGGAGATTAGCACGCAGGTCTGGCCGTACTATCGGTTATTCCACAAACATCAGTTACGGCCGACTCTGGTATATATGTAAGGCAATGGCGGACGAAGGACGGTCGTTCGCAGAGGTACAAGAAATGTATCCTCAGTGTTATAAAATTGCACTTGACCGAATACTACTTAGTTTTTAATACTCGGTGCGATTTCGCGTGAATAATGTATACGTACAGTTTATCAAAGTATAACAAAACAGTAATTTCCGGCCAGAGCTTTTCTTTTGAAACCATATAAAAAGGTTTTATATCATTATTTGCACAAAGTCGCGATAATGGGTGTTTTTACTCATAATAGGCTGACCTGCAATATAAATAATGCATATCCTAGACACAGTGTTTACAAAACAACAAATAAAATAATAAAATTACAATCTACAGCATAATGTTCATCTACTTCACAAATTACACCAAATTAATCTGCGTGTAGGCATTCTTGCCGTGCTAAACGGTAGTTTATGTGAAATCGTGGTCTACATACGCCTGGGCGTTCAAATTTAAAAGCTCACGAAAATCACAGTAAACATTTGGAGTTTATATAAAAAGGTGTTAATTATCTTGTCAGTTAATACATCGTTTCTAGAATTTCGATTCACTTGAAAAATTAATGCCACCTGTACAGATGTTTTTCCGAATAATGCTAGCTTCAGCAGACGGTGTATCCAATATAAAAATATTGTTGTAGCATTTATGATACAGTTATTTGTACTAACTTAACAGACCGTAATAAATGTTTATCAATAATTTATGCCAGTAAATGTTATTCCAAATGCAATGTTCATTAAGAGGAAATGTTTTCTTGATTACGAAACAAAGAATGTGCAAATGTGTAATCCTATTTGAAAAGCATTACAAACTAAAACATTATCAGTTAAGAATGATATGCCTTTCAAATTATTAGATAAACAGATTAAAAACTAACGCTATCGTTATAGTAATAGGTAAAAGTAGTTTGTTGTTGTTGAAGTTAAGGCCACACGTATTTACTCAAGAAGTTGTAGGTTCGATTTCTAATTGTAACGTATTTATTTAAATATAGTCTATACTACTAAATAAAATAGACGTATCTGTCTGTAATTTTCGAATTTTTCACTTTTAATTATTTTTATATCATATAATTGATAACTCAGTCATATAAAATGTTAATTTTTTTCGTGTCTGTCTTTCTGTCCGAACGGATTTAACTCAAAAACCACATAACGTATTGACATCATATGTATATATATATATATATATTATATATATATATATATATATATATATATATATATATATATATATATAATAATAATAATAATAACCCCAGGATCAACTAAGCCTTCGTTTCATTGAGATATCTCAAACGGCTCCGGAAAAGACGATGATCAGGGATGTAAATATGTACCGGATTAAGATTTTCTTAGGATTACTGGAAACGAAACCATTGTTAAAAATTTTCTTTCGTTATATCTCCTTTCGTTTTTGTCCATGGGCTGCAAACCTTTCCTTCCAAAAAGCCGTAGTGGCACAGTGGCTAGAGAACTCAATATTGGGGCCGTAGCTGGTCAGTGGCTAGAGCGCCCAATAGTGGGGCCGCAGTAGCTCAGTGGCTAGAGAACCCAATAGTGAGGCCGCAGCTGATCAGGGGCTAGAACACTCAATAGTGAGGCCGCAGTAGGTCAGTGGGTAGAGAACCCAATAGTGGGGCCGCAGAAACTCAGTAGGTAAAGAACCCAATAGTGGGGCCGCAGTAGCCAAGTGGCTAGAGAACCCAATAGTGGGGCCGCAGAAGCTCAGTGGCTAGAGAACCAAATATTGGGGCCGCAGCTGATCAGGGGCTAGATGACCCAATACTGAGACCACTGTAGCTCAGTGGGTAGAAATCCCAATAGTGGGGCCGCAGAAACTCAATGGGTAGAGAACCCAATAGTGGGGCCGCGGTAGCCAAGTGGTTAGAGAACCAAATAGTGGGGACGCATCTGGTCAGGGGCTAGAGTACCTAATAGTGGGGCCACAGTAGCTCAATGGGTAGATCACCTAATAGTGGGGCCGCTGCTGGACGCGGGCTAGAGCACCAAATAGAGGGGCCGCAGTCGCTCAGTGGCTACAGCACCAAATAAGGGAGCCGCAGTAGCTCAGTGGGTAGATAACCCAATAGTGGGGCCGCAGTAGCTCAGTGGGTAGATAACCCAATAGTGGGGCCGCAGTAGCTCAGTGGCTAGAGAACCCAATAGTGGGGCTGCAGATGATCAGGGGGTATATCACCCAATAGTAGTGCCGCAGAAGCTCAGTGGCTAGAGAACCTAATATTGTAGCCGCAGCTGATCAGGGGCTAGATGACCCAATACTGAGACCACAGTAGTTCAGTGGGTAGGGATCCCAATAGTGGGGCCGCAGATGGTCAGAGGCTAGAGGGCCCAATAGTGTAGCCGCAGTTTCTCAGTTTCTAGAGAACCCAATAAAAAAAGTTGCAAGATCAATTCAAAGTCCTAAATATCATGCTAACATAAAACAAGCGCGAATCGATGGTGGGATGAAATTTAATAACTCCATTAATTCGGAAAGAAGAAATATTGTTATTTTAAACATAAAACATCGATGATATTATGGTGGGCTTTATTTTAATAACTTAAAAAATAATCATGCGAACCAAGTCGCACGGGTCAGATAGAATAAACTATAATCTTTGTATTATATTTGCGGTATAAATAAATTTATGTTTGAAGGTATGTTATATATATATATATAAATTTAGATCCTCAATTTACAAATGTGATTGAAATAAAAGTTTAACTGTAATGTTAAATATCTATATATTGCAAGCCCACTTAGTAGGCAAATTTTTTTACTACAAGAAAAGGCAAGTATTCTTTTGGTTACTAGTTTTCAAGGTTTTACTTGTAAAAGTACCATAAAATGCACATAAATTTCCTGATTTACAGCACTAATATTTTTATTCCGTTACAACTTTTTTCTCGTAGTTCTCCTGTTGGATGTGACATTTCCCAAGAAAGGTTGACTCCTACGGACAAGTATAAATCATACCCTTGCTCTACCCGGGATTCGAAACAGGAACCACTCATGCTCAACACTCAACCGACTGCGCCACAGTTGCCAGTCAATAGGTCAACCGGAACACTGTCAGTGGTTATAAGAACTTATCTTAAGTGAACCAAAAACCACTTATTTCATTGGAGATAGTTTATAAGTTACAATTTAAGTAATATATTAATTAATTGTACCACATTGTACCTATAATTCACTGCCACGTTTGTTGGTATTCGTTTGCCTATATTTGAGCTTAATTAAATGCAGAAACTGCAGGCAAAGTTTTGAACATTGTTTTAAAACATTTATAATTTAGCTCAACCTTCACACATCACTCTTTTCTTTGGAATAAAAAAATTAAAAACAGAAATGTATCCATATTCTTTTCTCAGTTCTATTTTGTGTTTTTGTCTAGCAGTGACTGTAATAAATATTCCTTTATCATTTAATAGAACATTATTATAATTTAAAATATTTTAATTCTACAATTCATTATTAGATTACATTTATTCGCTGCACCGTATTGTGATTTATGATTTCGACAAGAGACACAATTCAACAATTCTGTCATCAAAAATATCGTGCCAACAACAATGGATATGTTACGAAATTACATTCGGCATTGGCTAGAAAGATGACAGCTCTGTATGAATATGTGTTATTATTTGCATGATTTTTGGATTTTTTTTAAGAAGTAAAACTGCTCTGCTCTACAGTGTGCTCAATTTGGCTTAGTTTTATGCTGTCTCAAGCCCCTTAATATTTACAAATTTTGTGAAATAATGTTGTCTTGAGTAATGCATTCCCGTTGAGATATTTCTTACGCCGCGCCGTAAACTTTCAGATAAAATATTTATATCCTCCACTCACCCCCATTTTAATGGTGAAAGATATGATGAAAATGTGGAAAAGGAAAAAGTAATCTGTAGATGCATCAAACCACAGAAAGTATTCCATCTCCATCGTTGTTAGTTTTATCTAACATATTTTTAATTCGATACTATTTTTAATATTTGAACAGAAAAATTGGACTCAATAATAGAAAATCTAATGAATTCTATCGAACAATATATGCAGAAGGTAAAGAAATCCTCCAGCACACACTGTCACAAAAGCACTGCTACCTGTTGTCGCCAGTGAAAAGTCTCCGTGTCCGGTTTTGCATTTGCTGTTACTGAAGAAAAAATACCGAATGTTTTTATGTACACGCGAATACTGCCGGGATGCAGTCTTGCCACTCAGCTAGAGACCGGACTGTGCCGAGACGCTGTATACGGAGTAAGAGGGGACTTGTGTGCACAGAAGTTTGCCAGTACCAGTACATAAGTTTATATTGGTAGCCATTTTGGAAGACCTCAAATATAATGCTTACATAGCATTTCTCAGAAATTTTTTAACCGATTTGGTGTCAGTGAATGTAATGGGAATGCCAAAAAGTGGTACATAAGTATATTTCTAATGTAGTAACCACTAAGCACTGAATTTCGATGCTTTTATTCAAATAAAGCTACTATCGATATAATTAGTTATTAGTAGTATACAAACGCGCAATCTAAGAGGGGAGTTGGAGATGCACATAAATGAAAAAGGCGACCCCATCTTTGTTGACGCCATTGCAGGAAAAATGTCCCGTTTTTCCTGTTCCCCCCCCCCCCAAATTTCTCCATTTTCCTTTATGCCCGTGGTGGCCATCTTGGTTCCCAACCTCCTGCTCTGTGAATCCGATGCCAGGGTGTTGGGACCCTTTCACCTAGCATCTTGGTAGGTGCCGAGTCTCACGCTCTGTCATTCCTTTCGGGATCTGTCGACCTAGCATCGTAATGTGGTGCCGAATACCAGCATCAGCTTACACGCTCGCCAGACCTAAGCGCACATATAAGCATAGTTGACTGTAATTTCTGGACCACATAAGATATAACTGTCAAATTCATAACACAGGCCGCACCCCCGATGATGAGAAGGGTCGCAGGGCCAAGTATACTCCATGCCTACTTATAAGCATACTTGGCGGTAATTTCCTAACCATGTAAGATATAATTGCCAAATTAATGACATAGGCATCATCATTTATGATAGTGAGAAGAGTCGCAGGGCCAAGTATAAAATATGCCTTCTTACAAGCATAGTTGGCTGTAAATTCCAAACCACATAAGATATAGTTGCTAAATGAATAACATAGACATCATCCACGACTACAACAATGTTCGCAGAGCCAAGTATACACTTTGTTGACTTATAAGCACAGTTAGCTCTAAGTTCCAAACCACAAAGGATATAGTTGCCAAATTCATAATATAGGAATCGCCCATGATGAAAAGAAGGATCATATTGTCAAGTCTACTCTGCAACTACTTATAAGAATAGATGGCTGTAATTTCCAAACTCTGTAAGATAAGGTCACCAAATTCATAACAGAGGCATCATACATGACAACTAGAAGGACTGCAGGGCCAAGTATAATCCTATGTCAACTTATAAGCATAGGTGCCTATAATTCCCATAACATGTTTTATATAGTTTTCAAATTCAAGCACAGGCTTCACCACTGACAAGGAGAATTTTCGAAGGGCCAAGAAAACCATATGTCTACTTATAAGCCCCATGAACTGTAATTTATATAACAAGTAAGAAATAGTTTTGAAATTCAAACATTGCCCTCAACCCCGACAATGAGAAGTATCGGAAGGTCGAGTATACACTTTGTTTAATTATAAGCATAGTTGACTGTAATTTCCGAATCATATAAAATATAACTGCCAACTTCATAACACAGGCCTCACCACTGATGATGAGAAGGATCACAGGACCAAGAAGGCAGTCGATTTTATCTGTAGGAAATCTATTTCTTCATTTATTTTTGGTCCTTTGCAAATAATAATACATTTATCAGCTCTCTTGTTGGTGTCTCATAATAAATCAAAATATAATACAAGTTAATGTATTGACAAACAAAAGGGTAACTCTCTCACACAATAACATGTCTCTGTTTTACTGTTCATATTCGTGTTATTACACACCTCTGTGTTTACATGGTCATGCGACGGGAAACGAAAGTTAACAGCATCAGATTATTTGATGGTCGGTTTGGGTATTTAGTGTGCCTCTCCAATGTCACAGAGTTTTTTCTTGATTGCCCATGTATTTGTAGCCCTGAACTTCATCACGTGAGCAGTTGAGAACTTTATTGCATTTTTGGACATGCTTTTTGTCTTCTCCATTTTTAAACAGATGTCCTCTGACAACATACACATTTCGCACACCTTGGGTCCTCATTCTAATCTGGGCATGTGTACCTTCTATGCCATAGCTATATACAACTGATTTAATACACATTATTGGGTAGCGATGTCTCGCCAGAGCCAGAAGGTTCAAGGAAGTGAAACATCATTCTGTAGCGATGTATCACCACAGCCAATCGATTTAGGAGAGAGTCATAGGCCTTGTTGAGGCAGCAGGTTTATCCGCCACTGAATCAGGCCAAATGTTACGGTGTTCCAGAGAGCACTGCGAGTCGATGGGTACGACAGTTCCGGGACATGGGTGACATGACGTGTCGTGGAGGAACAGGTTCATGGAGGGTGTCGACTGCAGCCGAGGACAATCGTCTTATTACTCAGGTGCAGTTGAGTCCTTTCAGGAGCACCAGTCAGCTAAAACGTGTCATGCACTTTCCTGATAGCTCGAGTACCATTCTTAGGCGCTTGACAGCGGCGGGACTGAAATACCGGCATGCTGCAAGGAAACAAAGGCTCACTGATGAGCACAGGATTTATCGACTCGCATGTGCGGAGGAAAACATTGACTGTGACTGGTCATAGGTTGTCTTCTCAGACGAGTGTGCATTTTCCTCGACTAATTATGGCCAATGCGTGTCTTCAGACCTTGTGGGACCAACACAATCCAGAATATGTGGCCGAGTGCTCATGCTATGATCATGCTTTTGTTGCGTGTTGGCGATGGATGATTGCACGTGGGATAGGCATGTTGTACAGAACCGATGATCGAAGTCCGAGTACACGTGGCCTCAATTCTGGGCAGTATTAGCATATTCTAGAGAATATTGTGATTCCCTTGGTGCGAGTTTTGTATAACAATGGTGAGCTGTGCTTCCAGCAGGACCGTTCCCCAATACACACTTCTCAGATGGTTTAATAATGGTTCGCAAGGTAAGACCAACTAGACCTCGTAGATTGGCCACCTTACAGTACCAGCTTAAATCCAATTGAGAATGTTTGGTCAGAGATGAAGCGCACGATGGTGGAAAACTGGCCTGATCCACAGCCAGCAATTAAAGATGCTCTCTGAGAGCTAGTAGCAGAAGCCTGGGAGGAATTAGCTAGTAGCGAACACTATGCTACTTCTCTGGTCGCCTCTCTACCATAATGGCTGTGGCAGGTGGTTGAGTATGAGGGATACTGATCCTCTTATTGAGGTTACAACATCGGCCCTTTTCAGGACAAATAAACACTCGCGTAAAAAGCGTGACACAAAAAACCAATGGTGCACCACTTGGCATAATTACCACATTGACATACAAACTAAAAGTGCTAGGAGCTTTCGAACCCGAAACAGAAGGAGTCAGAACCATTCATGCGAGACCATCTTTGTTTGTTACGTGTGTTTTTCATATGGATGCAAACATATGCTTACAAATAAAATACAGTACATGATACTGTAACATTTTTAAATAAACGAAACAAAATAATATAACCAGTGGGAATGAAATTCAAGTCGAACTCCAGAAACCTAATGTTATTGTGTGAAGGGGAAATGCCATTTCTTAGTCAAGTTCGGCAACCATGCGCACATTGCGGTTACCAGACGGCTGGCAGCATGGACTGAAAATATAATATCATTCCGGTTCAAGCTAATGTCCGGCCCGCACTGATATTTATTTGCCCAATTCTGCATTTCATTCCAGGTAAATTTAAATAACATTGAACTATTTCTCAAACTGTTATTCCTTACTGCGCGATTTCACTCAGTTTGGTATTTTTAGTCTGACGAATAAAGTTCACATTTAAGTCCACGAATTGCCCTTAACTTTAAGAAAACGTGTGATTTCGTTTCCAGCTCACTGCAGAGGAAACATGAAAGAACTGTATCTATAACTACATCTCGTACTGCCTTATAATTTATAGTCCGACGTTTTAGATTCAAGGTAGACAATTCCAATACATGTTCACGGCCTACCGTGAACTAAAATTATGTTCACAGTTGCATTTCTAGTTCATTGAAGCATGAATATGAATTAACTGTATCTCGAACTATATCTCGTACTTCCTTGTGTCATTCTAGACCGACATTTATAATTCGAAGAAGAAAATTCCAATATATGTTTACTACCTGCCTTGAACTAATATAGTGTTTCACTTTTCATTTCCAGTTCAGTAAAGAGGAAACGCTAAAGAACTATATCTCGAACTGTATTTCGTACTTCTTTATTTTGTTCCATTCCTACATTTTTAATCTGAGTATCAAAGGCCAGCTAATATTTACAGAATCATAGAAATATATGATAAGTTCTGGTGCAAGATGCAGGAATTTTGATCGTGGAGTTAATTGACCACGGCTCAGATTCGATCAATTCCTCTATACAATGGCCGTGGGGGCTAAGTGGTTACACTTCTCGCCTCCCACCAAGGCAAACCGGGTTCAATACCCGGATGGGTAACTTCTGATTTTCGCTTGTTGGAATCGTGCTGGTTGGTTTTCTCTGGGATCTTCCGTGTCCCCCGCCACTGAGTTCCGACACTGCTCAATTCTCACCTCATTTCGCTCTCATCATTTCTCAAGAACTCGATGTCAAGAGCTGGCCAGATCTCTCAATTCAACTACAACGGCCATTTTTAATAGTTTTAACCTTGAAAGGTAGCCATGATTAATTCAACAAGTCGGCGACCATATGTGTTTTATGGACACAGGATTTACAGATTCGAAAAACTGTGTTTACCAGTCAATTTAACTGTTCCTATTTATTCGACAGCGTACTTACATGTAGAACATACACGATGTAGACGTGCTATATATGTTTACTGATTGTATATAATAGATTTTTCATTGCAACTATTTAGTATCAATGGAACTAATTTTTCATTTATTAGTGTGCTAACATGTGAAACAAATACGATGAGAGCATTGTGCTAACAATACCTATTGAATTATAATTTAAATTAATTTGGTTTTGTTTCGAATAGAGAAAAAACAGACAGACTAACTCACTGATATGTTCTGCCACATACAGATGCATAATGGTGTTACTAGTTGGCTACAGAACGATAAAAGGTCGCAAAGGAAAGAAACTACTGGGGGAAATGAGACAAACGATTGTTTCACCGCATTGTAAACACAAATAATACCCTGAAATTCCAAACATTCTTGTACAAAGTCGTGTAATGTAGTGATTTAGAGAATCGAAAGCTTTAGTAAAACGATCAAGATTAGACCACCTACAAAATCTGGCCGTCAGGGCAACAAAGCAAGTTGATTTATTCACTTTGAATTTATGTACTATGTAACCATTTGACCAAAATTCTCAAAAATGTTGTAACACAAAGCTGATTCCACATACACATTACATAGACACTGGAAACACACTTCAATAGAAAGAGATCCTCCGAAAGTATATTAATATGCAATCCTAATGGCACCTAGTGACAAAGTGGAGACAAGAGAAAACGAAAATGAAATTATGGATGTCTGGTGGGAAACATCTATGATGATAAAGAATGATCAAGAAAGATGCAAAAGTTAGGTCTTCTGCATTATCCGCGAATATGAAAAAACAGTTTGGAAAACAAGTAACACCAAGAACAATAAAACTATTAATGAGGAGGAGCACTGAGAAACTGGGTTTCGGAACCTAGTAGTATAGCCGAATACCGAACGTTTTACTCATGGCGGTAATGTATCTACATGTTTGTATGATATACTACATTTATATCTGAGAATTGCAATTACAAGTGTTTGTTCCTAGAGTATATAAAATATTCCCCACACAAACTTGCCTTGCAGTGGCATAAAACTGAAACTGAAATTGAACAGGAAGATGTGGCCTTGATTACATCTTTTTGTTAAGCCTTCACTTTGAGCCCAGCGCTACACTCTAAATTCGGATCAATGGTAAACCATTGATTCGCAGTGAAATCCAACCACTCGAATCAGTACAAATGGCTGCACTTAAAATCAGTGGAAAACAACTGAATGTTTCAGTGAAAAACTTTCACTTATTGAAGTAGTGACGAGAGACAATTTCACTAAGTGAATAAGTGACGGCCGAATGTAGTGGCGAATTAAATATTGATTTTATGGAATTTAGCATAAATAAATTACGTGAAATAAACATACTTAAGGATAGTTTATTATTTATATTGCGCGATTTACCGAGATTTAAAGAAGTAAGAACAATATTGGAGGTGGCCAGGATTCAACACATAAACCATTTCCATTTAGCTTTTAGGCCGTTATCTTACCATCTGTTGCCAGGTTAAGTTAAAAACAAGAGCAAAGTATAAGTCTTATAGTTCTCACCGAAATCGTGAAGATTTAAATCGTATGCCCTTACTTTTCGTATGTTGTTTTATTGGCACTGTTAGTATTGTTAAAACGGATACTATGTATGAGTGTACTCTCTTCGCCACATTATATGCAGTTTAAACCTTCAAACACAGCGCTGTGGTGATTACATATAAACGAAATGGAAGACGTAAAAACGTAATGAAAGGCTTAATGTCCATATTACAGGATAAAAGGGTGTTTTGAAAGAAGAAACACATTTTAGACAGTATTTTGTATTGCGTTTATTAGATTATTCGTTGTTATTTCACTTGATACACATTGTTAAACAGGCATTTTTAAATGTCGTTTGACGGCCATTTTTACATGCTGTTTAACTGATCCACGAGTTAAAAAACAAACCAGTAAAAAACAGTGAAAAAAATTACTTATGAATCAGTGGAAAACGTAACTGAATAAATACATGACGTGAATCTGGCATGTTTTCACTGATTCATTAGTTAGATTTACTGAAGCGACTGTTGAATCAGCCAGGTACTGCTGACTGATTGTAACAGTGACATTCTGTCTGATTCGATTTAGAGTGTATTGCAGCGTTTTGGTGGTATAGACTATTCACGGTAAAATGAGCACTTCTGAATGCTCTTCTTAAGATCTACTCGTATGCACGTTGCGTATTCTACCACATTATGTAATATTAATATTGCCATGGGTCTCATCACTTTATTCATGCGTCGGTCAAGTGAAGCACTGAAATTATTAGAAAAGTTTATATTTTACAAATATGCTCATTTTTACACTTCGATGCATTAAAAAAATAGAAAGTGAAATAAATAATTTAAATTATGAAAATTGGTTACCTAACACTTTTTATTCGATGTTAAGATATGAAATTACTTCCCTGCAAACACGGAAAATACGGGCCAGAATCGGGCCGGTAAAAGTTAGCCGACAAACTACGGCCAGTCGATACCGGCCTACTGTCTTATGCCGGAAGCGGCCCAATGGAAATATGGACTGGTGGCTGACTGTTGGCCGACAGTGTTGGACCTGCAAAGGCTGTATCTCGTTACGATGTCGGGCCTGCGACGGCTGGGTGTTATTACGATGCCGGGCATGCGATGGCTGGATGTAATTACGATGCCGGACTTGCAATGGCTGGATGTCGCTACGATGCCGGGCCTGCGATGGCTGGATGCTGCTACTATGTCGGGCCTGCGACGTCTGGGTGCTGTTACGATGCCGGGCCTGCGATTGCTGGATGGCATTACGATGCCGGGCCTGCTACAGCTGGATGTCGTTACAATGCTGGGCCTGCGACGGCTGGGTGTCGTTACAATGCCGGGCCTGCGACGACTGGATGTTGTTACGATGCCGGGCCTGCAATGGCTGGATGTCGCTACGATGGCGGGTCTGCAACAGCTGGATTTTGCTACGATTCCGGGCCTGCGACGGTTGGATGTCGCTACGATCCCGGGCCTGCGACAGTTGGGTGTTGTTACGATGCCGGGCCTGCGATGGCTGGATTTGGTTACGATGCCGGGCCTGCAGCGGAATGATGTCCACAAATAAGCAGTATAACAATGAAAAAAAACCTTAACTTTTCGATAGAAATTGTATTAATAGTAATTTCCTCTTTACATATATTCATTTCATTGACTTGTCAACACATTAAATGAAATGGGAATCCTTTGCTTGCCGAGTGCGGGATTCGAACCTAACATCCTTTAGTTGACAGTCCATATTGCTAACCTATAAACCATGGAATTAGTTGGTGATATTCTCCAGTAATTAAAAATATATCATGACACAAATTATTATAAAGTAATGTATAAATTTAATGATAATATAAGAAATACTTTTTAAACGCAGATTATTTAGAAACTATTTCTTCAGAGGCTTGCTAACAAAATAATTTTTGTTAGTTTTTGATATATCTGTCGGATGGTTGTACCAATGAAAATAATTTCAATGTCAACAAATGTCATGGGCTACCACGTGACACATATATAATCACGGAAAAAAAACATGCTAATGGTCAACACACGGTCTCAAAAAAGACATAATCCCATTAACAGCTAGCTAACATCTTGCCTATTCAAAACACTTTCCAAAAGTTTGTCGGAAAAAGACATCATATATTGTGATAAAGAACCTTGTCTCGAAAACGTTACCGGGCCAGAATAAATAAGATCTTAGTCAGCTTACCGAAAAGACAAAGATGCTGTATGGAGAATCAGCCCAGAAACATTTTTAAGGTGCTTGCAACATGTTTGCTCTGCGATATCATGCCGACATATTTTCGGTCATATCCATTTGCTATCCTAACAAATACAGAGGGCCTTTGTCTTGTTTTCTAAGGGCAAACATTCTGTCTCAAAAAAGACATCATGCCGTTAACAGCTGGCTAACATATTGCCTATTCAAAACGCTTTTCAAAAGTTTATCGGCAAAAAGACATCATATTTGTATCTTTATTGTGATAAAGAGCCTTGTCTCGGAAACCTTACCGGGCCGGAATAAATAATGTAATGGCTAGCTTACCGAATAAACAAAGAAGCTTTATGGGAATCGGCCCAGAAACGAAGCTCAGGTTTGTTGGGAAACGAAACATAAACAAATGACGTCACCATTGTTATAACATGTCATTTTAGCAGTTCTCAACATGATTCGCAAGTTTATATTTCTGATAGTTCTGTTTACAAGAAATCAATTAAATGTCGTTACTCAAAGATGGTTACTGTGCAGATGGAATTGGTTTCATATCCCAATTCACTCTTCATTGAAAATGACGTGTGATATTATTAACTGCGGCATAAAGCGTAATATCACATTATGTACGTACAGAGAACGTCATAATAAAAAAAACATAGCGTGATATATTTCACTGACTATTTAATTATTGAACTTGTTTGGATTTAATAAATGTTTGATGAGAATGTAAGAAACATTATTATTTTTTTTATCAGTGAGACAGGTTAATTTTTATCCATACTTTTTCGTTTCATAAGTTCACAAAACATCATCAAGAACACATTCGAACCTTCTTCATTTTCTTAGGGATTTGAATTTGGACAATTTCTGAATGGGGGTTTTAGGTATTTATATAACCAACCGTTTAAAGCAAAGATCATGAATATATTTTATCGAGTTACTGAGCTATTGATGAGTTTTCCAAAACTTTTTAGGCATTTGTATAGGCACCCCTTTGAAACATACAGATTAACAATATATTATCACTTTAATGCGCGATAATGGAGACGTCAATAGCATATTTGAACACTTTTCACCCACTTAATATTCAAATTTTAAAATGTTTTTATACGTTATCGTTTGAAGTTAAGATCATAGCGATATCTCATTAGGTTAATAAGATATTGAGGGATTCCCCAAAATATATTTTACCGTTTGTCACCCTCTCAGTTGTTGGATTTCAAATAATCCTGAAATCAGTTTTTTCGTATATTTATAGGGTAAACTTTGAAGTTAAAAGCACAATCATGCCTCGTCGGATTAATCAGCTATTGAGACGTCCTCAAAAACCTGCTTTACCTCTTCTCACCCTCTTAGGGGTTAAATTTTGAAAAATCCTTTCTGAGTGGGTGCCTGCATCCAGAAGGAAAGCCAACACTGCGCTTTCTAACTTTGCATCTAGCCGTTTTGTCTTTATATTGGTGAATGAGTCGGTCAGTCGGTACTTCATTGTGTACACATATATTTAAATTCAAGATTTGAGAACAAATTTCTTGTTATCGTTTTAGTTCGACGGTACAGTACATTGTTCCATCCAATGTTCACTTTTTGCCAAAACAGAACATCACTTATCCAAAGACATTTATATCAACAAAGTGTCAATATCAGGCAGCAGCCTGAAATCCTGCATGATGATATTGTGAAAAATGGAAGTTTAACTATCGTATTATACATACAATAAAGCAATTAGTTCTGATAATTAAATGAACACCATGGAAGGAGGGATATCATAAAAATGTATCATGAACAGAAATTTGCTTTTACCTTCATTTCTGGTCCAAATGTAAGTACATGCTCTATATCATCCTAATATGTGCGTCCGGTGCGAGTCCTGCCATATTATGTTGTTTTCAGTTACACAACGTATGATAAATATTTAATTTACCCGTTTAGTTATATTTGTTTTGACGATTTTAATACAGGATTCACGAACGTGGCTCTAAGTTACTAATTATATATTACTGATAATCTGTAATTTTGGTTCTGTAGCCGGCATATCTACTAGCTTTTGTGACCTTGGATTGGTTACATTTTCATCTTGAAAATTTTAAAGGAAACACTAAAGAAACAGACAATTCTACATCGAGTTCAAAGCATATCAATAAAAATAACAAAAAAGAAAAGCTTTCCCTAGCTTTACAATTACTGTTTAAATGGACATCATCTTGGAATTAGTTGTTTATTGCGCAGTCAACGAATAATTCAACAAATCCGGAACCCTGCATGGCGAAAGCTTAACTGATGACTACTTATCTGTATATTATATACTTATTCATTAAAATGTATGTAACTGTGATCTCCAAATATCGTCTGCAGGACAATGATAATTATACCCTTTGCGATTCGAAGACTTAATTTTAACGACTTGAGAAGAATTCACTTGCTGCATGTTAACCTAATTGCTACTTTGCGGCAGTGGTAACTGTGAGTAAAATTGTAGCTCTGAGAAACGTAGCGAACTGTAATATATATTGTGTATACAGTACATATTCTAAACAGCAATATCAACTATTAATCACTGTGTTTGGGTCTGAGAGACGGTAGCGAACAGCGAACGTCACTGTACTCCACGCCACCAAAACGGCAGTGTAACACTTAGATCCGCGAGGGACCCACGTAGACAGGCAAACTGCTACAACAGCCTGGCCAACTTGGCCTCCGCCATCTAACTACTGTATATGCATTGACACCTGGAGCTCTGCACACGTCGCTGCGTGTACCACCCGTAATCATGACAGCACATACTGTATGTTTCTTTACGTAGCCTGTATATTGTAAGTTATAGGGAATCGCATTCCTGACTTCGTACACTCCGCACAAAACTAAAAAATCATAAAGTGTGTCGTGAGAATTCATCATGAATATAAGTATAACTACGATTTGAACATGATTACATAATATATTGTCCCCATGCCAGAGATCAGTAAATATTTGTTGCACGGGTTGCGAAGCAAGAAGATAACTTATTACCGCGAGTTTTAGAGACGGCAATAAAAGCAACACCCCATTTTGGAGAGTGATTCCAGTAGAGATTTTTGTTACCTAAATTATCTCTCAAGTGGAGGCAAACTTCCTTCCACCAGACATTATCATTCTCATTGTTTTCTTCTGAAGCATGAAGTCAAACAGAACGTTTTAGTTTAGTATCTCAGTTTAGTATCACAAATTTTTAAGTATATTTCATTAAGATATATTCTTTAGGGAAAAACGAAAAACATCCACAAAGAATTCTGTGAAACCAAGACATGCGAGGAAAGCTAACAGGGCACGACCCTAGTTGTACGATACACTTTCTGAATCCATTTAAACATTAACAAAAAAAAACTTTATACTCAGCTTATATTTAAACCATTTATTACTTTTTACTTACGAGAAATTTATTTTCTGTCATAAACAATGTATTTAGAATATAGTGTGGTGCTGCTGTATTTAACGATTGTTTAATAATTCTAAATAAATTATTGTTTCACCTTATTTCCTTGATTAACTAGAAACATTAAATGCACTTTCACTTCCAGTCATTGTTAAGCTACTTTCCTTGATATAATGGGCTTATGTAATCATGCAAATGTCTGTCTGTGATGTACTGTATGTCCGCTCATAATAACATTCGAACCCGTGAAACATATTTCACCAAATTCGGTACACATAACTTAGTAAGGACATCCAATTTTACAATGTTCTCCCAAGCCGTTTGCTTATTTTCAAAACGGTTGCTATTTTAATACAATATGGCACTTTTTCATGTCTGGGAAATTATTTTACTAGGTAATGCCAAATCTTGTATTTTCACAGGTAATCACGTACATCTTTAATCTAGGAAGGTACGTTCTTTGGTTCGCCATTGTGGAAAATAGCACATAATGAGAACAATAAGCTTTTACATCGTATCTCGGGAACTACACAATAGATTCTTGCCACATTTTGCAGCTAACTAGTACCTTTAAGGCCTATAGTAGACCATGGTACCTTATACATTTAAGATTAATGTGGAACTTACTATATATTCAAAACGTTGCTAAATATTTCTTTTTAAATCTTATATATATTTATATCCACGCACATACATATAATACAATTCTATTATATTTTATATGAAGAACGTATCGCCTAAAAACATTAAATATGCCAAGAAATAGCCAATTTCGTTTACCATTTTGTAATATAGCGCAGCATGAGAAAAAAAATGATTGTATCGTAACTCAGAAAACAATCGACACATTCCTACCAAATTTGACAAACAAGAAGTACGCTGATATGAATTAATTGGGCCAGGCATATATTTTTTAATTGGTGGCAATATAGACTTTTGATACCTATACTGTCTCTATAAAACGATGTGACCAATTTCAACCAAACCTTGTATACTGTGAATTAAATGCGATTTAAATGTGTAAGAAACTTGTTTTCGACATGGTGACCATATACATATTTTAGGTTCACTTGGTATACAGTGTACCATACTGTTTGACCAATTTCAACCAAACTTGATGTGTTGAAAGTATCACCTACAGGTATTAAACATGCTGGTACATAGTTTCTTTTGTCCGCCATATTGTAAAGTAGTGCTAGGCAACAATATATTGTGTCAAATTTTGGGAAACAATAAACCTATTACTACCTAATTTGGCAAACAAGATTCACCACGGTGGTCAAATAAACATATATGTTTTACGTGGGTCGGTCACTTATTTTTAAAATGGCGGCCACACGAACGTTTTGATTACTTATCTATAACCACGGAACCGTGTAACCATAGAACGAAAAAACAAAGAGTGATAAAGGGGGGGGGGAGATATACAATTTTGAAATATTCCCCATGTACTAGTGAATGTTATCGGAAATTTCGGAAATTTGATCGAAATAACACAGCAAATTGAAAATAAACATTCGAATGAAATGAGGCTTTATCTGTGCTTTAAGTAAAACATGTTATACAATACGGAAGAATTACTTTCTGGGCCCATATTGGTAGGTTAAATGTTTAACATAAAAATAATAAAGGAATTATCAAATTCATCCAGCTTAACTTTCTTTTTATCGTTGATAAAGTAGGTACTTATTTGCGCAAATATATGTTTCTTAGAGTTTAATTATGTAGAATTTCTCAGCCATTAAAATATCGACACAATGAATTAAACATTTTTTTGGAGATTATTTTATTCTCTACACAATTTCCAATGCAGGACATTATATTGTAGCTGTCTCTTAAAACTGGATTAATTTCTTTAGTAGGCAACCATTTTGTATTATGAGAGACATTGTACAACTAAGATGCCCGAGGGCATCTCGCTTGTTTTCCGACAGCTTCAAGTGCCAGATTTAAAAACAAAACTTTATAAGCTAGTTCACTTAATCGTCCTAGATATGTATAATTTCTTCGCTTTATACGATAACGTTTACAAAGCACGGCCCTCTAGGAAACTGGAAAGCGGGGGTGAAGGAACTGTCTATGGCCTCCTACGATACTGTAGTCCAAACATAATGATGTGAGTTGCGGCGTTAGTTTCGCTGCTGCATGCATCTCTGATCTGAAACGTCACCCTCCTCACTCGCTTAACACAGCAGTAGAAATCGGTATATTTGATTACCATGGCTTTATTGGGCAGTCTGCATTAAAACATTTTACATAAAATGGCATTACGACATTAGACTTGGATGGAAGTAGGTCCTCTGCTTCTACATGGCGGTATTCAAGGAAGCAAGATTGTTTACCTTTCTTGCTGACTTAATGAAGCACTAAAATACAGGTAAAATAACACTAATGCGGAGCTTCACGTTTCTCTTGTCGCTTTTATAAAATAAAAGAAAAAGTTATTCCTCTGGGAATACCAGCTCGCCAAGAAAAGTGATGTGTATTTTTATAATATTTAATCACTTATAGGAGCTGTTGTGTTGTAACTGTCATATTATTCGCCCCGCACCTCTACAAACCAGGGTCACATCTGGATTTTCGTATGTAGGAAACATGGCGGGTGTTTCTGTTGGCCGATAGGTAGAGGCGGGGTACTCCCGATACTCAGTTTTCTGTCGCTGCTCCATCTCTACCTCTCTTCAGCACCATCAACGCTGAAGACCTTAGTTGTTAAGCGCCGCTTACGTCTCTCTCATGTCACTGGTGTTAACTTAAGACTGTGTTTCACCTACATACAGTATTTCATATCTAAATTGTTCAACTCAGTTCTCAATTAATGTTAATTTTGTAACAATCAATATCATATATTATTTGCAGATGCCACTTAGATATGACGTGAAATACGAGTTTTGTACGCGCCTTACGAAAGCTTCCCTATTATGCCTATTATATTTTATTTTTCCGACTGAACTGTGATTATGTTTGGAACCACGAGTCTTCGTAGAAGACTTTTTTTCTTATGAAAAATCGCAAATACTCAGCTTCGGTTAATCTTGTGGTCTGTAATACACAGACTCCAGTTCCCTTGTTAGTGTTAATACTTCCAGTCCTACAATTAAATGTTTGGTGAGAAAGTTAAAATAAATTACAAAAATTTAAATGAGAAGACATATGACATGACAAAGTATACAGAAAAAATCACAATGCACTTGCGGTGTATTACATTACTTAGTCAAACAATTTTTTTGTTAATCTAATGTATACTTGTAACTATGAATAAATACATTATTAAAAACTTTCTCAACATGTTTACACCCTAACTTTGCTTTCCGAAGATATTTTTGCAAGAACAAATAATTAAGTCGATTTTATTTCGTAAGTGAGAATTTGTTTGAGTAAATAAGCCTAGTAGACGTCTTTTTATACAAGGTATGACTAGTGCCCAGAAAAAACGAACAAGCAGTCAGGTGATGTCTCCCATTCAACCGCTTCATAGTCCGCCTGGCTCTGTGAGGTTCCCACTGCTTGCAGCTCGCACTACTGTCCGCGCCATACATCGTGGCCCATGAACTCCCTCGTCCGTCAGTAATGGGCTGGACACGGACGGGCGCTGCAGCGGGCGGAGATCACTAACGGCACGGTTATCTATACTCTTTACTAAAAGCATTTTCCAGGGTGTCCGTTGGATGATTTCACACTAAAGACTGGTTCAGTTCACATTCACGCCAAACGAAGCTGTCCAAATGTAAACAGATATTCAGCATTACCGTTTTCGTGCATGGGGGAAAGCTCGGTTTACGAATATAGGATTACGATGTAAATACATGATAAGGCACTAGAAGCTAAATATATTTTTACTTTATTGTTTGGCAATAAGAAAATGTAGCAAATATTTTATGAAATAGGCTTAATTTTAAAGTTGTCTCAGAGGTACGTTTTAAAGGAAAGACTGCACACTTGCACATAGAGACGATGATGCATGTGATGTGCGTGCCTGGGTCTTCCTCAGCGTCTCGCATTTCTGGACAAAATACGTCCTCGTAGGCGGAATGCTTAATGAGCGAGTGAAGAGATTTGGGCAGCTCTTAACACCGAGGTCTTGAGAGCCCTTGAGGGTAAAGCGAGATGAGCATGGAGCAGCGCTTGAATGTAAGCGTGGGGGGAAATGGGAGATCAGTGAGAAAACCCGCCAACCAGCGGCATCGTCCTACACGCTTCCCACATGCGAAAATCCGGGGGCGATCTGGCCGGAAATCGAACCCGGTTCGCCATGGTGGGAGGAGAGTAGTCTAACCACTACACTACCGTGGCCCCAGGAATACTTAATGTTCACTATCGGATTATAGTTATGTCTTATATGCACAATGACGTCGTAACAGAAAATGTGTACTAACACACTAAAACCAAGTGTGTTTAAGTGTATCAATATCAGCGCAACGTTTTAAACGGCTATATCTGCGTGCTCACTTTAAATAATATTTTCTCAACAGGAATAAAACAATGTAGCTGATTAAATCAATATAAAAGTATAGCCGAAAATATTACTTTGCCATGCGATGAACTGAAGATAATGCGGGCAAATTATCTCTAAACTTAAAGCACAAAAATATTTCAAAATGAGATGGCACTGCACGCTCAGTTGCAAGGATATTTGTACGAGAAAGATTGAAAGCTTTCCAAATTCCCTATAGGATTGTTTGCCCTAGTTAAGGAGCAGAAATATATAAGCTCGTTCGACCAGTTCCAGGTCAACGTTCAAGAAGCAAGCTACTGTCTGCGCCAGATGTTGTGACACTTGTATGAACGTGGATGCGGGGGGTTTGTTGAGGAGAGTTCAAACAACTATGTATGCGGCTCTGGCTTTGTATCATCCGACCTAGAAACATTAATCCACCACACACAGTTTAACTGCTGATTTCGATTTCAGTAGATGTCGGTGAATGTTTAAGAATACATAATAAGGCTATTTATAGAATTGAAAGGGAAGTAGTAAAAAGTATGAGTAGGTGTCGTGACTGCGAGGCTAAATATGTATAAGTGTTAAGGCATGCCGATCAACAAAGCAGCTGATAGGGTTGCCAACTATTCTGGCATCAGTAACAGGTTTATCTAAAGGGTTAATGAAAGTATGTTGTATAGTAGTCCATATATATCACATTGTTTCATATCAGGAGTGCTACATATGAATATGGCATTTATAGGTTCACTATGTTAAAAATTGTAGGCAACTGTGTCTACCAGAAGACATAAAATATAATGGCCAAATCGCCTTGTTCGAGGACACAAGTTGCACCTAAGTCATAAATTAGGCAGCTATAACTTCAGTGAATTGAAAACGGCATGCATCTATTCATATAAGAATGCTGAAGTATTTTGGACCATGTTGCCTTAATAGAGGTCAAAATTAGTACATATGACATATATTAAGTAGTCATAATATCAACTAATCTAAAATGGCAGCCAACAATGCTTACAATGATTATCAAAGGGCTTAGGACATAATGCATATTTTCTTCTTGGACAGGCTTTTACCTACGCCTGCTAAATTATAAATGGCCTTGAACATGTTAGAATAATTAAATATTATGGTAGTAGTCTGTAATGTAATATGCTTGCTAACTTTTATGTATTTTCTCTAGTTTTTGTTTTCACAGTCATTCAAGGTCATGGGATCACGCTTCAGGTCACCTGAATCTAATATGGTGGTAGTAGTTAGTAATGTAATATTCATGTTGACTTTTATTTATTTTTCTCGAGTTTTTGTTTTCAAGGTCATTCAAGGTCATGGGGTCCTGGTCAAGGTCACCTGTATTTTATATGGTGGCCGTAGTTAGAAATATAAGAAGCTTGTTGACTTTCGTATATTTAGTCTTGATATTCTGTTTTAAAGGAAATTCAAGGTCATGGGGTCAAGGATGAGGGTACCTATACCCAGTATGGTGGTAGTTGTGTTTAATGTATTATACTTTTATGTATTTTTTCTCGGGTTTTTGTTTTCAAGGTCATTCTAAGTCATGGGGTAAAGGTCAAGGTAGTTTGCATTCAATATGGCGGTGGTAGTCAGTAATCTATTTTGCTTGGTGACTTTTGTGTGTTTTTTTCTCGAGCATGTATTATCAAGGTCATTCAAGGTCATGGTCTGAAAGTTAAATGTCGTCTGCTTATAATATTGTGGAATTAGTAATGTATTATGCATGCTGACATTTATGTATTTTTTCTAAAGTTTTTGTTTTCAAAGTCATTCAAGGTCAAGAGGTTGAGGTCACTGTTACCTGCAACCAATATGATGTTGACCAAGATGGCGGTCGCCTACCAAATTGGTGGCCACCTATCACGATTGTCGTCTTTTGCACCTTCCAAGATGGTGGAATGGGTATGGGTGAGGGATAACCTCTGGAAAGTTAATTTTTTAAATGCATTTTAAACGATTTGTTATATTTTTTAATAATTTTTAATAATAATTAATATATTTTTAATTTTTGACGATTTTTAAATAAATTTGAATAAATCATTTTCTAATTAGTTTTTAATGGTTTTTAATAATTAATAGTACATTTTCTTAGTAAATTTTTAACGGTTTTTAATAATATTTTTATATATTTTTAAAAATAATTTTTGAATACTTTTAGTTATATGATTTTTAGAATTATTATTATTTTTTAATTTTTGAGGTTTTGTCATTTGTTTTTGGTTTTTTTTTTTTTGTACTTTTTAATTTCTGACACTGGGTCGCTGATCTTACTCATGGACACTGATCCGCCTGAGAAAACAAAAATAATTGGGGGGGGGGGGATGAGAAATGTTTAAGGTAAAAAGAAAGGGACATTTAATAGGGAAGAAAGGGAAATTTTGAGGGCAAAAAGGACAAAAGGGAAATTCCAACAAAGCGGCGGGTGGTTCCTCCGCTTCTATCACCCCTCCCTTTGAGCCAAAGTATTTTTATGTACTACTCGCAACATTACAAATTAAATTGTTATTGTTAATTTATTCCTTTTCTGACTTGCACAACTAAACATAATAAACGGAGAATAAAGGGTTAGTTATAAAGTGTTACAAATTGTTAATGAATCAATCAATATTGATAAAAAATCACTGAGAAATTACGCTTGAGTAGATCAGAATGGACATCCCTGTACAACATTTTGGAACTCTGGCTCAGTATAATTTCATTTGACTGCATGTCATATTAATAATCTTTAAAACGTACCTCCGCTCCCTCAACCCTTTACGTTAGTATAACATATACGGTTTTGGAAGTCAGATTTTGGTAGATGTGTTATAAAGAAAATTCTATTCTCTATCTCTATTCGTATATTTCTAACAGACACTGAATACAGTCTTCTGACTGTTAAACTTTCGTTTTTTGGTAAACCAATTTGGACTCAAACTTAGAAAATGCTATATTTTATCCCGCAAGGAAGGCAATTCTTAGAAGAAACATTTATTTAGTAAAAGTTTATATGTGCGAATGTTTCGTATGTAAGATAGTCCAAGATAACGCAAGTATCAAATTGGTATATATTTTGCTTATTTTGTAGTTGTGGGATTGACAACGATTTATAACAAAATATATATAGAATGTTGGCCAATCATGTTTGTAATCACAATGTGACATATTATTAAACAAATTGTGTACGCCACAGTGGCTAGCATTCGCATAACATGGCGTCGGACATTGAGAGACCAGTTGCTAGAAAGCACACTTACACATGTATTCACGAGTGAGTTAAGGGGCTGGTCAGTGTGGTATCTTCCAGCTACTAAGTGTTTCATATTGGATTACTTAGCATTACTAGCACGAATTGCCGATGGAGGCAGTTGGGTGAGAAACCACATCATGACAATACGTCGAGTTGAACTGTCCAGCTTATATGTAACGGTACTATATGCTGTTCACGCCAAAGTGAGCTCTTTACACTTTTCGTAATGGTACTATAATACACACATGGCAACTGCAAGCACTTTTATTTAACTTCAGTTCGTACATAATTGAAAACAAAAACTCAGTTACGACTTAATACGTAATCTTTATTGAGATTTGGGTAAATGCATCCATTTATTAAATGCAACAGGCATCAAGAAGTGCTCGCTTTAATGCAAATCATTTATTTAATGCGAATATTTTCTTCCGAAATATATCTAGTAGCTCGCTGCATGTGTTATATTTATGTTTTTACTTTTTTAAAGGTGAATGTTTTCAGTATTTTTAAATTACCGTAGATATTTCTAGAGACTATAATCACTTCCGCAGATGATATTGTAGTAATTTCGTCTTATAACACTTTAATAATCAATAACTATTTCCTGTAATCCAAATTTGGTTAAGACATGTCGGGTAATCATCGCGGTGCATGCAAATAGGCTTTTACTTTATGAACGGAACAAAATTGTTTTACTTTTCCGCATTATCATCACATGGAACAGGAAAACTGCCAGGAAATATTTTGAAGACAAGCTAAACTTTACACACTTATAGACGTAATCCACCTTTCCATTGGATCACAGTTAAAAAGGCTCACTCAGGAGTGTGTGAAGCTAATACAAAACTTGCAATAAAAGACGTTTGTGATCACGTGCTGTGTGTTTTGGAGTAATATTGGCCACTTACTGGAGAAGCACGCAGTGAATATTCAGTAGTTGATCGAGTATTCATTGGACTGTGAAGTCTAGACTTCAGACCGTTGATTCCGGCACATTTCATGGTCTCTAATTATCTTACATATGAAAACATTATTTTACATAATGTATAATTTAATGATTTTAGTTATTATCACTTTATGTTTTCAAAGATCTCGTGTGTGTTGGCAAGGGGATTTATAACGTAATACCTCATTTCAAATTTTAAATTATGCATGATCTGGAAGTAGTTTTTTTCCAGTGTTTCAGTGTGGTCTGTTCAAATTTATCATTCACTATTTGTTACTCAGATGTGATAAAGGCTATTTCATAACTGACGGTTTTCACCGCTAATTTACTTTAACTGCAATACATATAATGTGTTGGAATATATTCGGACTAAACTGAGCTGAAAGAAATATTATTCGTGTTTTGTATGTTTTTTCCTCTAAAGCCATGCTCCCTACAGCAGTTAGCCACCCCCCACTCCGGGGCACGCGCCTGTGACTTGGGAGGTGGCAGCCTGCCTAACATATCCGAAGTGGGACATAGAAATGTTTTCAGCTACACGAGATCACTCATTTTTTTGTGAGAAGTGTACATACATGAGAAATTCCTGTATTTTCCGTCACTGATTTTTGTAAATTTATTTTCCATGGTTTTGATACTTTTATCAATGTACCACATGATCTGATAAAACATAATTATAAAATATTATAAAAATATCGAAAATAATTTTTGGCACTTGAACACCTCTCCACTGGTAGAAAAGCAGTCCGATTTTGAACGCGGCTACTGCGCAACTCGCATAAACTCTCTATCCTATATTTTCTCTACTGTTTAGATAATCACAGTGCGTGAACCATTGCCCGATTCACCTCCTGGCATACAACAGGTACGTTAAAAAGGAATTAAAAAACTCTCTCGTGCTGAAAAGCTGAAAGGAACTGGCGCGTGGTTGAGGGACGTACCGGACGCCCACGCACACACCATGTGGTTCAAATCAATAACTCATTACATTCGAGCGACATGCCCGCCGTACCGTTCAAGCGAGGAGTAGATGCAGGAGAGTGAAACAGGAAGCCCACAGCTCTGGGGCGTTCGTGTTTTTTTTTTGGCCACTCCCTCCACGCTCGCCAAGGGAAACGAACAGTTCACGTTACACTTCCAACAGTCACGATTGGTAAAGCCTGTTCACGTTAAACTTAGCTCTTTTGAAAGCACTGCTGAAGATCTACTTGTATGCGCATTGTGTATTCTTCCGCCAGACTGTTATGGTGTAAGTAAGCTATATACATGATGTAAAAGATAAGTGTTTACAACTGTACACAACATAGTATAGGGCCTCGAGACGAGCAATTTGATGTAAGACACTTGTGGTCCAGAGGGTCGGGAAATAGCCATAAATCGCTTCACAAATGTGTGCTAAAACACGTGCAGCGCGCTGCTGTAGGCTTGGCTGTAATCGACCTGCTATTCAGCTGAAGCCGGTTTGTACAGAGGTCAAATCGGGCAAGAAATGTTTAGTAATAGCTTTTGTTTGAAACACATGTTGCATTGTCACAATACTACAGACAAGTTACAGAAATCAGGAAATAATGTATGAAAGTGAAACATGTGTTTCAAAGTAAAGCAATTACTAAACTTTTCCTGCCCGATTTGACCTCTGTACAAACTAGCTTCAACTGACCAGCAGGTCGATTAAGGCCGGGCCCACAGCTTTGCGCTGCACGTGCCTTAGTACACATTTGTCAAGCATTGTTACGGTTATTTACCGACCCTATGGACCACAACTGTCCTACATATCAAATTGCTCGTCTTGGAGCCCTCTACACTGCTGTGTACAACTGTAAACACTTATAATTTACACCCTGTATTTAACACTTGGCAGAGGCACACCCCACGCAGAGGCGACAAACGACAGTATTCAGGGCGAGGCCACGAACAGCGAGAGCTTTAGAAAACAGCATGCGGGAATACTTAAACGCCGCCAGGGCCACGAAGCGCGGTCTTCCTGCAGCAGCCGCCAACCAAGAAGGTGGGACGATGCAGGGTGACCGTGTACCGCCGTAGCCGAGATGTGAAGCCGCCTTCGGCAACAGACAAAGTCATATCAGTCCAGCGGATCATGTAGGCGTCAAAGATTTCATATAATGGCGTGGCTCAACTTAAAGTAAATTGGTAATTTAATGATAACAATTATATTGAACTCCCCCGGTTTTACGTAAAGTAACTTGTTGTAAAGAGATGTATTTAACGTATGGTAAATTACATGAGTAGTTGTATTAAACTAAATGACGTAGTGAAATGATATTGTGTCGTCTACCAATCTTGAATAACGCACCCAGAAGCTGTTTGGTAAGCCCATCAGGCTTATCAGAACAATACATAAATTAACATTGCGACGAGCCTCATCACTTTATTCCTGCATCGATCAAGTGAAAGTGGCGAATTATTTGAAAAGCAAATCTTACAAATGTGCTAACTCTTACACTTATATGCATTGGCAAAAAAAATAAAACAGGAAAGGCAGAAAATAATGCCTGTATTAACAAATATTTTACCAAACACTTTAAATTAAACGTAAAGATATGGAACTATTTTCTCCCCGTTGTTATCAACTCTACTGGCTGCATACCTGCCAATGTTACCGTGAAATTATATGCAGGTAGGAGCGGTGACATTTTTCAGTGGTTTATTTCAAATGTTCTCAAATAACTAGTCCATTTCCAAAGGGTTCCTTTTCCATGTACATTAAATGTAGGGGAAACAGCGGAACATGTATATGGAATGCATGTATTAACGTGGCTGTATGAACTTTCCTACGGATATAAGTGTTGGTCATGAACATTGTCTTTGGAAATTAAAGCTTTCTGAAGCCAAGCGTTCCCCTTAAAATTAAATAAATTTGATTAAATGTTACTTTGTGGACAAAGACTACTTTGCAAATAGAATAAATTTTAAACCCGTGTTCAAACGGCCTTCATGCTGTTATGCACCTGTAAAACAATTGTCATTCCGTATTAAGGAAGGAATCAACAGGACTATTATTGGCAATTGTCATATTTGTGGACAAGGGGCACGCAGCATTTTCGAGAAACTCGCCCTCACTGCCATATACTGTTGCATGCTGCTGTGTTGGACTTCATACTTATGTCGACAAAATGTTTAAAGAAAGTTACATTACAAAAATGCATTTTTAGGCAGATTATCTGGACTCGATTATGAAACTTGTCAGATGAACAAAATCGGCTTTGCTGAATTTCAGATTTTGTTAAGGCAAGGAAATGTATAACATATGAATAACTACATACTTGTCGCGTGTATGAGAAACTGAATTTTTCGACTGAAACAAACCTTTACCTTGGTATAGCTAAGAAAGACAATGTCGTTAATTAGGATATAATAATACTGCACATATGTCACCAGGCCGTTTGTTTACTTTCTACTCGTATCTTCTATTGATTTATGAAAGTCTCGTACTCATAACAGTTGTCGATTATAATCCATTCTCGGTTACTTCACGCATTTCTCAAGCCCTGCTTACGTTCTACTTCCAGGATATTCCTCCGCCTCGCGCAATTAAGCTAGGTAAATCTGGAAAATTACTCCAAAAGAAAAGGCACCGCATTCATTCGCATTCAGTTCTAATAATATTTTGCTTGAGAACTATTTATAATAAATGAAATATTATAATTTTTAGAAAAAATATAAATAACTTTTCAATATAACCACATAAAGTTACGTTATGTTAAAACAAGTATAAAAACGCTTGTGATACATGGCTTATTTATAAAATAATTAAACACGTCTTACATGAGGCGATTTTTCAAAGGTTTGATTCCAAAAGGACGAAGAAACCGCTAATAGACTATATAAAAGTTTATTCAAGCCTGTTCACGATAAAGTGAGCACTTTTGAAATCAACCTTAGAACAAAGTCACTGCCCGTGCCTGCATATATTTTAACGGGGACCCTGAGGGACATGCGCACTGTAAAGTTGGTAACGATGGATGGGAAGTAGTTCCGTATCTTAACGTCGAATAAAAAGTGTTTGGTAACCATTTCTGATAATTGAAATTATATCCTTCGTTTTCAGTTTTTTTTAATGCATCGAAATATTAAAGTGAGCTGATTTGTAAAATATTTACTTTTCTAATAATTTCACAGCTTCACTTGACCAACGAATGAGTAAAGTGATGAGGCCCATGGCAATGTTAATCTTACATAAGGCGGAAGAATACACAACGTGCATACAAGTAGATCTTAAGCAGGGCTTTCAAAAGTGCTCATTTTACCGTGACTAGCCTATAGAAAGTCAAACTATAATACGGTGCCAACAAAAGAAGGGGTATTTCTTTACCGTATCGTCCAGAGTCAACTCAGATGGAGCAAGTTGTTCTTAGGCGCAGGGACGTGGAAGAAATCCGCCATGACCTGCGGCAAGTACGTGTCCCAGCTTTTGCCTGGAGCGATTTTGGAGAACCCCAGGGAAACCGAAATCAGGATGTCTGGACTAGGAATTGAACCCGAATCCTCTCGGGTACAGGTCCAGTGGTTCACCACTATGCCACCTCGCTCGGCAACGAAAGAAGAGCGTGGGCAGGAGAAAGCTATGGCATCGTACATTGCGGTTCTGTAGCCATTTAGTACTGGAGCTGCGAGGGCGTATGGTCGTACCCAGCAGTGCAGACATTCAAGATCATGAGCTTGCCAGCACTTTATGATCTCTCGCCACTCATAATAAGAACATGAAGATTAATTGTAGTATTACGTAGAGGCGTAAGTTAAGAAGAAAATGATTTACAGAAAGAGTAACTAAAGTATTTAATTCCCATCTTCAGCAGTTAAAAAATTGTTACATAGAATATACGACATGAGGCCAACGGAAGAAAGGATGGCAAGGAAGGTCTAGCAGCTGAGCTCTTGACAATCGCCGACTGCCCCGATGACCTTATTCGTAGCCCATTCCACTCTTCGCGCTCCTTCACGTGTGTGAATTGATATAATGCACCGCGATTGGCTCTCGTTATGCACTAGAGACGGAGCCTGCTTGTAGTTCGTTATAATTATAAAGAAATATCCTGATGTCTCCTGGACCCACATTTTCTGGTGTTCTTTGCACATTGGTGTATAGACATTTCACTCCGGCTCGCTGTTGTAGTTTCTTAGCTTACCAAGCTCGCCTGCGGTCTCCTTCGCAGGTTGCTTTGACAGATGGTGAACGACGGCGCCGTGTATAACAATTTGCCTTCTCTTGACTCCTTCTCTACCTGGGCGTGGTTCTCATGATCTGAACGTAGAAGATTTGTACTCGCCATTTACCAAAACTGTTTAGTTTGTCTCGCCACCTGCTCCTTTATTCTTGAGGGTTATACGGAAAAAAAAGTAATAGTTCCAGGTACCAATTATATTTACTTGCAGAGTATTTGTTTACGTTGAGCAATATTAGGTGGACACAATCACACTGCTCTTGCCCAAAACATCCACATATACGTTCCTTCGAACCAAGTAATATTGTTAAAAATAATGTATCTGGCTAAACACATCTTTGGCTGTTTCGACATCATCGGGGAATAATTTGAACACGAAACCATTTCAAGATGGTGGTTGTACGTTCCGTATTATCACGGTAGAGTCAAATCACTAGCTTGTTTAGAATTAAGAAAATATTTTGTTGCCTTGAACAATTTGTAACAACAAATTCAAATGGTTTCGGTACCGTCGTTCGTTTGTTTTGCTGCGCCATTTGGGAGTAATCGTTCGAACATACAGATTTGAGAGTTTGCATAACATTTACGCGGCAATGTGGATACCAATAGTGATTTTCAGATTGGCTGGTACAACGTAATGTTGGTATGAACAAACTCCTGAATATAATTTCACGCGAAAGCAAAACGAACATGTTTATAAAGTGAACATATGTGTTTAGGGGATAAATACTAGAATAAAATATAAACACGCTGTGTTCACTGAAATGTCCGTGGTACTTTGAAGTCGGTGAGTAAAGAATCAGACTTCTGAGCCAGTGCTCTGGGCTTCAGACTCTCTAAAGTTATCTTTTTTTTCTTCTTTTTTTTTCAAATTGTACTAAACTGCATAGTATAACTCAACGAAACGCCAGCATAGCGAAAAATTGCGATTACTTTACCCAATGGTTTACGAAAACGTGTTCCCTGACTACATTTATATCTTTCAATTTCAGACATTTCCATTTGTTGCGCCTTAGCGAAAATTGCGTGTTCACATTTGGCGAGCGCTGTCCAAATGATAATATAATAACCATTTATATAACAATAACAAATAAGCCGTAACCAAATAAACACATGTACACATGAGACACCTGATAAATAAACAATAGCCATGGATGACAAGTAAACAATCACATCTCGCAGAACATAAACACAGCAAATGTCTCGAAATTGAATTTTTTTTTTTTAATGTATTGAGAAAGGTGAAACATGAACATGGCAGTATTTCTGTAAAATACATTTCAAGCGAAAGTAAACGGACAATATGTAAAATCCAAACGTTTATACTCTATATACATCGGATTCTGTTCAACAAATCCTATGTGTAATTGTATTTCAGTAGGCAGAGCATCTGACTTTTAAGCTTTAGTTTCGTGTTCGAAACTCGGTTGGGTCAACAATGGATTTTGAGTTTTACTGTATGCCATATTATGATCCAATATAACATTAGGATAACGAATATTGTTATAATAACGCCATAAAGCCACGTTAATCTTCTGTCAAATGAATTTAACATGCTTTAGCGCTTTAGAAACAATATGAAATTCCACTTTAAAAACACAAATGTTTCACTTGAGTATGGTCTGTTTGGTTAGTGGAAAGAAATATGCCTAAACGTATTATTTTGTCCCATCAACAGTATTTTAGTCGCACCATATACAAACTTACGTTTTGTTTGGCCCAAAAAAATATTTTTTACTCTAATATTATTTTCTCTGTGTACGGGCAGTACAGGCTTAGTATGACCAGAAAATTTTGCAGTCCGAGTATAGAAACGCTAACTTTATGACGATCATTCTGGGCCTCCTTTGCCCAAAAGAGATCACTTCAGTCATATCAAACTCCTTCACTGATACTCATGACATCTCTTCTATTTTATTTTCTTCGTTCATTTGGAATCACAAGCTCACAAGACCTGACCTCTACATATGGACTCACCGACCAGACGCGAGAGCTAATATTTTTTTAACTGCTTCATCCAAGTGGTTGACATAATGGCAAGTACAAAATTGCAGCCCCTTTAATTTCGTGATCTCCTGAAGCTCTGTCAACACTCCCCTATTAACGCTGCCATGATGTGCAGAACCTTCCAGTTAGTTAACGTTTGCTCTCTTAGCAGCCTCAAGGTGTCATTACTCTGGAGCCAGGCAGGTTAGTACGGGCTAAATAGGTCATTATCGTGTAGCAAGGGTTTGGAAATGATATACGTGCTACGACATCCAATGACTAGGCAGGATTCCACCGTAGCTAGTGGCTGTGATCTCATATACATTTTTATTAGAATTAATCATGTAAATTTGATTGACATTTTAAAAATTAACGCTAAAACTTCCCAGCTTTAATATCTACTGTTTCTCGCGGGTCGTACAGGATTATCTGATCCGTTGCTGGTTAACATTTTAAGAACGAAAATGTTTAAAATGTAACTGATCATTTAGGTATTTGCCTAACCTTGGAACATTCAACAAATAATCATATTGCACGTAAGGCATTGGAGAGTTTATTTTAACTTTTATATCGCGTTAATGGTAACATAGTTAAACACATATAGATATGACTACGCATGTGCGATGCAGAATAAAAAAATGTCTAAAAATCTATAGTCATTCTTGACAAATTTTCCCCCTAAAAAAGCTCGAAACGCCAAGAAGTCAATGAGTCAAATATTGTAATTGGAATAGAGATAGAGCCTTACGTCAGACGCTGACCAGGGACAGCTTATATACAGTGTTAATCTAATCTAAACTTGCATTTGAAAACGACGCAACACATTACTTTCCTGGGATTTGAACCCGAACTTCTTGGTCACAAAAGAAATGTCGCAAATGACTAGTTTCCCGGAGGTTACCCATATATCGATACGACGAAACATCTCAAACAACTTGAATCAAATCTATTTACGAATACTTATTTCAGATACTTAATTCACCTTTGACACAAATATTTTACGTGCATAGCTTTTACTGGTATTGCCACAGTATGGTTCATGAAAACAATAAAAAATCTCTCTTTTTCCTTCATAATTAATTAAAGAAAGAAGGTAAAGCGAATGATTCACATCATCCTTCGCCCCTTATCCAAAATGTTTTTATAAAGTGTATTTAATTTGATCAATGCAAAATATTTGTGCACAATGTTTGTTCATCTTCCTAACGAAGACATTGACTGTAAGATACTGACTACCTATTATGTGTATGGAAATTACACTATGTGCTTGTAGGATCAGCTAACCGATAAATTATGCTTGCTTGTAATGTTTTGTATTAAAATAGTATTTCTCATTTTTACTTTAATATAAATAAATTGTTAATGCCCTTTCGTTACGATGTTAGGATAGATCTATATTGTTCGTGCAACAATGAAAATATACGATGTAGAGTGTTTGAAGAATATTGTTAAACATTTTAACACGATAGTAAGATCGTGTAAAACTTTGATTAGTTTTGTTACTAAAACATATATTTCATAAACTAGCCAAGGGTATAAATGTGTAAAGTGGAGTGCCAACAAATTATTAAACGTTTGAGCACATCATGTTTCATACGTGATATCAAGATATTTTCTAATACTCTAAAGTAACTAAATCAAGTATCCTACTTTTTATACCGTTTATGAACCGGGTAAATCTACAAATTAGAAGGATAGATAAATCATCCACTTACTATATTGTATCATAGTAAGAAGTGTAATAAATTGTCCGGTAACATCAAACTTGATAGGTACAGGAATAAATACATCTTTCACCGAGCTATATTGACTCCCGCACTATCCCGTTGCAGTTTGATTAGATAGAAAGGGCATTTTCTACAGAGTTAATGAGACCTGAAAAAAATTACAAAATAGTTGCAAAATAGGTACATGTTTCTGTGTTTCACGATGTAGGTACTAGGATAATGACCTTGTGGAAATAGGTAGGAGTTAAGGAAAAGTTGGGCCACGGAGATGGAGTGTGAAAATATTAACGGGCTTTGCGTTTATATTCTAGATCGCGCAAAAGTAGCTGTAGATGTACAGTGAAACATGTTTAAAATCATATAATGTACGACAATATTATGAGTAAGCAGCCTCGCAGCTGATGCTGCTCATTTTAGAAACGTTATTAAAATTTATATTTCTGTACGGATACCAAGTGATTAATCCGTCAGGATACAAGCAGTTTGTACGTCTACCTTGTATGTCGACGGGGCAAGCCAAGCCAAGTGCAATAACGATTCATTACTTCCATTGCAGCGGAGCATATTTAAACAAGTTTGAGTACACTGCAGGATATTATTTCTTCCTCGCGCGTGTTTGTGTTTGCTTGCACAGGGGCAATTACCTCTTCATCTCACCATGCACGCCCAGTCATTCCAGACGGAAAGACTGTATGTGTATAATCGCTTGCGAGCAGATGAAACTTAGTTCTTTCTCAGTATGGGGACGTTCGAAACTGCATTTTGTTCAAATGCAAAGAAAACTAGGTTCCAACTACATTAAAAAGAAAAAAAAACATGAACAAATGCACCGAATTTTTTTTTTATTTTAAGGTTTTAACAATTTACAGGAATCATTACAAAGTTGCCGCATCAAAATGCACAAGTAACTTGTTTTAAATTAAGTCGCTATTCAAATATCTTCAAACTTGACAACTCCCCATGTAGTACCAGGAAAGGGTGTAATCATGAAAAAGATAAGCTTTATTTACAACTGCAAATGAATGACGATCCACCACCGATGTCGTAAAACTGTACAAAAAGTTCTCTGTAAACTTTGCAAGAAATCGCTTGAGAAGTGTACGGGATACATACAAAACTTTGTTCAAACAAAGTACTGTAACAATCTTGTAGGATTACAACAATATGTGCAATAATTCTCAAATTTTTTTCCTACAAAATCACAAGCTACTATTTGTACTTCTATAAAGTAATTAATCTCCTTGACAATACTCAGTAGTTTTCATGGTATAAAAATTATAGGCCAGCCAAGACTGCACGGAACGCATTAAATGCTTTCACACGAAACGCCTGTAAAGTTGCAACTCGCCACACCTTCCAGTTGTGCAGGACACCACTCCCTCCTCCGTAGGCGTTCTTTGCTTATTTAAAAAAAAAAGACATCTCAGTACATTTACAACACTTTTGACGGACATCCCGTCACAGGATATTACATAATTTTGATAGGTGTAACAATTATATCGTCAAGCATGTCCCAACCCAGCTACGACTTTGAAAATTCGCATTGTGGTGACGAGAGTCGAACCCGAACTTTTTACGTAAGAAGCGAGTACACCATCCTCTACACCACGGACGCACCCATACGTCGTATTCTATTATCATACATTATACGTCCTTTCAACAATTGCATCTCGTTTTAATGTGATATATTTTACCTCCACAAGTGAACAGCAATTATTTACTGAGCTCGTGGCGGAAGTATAATTAGTTTGACACTTAGTTACAAGGAGTATGTTGGTCCCACGTAAAAAAAAAAAAAAAACAATGCAACTTTGTACATACTGGAGAAAATTAATAATACCGACAGCTTCTGAATTTTTTTGAGAGTTTTTATTTTATTTATCCCTGCATTCTGTTTACTTTTGTCACTTATCATCTTTCATTCAAAGGAATCTGCACGAAACCACATGAATGTACTTGCACTTTGCAACCCACATGTTACATTTAGCTGTCTAGATAATCATTGTCGAATACAAAATATGTATTAACAATATGTCTGAACATTTCTTAAAATATTTAAAAGAAACGTACATATTTGTGGTGTTGCAGATAAAACCACACGAATCTACAAAACCTGGCCTACACTATTACACAATTAATGTTGCAAACCCATAACTTGGGGGAACATATTCTTTTCAAACCAGTCAAAATGGACTTTGTTCTATCACCCAAGGAAAGCACTAAAGTGGATTCAAGGAAGTGATGAATCATCAGCCTTTAGCACACATCATAACTTGAACTTCTGAAATGGTATCAGCAGTTTACTGAATATTAGAATATCAGTATTTCGGCAAGAATTTTTAGTACCCCAGTACAGCTGTTGCTCTTGTAAGTGTACGAATAAAAAAAAAGATTGTTTTGATACAAAATTGTTTTAGTTCTGCTTACATTATTTATTATGATGTCATACAGAAAGTCGCATTTATCTTGACACTAATTCCGTACAGGGGCTCCAAATGTAAAAGTGTTTCACTCAAAGGTTGTATAATTGGAAGGGGAAATAGTACTGCTGGGGAGTCAGCATTAGGACTATATAATTATTTATTAGTGAGATACGAGTACTAACGTCAGTTTTTTTTTAATTTTCACGGTGTATCTATTCTTCAAAAGTTAAATGAAGCTCGTCAAGGCCTATTCAAAAATGTATCACAATGTACCAGTTTAACTAACAGATCGGTAAAAACCGCCACAGACACTGGGACTCATAAGGATTCAAGAAGGCCCGTTATGTTACGCCTTGCGGCACGATTGCGCTGCATGGTACAGTACAGTATGACGTTGACGCTCGGAATTTGATGCAGATGTTATGTAAACAGTGCAAGTACCCAGAGTTGCGTACCCAATTTCACAGAGGTTGCGCTTAGAGGAAAAAATAAACATATATGACGTGACGACTATTCAGTCAGTCTTCCTAGTGCAGCCCGAAACAGTACACTGCAAGGTGAGAACTGCTGTAACGGAAATGTACCCCAACAACGAGAAGGTAGACGTGCTACTCATCTATGGAGAATGTAAGTTAGCAGATAAATGTGTCCATACTATTGTACAGTACAGTGTAGTACGTTCTAGTGAGTTGTGCTGAAACACACACACTGTTATGTTATTGCAATTATCAATAGCTTGGTTTGCTCACTCGTCGTTCATTCTGTTGAAGGTCGGCGTAATGTTAGTCAGGCGGAGCAACTCTGCAGAGAGCAATACCCTGACAAGATCCCACCGTCCAGACGGATGTTTTTCCATCTCGTTGTGAAGCTTGGTGAAACGGGCCATTTGAACCCACAGCAACGCAATTGTAGAACTCGCAGAGAAGAGGCTGTTGATGTTGCTGTTCTCGCTGCTGTAGCAGTTAATCCACACATGAGCACACGCCAACTTGAAGCCGAAATTGGCATTCCGAAAACGAGTGCACATAGTATTCTTAAGCGTCATACGTTCCATCCCTATCATATACACTTACACCAAGAATTGCACAGTAATGATTTCCAAATTGTGTAGAATTATGTAAATGGGCACAGTATCAAATTATCGCCAACACGAACTTTTTTCAGATGTTATTTTTACTGATGAAAATTTTCGTTCTCCAACTCAGATCAAGTGAATACGAGGAACACGCATTATTGGGCCGCTGAGAACCCACGCCGGCTTCAACAGGTGCACCATCAACGACAAAGAGTTGACGTCTGGTGTGGGATGGTTAACAATAACGTTATAGGGCCTTATTTCGTGAATGGTAACCGAAACGGCATGGCGTATGCCACCTTCATACAAACAATTCTTCCTGGGCTTTAAGAGGAGATAACTCTAAGGAACAGAATGATAATGTGGTATCAGCACGATTGATGTTCAGCACATAATTCCGTATATGCACCCGTGTTCTGGACTGGAAATATCCTGGTAGGTGGATTGGTCGTGGGGGACCAGTGGCCTGCTCGGTCTCCTGACCTGAACCCTCTGGACTTTTATCTTTGGAGTTACGTCAAAGGCGCTGCCTATAGAGATATTCCAACAACTCCAGAGAACATGGAGGAACGTATTGTTCTTGCGTGTAATGCTCTTCAACAGGCAACACTAGAGGAATCAGTGTTGTAATTAATTAATCGACTGAATTTGTGTATCGCAGTTAATGGTCGCCATTTTGAACATATAATGTGAATATTCTACCCCTCGCCGTATCCATATGGATAGTACCACGAATGGACAGTATAGATACAACTTTCTGTGTTGTATTTAATGTTCATGTTGTGAGACTCGCTAAGTCCTGCAACCAGGACGACACGAGAAACGCCACGTAACCAAGAAACCCACCAGTCGTATGAAACCAGCAAACAAAACTTTGAGAACAGTTTATACGCACAGTATCTCTAGAAATTGAAAACACACACAGTGTGGAAAAGTCTTTGTATTTGAAAACTATTTTCAAATAAACACAGTACAGACCATGCAAAAGCACCAATATTCACAAATATTACTTCCGTAAGATATGCTGTTACAAAAATTAATTTAACTATCCACCTCCATACTGAGTACAATTTTGTCTTTTCAATTAAGTTACTTTTATAGAGAGTACATTTCCAAGCTAGACAAAGCAAGATTTAAAAAACCGGCCCTTGCTAATTTCTAATAAATTGAATAGCCGTCTCCAATCATTTGTCTAGGCATACCAGGATAATTTCTACCAGCTACATGGGCAGGCAAGAAAGTCCATTTTTTCTACTTTTAACCTGGCCAATATGGGCCCTACCACATGTTGAATACTTAACTTAAGACGTGTATGGAAACCAGCAGCCGAGTCTCTGGGAACCAGTTGGCTACTGCGTTAATGTATAGTACAAGTTTAGGTTGGGAAACACCCCACTACTTTTGAGACAAACAGTCAATTTTTAAATTAGCCAATGGCAAGCATTGGCACCTTCCAGAAGGAGTTAATTTCCCAGAAATAATGTTCTTGTGGCGCCATCTATAACGCGCCTCAGACGCTGGTAGTGCCCAAGGCGGCAAGTAAGTGAACCGTGTTTTCTGGGCTCGCTCGTATTAACAGCAGACTTACTGCATGACGGTCTGCAACGGCTCGGGCTCCGATGAACAACACGTAAACGTACATCGTTCATCGTGTACATCACAGTTCCAGGCAAGGTAAAAGTCCTTAATGTTTATTACGTAGCACAGTAGCACACAGGTTTTCTTTGCGTATTTCCAATCCTAGGAGAAATAAACATCGCTCTTTATAGAGTCGTGCAGTGTAGGTGAGGCAAGCAGGTGGTCAAGTTAGCACACGGGAAGTCGGTTGTAGCGCTGCTCGCAGTAAGTTGGGGGCGTGGCTGGTAACTTTCCGCTGTACATGAGACTCACGGTCTCAATATTATGAAAGTGTACATCGTTCTAGATGTTTAAATGTTTCTTGACGAGCTTCATTGAACATTTGACCAATAGATACATGTTGCAATTTAATAAACTGATGTTAGTACTCATATCTCACTAATAAATAATGATTTAAGGCTGACTTCCCAGCAGAATTATTTCCCCTTTCCAGTTATACGATTTTTTGATGAAACACGTTTTTATTTGGAGCCCAAGGAACGGAGCTATTGTGATTTGTCAAGATAAATGATAGGGCATTCTGTATGTATGATATATATAAAATATATGTTCATTCTCACAATTTTTTATGTCGTTATGTTCCATTATTTCTTATCCTTATTTCTGTGCAATTTCGATAGTCTAGATAAAATAATTTAAGCTCAAATCAACTATTTGGATTTATTGTAATCTATTACCTAAAATTTAAGCCCCGAATCCGCAGTTACTACCCTTTTAACGATGATTAAAAAACCACAAAAAACTATGACATCAGTCGTATACACAATAGAATTTGCAGCAGTAATATGCTGCAATATGCAGATTCTTCGAAACGTTATACCCTCTCCGAGCAGGCAGGCTATTCTCGGAATGTTTGGAATTCCCAGAAGTGATGACTGACAAGCGGCTGTTTACAATATCTTAGTAACAACACTAACTTATTTCGTTATTCACACAAATACAATTCTTGCAGATGGAAAAACCCTCTAGATATACTAAAGATAACTTTTCAAATCAACAAAATTGTGTAATTATACAATAATTTGTCATTCCAGTTACAAAACTTTTTTATATTTCAGTTACGGTAATTTCTCAGTAGTTTTTTTAAATGTACCTTTCGTGTTATTAGATGGAAAGACACTGTCCTGGCGGGCTTTTTCAGCATGTTGAATATTGGAATTTTTTTTAATACGCAGGCAAAATTGCAGAACTTTCGGCAACGTTTTAGAACCACGATAAAAAAAAATTTTCATTGAAATTCCCAATGAATCCGCGCTAAACCCGAAATAAAAGACGAAATCGCACAATGCTTTGCAGCGCTTGAGAGCTTGTATCACAGCAGGCTATTCACGGTATAGGTTATTCACGGCAAAGTGAGCACTTTTGAAAGCTGTCTGATTTGGAACAACAGTTAAGAGATTTATTTTATTTTAGCCTTAGACGTTAACTTCAGAGTGTGGTGGAACGTACACACTGTGTTTATTACTTATATAGCAACATTAACTTAAAGACGAAGATATAGGATAAAAATTTGCTGAAAGGAAAAGGTAACTAGGCCTTAAAAGTGCTCACTTTACCTTGAACAGTCTATAATTCAGCTGCCGTATAACATCTGCGTTAGTGTGCGCGCGCCTTCACGACATAAATGGGAGTAAAAAGGGAAGAATATCATTTTATCTCTCCAGTTTACGATACCAAGTGGTAAGTTGCTTCGAGTCATCGGCTTAAAGCATTTCTGTGCGTCTCCAATATACTAGAAGTATGTGCAGTGCGCTCGTTCTCCAATAATTACTCGAAAATTTCCGGGATGACGACGTAGAACACACCAACAAACTCTCTTGTTTATAATGGAAGGTCGATCTTATTAGGACGGAACAGAAATTTGTGTAAAATGCTTATTTCTAAAGCCATTTAAGAATAATCAGAAAATGGCATTTTAATAAAGTTATCATAGAATTAGTAATTAATTTTCCAACAATGTTGAGCACTAGGACCCTTCATCAACACTTAACGTAGTTTACTGTTCAATCAGAAATGATTCACGTGCAATGATGCCTGCATAATCTTCCGAGACCTGACGAACTGCATCACTAATTCGACTGGCATACGATGCACACTCGTAACTTGGCATTTTGATCTTCATTCACGTCTAGCTTGCTTCCCTAAATTATGCCAGTCTTCTTCAAGGAATCACATGTGTGTATGAATAATTGGATTTGTCGCTTGTTAAAAACTGCACAGTAGTAACACAGTAAGAGCGACAAATTACGTTTGCCCAAGCTGTGCATTATCGAAGTAAATAGCTAAAAAAAAAACTTCATGTGTTTTGATTTTTGGACTTTAATTTGTGGCCCACCCTCTTTTAGATTCTACATGTCAATTGTCTAGGTGCTTGAAGAATTTCTAGGGCAATGATTTTCTGTCTATTTGGAAGTAGTTAAACTTTTACGCATTTATTCAGTTATTTTATATTTTGAAATTGAAATTCGAACAGGGCAGAGGAAAAACAAATACATCCACGAAAACAGATATTTCGGTCTAAATGAAAGAACTCGGTGAACCGTAAAGAAAAGACGCGAATAAAATATAAAGTTGTATAGCGAAGGAGACGGACCGAGAGTAAAAGAAAATGAAGTTAAAACCCACGTAGAAACACAACCAAACAATATGTTCGGTAGAGGGTGAAAGAAAATGTCTGCTGCAAAAGAAAAGAAAAATGTAACATCAGAGAAACACATAAACGTCAACACAATGTTCTATATATAAAAAAAAAAAACCACACACATTGTGTCAAGTTAAACGCAAAAATCGAGGAATAAAAGAATGACAAAAAAGTTTAACACAGAAGATTTATTGTCACTAAGTAATGCAAAAGCAAAACTGCAGCTGAGTTGGTAGATGAGCGTTTTATGACGTAACTATGTTAGAGCCTCTACGGCAGTCAACAGACTAAGAAATTGTTCGCAAACTTAACACACCTATAAATGTAAACAGGAACAAAGCACGAATAGAGATTTATTCCATACGTACATGTTAGCTTTCTTACATTTGCTCAGAAAATAATAAAATGCGTATGGTAAAGGCTGCTCCCGAACAAGTGAGCACTTTTGAAATAAACCTTAGAAAAAAGTCACTGCCTCTGCCTGCATACATTTTAACGAGCGCACTGAGTGGTATGCGCCTAGTAAAGTTGGTAACGATGGCTGGATAGTAGTTCCATGTCTTGACGTTGAATTAAAAGAGTTAGGTAACCATTTGTGATAAATCTAATTATTTCTTTCGCTTTCTGTTTTTTTAATGCATCGAAGTGTAAAAATTAGCAGATTCGTAAAATATATATATCATTGTAATAATTTCTCAGTTTCACTCGACCAACGCATGAATTAAGCAATGAGACATATGTCAGCGTTAATTTTACATAAGGTGGAGGAATACACAACGTGCATACAAGTAGATCTTAAACAGAGCTTTCAAAAGTGCTCACTTTACCGTAAAAAGTCCATAGTTGCCAATTTTGCATAGTAGAACCGCCTAAAATTCCTATATTTGTAGTTTGTTAAGTTGTATTATTTACGTATTATTCGTATGTTAAAAACTTCCCTTACAGTATAAGAAGTTAAGAAAAATTGTTTTGTGAAGATAAGATCTTGTATATATCGACTAGTCTAAAACTTCATATTTCTGAGACATTTTAAATGTCAAAGATTTGGGTTTACGTTAGACGGTTATGTACACAGTAATATATTTTTTTATAGTACTTGTTACAAATAATTATTTGTAAACAGTTTGCCAAAGATTATCTTGTAGCTTTAAAACCGAAATATTGTATATTTACTACAAAATATTTTAGATAACATACAAAATATTTATGTAGCTCACTATCTTCTATGCATAGTATAAAACAATGTCGCCAGGCCGCGTGTGTCCGTGTATTCGGATAAGGCTTCTAAACTACTTGATAGATTTTGATGCGGGTTTTCGCCATCATTTAGAGTATTTTTAAGGAAGGTTTAGGTGCATAATACAGTGATATTTAATGTAATAATAGTAGAGGAATGTCAATGTTTTCAAATCAAGTCGGAAAAAGCCTCTTTTCGGGTGCTTGCATACCTTAAGCTGACGAAACAATTAGAGATACACCAAATTAATGTACTACATAATAGTAGATCTCAACAATGTCTACAAAAAACGTCCGGGACAGCATATGTTTAATTTTTAAGCGTGACCCACTGTAAACATTTTTTTTTTTTTTTTTTTCCTTTTAAATAGGGGTTCACTTACGAATATGTTTTGAACAACACATTATTAATCCTATGTTAGTTAACTTAAGCATTTAGTGTACATACTTGCTGTAAATCTGAACAATCTCGTAATTGTAAATCGCACTGGAGCAAGGCCGGAGCGTGTCGCTAGTTTATAATAAACTCGAAGTCTACATCACTTGCTAGTTGGGAGTCAATATTGGTTTCACACGTTTCCCGTTAATATTTTGAGAAAAATGTATTCTACACTATTTCTTGTGTTACGAAAAAATTTATTGGCAACCACTTGCCAAAGAATCCCTTGAACAAATACAGAAATTATTTACAGAGTAAAGAGATTAAGATAGAAAGTGAGTATTTTCTTATGAAGCACCGCACCCGAGTATACAAAGTGCATAATTCATTTTTTTTAAAGTAGTACAATAATTACCTCAATTGCCAGAAATGTATGACTTATCTTCCACATGAAAGAAGTATTGCATACTCTGTAACAGAACATATTTTTTTCGAGAATTTTTTTCGAGTTTATTTTCAATTAAAATATAGCCTAATTTCCACTATAGATGCTCCTGAACGATAGTTTTACGCTTAAAATTTAATAAATATTTTTAAGTCATAAAAATTATTTAAATTATTAAGGACAAGCAAAGTATTTTTTCATTTTACAAAATATATAAATATTCTCTTTTCCCATTTATCATAAATATAACTTTTTTGGGCATATTTGGTAGCATCTACTACTTTAAAATAAGTTTTGCAAGCTGTACAGAAAGTTGCAGTGTTCCAGTGGAAACCATCTCTCCTAACTAAAGAAGACGAGAATTCATTGTATAAGTAGGCTACACACCAGGAGAAACGGATCAATGCTCAGAAATGTTACGAGTCAGATCAGAGGCTGGACTCCAGCAATCTCCAGTCTGACCTCGTGGCCACACGAGAGTGACACTGTGAAATTTTTCCTTTCGAATTGCTTCAACTAAACTTGGTCAAATAAAATTGTAAGGTTATGACGTCACCGAAATACATAATCGTCGGCACGTTTGTCTGGAAAAGTTTGATAGCTTTAGTTTCCATAAAATATTTTGTAAATTGGACCGGTTCTAAAATTTCTTTGATATTTGATGGGCTCAACCAGTCATAATCGTGCATGACAAAAAATGGCCGTTGCCGACATCACGAAACTTTAAAATGGCTGACAATTGCGGGGAAAGAAGTAAGATAATGAAGATAATTAACTTATATAGAAGCTCTTTGAGCACGAGTGCCACTTGAATAACAACAAAAATAAACTGTTATTTTAAGAACTAAGACACATTAAATTTCATTGCGCAACAAATATACCTGATAATGAAAATTTATATTTATTAAAGAACTGAAAATAAATCATAACAGTGGACTGCACGGAATCGCAACAAATACCTAACTAAGAAATAGTTTCCTAATGGAAAATTCAGACTTAGATCCTCCGAGTAAAAAGAATTTGACAATGTTAGACATTTAAAAATAAATTCAAGATTATTTGGTTCAATTTGTTGAATGGATAAGTTTGATGGTCGTATTTTGTCTTTAAATGTCATTGCCAAATATATTCGAAGGGGAAATTTTGACAGCGTGACGGGTTCTTTAACGAGTACAGCCAAAGATCACTGCGAGTGAGATGAAGTGTAAACAGATTATTCTATAACTGCTTACACGCGGAACCATCTCCAACCAAGTTCTTCCACTGCCAGCAGTTGCTCAGAACTGCACGGAGTACCTTCCAGGGAGCGTCTGCCATTTTTCGCGGCATTATATAACATAGCTACGGTTAAACATTCTTTTCTAATTTCTGTTATTTTACTATATGTTTCTGCAAAAAAAAAAAAAAAACTTTGCTTATGACATTTCTGATGAAATTCGAAACTCCATGTAATAACACACTGAATTAGAAAACTGTGGATAAAACAAAGGGGTTCAAAAATGCTTTTCAATTTCACTTGGGGTTAAGATGGTAGATATAATTTTGTCAAACTTACGGCGAAGTAATTTTAATATTAAACCAAGAAATGTGTTGCGTAACATTGAGAATACATTTGACTGGTTTTGAATGATTCTGCGTGAATGCCAATTAAAGTTTTTTTATTTTTTATTTTTTATTTATTGTTTTCAATTTAAAATTTGTCAACCTACTGAGTTGATAACTTCATAAATTTAGGCAACAAAACAAATAAGGTTTATTTTATTTTAAGTCACCAAGCTATATGCCATTCACTTCTCGACTATTCGTAGTTTACGAACACCTGTTTTCAGGTTATGTCTGACGCACTCGAATTTTGCACAGGAGTCGAAAATAACTTCCAACTACACGGATTAAAATTTACACGAAGGAAGTAAATTTTTTTTTTCGCAGACCCTCGTTCTGCGCTTTACTCGCAATGTTATAACTGCCGACTGCGTTTAGATACGCATGAAACACGACTCGTTTCTACGAGGAAACCACAATGCGAGCGTGGTTGTGACGGCAGAGAGCGGCGTGTCACGATTCCGGAATTACAATTACTTTCGCTAACAGTGGTCATTGTTTGTCCTCGACACTCCAGCGGCCAGCGGTCGCCCTCGACACACTCACACACACACACGCACACAAACGCAAGCACACGGAACAAATTTAATTTTCTCCCCCCGCTCAACCTCTCCCCGGCCAGCCGCGACACGTCCAAATACGCAATTCTCGTGTTTGCAATACACGCACTCACAATCGTCCCACACACACACACACACACACACACGCACGCGCCCGCGCCGACTCCACCCCTCTGGCCACGATTTTTGTATCGCGTGGCTTCAGGGCAAAGAGAAAAGGGAGATAGGTTAAAAATGGCCAGCGATGTATTCAATGGAGTGTATAGGGGAGGATAAGTGGGGAATGCGGAAAATGATGCCCGTTTGGTGTTCCAGAGTTGCCTATGGCGGAATGCACTCACAAAAGTCCCCCCCCCCCCCCCGTGTGTGCATTATTCATGAGGACGCGGGCACCTGGCTACAGCGGGCGAGAATAGCGAGAAAAGTGCCTTTTGAAACCCCGGGCAAATCAATTTCGACTACGCCCATTGATTCCCCAGAGCTTTACTCTGTTTTCAATGCCAGTTATATGGACAAGGGGAAAAATTATGCCTATTACGTTTGTGCTCGATGAAAAATACTCTTCTCTCTTATCCCCTCTCAGCTAAGTTACGCAATGGAGTGTGATTGAAGTGAAACACATCTATGACTATTATGTCATATAAATCTGTGACTTAAAAGTTGGGTCAAGTTGAAAGAAAATAAAACGTTAAACGTATTGTTACCGATAAGATACCTCATTTTACTTTAGCACAATAATGAAATTCCCTGGATAAAATTCTTTTCAGTATAAGGCTGTTCAAGGTAAAGTGAGAACTTTTTAAGGCCCTCCCACCAGGCATTAGCCACTAATAAATGTATTTTACTGCAGTCTCAGACATTAAATTTTGATAGTGGTGAAAGTAAACATCGTATTTATTAGTCACATGGCAATGCTAATATTAAAAAGTGGCGGGAAGATAAAAATTGGTTAAAAAGAAAAATTTGGAAGGGCCTTAAAAAGTTCTCACTTTAGCGTGAATAGCCTGTAATGCAGTTTACATAATGATATTGGTCTTTGATTCCAGATTAGATACCACAGATTTTTGGCGAGTGTTATAAGAAAGTGTACCTCTGGTTGACTCAGTGGTTACTCAAGTTTCCCACCGCTTGGTTCCCTGGTTCGATACGCCAACAAGTTGACGTCAAAGGTCTATGGCAGAGAATATTACCAGGGAAATTCTGCAGTTCCTATATGTAAGCCTTTAGCTTTGCACAACTGCTCCTGTTTTGTGTTGAGGCCTTGCGTATTCGCCCAGGACACCTCAAGGACACGATTTCAAAACAATGCTAACAATCAGTACTTTCTTTACCGAATAAAGAGAAAGAGAAAACAACAGAGGAAAAAGATTGTAGTCATTCATAGCAAAACACAGTGAAAATTAACCTGAAAAATAAACAAGGTTAATGCTACTCTACACAAATAAAAAAACCAACTTTCAATAATTGCATTTTATTCAATACTGCGTCTTATCTTTCTCATATCACACAACATACAAAATGTTAAAACTTGTGTATAGAAAATCTTAAATGCACATGGCAAACATACGTGGCATCACAAATGTACTCAATGCCTTTAACTGTGAACGTACATAAATATCTTAAATGCACGTGGCAAATATATGCGGCATCACAAATGCACTCAATGCCTTTAACTCTAAACTTACGTAAAATATTAAATGCACGTGGCAAACATACGTCGCATCACAAATGCACTCAATGCCTTTGGTACCTTTGCATCTCCTCGAGCTTTTTTTTTACCTTTTGAAAACAATATATCGAATTACACTTAAACATCAGGTACAGTGCTGAGCCATTTGTGCATATTCAAACATTTCTAAAAATTATATGCACGAATCCAAATTTTACTGCACCTCCATACAATTGCATATTTTAATTACCATGGTTTTACCACCAATAAAACCTCTGCCTATTTTTGCTACCATTACTTCATTTACACAAATTAAAATATCTCAATAAAAAACATCACTGTCACCCGACATAGGGTTTTCCTCCTGGCCAATTCAGGTGATTGTGGCCACTACAACAGGTCTGTAATATTTTAGGTTAACTTTAGGGAGATTATTTGTCACTCGCACCTGCAAATCCATTCATTATTGAAACAAAAATAAATAGGAGTAGTTTAAATTGGCCGAAACCACATTTATTTTTTTTTAAACATTCCTACCAAAATGGCAGGCTTAACAAAAGCATTACTGCCCCAATTCGATCTACCAAAATTACAGAGAACTAGCACAAGCAAACCTTTTCGTTAAAGTTAGAAAATTATCATTATATTTCAAGTAAGAAGTTGGTTCCAAGCCTTTCACGAAACACTGATTTTGTCGAAGAAAAATGAAGCTTGATTCCAATAAGTTTGAGTTGGCATAATTAAATTGCTCTATTTAAAAATCATCCTGACTGCAAAATAAATTACTAAAAACGTCAAAGTGACGTTCTTATATTCTGAAAGGTATTGAATTACGAAATAACAAATAACCAAGCTACCTGACCTGTTTCTCCATGGGCAAGCCCTCTCTCGATTCCAAGCGTCTAACCCAATTCTTGGATTTGCAGGCCATATAAATACAGAAAACGACCATCGACTGGCTATAGGGGTCACACATTCATCTACCAATAGCGAACCAAGGCGTTCTGACCACATTGTTCCTTAGAGGGCACACAATCACACATGTTATCGAACAATCTGGTAACATGAAAATACATTGGTCTCTGTGGAGAAAACAAATACCCCCTTAGACTGGTCAGAACAATACACAAATTATGGCGTCAGGTCCGAATTTTTGAACCAACCACCATATTGAAGTTTTCCTTCAGATACACTTAAAGAAGGAACACGCCTGCCATCTACCGGGCGTGCACTAAAGCTCTGCTCCTCGCCGGTACGGCTGTCCCCACACAGTGTTCCTAGAGCTGGTCGAAACAAAACATCGCTGCTCGTCGTTCGTTTGTGAATATTTTATTTTTATGTTCATGTGATACATCGGGCCGTGAATTTCACTTCAACGATGATCTTCAAGCACATGTAAGTGTTTCAAAGGTGTAATTTGTAAGTACCATCATCAATTTAAATAGATTTTAAGTATTTTTGCGTGTTATGCAGAGCCGAATAACACTCCTTCCGTTGACACAAATGCTCGTTAAGAGGTACGTGTTGCAGATAGACCAGGTTGTATCGCCGATAGAATGGGGGTTTAGGGGAAAATATAGAGACCACGTACGTATTTTTAGACGTGCGTGTCTCAGTGTCATTATCTGACTATCGAATTATTGTGATTTTCTTATTCGTGTATATCCTGGGCTGTTTTCATATTATTTATCTTATGTGAACACTGCAGGTTTTACTGTAGTAGCAAAATATCTACACGTAACTGCGTAGCAATTATAATGTATTTTGCTACATTTGTGGAAATTATATATTGTCAAAGCAAAGAACAGAAGAAATGCATAAGACTTTTTGAAGAAAGAATACTATATTTAATTTGAAGAGAAACTTTGAGATTAAGACAAATGGTGGGTGCCAAAACGACAAGATTGCCAAATATGCTATTATTACTTTGAGAAGTTACGGTTTTGGACAAAACGAATTCAAAACTCGCATGCATTCTACAATTTCTATGGCACGGAAGGAGGAAAGAAACCAACTTGATAATTGTTACTTTTGACTAGTTTATGTTCAAGCGTGCAATATATAGAACAAGAAACAAATTGTGTAACCAAATATTCTTTCAGCCATTAGACCGGTATGGAGAGTTCCATGTGAAGACCTGCCTGCGACTTTTCAGTCAACTGTATCAGAGAACACAATAAAATGCTACGTTGAAGGGGATAAAATCTCTCAAGATAATAGTGACGGTGATGATTTCCACAATTGTACTCTCACAACTAACTAAATAAAACCTGCCTATCTGCTTGGATCCCGTATTAAAAGTAAGAACATTCTCACTCAAGGAAGGTAAATCTAGAGCACAGTAGCTTTGCAAACATGGATAAAAGTAATAAATGGTTTGAAGGGCAAGCACCTAAATGAGTTGTAGTTGCCACTGTCACGAAAGCTCACGGGCCTTCATTTTACCTGTTACATTTGAAGAAAAAAATATACATCTCGAATTTGTACTTAAATAAAAACTATCAAGAGAACAACAGATTTGACTCTGCATGATGCACTATAGTCAAGATACGAAATTTAATAGATGTATTTCATTCCTATGGGCTTTATATCACTTAATATGTGATTAAGGGAGGGGAAATCGGTTTTTGACTCTTACGTGAATCTCTACGGCATTTCCACCACCTTATCAACACGAGGCTCCCGAATTATGTGTTATTGATTCACTTCAAGCGGTTACGTTTTGCTATTTAAAATGCCTTCAAACATATTGTTTTAATCGTACCTGTACAAGGAGTAACCTAGCATCTTTCGTATAAAAAAAGACTTTCACAATTTAAAGGCGAATGTTAAGTTGTATTCTACACAGCTTGCAGTCGAAAAAAATTAATTTTACATGCCTCAAGTTTTACAGTTATTATAAATCACACTAGTTTAATATATTATGTCAGTGTAATTCCAAACGATAATCTTATCATTAATAAAAGTAAAAATTCAAATAGGAAATTCTTTTGACTGCATTAGTTTGAAGGTAATGAAAAATAAGTCCAATAGCCATAAAGTAAAGTCTCACTGAGCAAGAGAAAGTATAACGAGAGTAATACACTGTTCAGCAAGGTAAAGGCTGTTCACAATAAAGTGAGCACTTTTGAAATCAGCCTTAGAAAAAAGGCACTGCCCCTACCTGCCGTATATTGTAACGAGCGCCCTGAATGACATGCGTCCAGTAAAGTTGGTAACGATGGAGGGGCGGACCATATCCTAACATATAATATAAAGTGTTAGGTAACCATTTCTGATCAATTAAATTATTTCTTTCACTTTATGTTTTTTATATTCATCAAAGTGTAAAAATGAACAGATATGTCAAGTAATTACTTTTCTAACAATTTCACAGTTTCACTTGACCGACGCATGAATAAAGTGATTTGGCCCATGTCAATGTTAATCTTATATTAGTTGGAAGAATACACCACATCCATAAAAGTAAATCTTAAGCAGGGCTTCCAAAATTGCTCATTTTACCGTGAATACCTTATAAGAACGTGTACGAAGTGGCTAAAGGATCAAATAGAGGTCAAAAGTCAAAATGATCAAATTTTTAACTTTAATAGAAACAATCACAATTCCTTCAAAATTACACAGATTTAAATTCTGGAACCAGTTCTGAATTCCTCTAAGCAAGACCTTCCAAATGAGTGGCCAACATGAGCCATTTCATACGAACGGTTTGAAACTTAGCCACCAGGGGTCACCATTGCAAACATTTAAACGGCGTGTCGCAGATCCCTAAAGTTGTATCTCATTCTAAAGCTCTTTACGAAAGGAATTCAAAATAATATTTGAATTTGCATTTTTTTAAAGAAGTTATTTAATAAAGTGACTTTTCAAACTTTCTTTGTGTCCATATTGCTTACGGAATGTTTACACAGAAGCATATCAGTTAATTCTCCTGTCGTGTTCCAAAAATATAACTCGTGTGTCGCAAGGATTCGTCCATTGTTTTACAATAGCGAATTTTCACACTTTACACTGTGGTTGCCTTCTTGACATGTTGTAGGTTTGATTCGTTTCAGATAACAATGACAAGAATTAATAAAATCGGTGGGTCATCAGAGTATTGTTAGAATCGTGCATCATATACACATAAACTGTTCATTTTAAAAGTTTAATGTTCACTTCCCCCAAGCTCTTGGTGGTCTTCTTTTCGATATAAGAAGTCGATAGTTTTCACATTTAAGTGCACTTCAGTCCGTTAGTAATACATGAACAAAATTGTATTTTACACGAACGCTTGCAATCACACGCCATCAAGTCTATCACTGCATCAGGAGCCGGAAGTTTACGCATCAATTGAATTGAAACTTTGTTACTATGAACAACCCATCCAAATTCCTTTGGGTTTGGTATTTCAGGTTCACTTTCCATACTGACTCTCCAAATGCAGGCTTGGTAGTTTGCACGCAGTGTATGCATAAGAAGACAATCCAGACATGGTGGGAGTTGACCGGATTCATGTCCCCCATTGTTTTGCTCAGAAGACTCGGTACCACAGCTCATTGACGGAGTCTGTTGGAGAAAATAACACATACATTCGACATGTTTATAGCTCTATCTTCTCAAATAACTGCTCAGGGACCTTTCATGATTTTCCTACTTCAGTAACTGCAGTTTGGAAGCTATCATATAATCTTCTTTAAAGCAGTCAGTTTTCCGCGACCAGCGAAAGCTCTCGCTGAGTCACATCCCGTGAAAGCACGAAGACCAATCAAAGCTTCAGAAACACTGCTTCGCGAAGTGGTTGAACATTTTGAAACATCAATATATCTGACATGGTTCTGAGTGTCACACTTGAAGTACAAGTTACAGGGAATAAGATGTGCAAAATCTAAGCTCAGTATGAGTACACCTGTATCTTCACAACATAACCACTACTGATGTGTCTCCCGAATAAGAAGCATATAAGGCATGAAACAAGATTCAAATATAGGGACCCATTCTAGGGGCATCATCTTACTTTTGTGCAACTGTCAAAAAGTATCTTATCTTGTAGTGAATTTCTGTAGGTAGTACAATCTAAATCTGAATCAGTGAGAATTTCACCTCTTTAATCGGTCACCAGTACCTGACTAATTCAACAGTCACTTCGCTGAATTTGACTGATGACTCAGTTTAAAAAAAAAGCCAGATTTCCTTCACTTATTGATTCAGTGACATTTTGCACTCTTTCATCAGTCATATTTTTTACGATTTTTTACAGGTTTATTTTTTATTTGCGGATTAGTTAAATAGCGTCTAAAATGGACGTCAAAAACTGTTTCAAAATGGCCGTTAAAAAACTTGTATCAAGTGAAATAACAATTAATAAACTAATAAAACCAATAAAAAATACTTTCTGAAATGTGTTTAGTTTTTCCAGACATCATTTTACAATGTAATATGAACATTCAGCCTTTCATTCCGTTTTTACGTCTTTCATTTCCTTAACATGTACTCATCACAGCGCTCTGTTTGACGGTTTGAACTGCATATAATGTACTGAAGAGAGTGCACTCATATATACTATTTGTTTTAACAATCCTAACTGCACCAATTAAACCAAAAACGAAAAGTAAGGTCATACAATGTAAATCTTCACGATTGTGATAATAACTATGACATATGTTTTTCTCTTGTTATCTTAATCTTGGATTGGTAGTGCAGTTGGTAAAGTAACAGCCTAACATCGAAATGGAAAGGAGGTGTGAGTTTAATCTGGCAACCTCCAAAAATTTGTTTACATTTTTAAAATATGGTAAATTATGCAATATAAATAGTAACCTATCGTAAATATGTTTAATTCTCGTAATTATTTGGCTACATTTGAGGCCCTTGCTTAGCCCTTCAGGGCAGAACCAAGCAAGAAAATACTTTCTACAAGGACAGACCAGCGTCTAAGTCGTATACAACAAAATATACAATCCCTAAGGGCTAATGGCTTAAAACAAGGTAAACAGACTAACTACCAAGTAAACACACATGAGTTCTGAAAAGTTCTATAATGAAACATTTTACCACGTGGTTCTACAAAATGCATAATACAAAATACCTCTACATATCCAACCCAACGAGGGAATTTCCTGGTATACAATAAATACAAAAAAAAGATATATAAAATTCCCAATCTGACAATCTTGTAACAGGCTAAAAATTTTATTATAAAATGCCTGCAAACATAATACCTAAAATATTTTGTAGGCTAATAAGAAACCCACTACAACAACCTCATAAAATTCTCTTTGGTATTTAAAGTATATGCTATTACAACTGGGAATAACTTTCCCTTTTTAAAGCTTTCAAAGATATCCTTAGTACTGGCAAGGGTATCTGTTTATGCATTGTAAATGCAAGAACACTTATGAACTTCTGAACATTAACAAAATGAAATATTGTACAAAATTTATATATATATATATATATATATATATATATATATATATATATATAATATTTTCAGCAAATTCTACATATAAGTAAATATTTTCAACATCATTAAAAATATTAAAGACTTTAACAGATTGCACATTAACATAATGCCGAATTCTTAATTTCTTTTCCTTTATGCATTACCATTTTTTTGAGATGACAAATTTTCATTTTGAAAGTAATAATATTATTTCCTTTAGAATTTTTCGTTGAGTAATTTTTAGTTCTTTAACAGTTTAAATGTCACCAGGAAATTCCAAAGTATCTACCAAACTCCAGGGTTACAACACCCATTTCTACAGAAATCTGGCCTTATGGCCCTAAAGATTTTACTTATCTCATGGTCTGCAGTGCTGTACTGGTCACCCCCAACGTCCAGGTCTCTCTGCCTGACCAGTCCTCTGGAGGGACTATTTATAGTTTAAAAACTGAAAGGGGAGAACTACTCCACCAAAATTCATATTGGCTTAGCCAGTTCTCCAATTACAAAATATTCCCGGCGCAGTAGCGCACTCTTAATTAATTATACAATACAAGACCAATCTAAATTAATATAGAATATTCTGGTGATAACATTACTTCCGGCACGGTAATGCACTCTTTACGCATGTTTGAAGCTCGCGGCCTACAACTGCCGGCCGTCCATCACTACTAGCGCCCCAAACGGACAGGCCAGTAAACACACTAGTGCCGGCTATTGTCCAGTCATGCATGAGTGCGCGAACCAAGCGGTCGCATGTGACCGAATGTCAGGACTGTCACTGTAGCAACACGTATCGTTCACATTCGGCATCAGCACACATCATTTCTTCAAAAGGTAGAGTGTCTTCAAGTGCAATTAAGTAATAAAATGTCATATTAGGGAGTAATAAAGTGTATAGAATTGTGTAATATTGGTGTATAAAGCTGGGCCCGCGTTCAGCCGACAAGACAGGCAAACTCCTAGCGGGCGTGGGCATTGATGGAGAAAATGGAGTGGCATGCAGACGAAAATTTTCAAGTCATGAGACTCCTTGTCTCACATTCATTAAAAACAATTCACCACTTCAGTCGGCCGTCACATTCAATCAGTGAAATTATTTCACATCACTAATTCAATCAGTGAATTTCTTTCACTGAAATAGTCAGTGGTTTTCTACTGATTATAAGTGGAGTCATATTCACTGATTCGAGTAGTTAAATTTCACTGCGAATCAGCGGTCTTCCATTGATTCGAATTTAGCACGTAAGTTTCCCCTGATCAACAAAAAATCTGACTAACTTAAGAGAAACATTTTCCACTGCTGAATTTTGCGATTTGAGGTAATGTTTTTGAACTGGAGAGTGTTCGAATTTGAAGAACGCGTATATATATCGATATTTTTTATGTATACATCTATGTACACATCAAACACTACATGAATTTCTATGTTATCTGCAGTTTCCTGTATTACGATTGAGATAATGGTGTCAGCTAATTGACCAAACGTTTTCTCATGGCCCTTCACTTTCTCAAGTTCTTTCCTGGGTATTGCTTTATTAGTCTTTCGCACTGTCCCATCACAATTCGCAACTCTATTGCAACTTCAAAACCTCTCAGTCCTAGTTGGCTCTTTTCGTTGACCAACATTGTATATTAAAATCATCATAGGTTGACTGCTTATGCTACACTTTTTGCTTTTCGGTATAGACGGTAGCAAACTTTCTTGAGTTTCTTCAAACAGTTTTGGTTGAATATCAATCCCATTTACACGGTGTGATGTTCCCTTGCTACATATCGTCTCCTCCTATCTATGTTATCAGAAGCTAAATTAGCCAAAACATCAGACACAATGTTGTAAGGTACCATCGCGGCTCTATCTGCTATAACCATTTTCGAATGGGTAAGGTTGTGTCGATCTCTTCAAGTTTAAAGTAAGAAATGCAGTGGCCAAGTAGATTGAGAATTGTTATTAATTCAACATTTCCTCTAAGATATTTTATGGCAAATGAAATATGTATGTTTTTCGGGGGTTTTACTTTGCCATTAGTGACAGTATATATCACATCTTGATCTAAGGACGAGACTCGTAGTTTTATTCGTGCAGGAATATTATTTCTGATCCAGTAACCAAAACGTGCAAGAACTTAGATATAGCAATTCTGGTGCAACGACTTCTCCACTCTTTTTTTTTTTTTTTTTCAATGTTTGGAGGCCGAACTTGTGTTACTGGCTGCTTTTGAATTTCATGTCGTAGTTCGCAGGCTGTTTTCATAATATTGTCTTTCGGCGTAGTCTTCAGGTTCTGAAGCTCTTTGTATATTTGTTGAGATTCTCTGGGTACAAGTACAGTCTTCCATCTTCATTGAGAAAAATGTCCAATACTCTCGGGAACTCGTTTTCAAGTTTTTGTCGAATGTGTTTTTTTTCTGTCAACTCTCTGACAGCGCTGATGCCATACAATTCCATCGTGAACATCAATCTTCTTTTTATTTCAGCCAGTTTGATTACTCGCGGATCAATAAACAAGCTGTGTTTCTAATTAATTTTTAAAAAATTCTTAGAAGCGACTTTTTCCACATCATAATTTAAGCTACTTCAATATTCAATATGGTTTCTGTCAGAGCTGCCCTTTATATTTGTGTTCCCTGATTTTGTGTAAGCACGGTAGCCCGATCTATGATAATGAGCCTCTGCGGCTACTATGTCTCTGCTTGCAATACCAATAATCCTGGAATCCATCTTAATTTCTGCTGCATTCCTAATACTTTCATTCACATCACTGAACGAGTGATTCCCTTGTATGCTGGCCTTTTAAGTACTTAGAAATTTTTTCACAGGAAATACATATTACTTCATAAACTACCCTAGAGGATCCTCCGTCTCTCTGACGACGATCTTTATTGTTTGGCTCATCTTTCGTTTTTAATGGTGTTTCATTCTTCCCTTTTATGGAGTTAAGCAGCTTCTTCATCGTAAAAAGGCTTCGACATTTCCTATAGTATTATATCTCTGGTATTTCTCCTTCTGCGACTTTTTCCCCAGTATTCAGAATGGGTTTATAGTTACGTATTTCTGCTACTGTCAATAAGATCTTCCAAGATTCAATACTTTGCGGGTATACTAGCTCTTACGGCAACGCTTTGACGGAACTACGTTTTCGTCTGCAACTTCCATTATTGTTTGGAATTTATTTCTGTCCTACAATCAAAAGAAAATATATTAAAATATGGTAAACATTTTGAGATGATGTTTTAAGACACAATGTTATTGATATAATGAAGAAGGGGAGACGCCGACGAGAGTTTTTCCTGTGCACAAATTCAATACATAATTTGTACAGTACTAGAGGAAAACATGCTGATTAGTGTGGAAATTTAGAAATTCCACATGAAGGCAGAAGCATGCACAGAGAAATACTAGTACGCACATTCCGTAAGCTATATGGACGCAAAGAAAACTTAAGTTTGAAAGGTATGTTTACTTAATAACTAGTAACCAAGACGAAAATGAAAATATTATTTTGAATTCCTTTAATAAAGAGCTTTAAAATGATATGCAACTTTAGATGTCTGTGAGACACCGTTTTGATGTTTGCTTTGATGGCCTCTGGTAGCTAACTTTTAAACCATTTGTAAGAAGCAGCTAGTGTTCCACTCATCTGAAATGTCTCGCTAAGAGGGATTTGAAACTGGTTTCAGAAATTGAATCGGTGAAATTTTGAAGGAATTATGAACTTTTCTAATGGCCAATAAATTAAAGTTTGAAACTCGAGCAATTTGACTTTTTGACCCCTTTAGCTACTTCGCACAAATGGTTATCATGCCATTTCGTGTTCGTTGCATCGTGTAGGATAGTTTGGAATAGGTAGGTTTTTGCCACTCGGTTGGTACCCATTTTCGGCCTGACCCAGGGACTGAAGTATATTTTCATTATTTTTTTTCAAGGAAATCTAGCTTTTGAGGGGGGGGGGGGGGGGAGTTTGAGGATAATCTCCCCTGCAATATTTAAATAGTCTTGAGACTCAAAGAGGACAGCCTCCCTAGGACATTGCCTCTGGCCAGTCGTCTTTTATGGTCCGTACACGAATAGTACGAATGACCAAAAAAAAAAAAAAAATCTAGAATGAGACAGAGCAAGAGAACGTGCCAGCATGGAAAAATCTCATTTGGCTTAATAATACTAAATAGCTTTCTCTCCAAAGAGTGTTCTTTAATTAGGACGGTAGAGTGAACATGGTGTAGTGTGCTCGTACGAGCTGCGCAGTAGACACTCTCTGTTCTCCCCCTGTCTGCTTTTCTGCCATTTACAATTTTAAAAACCACGCGGATAGGATTTGAGGTTAGAAAACTATTTACGTAAGTAAGTGCTCTGAGATGTGTCTGCACTTCCTCTAACATAGTTTTAATGCAACTAGATTATATTCAAATTACAGCCTATCAGCGGTTGCTTCATACTTTTTAAATAAAACCTTTAAAAATTACACCACGCAGGCCTAATACATCTTTGGTTATTTCCTAAACATGGCGTGTATCAGAAGCGTTTTATACTTCTGTTAACTTCAAAGTAACTTAATTTTTGGGGAAACCACACTTTCACTTATATTTTGTCAATAAATTACAATACTACATGTAAATTTAATTCGAATAGAAATAGAGACAAAATAGGTGTTTCTAATTCCTAGTAAAAAATAGTTCTTTTGCAAAATATCATTACACTGAGCGCGCACGGATTCATTGCGTTATCACTTTGGTGTAATTATCTAGGCTTAGCTAAGCTTTGTTTGCGTAATGCGGAAGAATGTTCTGGAAGTATAACTTTACTAGGGCTTCAGAAAAGTTGGAAGTAACCGTGAATGGATTATGGACGAAGCATTTTATTCTTGAAGTATTTATTCTTTTAAATGTGTGGGTCTATTGAAAATTAGTAACAAATAAGTTCACAAATTAATCGCCTGCGAGACAGTGACAATTGTATGGGCGACAAAAGAATCTAAGTTGAGAACACGCGCAGAAGACGAACACTACTCTAAATCAACTTTTAGTGGGGCCGCGGTGGTGTAGTGGTTTGACTACACGCCTCCCACCTAGGCGAACCGGGGTTCGAGTCCCAACGGGGTCGCTCCCGGATATTCACACGTGTGGGACTCGTGCCGGACGATGCTGCTGGTCGGCGAGTTTTCTCGGGAATCTCCCGTTTTTCCCCCGCCCCTTCATTCTGGCGCTGTTCCATACTCACCTCGCTTTACCCGCTTCGTCTCTCAAGACCTCGATCTTAAGAGCCGCCCAAATCTCTTCTCTCACTCACTCACTCACTAATATTTTAGTTAGTGACTGGGGATCCAGTCTAAAAGAGGCGCGAGGAAATAGGAGGGCACCTAGTAGCCACGCGAAATGTCCGAATTTATCGTGGCCGTATGTAACAATACAGTGGATGGCGGTCGGACAGAATTCTTGCAGGTATTCACACCTGGTTCGTGGAGGCGGTTGTGTGGGTGGCCAGAGGGTTTCGACACTGCAGAGCGCAAATGGAGGTTTCGTGTAACAGTGGCGTCTAGTATTTCACCGCAAAGTCCAGGAAGGGGAGGTAGCTATTAGCACAGGTACGCGAAACTCGCGAGGTTCGTTTAAGGATGTTGGATGTATAGTTGGTTAATTTTCTGTCTTATCACAAACGCAGCTTAATTGCTAGACGCTCCAATAATTACAATTTTTCAGGGAAAATTTCATTTACTTGCTTAATTTTTTGTATTAATAGGCTTCAATTTATAAGTAATAATTTTAAAGCACAAAAATATTATTTCCTGTAATGAAGCGAAGGAATCCCGAAGCCTTCATTTTAAAACATAGTCCCTCAATCAACCTAAAAAAAAAAAGTAATTGCAAACGTTGTAATATGTAAAATTATTTTACAATTCATAGTATAAAATATTTTATTCTTTATATCATGTATTCCCTTGCGTAATCCCCAAATATTTCACCAAAATACTTTTTAATGCATTTAGCCGATTAATTTTGAAACAAACACTTACTACGTCATTTTCCTATAGCCTATTTGTATTTAAGTTTGCGTTGTTTTGTATTACTTTAAATTTTGAATATTTACAATATTTGCAAAACCTTGGCTTACTCATATTACCAAGTAAACACGACTTTTTTTTATTATTTTAAATTTTTAAGCCACATGTTTTATCTTGGCAGTATTCAGTTAGCGATACCATTTTCGACTCCAATTTTAAAGTTAGCGGCACAAAATTAAATTAAACTGCTGTATCAACTTTGGTGAAATACATTGCCTCTTCTTACCTAGTCTGATATATAGGTAATGTTACGTTTGGTCACTTATCTGTAAATGGAAATTAATAATAATGTAGCTATCTCAAACAATTTAGCATAATATTTCCAGCAAATGTGTCTACTTAAATAGCTTCTAAACAGTGCACATGATTTTAGCTCTTTTTCTTTTTAAAGAATATAATGTCAAATAATTTTATGCAAATGTCTACGCGTATTAATTTTATTAACTCGTCAATCGTTTTATTGATTTCGGAAACACCTATGTTTAAGAGTTTGCCAAAATCTTACTAGGATACGGAGCGTTTTGTTCGTAATTGGTTGACAACAGAACTTCTTTAATTCTGCCGTCTGAGGTTTAATAGACAACAGTTTTGTAAACATGCCACATTGATTAAAATTGTGACCCACGTCTGTTCAATCTTTTCATGACGTGATATAACGATACGGCTTCGACTTCCGACGCGCCCTCCATCACTGAACTACAAGGACATCAGCTGTTATGATTCAGTATATGCGGACAAGCCTCGCGAACAAGAGCGACGCGTCTTTTATCCAGGCCAGGCGAAGAATCCAAAAACACATCACAACAATAATAACTTATTAAACATATCAGCGAAGCACCAGCGGATCTCCCATCCCGGGTGCGCGGTATTTGGGGCAATTACGCCACCAGAAATCATATAACACTAGGTATCACTTTGTATGGGGTCGGTCTGTCTGCCAGTCTGTCTAAGGATCCACGCCGAGATGAAGCCATCAAGATGCAGCTTGGCGTACCGCTTTTCGCCTTCCGACACAACAATCAGCCTACGGCGACTGTATCATTCAGGTTAGCCATTTACTGCAATTGATTACGACCTTCCTCGCCAATAAATTATATTTAATGTATCTCACAATAACTCATTTAAATACCTGCTCTGTCTTCATAATTAACATCAGTTCTTCCCTCATAATAGTATAAACCTTCTGTGGTCCCTAGACTCTAGTATAAAATATTAAAACCACAACACCGCGTTAGGACCCTTTACCAGTTGTCACTATCGGCATTAACGGTTATCGTGCGCGCAAAGTGCTCTGATCTTGATCATGATGTGTACATCCGACATTTGTATACTATTTCTTTATTTTACTATCAAACATTCTTCTTTGGTTAAGTCTCTTGTACTTTTTGTGACAATTTCCAGCTTGAATTTTGCGAAAATGTCCTCGATACATCAGTTTTAACGTTTCATAGGCTGATCACGATAAAGTGAGCACTCTTGAATAATGTCACTGCCACTAATCTGCATACAATTTAACTGACATACTAAGTGGCATGCATCCAGTAAAGTTATTTTACTATCTGTTTAAATTCATATAAATGTAAGAATAAGCAAATTTGTATTTTTAAAAATAATATTAGAAGCTTACTTTATCGACGCGTGATAAAAGGGCCAGGCCCACGGCAATGTTAGTTTTACGTATGGTGGAAGAATACACAGTATGCATGCAATTATATCTCAAGCAGGGATTTAAAAGTTTTCAGTTTAGCGTGAACAGCCTTAATTGTAAGTTATATTTATTCGCGTGACACCAATGACACAGAGTACATCATTACTAGATGCCTGAAAAATTCGCGATTAATCTTAGGACAAGCTAGAATTGGAAAACTCTTATATTTGTGTCACCTTTTCAACTGGTACATGCGTTTTTTTGACGCTTCTAGGTGAAGCCTGGACCAATGAGAAACAAACAACAAAATGCACGCCCAATCGTCGTTCTCTACTGTGGCATCAAGTAACCAACGGGCAATCGATATCTGCACGATTGCGCATAAGACCGTGGAGTCTAGCCTGGAGGACGTTTCCAAGTGTCTAATAATTTCACAGAGACGAAATGGTTTAGAGGCCACGGTGGCTGAGCGGTTAGACTGCTCACCGCGAACCGGGTTCGATCCCCGGGCGGTTCACTTCGGATTTTCGCAACTGGGTATTATGCCCGGATTATTCCGCTGGTCGGGGGGTTTTCTCGGGGTTCTCCGGCTTCCCCTACCCTTGCATTCCGACGCTGCTCCATTCTCACCTCGCTTTACCCACGCGGTTAAGAGCCTCCCAAATCTCTCCACTTCACTGGTGTTTCCTAACATAAATCTATGTATTTCAATAACTATATAAAATACATTCTAAAGAAATTTCTCCTTGCTTACCAGGTTTTTAAAAAAATCGGCTATATAAATTACTGACAACCTCAAAAAATTATCATAAATAAAACATTACAGGAAAAACACACTAATGTATTAGCTATGTTAGTAAATATAGACTATAAATACAACTAAACAAACTATGAAATCCAAACGTTTTGATTCACTTAAAAACAAAAAGCTTAGTTAATCGACAAAATTAATGCTATGGAACATTAAATATTTATTCATGCAACATCGTTCAACAGTCGTCCGAGTTGAAGAGGTCATAGGGAACCATACTGTTGCAGTTCGCGAGCCGTCCGGTCTATTTGCTCGGCGTGACCGAGCTGTGATTTACGGTGCAGCCAGTTTAGGGTTGTGGTGGCCGCAGATCAATTTCTCCTTGACACGTGCCTCCGGTGATTATAATCAGAGTGATTTGGGCACATCCGCTCAGGATATCAGCGAGCGAGGGTGAACTGACTCTAGGCTGTGGCCATGCAGGTATCACATTCGCCGTAATTAAAACAGCGGTGTATATTAATACTTAAGAGCGCAGATTACAACTTGTTGATCGTTACGATTAACCGAGCTGCGGCATGGATGTAAAGCTATTTAAATCTGAACATCACGTAGAAGGCTGTATTTTATGGACGGTTTCACAATGATGTTGAACAAAATTCGAATTGACTCCATCGTGCACGGAACGATACGCGTTCCATTCCACTCGCCCGCTACGTCGTCAACTACGGAAAAGCTTGGGGGATAATGATGCTATTTTATCTTGCTGCCCCTTCTCACTCACGCGGTAAAAAATAATAAAAACTTTTACAAATATTTATCTTTTAAAAATAAAATAATTAAAAATAATATTTTTATTGGCATTGATACCAGGCTGTGTTGTTTTCAGTTTCGTGTCACGTTCCCAGTGAAATAACAGAGAAAAATAATCTCGTTGCTGCCAGAGAAAAAAAAAAAAATAGGGTTTGGCTGTGTTGGGGACACGGCCGTTTGTTTTGCATGAATACGTCTACGTTGACGCACTCGGATGACTTGATTTTTTTTACGTCCCCGGCGCCGCTTCACTCGATCATATGGGGTTCTATGGGTATCACTGGATTGCTTTTGAGATGTTCTTTCCAACCTTATACGATTTCTGTATTTCGACTTGGTTTTTTGACGAGTATAGGCCGACATTGTGTTAAGTTTTCTTAATTTTTACTTTAAACTGATACGATTTCTCCATAACCACGCCACAGAAATGTTTTTATAAACGCAATCGATCGATATTGACGAGAGCTGTCGATTGAAACCAACGACCGTCGCAGCTTCTCCTAGTCAGAAGTTATACTACGCGTGAACAGCCTACGCAAATATTCATCACGAAGTCTCAACGCTTAACTGAACGTATTTTTAATTCAATAGTCGTTTGAAACATTTGGACGGTCTAGTGAAAATACAAAATTGGCAAGATTATTTGTTATTATCCTATTGACATGATATGGGGAAGGGGTGTGCAACTGCACCCTTGCATCCCCCTGCGCACGACTGTGGTTGCTAAGTTTGTTTGTTTTATTGCGTCCGTAAGATATTTTTACAATACATAGCTGTACAAAGATATTAGACAAGTCAAATTACAGTATATAAAATTTATGCACTGGCCATAGTATACACGTGAACGCGCGCGCGCACACACACACATACACGCACGCACACAATTTCAGAGAACTTACATATATCATATGTTTTCCTCATAGTGTGACTAATCTTCTTCCAACGTGCTGTTGGGCGTCATCGTTGTAATGAAACAGAAGAAAAAGGGAACGGGAAAAAACCGGAACAAGAAATGTGTGCAATGAAATATTATACAGTAATTTCTTATTTTTTGTAGTTCGGATATTCATCTACATCTCACCAGCTGTCCTCTACGCGAGCCCTGGCGTGCCGGCATTGCACAGATGGTCCACACGTCTCGTCACCCCCTCCCCCTGCAAATGTCTTGTCGCCCATTACATACATAAATAACCAGTAATAACGCAATATAATTTAATACGTCATAAAGTATTCCAATTATTAGCCAGATTTTGAGGGGGTGACAAAACATGTGGACCACCCTTGCACATTGAAACAAAAATACATAAATGCTTCAGGGGATGACAAGTCGACCACCCTGTGCCACGCAGCGATTCGCGCCGACCGCAGTGGAATGGAAACACGCTGGCCGGGAGCGCGGATCGAAACCAAAGCGAAACGCTCGCGGCAGCAAAAAACAAAACTTCGGGGCCTAATCTCCCGAGCGACACTGCGCGCACAGCCTCCCACTTTGTAAAGAAAATATCGTAAGAAGATTTTCGCATCAGCGAGCACGAGGAACCGAATGACAGAAACGGGAATAATCACATAGCAGGGACGTGAGCGCACGTTATTGTTGCTATTTTTTTTTTAACGCACAGATCTGCACGGCAGAGACTGCCCGTCAGAGACAACACCAGCAGATTAGCTCGAAATGTTCAGCAAACACTGAGCAGAGATTCGAAATTGGGGTAGCGTAGAGGTAGCTCTTGAAGATGACCTGGCGAGACATGTAGTTCTATAGAACAAAATTGTTACGAAATAAAATATTCGCCATTAATTGTACTAAACTGAAATAGAACCACATGGTTCTCAATAATATTTCTAACTCGATATTACTCTATATAAATATGTGTGTATATATATATATATATATATATATATATATATATATATATATATATTATATATATATATATATATATATATATATACATATAGGACGTTCACGGTAAAGTGAGCGCTTTTTAAGGCCCTTCCAATATGCTTTAGCCACTAATAAATATCTTACTGCAGCGTCAGGCATTAAACTATGAAGGTGGTGAAATGTATACACTGTATTTATTCGCCACAAAGCAATGTCTATATTAAAAAGCAGCAGGAGGATGGAAATAGGATGAAATGAAATATTCAAAAGGAACTTAAAAAGTGCTCACTTTACCGTGAACAGCCTATATATCAGATTGGCATTTTCTGTTTCACAGCAGATTCGGGAAATATATTTATTGCATTCTCACAAAATTTTTTAGTGTTCAATGTTTACAAATTTCGTTAGGAGTGTTTCACGGTTGATCCCAATTTCTGACCTGCCGCTAAGTACAGGTCTGAATTCTCTTTGTTGTTTTCAGTCCAAGGGATACGTCAATTCAGTGTACTGTTTGTGGCTTTGCATGCTAAAACGACAAGCTGATTCGGCGAGTATGTTTGTTTGTTCACGTCCAGACCCAGTTCTAAATTCGCTATGTGAGTGCTGAGGTACTAAAAGGTTACGAGTCAACTAAACCGAGAAAAATCACGCCGTGTACTAGCTTCACTAAGCGTGATCGTGCATTTGTGTTTCTGAAAGGTTCACGTTGCCATTGCGCATGGATACAAGTCAGCTGGTCTACGCAGGCGGTAAATTTACGCATGGGGGTAAAGTGTGTTGGGTCGGAAATGGAGGTAAGCAGGTCTTTCAAAAGTTCACGTTTAACAGCGAACCAGCTGTATTAATTACACAAAACGCACGAAAAAGCAGTATAAGGGTGGGTTTACGATTGACTTAACAAAAACCTTAAGCAGTGAGCTTAGAACGCGAATCAATGTTTTCAAGTGTATTGGTTTTTTATATCTTAAATACAAGTCGAGATGAAATAGCCAATCAGAGCACACAGCGGCAGTTGTTGTTTGGGTTATGTCGTATCGTATGCAATGAATTATTTTAATTGTGAGAAAGTATCCTTTTTATTTAAAGAACTGTTCGCCATGTCTTATTTATTCCAAGTGGTTATTGAATCATCTTCATTTAATCTTTTTTCAGGCATATTGCCGTAAATACTCAATATTGGCATATTCTATCAGATATCACGTTTTTTTTTTTTTTTCTAAACGATTTCACAAGCAGTAACCTAAATAATTTTCACTCTTGTTCATTTTTCCAGGTTATATCGGCTGCTTTAGTCTCCTCCGATTCTGATTAGCTAGACTTAACAGTTGCCAGATCAATCGCAAACTGCAAAACTTATTTTCCGTGTACTTAACGAGTCATATGAACAAGTTTTAATTCTTCAGTAGTTAATCTGAAACCAACCTCAAGGCTTGCTTTCACGGTGAGAAACAGGTACGTGCTGAACGGCAGCGTTCTCAAATGAAGGCAGGTAGTCCTTGTGATACGGTTCACTGTCGTTAAGTGCACTCGTGTAGGAATTGCCGACGTTTTGTTTTCGATCGTGTGCATGTGGATTTTCTAGCCAATAGGATCGTTCGGGAAACAAAAACAATACGTAATATCCTTTTTATGGTGTCCTAGCACGTTTGCGGGTAATGCCATTTAGCGCATTTTAATTGCGTGTGTTTTCAGTGCAGTTAATTGTAGTGAATTCTCAATTCAATGGAAATGGATGCTAACGAACACAATTATTCTTCGAAGACTTTCAACGACAGTTTAGATGGAAATGAAATAAATTTTTTGTTTGCTCAAGTACAGGATAGTGACCGTTTGTTCATGTCAGTGGTTCAGGGTTATCTTCATTCATAAGACCATAAAATGAAATAATTGCACAATATTATTTTTAAAAAATCGTAGAAATAGTTTGTAACCAGTGGCGTGTGGTGAATTGTTGCAAGGTAAGCTGGTGCTGGTTCAGTGCTGTGTAACACGCTCGGCGCACGCAGCAGGAACCAGTGACCAGAGGGGAGCCGGGAGAAACATAATGTATTGCAGTCACTCACGAGAGAGCGGCGAGACACCCATTTAACTCTTGCTGTGACGTCGACTGCACTACAAATGATTAGGTATAGCACAGACCAAAATACAGCTTACCTTGCAACGATTCACCGCACGCCGATGATTGGAACCGTAATAAACTCGAAGCGTTCGTAATTGAATTTTTTTCGCTTGATATTTTGTTTCCTCTGTTGTTCAAACAATAGGTACAATTAGTTTAGACCTACAGTATGATTATAAAAAAATGTTTGTTTCGCCTGCATCCAATGTATTTGTCCTCTTTGTCAAAACGAGTACAATTAACAATTCTCTGCTATCTCCATATCCTTATTGCGAAAATTTCCCATACTGAGAAATTCCCGAAATGAAACCTAAATAACTTTATCCCCACTAAGGCGCCAAAAACCATGTTTAACTATGATTGGCTGAAGAAAAAGAGTTCAAGACCGTCGTGTATCAAAGTCGTTTTCCTTCACACGTCCCCACAGGTTATTATTTAGGCCTACTATTGTGATGGTGCGTTCAGGCACGCCGTCGAATTAAGGCCTGCTCACGTTCCCTTAACAATTCGTGCAGCACGTAAAGACTGTTCACGGTAAACTGAGCACTTCTTACGCCCTGATTCATATCTATGGTTATGATCATTGTGTATCCTTTCCACCATATGTAAAATAAACATTTTCCATTTGCCTGGCCACTTTATTCATGCGTTGGTCATCTGTGAGAATCTTATAAAAGAAAATATTTTTAAAATGTGCTTATTAATTCACATAACGTGCATTAAGAAAACAGAAAGCACAGTAAATCGTTCCAGTATTTACAAATGTTTGCCTTACACTTTTAAGTCGACGCTAAGAAGTTTTACTACTTTCGCTTCGTCGTTGCCAACTTTACATGGCGCGTGACAGTCACTTCGTCCTTAAAAATTTGTGCAGATTGGTGGAGTGACATTTTTCAAAGGTTGATTTAAAAAGTGTTCAGTTAAATGTGAACATCATACTATAGTTTATTCGCCGTTTCTTCACGCTTTTTGAATCAAACCTTTGAAAAATCACCCCATGTATGACGTGTTTAGTTATTTCTTAAATACGCCATTTATCACAGCGGTTTTATACTTCTTTTTACATGAAAGTATCATATTTTTATTTAAATTGAAGTTTTGTCTATACTGATTTATAAATTATAATATGTCATTTATACTAAATATGTATAAAATCAGTGAGAAAACATGTGTTTTGGTAGCACCTAGTAAAAAATAGTTCTAATGCAGAATATTATTGCACCTGAGTGTGAACGAATTTGGTGCCATGTCCTTTGGTGTAATTTGCTAGACTTAGTTAAGCTTAGTTTGCAAGAGGCGGAGGAATATCCTGGAAGTAGAACTTCAGTAGGGCTTCAGAATAGTGCGAAGTAACCGTGAAATGGATTATAGTTTTACATCGTGAACCAAGCTTAAAAATTCGCAGGGGCCAATGTTTCCGCAGTGTTTCGACAAGCAAGACCGCAGAAACAGAGGGTGGCTGTGGGAGTAATCATGGCCAGCGTGTTGGGGCCATTTCCGCTCCCGCCCGGGGCGCGCTCAATGAAATTAATTACGGCGGGGGAGAATTTGCTACTGAAACAGCCCCCCGGGGGGGGGGGGGGAAGCGGTCGACAGGAAAAAAAAAGAATGGGTGGGGGTGAAGGGAGGACTTGTCGACAAGCAGCAGTCGCCAGAAACCCGCCGCTCGCAATGTTTTCCACGCGGGAACTCGCCATATTCGGTCATGCTGGCATCTGCACGTTAAGGGGAATGGTGCACGAAAATCGTATATTTATATAATTTTTGTCGAAATTTTTGGTTCGACAAGACGTAAATAATAATTTTGAACACCTTAATACATGGTTAAACATTTTCTGCGTTCGTTATTCTCGGAGATAAGAAAAAAAAATCTTTCTTTTCTTTCATCAGTGCTCCGAGAATATTGAAGGCAGTTAAAATCTAACAACTCAAGAAGGCGTTGAAAATTATTAGTTACGTCTTGTCGAACCAAAAATTTCTATAAAGCCTTTGGGAAGAGACTTGTATCCAGAATCGGGTAAATATGCTGCTTTCATGCACCATTCCCCTTAACTGCAGATTGTAGCCCGAGCCACGGTAGAGTGCGCAAGCGAAACGTGCACTAGTCATTCTCCCTATAATCCATTCACGGTTACTTCACACTTTTCTGAAGCCCTGCTAAAGTTCTACTTCCAGGATATTCCTCCGCCTCGTGCAAACTAAACTTAACCAAGTCTGGAAAATTTACACCAGAGGACAACGCGCGAAATTCGTGCGCACTAAGTTGACATAATATTTTGCGTTCGAACTATTTCTTACTAGGCGCTACCAACACACATGTTTTCTCACTGCTTTTATTCATACTTATTATAAATTAAATATTATAATTTATAAATAAAATATAGGTGAAAATTCAGTTTAATAAAATATAAGATACTTTATGTATACAGATGCATAAAACTCTTGTGATATAAACACTTATTTAAGAAATAACTAAACACATCGTACATGGGGTGATTTTTCAAATTTGATAAATAAAGTATTAAGAAATCGTGAATAAACTATACAAAAAAATCGGACTTTTTTTTTCTGCCAGTAGATCTATCAAAAACCAACATATCATCCTGAATCCCCTGCCACACTGTCAATTTTTTCCGTCAAACTGCTTCCGGTAGTTTGGTCAGATAATCGGACAACTCTGACATCATAGAATCGTCATAAACGCTGCCACATTTGTCTGGAAAAGTTGGATGGCTTCAATTTACATTAAAAATTTGAAGAGTGGACCAGTTGAAATAATTTCTTTTATGTTTGGCGGGCTCAACCTATCAGAATCGTACGCGACAAAAATGGACATCACGAAATTTTAAAGTGACAAACAATAATAGCTGAAAAAATATTAAGGTCATGAATATAATTAATTTATGTAGAAGCTGTCTGAGTATGAATGTAATTTTAAGCGAATATTACAGATAATATTAAATACTCATAGGTATTAAATTCCTTTGTACAGTAAACGTCTCTGATAAGTAAAATTTGAATTTAGTAAAGACGTGCAAATAATACATAACATTTAACACATTTCTTGATATAATGGACTGCTTTTAAACACAACAGCAGTATCTCATTTTGAAAATAATTTTTAAATAAAAAAATTCAGGTTAGATACTCCCAGTATAATTTCGGACAGTGTGGCACATTTTCAAACACATTCACGACTATTTAATATAATTCGTTGGATGGAAAATTTTTATAGCAGTATTTCGTCATCAAATTTCAATTTCAAATCTATTAAAAGGCGAAAATTTGGCAGGAACAGTTTGTGATTTTACCGGGTCATTCTATGCACGTACTGAGGAAATACGATTAGTAAAGCTTTTTCTATACACCCGTAGTAGCATTCCTTCATTTATTAAGGAAAGAAAGAAATGTGCAGGAAAGTTCCCAAATTTTGTAAGTAACGTTCTTAAGTTTGCAGCAAAAAACGTGGCGAATTTACCACACTGTGTAAAGGTTAAAAATCTCCATTACAGTTTAGGAAATTTACTGAGATAATTTTTACAGCATGGCTAATATTTGAGGTTGGAAAACACAGTTTGTTTAAGTTTGTTTTTAGGTGTCTTTACTCCTCCTGTAAGCTAGTTTGAATAAAACTAGAATACATTATAATAAATTATAATGTTACAATATATAATATATAGAGATATCATATATATAATAATATATAAATATAGTTTATGAATATAATATATTATATAAAATTATATTGATAAAAATATATGATAATATAATAACATAATAAATTAAATTATAATAAAACTAGAATGCAATATATCAGAACACTTTATTTATAGACGAAGAGTGGTCTCTTTAAAATTAATATATAAATAAACACGTTAATCACTGTAGATCATGTAGCTTTGAGACCTGTATTTGCAATGATGAGTCAATGTTGGGTGTTAGGGTTGTGCACTTGAATACGAGAATCGAGCTCTATCCTCTACCTCGTCTCTGATCGACGGGCGAAAAGGTCGAACAACATATGCGCGGGCACCAAATGTAGGTTATGATCCGACCAGTAAACGAAATAAAGACCACTTGTCAAAATGCCCCCCCCCCCCCCCCGGGCAACACATCACTGACCCGGTTCGCTTTGGAGGGAGGCAATTAGTATTAACACCTACAGCACCGCGGCTGCTAGGACACGGGAAAGTTGAAGGCTAATATACCTCTCGATAATGGTGTTCTCCAAACCTACTGGAAGTTGATCGAGTACTCAGATTTCGAGTAGTGGTGAGGATCGATTTTGTGCCATCATCTAGTCGACTCCTTTGCCATGAGTTAGTCACTTAAGCCATCACGGGGACTGATAACCCTCTGGAAGTCAAAGGGAATACGTATTAGATATAAGCTGTGTTCGTATATTTATTTGCCAAAAAGTGGTTATACTCATATTCTTTTCACTTAGAGACATGCCTTCAAAGTAATTTCTATATACGCCACACTTCAGTTTATTTGGTGACTAATTTGAAAAACTAACTAAAAATGGCCGTCAATAATAAGTTAGAACCACACGAATTTTGTATCCCCAATTAGGTGCTAAAACAGTACAACCTTAGTTTGTTAAAATGTGACGTTTTGATATTTCGGTATTTTACGTGTTCTGACATAGAGAACTAACTACAAACATTAAAGCCAGGAGAGGTAACGCATTTTTCTAGACAAGTTTAGATCCACACGTCAATTAAAAAATATTATTTCAAACCTTTTAATCAAAAATTAACTTTGATAATTAAGAATCACATGCTAATACCCTTACGCAGTAAGTAATAGTGAACACTTTCATTTTAAGCGTCGTTAACTTCAACCATGAACGGTTATTTGTATAAACTAATAGTATATGTGCTAATTTTTACAGTATGGGTATGTCTGGGACAAAGTACCAGTTTATGTACAGGTCATTAGGACGAAACTCTTATGCAGCGAAACTAATTAAATCACGGTTCATGTGACTCTAGTGTTCCCCTTTTCATGTCTTTCGTTATCACTATCGTCTCCATGAGTATTCGAGATACTGCAGGAAGTTATCATATGAGCTAAATAAACGAACTTCGCTGAAATATTACTCAAAGCAGAACCTTAATGTGATGAAATCCAGCCGGTAAACATGACATAGACTTAAGATGTGTTAAATAACAGTACCAACTGATAGAATTGCTTAAAGGTGTTTAGGTCGTATACATTATTATATCCCAAAATCTCTCACTCATTGTTGGTTTAATTATCCTTATGGCAGTGATCACTCCGGCCTTACTCATGTGGCAAGGTTAGTCACCTTGTGTCAGTTCAAGGCCAACCGCCGGTATAGCTCATAATTTATAAGGACCGAGTCGTTAACCGCCCCACTGTACTCCTGTTGTCGTAGGCTCTTCTCTGAGTAGCAATATGACGTAACTTTCAGGAGCAAGTTTGTATCGGTACTTTAACTTAGATGAAGGCATATGGTTTGAATTATTGATCGTGAGGAAGCTTGGTCTGGTCCACCTCCACATACAACCCGAGTCACGTTCAGGTTTTCTGTGATGATACTGTTTAGTCTCTTTATGTATCGGCTATCCAGACCTCGTTAAGAGCTTCTTAACTCAACTATCTTTATGTAATTTATGTTTTTACCTCAGTCCGTAACAATCGTAAATATTGAAACTCCTTCGATTCCTACTTTTATCACTGTAGTCAACTTTCCTCATATGGTACTGACTTTAAAGAATATGCCTTTTCTTAGTTCAAAACAGTATCGAATTGCTTGATTAATACAAAACATGAGGAAACATATAAAACTGCGAGTAGTAGGGAATGGCGGTTAACGCGCAAGGGCGTAGGGCGCAGGATGGGAGGCTTCGGTGGCCGCCATCTTGTTATGCCACCCATCCGCCATCTTATTTCCCTTTTTTCCTTCAAAAATTACATTTTTTCTCTCAAAATCTACCATAATACCCTTTAAAATTTCCTTTTCCCTTAAAAAATTTCCCTTTTTTCCCTAAATTTTCCCTTTTTTCCCGGAGTAGGCAAGAGGGATTAGTGACCCCAGGGTCAGGGATCAACGACCCAGGTACGAGGGATCAGTGACCCAGGGTCAGAAAAGAGGCAGGGGTCAAAAGAGCAGGACCTACGACCTTTACCCAAAAAATCCAAATCGTTCAAAAAATCCCGAAAAATTTATTATTGAAACTATTAAAAACTTGTTATTACAAATTAATCAAAAAGAATTAAAAAATACTTAAATTTACTAGCGGTCACCCCTACCCCATACTCATTATGCCATCTTGGTAGACGACCGCCATCTTGGTTGGCGGCCACCATCTTGATATACATCACCAATCTACCATATCGGAAGCCAATGAACATGACCTTTGAGCCGTGACCTTGACCTTTTACCTTAAAAATGCAAGCATTCAAAAATCCAAAAAATTTCAAAAGTCCCAAAATATTGCAAAAAATCCCAAAAAAATCGTTATAAAATTAATTACTAAAAGTGATTAGAAAAACTTTTAAAAATATATAAATTATTTTTTGTAACCTACATTTCCCAGCACCACCATTAATCACTTCGTTCCATCCCCAACAGACGACTGACTCCCTCGAACCCACTCCCCTCACCTATACTCATTCCACCATCATGATTTATTTCGTTAGTCATTTGTTTATACATTACTGGAAACCACCATCTTGGTAGGTGACCACCATCTTGGTATAAATCTCTTGTCTGCCATCTTGGAAGCCAATGCTCATTAGTAATTGGACTTTAACCTGTGACCCATGACCCCTGACTCCTGACCTCTAACTTTGACCTTAACCCCATGACCTTGAAAACAAAAACTCGAGAAAAAATACATAAAAGTCAACAAACATGTTACATTAAAGTCTGTCAAGTCCATATTAGATGCAGGCTACCATGATCTTGAACGAACCTTAAAAACAAAAGCTCGTGAAAAAGTACACGCACAGTAAACATAGGAAGGTTTTGACATATAGTTTCCATTCCAAAGGAAAGTAAGCGCAACTATTGTTGAAAATGAATTAAATGTTCAGCATAGCAAGAAACAACAGGGAGGATGACTATGGCACATTAATTCTTTTTTGATGCCAGCAATTTTGAATGGTGCTCCTCACTCTCCTTAATTCCATCCATGCCGAATTTTCTCGTAGTATAGGATACTTTAACATATTAATGGATAACAGTGTTGTAGTCTCTTCACGGTAGCTTTATACTTACCTGAAGTTGCGTAATTTCTTCTTTTAGGTCATTCATTCGCCTCATACAAACAAAGCTTAACTAAGTATAGACAATTACACCGAAGGGACAACGCACCGCATTCGTGAGCACTCAGTTCAATATTAATTTCTAGGCTTCTGGGTTTGAGCAACTTCGTAGATTTCGTTTTCCAACATTTCGGCTGCAACGACTGCCGAAACGTTGGAGAAGAAGTCCACAACGTGGCTCAAACCCAGAAGCCAAGAAATGAATGACAATGGCAGCGAAAGCCTGCGAACTATTTCATTTCAATAATATTCCGCATGAGAGCTTTTTTTTTTTGCTAGGCGTTACCAACACACCTAATTTTATCTCCTTTTTATTAATATTTACTACAAATGAAACATGTCAATTATAGATAATTTAGGAAACAACGAAAAAGTCATACGTGCAGTGATTTTTCAAAGGTTTCATTTCAAAAGAATGCAGAGACGGAGATTACACTGAAATAATGAATTTCTCCACGTTTCTAGAACTAGTTCCCTGCCACGATACAAAGTGATCGTGGCGACGTAGAGCGTCGAACCAAGTAAATTTGCGCAAGACGTCGCTTTTTTTTCCTTCTTGGAGAGTCAAACGTATGTGCCATTTTTATATTCCTGGGTGGAGTAGGTAAAGGAAGGATTCATGGTTAGCATGAATTCACATTGCGCCAAGGGCAATGGAAGCGATAACACAGTTGTCTTTTTTAAGTCAACGAAACTGCTACCAGAACACCAAAGAAATAGGGGGTAAATTCTCTAATAGCTGGTTTTGTTCCCTCTGTAGTGTTTTTTTTCTATATTTAATGAGTGTAGTCAGAAATAAAAGTTACCAGTTACCAGTCCCCACGTTATGTCTGATAGGCAACGAAAAGAATATTACACTTTTTTTTTTTCGTACAAAAATTTATAATTTGCGCGAATATCCATTCCAAAGCAAAGTTCAAAAATATATTTAAAATATACAATACGTAAACATGTTAGCATTCAGTCGAAAATTTCCATGAAAAGCTTCGATATTGTAGTATCAATGGAGAGAGTTTTCAAGATAAAAGTTTCACAGACATTAACAATATGTGCAATTACTGGGGCGTTCATTATAAAAGAACTTAAGAAATAAATTCAGCAGTATAATGCTATGCGACAAATTTGGCGAAGTGTTGATATATATATATATATATATATATATATATATATATATATATATATATATATATATATATATATATAAAATTAGACCGACAAACTTCGGGAGGTGATTCTTCATGAAAAAGTAAAAGGAAAACATACGTGACACTTTATATCTAAACCGAATATTAAGGGAGGTATGAGCCCGTAAAAAAAAAAAACGAGACTTTAAGCCGTATTTGTGCAAAATATCGGCTCTTACATTTAAGGTCCCGATAACATACAATAATGTTCCGAGAGTTGTCATTGTACTTTACTCCGTTACCGATAATTTGCACAAATACGGGTTAAAACATCTCTTTCTTTTTAAAGAGCTCATACCTCCCTTAATATTCGATTTAAGTATAAAGTTTCACATATGTTTTTGTTTTCCTTTTACTTTTACATGAAGAATCACCTCCCGAAGTTTGTCGGTCTAATTGCAAATCATTATATATATATATATATATATATATATATATATATATATATATATATATATATATATATATATATATATATATATATATCAATGAGTCGTTATCGTAGAAACTTTATATTTGTGTTTTAATGGAATAATCTTATCATTTATCGACATTTCCACCTAGCGAGATGACGCAGTAGTACGAAACACACTGAACTCACATTAGGGAAGGTCAGTATTCGATTCCCGGCCGGGTAATTCCGATTTAGCTTTACCGAAATAACTCCAGGAGAGCGGTCACGACGGGACTGTGCCTTAATGCAGGCAAATGCAGATTCCTTTTCCGTTCTTGCTTGTCCAAGCAACTTTTTATTCTCAAATAACTTTCCTGTCAACGAGACGTTTGTATAGCTTAGTGATATTCCTAATATATTTTATACGCATTCTCGTTCGTTAACATGTGGATTATTATCTACTGTGCTGGAACTGAAAAGAAACTTACAAAGAAAGTGCTTCGGTACTTGCCAGGAATGGAAATGAAACCATACGGGAAGAAACTATGTCATGTGCAGTCCGTGGACTAGAAGCCACGACCTCTGGAATGACCGAGTATTCTCCGCGAGTCCTTTAATAATTGGCTCAGTGTGTAGCGAATATTCTTTCTTGCGAACTTAGGTATGTTATCCAATTCTGTTATTCTCTATTAGGTACCTTTTCTTATAGGCTGTTCACGGTAAAGTGAGCACATTTAAGGCCCTGTTTAAATTTTCCTTTCAGCTAATTTCTAACTTTCCGCCACTTTTTGATATAAACATTGCAATATAACGAATAAACATATTGTTTATATTTCACTACTATCAGAAGTTAAAATATATTTATTAGAGGTTAATGCATTTTGGAAGGGCCTCAAAAGTGCTCACTTTACCGTGAACGGCCTATAGTGTTGTGTGTTGTCATCGGCATCAGCGCCCGGGTTTTTGTTTAATGTTGTTTATAACATTAGGAACGAACATTATGAAATATGCACATGACAAAATCCAGTTGATATGATATTTCACATAAATGGTTCAATTAATAGTATTTTGAAGTACGTCTATCAACTTGATATCACTACATTATGTCTCGGTGCACAGACATGACATTTAAAAACTCCTAGGCCTACATCCACATTATTTGTAGAGAGAATTATCAAGAGTCCAGATTACATAAAGCTGGAAAAAATATAATTGCTGCTTGCGTGATTCTAATTCAAAATTTTCTGTTGGTAGGATATTTAACGCTGAAGATAAAATGAAATTCCTACAGTTCACTGTAACAACGTACTGCTTGTTCAGCCAGAAATTCGTTGATCGCAGAGTGAACTGAAATTTGTTTGTTTGTTCGAGGACTGGTGTTTTATCACACGCCAACGTAAGTTTTGTGTAAATGGTGAAAGCAAACGTTTTTACACGTGGTTTTACAGACTACAATGCTTCATTTTCAATCACTAATCCGTGAAGTCGGAGAGGTACTCAAAATTTTACGTTGCAACAATTCATATTCAGATTTTTTTTTATGTAGTCAATTTAGTCAGCCAACATTCTAGTGACACATCTTCATTGCATGTCGTAATGACAGTTGTTCGTAATACTAATTCTCATTACTTTGTTAATGTATTTAGGTTCTTTTTTTTTTTTGTCTGCATCATGGCAAAAGTTCAATCAAACACAACCACTATAGAGTGTATGATGTGTTACGTGAAAATTCAAATTTAACTGGAGATCCATTGATCATAACATTTGGTGAATTTTATTTCGTTAACATAGACGAATGCTATGCTTCGAAAAGTTACATAGTAAAGCGTAATAAAAGGAAACTTTAAAAAACCAAATTTTGTGTACTGACGTACACATTGCGGTGTTTATGGCAAAATTCTGGAAACGTAGATTTTGAAAACTATACACTTTACGATTTTCTTCTTAATTTTTGATACCTGCCACGTAACATACTCTGTTTTAATAATATGTAGCCACATAACGTAATGTCGTTCCGATTGATTTGTAGGGTACTAATATTGCAGATAAAAGGGACACACGACTCGGATATTTGAAACGAAACATAAAAGTTTATATAAAGCCAGCGGATATAAAATGTTTCGAAGGAAAAATGCAAAGCTTTGTGAGCGGTCGCTGTAGCTTTGTGAGCTGCAAAGCAGCGGCGAAAGTGATCGTATACGAGTCCACACCGGGGGCCGTATGCTTGGGCGAGCCACTGTCATTAGCGATGCGGAAATTACATTACTGGCGCGGGTGTGCGTGTTGTGTGCGTGTGCGCGTGCATGAATGCTTCTGAGAGTGGAGCAATCTGTCAAATACCCGTACAGTGAAATTGCCAACGATCAAAGTTCCTCAGCCGCACTCATTAAGGGCATAGAAAGAGTTTTTCTGTATGGAATATCAAAATTAATTGGGCGAGAGCAGACGAGTGTAAGATCAAAGTAGAGCCAATAAAAAAAAAATAATGAAAGATTTATGGTAGACTAGTTGCTGGTTCATGTTTTATATCATACGCCAAATTTATGTGTATTCTATTTTAAATCATAATTTGTGTCATACTGGGATCCACCCAGAGTTTGAAAGTAGTATTTGTAGTTATTATTAGAAACTCGGAAATCTCGCTAGTTCATTTGACGACTAGGCTGAACTCGACCGTTGTGTACACCTTTCAGGCACTGGCATTTGTTCATTGGCTGGCGCGATCCGTAAATATAGGGGAGAATGATCACGCTAGGTGTGCCAGGTCTCCGTGTACCAACATTAAACTGCTTTTCTGCAAATATGACTATCATATAAGACGTAAATACCATTTTAGGTTAGAACACTGTTTAGTAAACAAGGGCTTTAAGAAGTTTTCGCAATTCTCTAACAGATTTATAATGCAATTCGATTGAATTAAAATAGGTAGATATACTTTTTTCCATATAAAAGGTCTTATATTTAGAAAAATTTTATATGAATAAATACGTTCATCACTGTTGACCATGATACTTCGACAGATGTATTGGTGGCGGGCGCATGCGCAGAAGACGATAGATCGGTCTACCTCATATTTAGTCCACAGTGCCGTCATGATGAACACTTTATCCGGCATGCTAAGTTGTACGTGATTCGTCCGGTCCCTTTCTGCGGAGGTATTACTGGTTTGACTTCGAAGTCCTGCACGGTGGGTCAGGATACGAGTGGCCCAATCACAGTAAGTAACACGAAAACTGCAACTGTTTTAAGTCTAAACCAGCACTGCTTGAACACGTGAAATTACCGGGGTTTCTAATTATTAGTAATTTTACCACTTAAATAATATGCATCCAAACGATAATTTAATTTTGTTTCTGTCGTAATATTTTACAACTTATAAATGATCGTTTCCTGTAAAATGTTTTGCCAAAATTACGATTTTAGAAACAAATTCAGATATTTAAAGGTAACATAACAGTATAGATTTAATAATATATCAACATACTGATTATTCTTTTTAAGCATATTGTTACGAGAGGCCGCTCTGCGAGCATCTGAGGCATGGATAATTTATTACGCGCATGCTATCAGTTGCAACCGTAGACGCAGCGGCTTTTCACAAAGCAATGTTTAAAAAGCGTGCCTGTTATGTCAATCAGGGCGCGTGCCGCTCCAAACCTTGGGTATCGGGTGTCTTTGAGACATTTGAAGAATGGTCTGGATTACTACCCTAGTCTCTCTCAGCCAGACTCGGGGTGCGGCGAACCTTCCAGGGCAAGACCAGCGGCTATAAAAATCGCGTCGGACCTCCAAGTCAGCAGTTGTTGAATGGATGAGTGGCTGGAGACACAGCAATGGACGACGGGTGGAGCGAGCGGCGAGAGAAGTGACCAGAGTGAGGGAAATCTGCGACTGCGAGCATCAGAGAAGTGAAGGGTGCGACTGGCAGGCTGGACTGTTGTAGTGCATGCCTGAGTGAAAGACATTACAAATGATGGCAACAGACAGACTGAGTGTGTTTAGTGAGGGTTATGCGTTTATTAACTATAACCAATTAGAGAAATTAATTTAATTAATTAAAATTGAAATAGGCATTTAACAATGCGCTCACTGCAAAACGAATATAAAAAAGGAGACGTCCATAGATTAATGCTGTAAACAATAACAGTATGCATAAATTAAAAATCAAATGTAGTCCCTTTATTCTCACTAAGACCTCCATCCCTCACGAACTCATACGCCCCTCGAGCATTCATGTAACAATATTTATTGTCTTCCCTAAGGACCACGGGTTCGAGCTCCACCAGGGCTCTCTGGGTTACATTTCCTGTGGAGTCCCGACTGATTTTCGTATTATGGAAATGTAGCGTTCCCGTTGGTACTCCCGCTTTGTCACCACCAAATAACTACCGCTTAAAAGCCTCCAAAACTCTTAACTGTTTCCGCGAATGTAGTTGTTATCATAAAAGGACGACACACACACACTCAAACATGTTTTTTTTTTTTTTTTTTTTTTTTTTTGGGCGATGCAAAATTGGGCTCACCCTTACGTGTACAAACGCAACTATGCAGACTGTTTACATATTTTATGTTTTCTTAAGTGCCTTATTCTGGTTTTATAAAGTTGAGAAGACGCACGAGGCGTCGGATCCAGGGGTTTACAGCAATTTCAGGCATGGCGTGGCCCATATACAAAAATATTGGCTCACAGGGCTGCGGAGAAGCTGCTTGTACTATACGCCAAAAAAAAAAAGTTGCGCGCCACCGGCATTTTCGAGTTACTAGCGTTAGGGTCGCAACTGCTGGTGGGTGAATTTACGTGGAGAGGAGTGCGGCCTGGGAGGGGAGAGATGATTGCGCGCGCAGCCTGCCGACACCTGATGTCTTGCTAAACACATAAAGGACCTTATTCATAGTCAGAGCTTCGTCCGAGGATGATCCAGATATGATCTTCCTCGGAGTTGGTCAGGGGGTTAGTCCGGTCTAAAGGTGGACTAACTATATCATGTTCACAAACCTCGATTAACAATATAACACAATATAACTTATTTAAAATAAATGTTTTTCCTTTTAAAATTGAATAGCAATTTACAATAAGCGTTAATATGCGTACGAGCAAACAAAATATAATATGTTACATTGTGTGTTGAATTGATAATAAAAGTAGAAGTTTTGTAGATATACATATATTCTACAAAGCAATTTTGGAAGCAAAAGGTTATATAAAACGTCTCGAACTTTATCTGGCTTTGAGTATTTCCTTTCAAAAGTGATGCTCTGGATAATGTGCTGAGTATTTTCTGCCTGCTCGTGTAAACAAATCGCATTATGAATGCAGTTTAATTTACAATCTCTTTTTACACTCGTTCACATTTTGCTAAGCGAGAATAGCAATTTCGTTGTTTTTTAGTATATTAATGTCACTTTATTCGTTTTAGCCGTATTTTTTGACTGTATATCATATATTTTAATATGAGCTGGTTTCATTTTACATCGCCAATATTGTCTTTATAATGATGTTGAATGAGGCCAAATACATTACAAAAAGACATTTAAAAATGGTTAGAATTTTATTAGCCAGACAAGATTCGACCTTTCATCCTTCAATATATCAAACCTCGACTTTACCAGTGAACTACCGTGACATTCACTGCAGGAATAAATACTTTAATGTATATATTGGCAAAATATGACTTGTATTAAAATTCTTGAGTGTATTAATATCACGTCTCGTAAGAATCTATTTTCAGAGAAGGCATTTGATTAACACAGAAATAGAAAGGCATTGCTGTAGCTTGAAACTGATGTATTATTCTTCTTATTAGGTATATTTCCATTTAATTATTACTCATGGAACATTTCATCCATTTAGGTCGGCATATTTTTGTATACAGATTGACAGAATCGGCCTTAAACGTAATGTTTATGTTTCGTGAGCTTTATATAGCTTTTACTGGCAGGTAATACTAACGAAACTGTCGTATTTTATGTTCGCCACGTTTCTTTTTGATCTTAATACTTCGTTAGTCCTACCCTCCGTCCGCACTAAAAGTTAAGCCTTACTACAGCAAGATGATCATCGGACTAGCAGTAATAATGCTCTCTCAATACGAAAAATTTTGGTCGGAGGATGATCTTTCCTTAGCCAGGACTAAAAACGACTATGAATAAGGCGCAAAGAGTCTCCGTATAATCAGCTGTACGTTTACCGATGCCCGCCGAATATTTTCGAAACAGTTAGTACAGAGGCGAGCCGTCACTAATGTTAGCTGCAGCCGGCCGGGCCGTGCCGGCGGCTCGAGCACAGGCTTCTAGGGAGTCGAGCTGCCAGCACTAGTGGCGCTTGCAGTAGGTATCTCACTGCCCAATACAAAATGTGGGGTGAAAAGACACACTGTCGGTACAGAATACCGAGTCACGGGCACCGATGTCTTTTTGTAATGTGCCCAATGTCCCAGCGAATATCTTTCGAATGCAACCTGTTACAGGTGGCGTAAAACGTTTTTCAAGGTGTGTAAAAGAATATAGCAGAAACCATAACTGCAGTATTTTTTTTTTTTTTTTTTTTAGAATTAAGGCCAACTGCGTATACTGATGTAAGAAATCCGTAGCATTTCTCTACAACCTCCGTCTCTACTGACCTCGATGTCGACTAGACGTTAAGCCCAACTACCTACCTACCTACCTACCTACCTACCTACCTTCCTCAATGACCAAATAGGCTGATCGGGTTATTGTCTATGGTATTTATGAGGCGAAGATATATTATTATTTGTAACTGCAGTAATTTACTCCCCATGACCTGGGTTGACATATGGTACCCATTTACAGTTTTATTTGTGTTACCGAGCTACGCGAAACACTTCGATTATGAAAGTCTACAGTTTCGTCTGCAACAGCAAGTCGTACTTAGGATAATTTTTTTTAGTTCTTCTCTCCAAAATTCATTACATAAATTTACGTATGCCCAAGTCGTGATGCCTGAAGCTCCAAATTTATAGATAGAATATAGGCGAATGTTCAAATTAACAAGAAAAATTATGTAAACACAAACATAAAACTCTTGTGATGCATAGAATATTTAGGAAACAACCAAAACGTCATACATGGGGTGATTTGTCAAAGTTTTGATCCAAAATGTGGAAAGAAACAGCGAATAAACCATATGCAAAATCTTCTTTGATTTTCCATAGCTCGTTTGCCAACTTTCGTGCGTCAGCAGGGGGTAATCTCGTAACAAACAAACTGTTGGGAGGCAATACAATACGAATTATGTCTTAACTACAATCATGAAAAAAAAAAAAACCTTTTGTTTAACGACCACAGCCATAAATTAAAAGTTAAGTCGGTTGCACGAGTTGGTCATTGCCTTCGAGTATAAACGATAATGAATGGAAATTTATTTCTACCGTAGAGTAGTTTTTCTACATAATTGTTAATACGATCCGGTTTTTTTTTTTTTTAATAAATGGCCGAAATGCACACTGTCCACATGCATCTCTCTCAACTTGTTACTCTACGGGAGCAGCGGGACCACGAGTAGTACCAGTTATCGTGTTACGGTTGCCCTTGGGAAAGCTGTAACTCCTCGAGGGCCATGGACATGGCTTACCTTTGCTACGTCGGCGTCCGTTCTACTGACCAACACACATCAGCTGTGCCTAGCATGACTGCTGCTCGACAAGTGGGCGACGCGCGTGGCGAAACCTCGCCGGCCTCCCCCCTTCACCCCCCCCCCCCCCTGGTAGACACCATGATAACCGAGACACCAGCCAAACACGACGCCACACAGGGACGTTTCCGGACGAAGAATATTTGAAATAGTTATGGGAGTTATAATATCTTGTATATAAGCTTGTTTATTTCCATTGTGCGGGGAGACTCAGCGGAGGAATCTTTGTTCCTGCCATTTATAAAGTAATGTAAATTCATTGTATTTTCTATTTATATTTTTGTGTGACCATTTAAATATTATCACAAGTTGTGGGGAATCATGGGATTGTTAATGAGTAGACTTGTAACAATGTTTATATATTTTTATACTTTTATATATTTTCAAGGGGAAATACTTGTTATCCATATTTGGATTCATATAAGCTGTTCACGGTAAAATGAGATTTTTTGAAAGCCCTGCTTAAGATCTACTTTAATATACGTTATGTGTTCGTCCGCCTTATGTAAAATTAACATTGGCATGGGTCTCATCACTTTATTCATGCGTCGGTCAAGTGAAACTTTGGAATTATTAGAAAAGTAGATACTTTAGAAATCTGTTCATTTTTACACTTCGATACATTATAAAAAAAAAAAAAAAACCAGAAATCGAAATAAATAATTTTAGTTAACTTAAATGGTATCTTTCGTTTTCTGTTTTCTTTTTAACGCATCAAAGTATAAAAATGAGTAAATTTGTTAAAAATGTATTTTTTTAAAAAATAATTTCACCATTTCACTTGACTAACGCATGAATAAAATAATGAGGCCCATGGCAACGTAATATTAAATAAGGCGGAAGAATATACAAGTCACATGCAAGTAGATCTTAAACAAGACTTTCAAACGTGTTCATTTTACCGTGAATAGCCCATAAGAAGTAATTACGACCCCCTACATTCCCCGGATCTAGCGTCATCAGACTTCCACGTGTTTATTCTTTCCAAGTCTCTTCCTGAAGAAGGTGATGTTCAAAAACTGGGATCGTGCCGAGTGATTCCCTAGACTTGCATGTATCATGGGAGCCACGTTTATTCACGGACAGGAGTGAAAGCGTTGCAAATCTTTGACAGGAAGGTGTAGCGCAGACGAAGACTGTTTTGAATAGTGCGTTATGAAACTCAGTACGAGTGTGATGTACGAAAAAGGAAATTTATTCACTAACGTCGTGGTAGTTTGTATTGCAGATCGTGGAATTCGTTCACCGGTGTAATAGCGTGAACACATTTTACTCTCGCATTTCCAGTTTATAAGAGACGTGTAATCATTCTAAAACAGAAGAATGTGTATTTGCTTTTGTAATTTCTATGATTCTTTACAAGATAATTCTCTAGGGATACTGATTTACAAAGGAGCATTTTCTCTCTTCGCGGTCGAGTGAATGGTTATCTGTTATGAGAGCAAGAGGAAGAAATATTCTGTAGTTGGTGCGTAAATCGTGAAACGTACATTTTTTTTATCATGTTCAGTTTGTGGTAATTGTTTTGCAATACAGAGCACTCATTTTCAAACATTTAAATGGACTACCTGAGGAACTTGAGATTTTAGTACTGAGGCTGAAATCAGGTAGACTATAGGCTGATCATGGTAAAATGATCACTTTTGAAAGCCGTACTTAAAATTTACTTGCTTGCACGTTATGTAGTCTTCCGCCTCATGTAAAATTAACATTGTCATGGTACTCATCACTTTATTCATGCATCGGTTAGTGAAAGTGTGAAATTATTAGGAAAGTAAGTATTTTACAAATCTGTTCATTTTTACACTTCGATACGCAAAAAAAAAAAAAAACAGAAAGCGAAATAAATAATTTTAGTTGTCACAAATGTTTACCTATCACTTTTTATTCGGCTGTACGATACGAAACAACTTTCCCTGCGTCGTTATGGTTGTTCACGGTAAAGTGAGCACTTTTTGAGGCCCTGCTAAATTTTTCCTTTCAGTAAATTTTCATACTTCCGGCACTTTTTAAAGTAAATATTGCCATGCGACTAATAAACAGAGTGTATACGTTTCACCTCCCTCAAAAATTAATGCCCGAGGCTGCAATAGAATACATTTGCTAAGGGTTAATGCCTGTTCGGAGTGCCTTAAAAAGTGCTCACTTTATAGTGAACAGCCTATACCAAATTTACTGAACACATGTCACTCAGCACGCCCGTTAAAATATGTGTAAGTAGGATCAGTGGTTTTTTTTCTAAGGTTCATTTGAAAAGTGCTCTCTTTATCGCGAACAGCCTTTATCTGTTTGTCGTGGTTATTCCGTGTCGACATTTTTTTAATTTTTTATTTGTACAAACATAGTAGAACATATGTGGCGAACTGTCAAGCTTAATACGCAGAAGGGGAAATGTTACTTTAGCTGTTTGCAGGACAGGAGAAGAGCGATGGAGAGCGAGTGTTTGTTCGAAGCTGTTTTTTAAAGGGATTTAGCGTTCAAAGGACAGTGATGAGTGTGTGCCGTGCGCGTAGTAAAAAAAGAATGTAAACGTTGAAGGGGAATCGGATAATTCCTTCACACGGTAAACTTTAATTTTAAAGGTATTGTCGCGTGCATATATTATTACTTTAACTATTTCACGGAGTTGATTTTTCGTCATTAGAATGTCAAATTTCGAATAATTACGAAGGAAAATGTTCGGTTCTGGAATTTGATGGTTCTTAAAATGAAACAAAAAATAAAATACTGTTCGCTTATTTATAAGAAAAAAATGGTTTTGTAAGTAGTAACTGCGAGTGGGAATGGTTTTTTCTTTGAGTGATTGAATTATATGCACCAAAACGTTTGCCTGCAACAATATAAATGACGTGCTCGGGCAACCATTACTTCATAGGGTTTTTCGGATTTACTTTGCTATACGGCTGACATCGGCAACCTGTTTGTTAGTGCAAACTATATAATTTACTATAGATGGTTTTCGGTTGATTGAGCACTTTTGAAAGCCCTGCTTAGAATATACATTTCTAATATTTTTTTATTAAAATCTTTCCGTGATGTGTACGATTTACATTACCAAGTGCTTAATCACTTTATTAATGCCTCAGTCAAGTGAAAACGTGATTTAAATTTCTCCTAATTTTTCTTTAACCTTCCGTTATATGAAAAATTTTCATGACCTGTACATTCCTCAGTCAATACGCATAAAGCAAAAAAAAAAAAAAAAAACAGTAAGAAATTCCTGCACTTGTTACAAACAATTCTTTGGAAACTAGCTGCCAAAGATTTTCTTGTAACCAAACCAATGAAATATATGTAGTATATTCACAACAAATTATTTCATATAACATACATAATTATTTATGTATCTCAGTATTCATAATAAACTCGAAGTCTATATCACTTGCTAATTAGAACTCAATATTAGTTTCACACATTTCTCGCTAGATTTTTTGTGAAATTTAGTCTACATTATTATTAATGTTACAAAAATATATTTGGCAACTGGTTGCCAAATAATTCCGTATACATAAACAGAAATGTTTTTGCAGTGCAACAACTTGATTAGCCATAAATGTAAACATTACACTCGCAATACAAGGTCAAACCTCGGAAATATTTTCCTTATTTGCTGCCATGTGAACTGGGGTCATGCGTGACGTGGCAGTGTGTACGGGAGTATAAGGAGTAGTTAACGGGTAGTAGATTTGTTTTTTTGTTGTCCCTGAAGTTTAATGCTAATGGCGTGGTGGAAAACGAATTAGATTTTTGAATGGATCTCCATTGCCTTGAAATATTATCATATAATTTTCAAATAGATATGTGCTGTGTATGGTGTATAATTTGCATACGCAACAATGGGACAACACATATAGCACTCGAGTGACCAGACTGCACAGCTGACTTGCAATAAATCAGTGGGGAAAGATGTGATCTTACCTAGGCTGCCTCTGTGTAATTGCCCGGTGCAGTCATGGGCCGTTAGGTAAACAAATTTATTACCATTAGCACCCTCTAGAAACTAACATTTGAGTACGTACGTCCAAATAAGGCAGAAAATTGAAAACTCTATACATATGTAAGACACTGGGTAAGAAATAGGTTAACTTGACACTACAGTACAGAAAACGGCAGAACAGATACGCCCTTTGAATATATTTCATTTGTTTTACTTTTCATTTCCTTTTGTATTGTAATTGTTTAAATCAGAAATAATTAAAAACCCTGATGGCAATATGAGAAAAACTATAAAGACAACACACTATCCTAACAACGCTAAAAGTGGCCATGCCTAGCCTGCTTGAACCCTTTTACGGTTATGTGACATAGCTTGCCAGAGTGTGAATATACTGATTTCAAAATCAAATTAATCAAACTGTTCTCTGTAGTAAATATTATGCTATAATTAATCGTGCTCTCACTAAACAGTCTAGCTGTGGTAGAAGCTACTCTTATCACAGGTTTTGTAGTGGGCGTATATGTGCTGGAAATTTAAGTACTTATAAAAGTCAAGATGGCGTCGCTTGTGTACTGATGCTAACGGACATCGAGCTGAATAAAACTGTAAATAAAATTAGGTCCAAATGAAAATTTCAGATCTTTTTGTAGGACTTACCTTTTAATCACCAATTGGATTGAAGGTAGGATGCTCTTGCAGGATTTGGCGTAGCAGGATTAAGGTGGAGACACGTGGAGCTCCGCTCTACACGTACGTAGACGGCGTGCTTAAACTATCTAACTCCTGACCACTTAACCTCGCGAATGGGCGACCATTGATACAAGCTCTATTGCTGGTTACAAATTTACTTAAAAGTTGGTTCAGGGACACGTCTACACACCCTAAAACTAATTTAAAGTCCTACCTCTCCGTCCACTTCAGACGGGAGGTCCTGCCTACGTTTGACGTCGTTGGAGGCTGCAAGAGAAGAGAGCGTTAGTCTCTGCAGGCTGACGCTAGCTTAAAGGGGGCCTATAGCGCCAGCCAATCAACAATCAGGATTTAAACCTGCGGGCCAATGGGGATCAAAACTATTCAAGTCATCCACATGAACCACTTCTGACGACCTAAATTAAGAAAAATCAAAGAATGCGTGATCTCGGAACTGAGATATAATACAATATAAAGTAGAAAGACTTACAAAACTGAGATCACACGAAAAATAAATATTAATTATATAAAAATAAATACACAAAATTAAAAAATGAACTAGCCTATCAAAAATATACATAAATATTATTGCTGCCATACATATAAGTTTTAAAAAGCTTACTTGTTAAGAAAAATAAGAGTAATAAAAATAAATGAAATTTACATAGGCAGTTGCAATCATACGTGACATGTGTGAAAAATGTTACATTAACTCTTGCATGACAATATGTGTAGCAATAGGAACAGGGAAATAATATAATTTAATTGTATGCATAAAATCCCTATTGCCATGGGTGTTACAGCCTACTATGGAGATCCAATCAAAATTCGAATTCAGTACTTTTTTTTTCCAAAGGCTGAATTCAAAAGTGCGTACTTCATCGTGAACAAGAAGACACGCCGTATTCTGTCTCGAATGCATGGCATTGCAGAGGAAGCTGTCTGTGGTACACACAGAGGTGAACTGCTATAGTATCACAGCAGTTGAAAAGTGCTTGGAGGTGTCAACTAAGTGAACAGTTAAGTTTTTTGTACGTATTACAAAAAATCATCCTTGGAAGATATTTGCTATTTTTTTTGGAACTCTATAAGTAAAAATCATGGAGTGTTTATAACAATAATACCATTTCTCCATGTCTTTGAATAACGTAGTCGAAAGTGCTAACATGTTAAACAGTACCTGTATATTTTCACTTTTCAAACTGCTGTTAACTTTGTTCTAATAAAATTACAGTATTACAGAATTATCTTGAATAGTTTCTAGTTATTATTTAAGTGTATAATTTTTACTGTGCGTGCAGGTGTGTGGGTGTGTGTGGGTGCGTGTTTGTAGGTTCGTGCGTGTGTATAGATACTTACGTGTATGTATAGGTGCTTGTGTGTGTGTATGTATAGGTTCGTGCGTTATATAGGTGCGTGCGTGTGTGTGTGAGTGGAGGGGTGCAGGGGGTGGCATCATGACAGATATACGGAATGACCATTGGTAAAGGGGGATCCTGGTGCACCCGCAACGGGAAAAAAGTTTTAACTAATTTAAATAAATAACCTACTCAGTAATAAAATAACGTTAAGAGTTTCACAAAATCATATAAAACTAAATTTCGTCTATGATACAGGAGGTTGGGATATACCAGGTCCGGATGAGACCTAAAACTAAACTAGAGTTTTAAATGCTGCAGGGAAAATAAGAGAACCCCTTCCACGGACAGGGCGCCAAATCACTCTCAAGGGGAAGGCAAAGCGGGAGATCTCCCGTGTCCTGGCGGGCTAGTCCAACCCTGGGGGGGGGGGGGGTAGAGAGTTTTGTGCTGTTTACGAGTCTTATGAGCCGATGAGAGTAAAGTGAGGTGGATATGGAGCAGTGCCGGAATGAAATGGCAGGGGGAAACGCGATATTCCCGAGAAAACCCGCCTACCAGAGGCAACGTCCATCGCATTTACCACATGCGAAAATCGGACGTGATCTCCCCCGGCTTGCTCTGGGGCATCTCTGTGCTTAACAATCCACCATCGTCGCCCTTACGTGATTGGTAAATATTGAGTGAAATTTCGCTGCAAACTCCCTTGGGCTGTCAAAATAGTGCCATGTTGTTTGGAACAAAAGGCGGTCCGTGTTAGTCTTCATGTCTTCATGTCTTGCAAGTGATTAATTGAGGTGTCGATAAATCTGTGATATATTCGCCGAGGTCGTATTTATCTCTCTTTTACAAGTTATTTGCGTTTTTGGCTAGAAGTTCTCCATGCTTAAACCGGAGATAAGCTATAATTAACGCTGCCTTAGTAAAGTGCATGTATACACACTAGAAAAGTAAAAGATGTCGGAGATTACTCTATCTTCCTATTATTCCACGGCATTGGTATTGCAAATGGCCTATGTTATTCGTGCTGTGAAAGGGGGGACGGGAACTTAAATAGTTGATTCGGGAAAATGTTCAAGTTTTGTTATATTATCAGTTATCCTAGTCTACTGAGATACACCTCAATTAAACATAGCTTACTTACAGAAGTGGGATAAATTACGGCTTATAGACCTATGTGATTTTGATATAAACTTTCAACTTCAAAGGGCTAACGGTTAAACGTACACTTTGAAATCAACCTTTAAAGAGTTCATTGCTTGTAACTGTAAACCTAAAACAGGCTAAGAATTAGGATAAGACATTCTGAATAATATGTGGTATGGAAACCTGGCCGCCAAAATTCGTCCATATTTTGTTTTACACAGTGCAATTATACTGCAAAACAAAGTATTAATTTTTTGAAACGACTAACGCGTTTCTTGATGGATGTGTAGACAGAAAGAAAGAAACTTGGCGATTGTTTAACATATTAAATCGTGCGAGAACCAACAACTTTTGTCAAAAGTACAGAGAGTTAACATTAAATGTTATGTTTGCCGTTCAAAAACTTGTTTACTACATGCCCTGAGTTCGTAAAGCCCCCTCACGGTATCAAATTTTCACCTTCAACTATATTTGACAATAAAATTTGAGGACAAAATACGGCCAACAAATGTTATCAAATAATCTTGAATGTGTTTGAAAATGTGCCACACTGTCAATTTTTTTGGGAGAATCAAATTTTAAATATTATTTAAAAATTATTTTCATAGTGAGATATTGCTTTTGTTTTTACATGCGGTCTATTACAGGAAGAAATGTAAGTAATATTGTAATTTATTTTCGTTTATTTACCAAATTAAAATTTTATTTATAAAATATGTTTCCTGCACGATGAAATAAACGCCTCTGTGTTCGTAATATTATGTGAAATATTCACTTAAAATAGCATTCAAGCCCAGACAGCTTCTACATAAATTAATTATCTTCATAACTTACTTCGTTTCCAGCAATTGTTCGTTATTTTAAGTTTCTTGACGTCCATTTTTGTCGTGCACAATTCTGATTGGCTGAGACCGCCAAAAATCAAATCAATTTTAGAACTGGTCCAATTATAAAATGTTTGATGGAAACTGACGCCATCCAACTTCCTCAGATGAAAATGACGGCGTTTATGACATTTCGATGACGTCATAACTGTCCAACTTTATTTGACCAAACTTATTGGAAGCAGTTTAACGGAAATAATTGACAGTGTGACAGGGGCTTTAGGCATTCGGAACTTAATTATCTTTGTATACAGTTCTGTGTAAAAACTCAACGTATTTGAAAAGAAAGTAGAGGAGAGTATAGTTTGTTCACGGTAAAATGAGCACTTTTGAAAGCCCTGCTTAGGATCTACTTGTATGCACGTTGTGTGTTCTCCCGCATCATGTAAAATTAACATTGCCATGGGCCGTATTACTTTATTCATGCGTAGGTTAAGTGAAATATTGAAATTATTAAAAAATTAAATACTTTACAAATCTGCTCATTTTTTTCATTTTGACGCATAACACAATAGAGAAAGCGAAAGAAATAATTTAAGTTATCGCAAATGGTTACCTAATACTTTTTATTAGACGTTAAGACGTTCTAGAGTTGATTTCAAAAGTGCTCACTTTATCGTGAACAGCGTTTAGGTTAGAAGTGCGGTGTAGAATCGCGCGTGTTAACACCGCTCTCTCTCTCTCTCTATCTCTCTCTCTATCTAGCTCTCTCTGCCTCTCCTTCTCGCTTGTTTGTAGGTAAAATGGTCGCTAACAACCCAGAGGGCAGTTTATTGTCGGCGGAGAGGAGAAAAGCGAAAACGAGGTTAAGGAGGATCCTCGGCGAGATAACAAGGTAACTAGGTGTCTCTGGGTGGAGGAGGCTGATAGCGCCGAGGAAGACCAACGAAAAGTGCCCGCGCGAAGGAGAGCGTGGCTGATTGATGAGTCTCCGGTCCCCTGCAACTCCTGTCGACCCATCGCGCTTCCTTCGCGTTCCCACGTTTCTGTATACTCTTTCCTGTTTGCCTCCCCCCCCCCCCGGCTCTTCATGACCAAATATGTCGTATCCCCATTTGACTTATCGTGGAGTATTGCAGCCTACCCTCAAAATTCGAATCAGTGGAAAACCACTGATTGTTAAAACCCTCTGATTGAATTAGTGACGTGAAACAATTTCACTTATTGAATAAGTGACAGACCACTGCAGTGACGAGTTAAATATTTCATTTATTGAATGTAGCCAAATAATTACGTGCAATAGACGTATTTATTATAGTTTACTATTTATATTGTGCAATTTACCGTAATTAAAAAAAAAGTGAAGAAAGCTCCGCAGGTGACCGGGATTTAACTCGCGCACTCTTCCACTCGAGGCCGTTGCCTTGCCGTCTGAGCAACCACGTCAAGTTGGAAACATAGAAGAAAAATAAATGTCTTATAGTGTAGCTGCGAAATTGTGCAGTTTGAAGTTGCATGCTCATACTTTTCGTGTTTGGTTTGGTTCGTACCTTTGGGATTGTTTAAACTAATGGTACATACGAGCGCACTCTTTCCACCACATCAAATGCTGTTTAAACTTTAAAACAGAGCGCCCTCTGACGATTACATGAAAACGAATTGGAAGGCGCAAACACGGACTGAAAGGCTGTGTGTTCATATTACCTCGTAAAATGGAATTTTTAAAGGCGAAGCACATTTTAGAATGTATTTTGTATTAGTTTTATTCGTTTATTCGTTGTTACTCACTTGATACACGTTGTTAAACGACCATTTTTAAACGATGCACGAAGGCCATTGATAGAGGCAGTTTCACTGATATATCAGTTAGAAATAATTAGAGACGACGAAGAAGTAGCCGAGGCGTGTCACTGTTCCATCAGTTAAATACAAGCCACCGAGTAAATGGTGAAACAAATGACTGACGAATCAGTGGGAAATGTCACTGAATCAATCGGCGAAGGAAATATGGCATTTTATCACTGGTTCATCAGTTAAATTCACTGAAGTGACTGCTGTATCAGTCAGATACGTTTGACTGATTGAAACACAGAAATTCTTCACACTCGAATAGAACTGTTGAAAAATCACCACATGTATAAACATGTTTTGCTGTTTCCTAAAATGTCATGTAAGACAAGTGTTTTAAAGGCTGTTCACGATAAAGTGAGCACTTTTGAAATCGACCCTAGAATAATGTCACTGTTCCTGCCTGCATAGATTTTAACGGGTGCACTGAGTGAAATGCGCTCAGTAAAGTTGGTGACGATGGATGGAAAGTAGTTCCATATATTAACGTCGAATAAAAAGTGTTAGGTAACCATTTATAATAACTTAAATTATTTATTTCGCTTTCTGTATTGTTTAATTCATCAAAGTGTTAAAATGAGCAGATTTGCAGAGTACTAACTTTTTTAATAATTTCAATGTTTCACTTAACCGACGCATGAATAAAGTGATGCGGCCCATGGCAATGTTAATTTTACATGATGCGGGAGAACACACAACGTGTATACAAGTAGATACTAAGCACGACTTTCAAAAGTGCTCATTATATCATGAACAGCCTATATAGATGTGTTAACATAGAAGTACCTTATTTTTGGTTAAATTGAACTTTCACTTATATACATTTTAAATTAATATAAGTAAAACCGAAAAGAAAAAAATGGGCGTTGGTAATTCCTAGTAAGAAGTATTTCTTACGCAAAATATTATTAATACACTGAGTGCATTGTCCCTTTGGTATAATTTTCTATATGCGATTAAGTTTGGTTTGTATGAGGCGGAGGAATATCCTGGAAGTAGAACTTTAGCAGGGCTTCAGAAAAGTTGCAAGTAACCGTGAATGGGCTATATACCGGATGTATCAAATTTAGACAGGCAAACCTCATTATCACGTTAGTCACGAAATAGAAAAGGTGAAAACATATACACAACGTGGGGTCTAAAGTAAATCGGACGCATCTTCGAAGTTGGGCCTGAAGTACGCTCGTTTTTTTTTTTTTTTTTTTTTTTTTTTTTTTTTTTTTTTTTTTTTACAAATATTGAAGATACACTGTAAAATTTTCTGTATTTTTATTTCCTGTTTAAAAGTATTCTTCGACTAGTCGCCAATATTGATCTTGTAAAACTACAAGTAAATTGGTGCATTTTGTGCAAAATGTTAATGCGAAATGTGAAACTAAAAAATTAAATTTTAAAGAATAATTACCATAGCCTTCAAGGTTATCCTCGTATTTAAGGAGACGATCTCTGTCCGTCTTTAATACTTCAAAGTCCCTTGAAACTCAACAAAAGTTCTTCAAATTTGGCAGAGCGAATCCTCCGGGTCAAATACAGGTCAAATTCGAATTTCAGCAAGATCAGATTACGCAATCATGACTTTTGACCCTAAAACTAATTTTTAATTACTTTTACCTATGAAAGTTTTGTATTAATGCATAGAGATTTTTGCATAGAGATACGAAGGCTATGGAATATCATTTTAGTTTACTTTAAATGTCTCGCTCCAATTTTGAGTTAATTTGTCATCATTTCATAAACAATATCAATTGGGGCCTTAGTTATCAAAGTGCTAGGGCGATTCCAATAGGGCCTTAGCGGCACAGTGGATAGAGCGATTCCAAATGGGGCCGCAGTGGCTTAGTGGATAGAACTGTATTAGGTGGGGCCGCAGTGTCCCAGCGGATAGATATATATCAAATTGAGCCTCAGTGGCAAAGTGGCTAGAGCGATCCCAAGTGGGGCCTTAGTGGCTCAGTGGATAGAGCGATTCCAAGTGGGCTACAGTGGCTTGGTGGATAGAATTATGCTAAATGTTGTGTTGGTTTCACTTTATTTTTTCAGTCTTTGTATAACAGAAATTTGTTACATCGTAACTATTCTAGGCACGTGAGAATACTGAAAACACGACCACGGGCTAACCGCTAGTTATTATAAATATGAAGACACGTAAACAAATTTGTAGCTTTCACAAAACTAAAGGTTGTAAAGATACAATATTTCAGCTGTAGAGTTAATAATAATAATAATAATAATGGCAGTTAGTTTTCAAAACAAACATTTTTAAAACGTACATTTTTTTACTGCACTGGCAAATTGTCGCCACGACAGGAGCAGTGAAGATGTCTGACCGCATTCGTCTCCATGAGAACAACAGCGCCTCGAGGCAGGACGAAAGCCAGTGCTTGACTCTACTCCGGTGGCGCTCCGTAATTGAAAATCGCTGCGAGGGGTTGGCGAAACTCGCTCGCAGGGGTGGGTAGCGGCTGCGTGGGAGGGGTTGGGCTATTGGTGCCGATGTTGTGGGATGCTGGGGGATGGATCCCCCTCCCCCTCCCTCGGGCTCGTGCAGTGGGAGGAGGTAAAGAACTGGAGCGGGGCAATACGATTTCGCTGTTACGCCTGCCGGTTGTAATTGCCGTGCTAGGCTGTCGTCAAACAGAAACAGCGTGATTCCCTCAACTCCCTCCCTTCGCCTTTTTTTTTGTCGCCCAACCACCCTCCCACACAGACGCACATTATCCTGGTAATTGAATATCATATTCTCCCTCTCTCTCCCCCCCCCCCCCCCCGGATGGTGATGATGCAGACAGACATCCGACTCGAACAAACGACGTCGGCGGTTGTACTTTTGTATCCGCTCTGTTTTAGACCGTGGCTACACGGCTTTTGCAGAACTGCTTCACTTTTGTATCCGCTCTGTTTTAGACCGTGGCTACACGGCTTTTGCAGAACTGCTTCACTTTTGTATCCGCTCTGTTTTAGACCGTGGCTACACGGCTTTTGCAGAACTGCTTCACTTTTGTATCCGCTCTGTTTTAGACCGTGGCTACACGGCTTTTGCAGAACTGCTTCACTTTTGTATCCGCTCTGTTTTAGACCGTGGCTACACGGCTTTTGCAGAACTGCTTCACTTTTGTATCCGCTCTGTTTTAGACAGTGGCTACACGGCTTTTGCAGAACTGCTTCACTCAAACAAGTTCAGCTATTGAAGAGGTTACATTACCTTCGAACGAGTTCCGATCGCAGTTGTTTCTCGTTCAAAACGAACAGTTTTCATAAGTCGTTTCGAACGACTTCTTTTCTCTGCTGCGCTCCTATTGGCTGCATCGGAGTAAACAAGCTGAGTAATGAATATTGCTGAATTTGGCAGGAATTCCTGCACTTGTTGAATTAACTTAAGTTTAAGATTGAATGTACTAATACCCACCCATTATGCCATTACAGTAAAAGTGTAGGTTTCATAAGAATTAAAAATATCAATAGTAATAAATGTTGGAAGCTATTATAATTAAATTTAATACATTTTAAGTTCAATGTATGTTTTGAAGTTAGAGTTTCCACTGAACTCGTTCTGCTTTGGGTGTGTAACCGCGAAAACACGTTCTGTTCTTAAACTTGTTCAGACGTGGCTACCGAATGTATTTAGCTGCTTGTGTTTAACAGCACTCGTGTAATCGCGGCCTTAGGTACCTCCACTCACAGCGAACTAGGTTGATATTTTAACTCGCCCGAGGACAACCTGCAGGAAAAAGTAACGAGGAGTAAGCTAAATTAACACATTCTACAAGCTGTTATTTAACTTCACTTGTTTGTATGTAGGGCATGTGTCTGTGGGGTGTCTGTCCGGGTGGCGCCCGCCGAATCACTAGCAATCACGATGTATTTGGTGGACAAGTTGTCGATTACTGGTGGCGTGTAGTGTTTCAGTGCCGGGGAAGTCCTCATTTACACATCGTTGTGTGGGTGAAAGACCACCCAACTTTGAAACACAAGAAGGAATTCAAATGATCGACAGCGTGTGTGTATGTGGAATATCATTTGAAAATTCCGATCTGCGTGAGCTCGTATTTAAATGTCAGATACATCGACATGCACGCACGTGTAAGATGATTAATGAATATTCGGCATGCCGGTTCAACTTCCCGCGAAAAAAGTGCACTGAATCTCGCCTGATAGCAAGTGATACCGATGACGGACGAGTCTGTAGTTGTATAAATTGTCTACCTATATAATTTAAAAAAATGCGATACTAAAAGTGAAAAATTAATCATCTGTAAAAACCATTTAAAACCAAGCTGTTATTTATAAATGAACTAAAAAGATTAACATAATAATAGCAATAGTTACATAATTTATAGAACTTGTAAGACGTGGTCGGCAGCCGTAATAAACTCTACTAAAATTATATTTTTATATCAATTTATATTTAGTGTATAAAATCTTGGCGCGAATAGTTAAGATCCTTACTCAAGATAAGTGCATACTTTGCTTACGCAAATGAGGTATACTTTCTATATTGTGAATAGTTAAAAGTCTTACGCAAGGTATGTGTTTACTACGCTTACGCAAGTGAGGTATACCGAGGACGGCTTCTAATTGGCTGTTCTAGTTTTCCGCTGTCTGTACATGTGAACCAGGCATTACAGTCATTACTGATGTCGTTTTTATCCTCAGGCTGGCCATTTCAATGATGACAGAAGAGCCTGTAAATTTTGGCTGGTGTGTTGTAAGTTGTAATTGTGGTGATGTTTTTTTATGTCATTGTACTACACTCATTGTCAATAAACAAAATTATAAATCAAATCATTAGCGTGGGGCGAGAAAGGAAAACCACTTGGCGAAAACCGCGCCTATCGCAGACGGCCTACGAATGAGAAACCACGGCTTCGACGAGACAGGCTCGGTATTGGGCAATCGAAGCCGGGACACTGAAAAGCCGCGACCGTTAATTGGTTGCTCGAAGGGATGGTTAAAGGGGGGGGGGGCGGTGGGTAAGGGAAGAGTAAACATTCCAGGGCTTCTTGCAGCCGAGCATTCGGCTCCACGGGGTCGGGGGGCGTGCCGAAATAATTAGCGAGGTTTTCAACACGGGGGTTAATTAGTGCTCGCGGTCGAGTCGGTAGCCGTGGCGGGCTAACGAAGGGTAAAAAGGGGTTGGGGAGGGGGTTACGCTTGTTGTAGTTCTCGGGCTCCCCCGCAGTTAATAGGAATTGCGGCGTCGGTAATTGGTTGCCGCGGGGCTATGACATCCACGCCGGAGCCCTCGCATTGCTTCAGAAACAATCCGCGCTGGTAGGGACGAGATTCGCCTGGGAGAAACCGCCCTCCTGGGAGGTAGTAGAGATATCTGGGCGGCTCTAAACAGCGAAGTATCGAGAGCCGATGAGGGCGATTGAGGTGAGTATGGAGCAGCGCCTGAATGAAAGGGCTGGCAGACCACCGAGAAAACCCGCCGATCAGCTGCATCGTCCGGCACGATTACCACATGCGGAGTTCAGGTAGCGACCTCGCCGGTAATCGAACCCGGTTCGCCTAGGTGGAGGCGAGTAATCTGACCGCTACACCACCACGGCCCCTAAACGGTCCTCCTGGCTGGAGCTATTTCACAGTGTTCGATTGCACCTCCCACCAAGGCGAACCGGGTTCAATCCCCGGTGGGGCTGCTCCTGGCTTTTTGCATGTGGGAATCGTGCCGGATGATCCCGCTGGTCGGCGGGTTTTCCAACGTTAAGGAATGGAACTATTTACCCTCCATCATTACCAACTTTACTGGGCGCATGATACTCAGTGCGCCCGTTAAAATATATGCTGGTAGGAGCAGTGACATTTTTCAAAGATTGATTCCAAAATGCTCACTTTATCGCGAAACAGCCTTTACAAATCAGTAATCCAAGAATGTGCATATGTTTCACTCTCGGACACATTTATGCTGTAAATTCGATCAGATTTAGAAAACTAATTTTCATCACACCATCAGCTCCCTATTTGTAGCATTAGGACGGAAAATTTCACGCATTATAAATCGTTCCAAATTTTGATACGAGAACTCAGCTTAAAAGCGAGTTCTTATGCACGTTTCAGTTCGTTTACCAAATATATACGCCTGTTCTTCAGTGAATTTTTAAAGGTCACATCGCCATCTGTTTGGAGATACGATCATTTCAACCAGTTCAACCAGCTAATGAGTTCTAGTTTTCTTAATCAAGATTTTGGCGCATGCTTCACATTTTAATTAAATTATTTCCTTTTTTAGTGATTCGTGATTTCAGCCCAACCTTACAACATATATACTCTCCAGTTTTATGGATACAAATTCTTTGTAATACATTGTTTCGGAGTCATGATGTCATTTCACGGTTTTTTTCCCGGCGAAATTTTGTTTATTTTTAATTGTTTTTGTTCTTTAAAACGGCGCCTTAAAAAATTCGTTTCCGTGATGTGGGCGTTAATATGCACAATAATGAGTAATAAAGATTATTGCTTTCAGAACAGAATTTGGGAATGAAGAAGATATTAAAATTCCTAACTCACAGATATCGGAATTACGTTGGTTGCAATCTAACAAATATTATTTTTCAGTTACGTTAAGCACCCAGTTTCCCAGTTCAACATCTGGCCAAAGCGCTCCAAGTCGCGCTATTACAGAAGGGTTTGGAAACATTTAAACATTTTAAGGTACAGGCAGAAGTGGCATGAATTATTCAACAACCAAATTAACGAAGCTAACAGTGATAAAGGCTGTTCGAGACAAAGTGAGCACTTTTGAAATTAACCTTAGAGAAAAGCCACTGTCCCTTACTACATATATTTTAACTGGCGCACTGGGGAACATGCGCACAGTAAAGTTGGTAACGATAGATGGGAAATGGTTCCGTATCTTAACGTCAAGTAAAAAGAGTTAGGTAACCATTTCTGATAACTTAAATTATTTATTTCGCTTTCTGTTTTTTTAATGGAATCTAAGAGTAAAAATTAACAGATGTGTAAAATATTTACTTCTCTGATGATTTCACGGATTCACTTGACCGACACATGAATAAAGCTATGAGACCCATGACAATGTTAATCTTTCGTAAGGCGGAATAATACACAGCGTACATGCAAGTAGATCTTAAGCAGGGCTTTCAGAAGTGCTCTTTTTACAGTGAATTGCCTATACCATATTTTTTTAGTATCAAACATTTTTGAAATCACCCCACATATGATGTGCTTAATTGTATCCTAAATGTGCCACGTATCACAAGCGTTTTATAGTCGCGTTAACATATAAGTACCTTCTTTTTGGTGAAATTCAACTCTTGCTTATATTTTACCAAAACGTCATTCATTTATAACTAATATCAATAAATAACAGGGCGAAATTAGGTGTGTTTGTAACGCCTAGTAAGAAATAGTTCTCATGCAAAATTATATTACACAAATTGCGCCCTAATATGGTGCTTTTTCCTTCTGGTGTAATTTTTTTTAACTTGGTCAATATTTGTTTTCATGAGGCGGAGGAATATCCCGGAAGTAGAATTTCAGGGCTTCAGAAAAATTGGAAATGACTGTACTGTGAACGAACTATAGGAGAGCATTTGCACGTTTGCTTATTCAGGACACGTTTCTGTAGATGAACTGACTGTTTATGTAACAAAATTTCGACGAGTTTCAAACAATTTGATATTGCTAGCATGTTACGAATTGTGGATTTAAGTACCATGTTATTTCCGTACGGAAAATTAACTTCACATTATAGTTACCAGCAATTCAGTTACTGAAATTCGCTTGCTGTGTATGTAAATATTTTAATCGCTTTGCTGCATTTTATTTTATTATAATCATTGATGTGTGTCTATTTTTATTTGCAGTGCAATTGGGAAGTAATTGTCCAAATTCTATTCATTTCCAGAGGAAGTGGTTCCCCTAATTTGGGGAGGAGGTTATAAACCCAGACATTTTTACAAAATTTTATTTTACTTTCCTTGTTTGTATGTTTGGTAGCTTCTGTCCGGCGCCCACCGAATCACTGGCAATCGTCGCGTCTGCCAGCAGCGCATCACTGTCCTTCAGGTTGCAGCCCGAAATGTGGAAGGGGCCAGCAGTGTTTAACTGCTGTTGTTTAGTATTTTTAGTCTCACCTTTTTTTTTGTATTATTATTATATAGGTCGACTATTTTTACATTCAAAGACTCGTCCGTCACCGGGATCGCAAGCATTTCCGATGACGGACGAATCTGTGAATGTATAAATGGTTATAGATAATAATAATGATATTTTAAAAATAGGTGAGACTAAAAAGTGAAAAATAAATTAACATTAAAAAAACCTTTTAAGACCAAACTTTTATTTATAAATTAACCATAAAATATAAAAATAATTATAGGAGTAGTCACAGAATTTGTAGAACTTGTAAGACATGGCTGAACAGCCGTAATAAACTTTACTACAAATTAATATTTTTGTATCAATTTATATATAGAATACAAATGTTTGGCGCGAATATTCAAGAGCCTTACACAAGATATGTGCTTACTACAATTACACACATGAGGTATACATTCCAAATTGCGCCAAGCGTTTATATACTAAACACAAATTGATACAAAAATATTAATTTGAAGTAAAGTTTATTAAGGCTGCTCGATAACGTCTTACAAGTTCTAGAAATTCTGTAACTACTCCTATAATTATTTTTACCTTTTTAGTTCATTTATAAATAAAATCTTGGTTTTAAACGGTTTTCTACAGTTAATTAATTTCTGTATGTGCCTGTAAACGAACTTGATCCAACAGGTGACAACTTGTTCTGCCAATCATCGTACGAGCATAATTTTGCTACTTTCTTACGTAGGCTACATTTCGTTTTTTATTGCCGGCAGCTGAGATTTCTGAGCAATGCTCCTTTATTTACTGATGCAGCTGATAAGTTACTGGGGAGAGGTGTTTCGGCGTCTGATTTGGAGGCTACCTTCCCGATGAGACCACTGATGTTCAGAGAACAATTCTACGCAGTATCAGACGGCCGAAAACGTCGGCGGTAAGCGATAATTCTAACCAAGAAATTGTAACATTGCCGTTATCTGCCGAGGACGCGAATAGAGTGAATTGTATTCTGTTCGCAGTTTCATCACACTTTTTGAATATAACGTTTGAAATAATACCCCATGCATGACGTGTTTGTTTGTTTCCTAAATATTCCATGTATCACAAGCGTTTTATTCTTGTATAAGCATAAAAATGGCTTATTTTGGTTAAAGTGAAATCCTTACATATTTTTTTTATCTACAGAGTATAATATTTCGAGTTATAATTAGTATGAGTAAAAACAGGGAGAAAAAAAATTGTATTGGGAATGCCTAGTAAGAAATAGTTCTTATACAAAATATAACTAAAGGCCGTACACGATTAAGTGAGCATTTTTGAAATCAACCTTAGAAAAATGTCACTGCCCCTGCCTGCATTATTCTTTGCATGTAATTTTGCAATGCATTTTGCACACACACACATATATATATATTTATTTATTTATTTACGGGCGCACTTAGTGACACGCTCCCAGCCAAGTTGGTAATGATTAATGGAAAGTAGATCCATAGCTTAACGTCGAATAAAAGGCGTTAAATAACCGTTTGTGATAACCTAAATATTATTTCTTTCGCGTTGTCTTTTTATGCATCGAAGTTTAAAACTGACCAAGTCGAAATTCAGAAATCGTATACGGTTGGAAAGAGCATCTCAAAAGCAATCCAGTGATACCCATAGAACCCCATATGATCGAGTGAAGCGGTGCCGGGAACGTAAAATAAACATCAAGGCGTCCGAACGCATCAACGTAGACGCATTCACGCAAAACAAACGGCCGTGTCCCCAACACAGCCAAACCCAATTTTTTCTAACAAATTTGTAATGCAGTATGATAAAATTCAAATTTGTCAAGTTATTCTATTCATAAAAATGTGCCTGTCTTTGGAAAATTGAGATACTTATAAACAAACGCGTTCATCACTGTTAACCATATGATTTTGACAGCCGTATTACTTTGGGGTAGGTCAATATTAGGTACATCGATCTACCTCAACTTTAGTCTATGGATCATACAAACGTTCGGAGGCCCGTCTCTGATTTAAGTTAGTTCGCAAGTTCACCTGAGAGTATAAAGCGGCGAACTTTAATGAACCCGCGACTGAACTGCGATGAGCTGTGCGCATTTATCGCTCCATTATCGTATCCATAGCTCCGCGTCACGCGCCTAATTCTTCCCCTCCCCCCCCCCCCACCCTTGTAACCAGGCAAGTAGTCCGAGGACAGCAGAAGTTGCGCGAAGTTCACCTCGGGGGTGGCTCATCCCGGGAGTGCTTCCGGGCGAAAGTTTGATGTAGGGGGGGTCCTGAGTGCCTGCGAGCCGCGCCGGGCCAAATATTGCGAGGCCGTATTTCAGAGGCCGAGGCCCTGGATCTGGCGTCGCGCGGGAGATTACGGTGGTAAATCTCTGGCTCGCAGGAAATGGCGACTGGATCACGGCGCCTGCTATGGAGACGCGAGCGTCGCCCTCTGACTGCTGGTTCTAGGGATACCAGTCGTGGCCTGTGCGTTCTCCTACCCGTCCTCCCAGTTATTCTAGTGAAAGACCTAAGATGCCTACACGTAACAATTAACTGTAGGCTATTCACGGTAAAGTGATCACTTTTGAGGACCTAGTTACTTTTTTCCTATCAGCCATTTGTCCTTCCACCACTTTGTAAAAGATGTATTCTCATGTAAATGATAAACATAGTGTGTATATTTCACCGGACTCGAAAGTTAACGTCTAAGGCTACAGTAAAGTACACGGTGAGTATAAAAGAATACCCCAAACTTGAAGGTCTATAATATCGAAACTAAACAACCAATCAAATGAACTGTGGAAGCGTAATGTTTGTTTACCATATCTTCATAAATGTTCAATGTGACAACCATGAGCGGCCCAAACTACATCTACGCAATACTCAAACTCGTTCCTCACTCTTGTCAGCATGTCCGGTGTTACGGTTTGGATGGCGTCCGTAATTCTCGTTCTGAGGTCGTCAATGTTAGCCGTCAATGGTGGACGAAACACTTGATCCTCTATGTACCCCTATAGAAAAAGGATGCACGAGGTAAGATCCAGGCTTCTTGGAGGCCCGTTATAAAGAGCCTGGTCACCAGCTGCTCCACGACCATTCCAGCGTTGCGGCAACGTCTCGTTCAGGTATCCGCGAACAGCTAGGTGCCAATGGGGTGACGCACCATCCTGCTGGAAAATGAACCCCCCCGCCGCTTCTTCTAACTGAGGAAACAGCCACTCTGCAGGCATGTCCAAATAAGGAATTCCAGTAACAGTGGGCTCGCTACAAAAGAGAGGGCTGAAAACCGTGTCTTTGGATAGAGCGCAAAACACGTTCATTTTGGGGAAAGCGACGTGTCATACAAATGATAAGGTGAACCGGCACAACGCGTGGATATGAGGTCAGGAGCATCCACATGAAACCGCCGAACACGAACACGCATCCTTGGCATTCCTCATTCAGAACCACCGAGCGAGGTGGCGAAGTGGTAACACACTGGACTCGCATTCGGGAGGACCCGATTTCGATTCCCGGTCCGGCCATCCTGATTTCGGCTTTCTCCGGCCGATTCCTTCCCAATCCTTACCCAATCCCTCTTCCCTGCGCAACTTGCACCGTCTCTAGTGACCTCGCTGTCGACGAGACGTTAAGCCCAGCTACCCTACCCTCGATCATAACCAAACCCAGTAACAGCAAGGGCGATCTCCTGAGGGCGCAGCCATGCATGTGGTTGTCAGCGGCACAAAACAACTCTCAAATGGCGCCAGAAATGTAAAAAGTGAATGTGCGTTGAAGGAAATTTATGCAAATTTTTTCTAAAAGTGTTTTTGTTTCACTATTATATCAAATTTTAAATTTTACTTGGTTGTATCAATTAATTTGATTGTAGAAATAAGTGATATAATTTCGAATAACGCCTATCAACCACGCGATCAATGATGTGCCAAGAAGGCTAGGTCTTAATAAAAATAAAAGAACCAAATTTGATTTTCAGTATATTCATACAATTATTATTTAAAGGCTGTTCACGATAAAGTGAGTACTTTTGAAAACAAATATAGAAAAAGTCACTGCCCCTACCTGCATATAATATAACGGGCACACTTGGTGACATATGCTCAGTAAAGTTGATAACGATGGATGGAGAATAGTTCCATATCCTAACGTCAAATTGAAAGTCCGAAGTAACAATTTGTAACGTCTTAAATTATTTCTTTCGCTTTGTACTTCTTTTTTAATGTATCAAAGTATAAGAAAGAACAGCTTTGTGAAATATTTAATTTTTCAAATAAATCCACAGTTTCACTTAATCGACACACGAATAAAGTGATGATGCTCATGAGAGTGTTAATTTTACATAAGGCGGAAGAATACACAACATGCATACAAGTAGATCTTAATCAGGGCTTTCAAAAGGGCTCAGTTTGCCGTAACCAGCTTATGCAACATTAAACTATAGGCATATTTCCATAATGTCTTGTTATTCTCAGTGAGCGATATATTTGATGTCTATCTTAATTCTAATTAAAGTCCTTTTCAATGTCTACGTTGGCTGTACTCACTTAATTCCAACTCACATGTACAGCTTGTCTGTTTCCATAATTCCAAATGTCTTAAAGTCGCGCATCCAGTTCAGCAGTCCCACCCGTTAACCACACTCTTCGCTGTACCGATGCTCGCAGTCTGCAGACTTCACTCCCCGCTGGTCACACTCGCCGCCACTCGATTCTCTGTTGGCTCATCGACTCGTCTTCGCACACCTGGCGCTTATGGGGACTATGTATCTGCGCGTCCAAGGTTAAGAAGCGAGGGAGCTATGCGGGCGACAGTTACACGCACGCCTAGCGCCTCATCGCTCCTACGCGCAAGGCGTGCAGGGCTTTCCGTCGTAAGGCCGTACTGTGCAAATTAGGTCTCTAACGTAGGGGTTTTACTACCCGCGATGAAAGCCCACAGATTAAACTACGTCCGCATCTTTCTACTTTCCTATTGTTGCTTATGGAAACTGCGTAGGCAAGTTTTAAAAATGAGATATTTGACCTTTTTCACGAATTATTTTTTCTCCGAGATTTCTCTCAATATGACAAAAGTAAAAATAATAGGGCCATTGATAATTGGCTTAAATCTTTTCTGGCAAAAAGTCATATTTCCAAAACTTTTATTTACGGAGATACGCGTTTACGCGCAAACAACGATTTCACAGAAGAAGACTCTCAAAAAAAAACTTCGGCCCGAAGGCCCGTCGCGGCTTAAGAGGAGTGCGAAGTCCAACATTTTTTTGTGAAATCGTTGTTTGCGCGTATTCGCGTATCTCGGTAAATCTATGTTCTATAAACACGACCTTTTGCTTTTTAAAAAAAGTAAAAAAAAAACACATTGTCTATGACTCTATGTTTTTACTTTTAACATATTAAGTACATTCGTGGAGAAAAGATCGTGAAAATGGCCATATATCGCATTCTTGAAGCTTGCCTATGCAGTTTACTTAAGCGACAAGAGAAAAATACAAACATACGGACTTAGCTTAATCTGTGGGCTTTCATTGCATGTAATAAAATCCCATTGTTGCAGATCTGATTTGCACAGTACAGGACCACGACGGAAACACTGCACGCCTTGCGCGTAGGAGCGATAAGACACTAGGCGTTTGTGTTCGTGTCGGCCGTATCGCCCCCTTGGACGCGCAGGTTCACACTCTTCTTAAATAGCCTCCCTGGAACGATATAGAAGGCTCCGCGCACTCGGGGTCATGCCGAGAGAGGCTGGGGGGCATTGACCAGAACATTTTTTCGTGGATAACCTCAGAGATTATAATCCACTGAAGGCGAAGAACGTGCGAGTCGCGATAGGCTTATCGTGGTGGCACGACTTTTAAAATCTCCGAGGACTGCTCACGTTTAGTGATAGACAAAATCGAATTATTCTAGAAATCGATTTTTGTTCGAAGAGTCTCGTCTGGAATCGAATCAATCAATCGGATTCCGAATATTCGGTGTTTTTCTCCGCTTGCGTCATTGCGTCTTAATCGAAAGGAATGAATGTTAATGCTGCCACAAGTTAACAGTTCGAAAATACTTTTTTTGAAGCGAGTAAATTAATGGCGTATTTGTTTGAAGTTATCAGAAACCGAATTACTGGAATAGCTGTCATTCACTTCCCTGATATTCGAATGGAACATTCACTTCGTGGAGATTATGAACATTCGCATAAGCGAAACGAATGATAATTCGCATGAGTGAAGAGAATTGTTCTTTATTTAGCAAAGTGATTGTTATGTGGAATTTTGTTTTCTTTCAGTGTAATATTCGACATTAACTTTGTTTAAAGAAAAAATGAAAAGAGAAATTTTTTAATCTTTGTACAAAATGGCAAAAAGTTAAATGTCAATCGTTGATGTCCTTAAAATATTATTTAAATATTTTAGTGCACCTAGTGCTATCTGTTGTCGAGAAGGAAAACTTCAAACTGAATGATTCATTCAAAGAACACAGACAATAATCGAAAATTCGATTATCCTGCAAAAATCGAATATTCGAATCGTTTTCATTCGATTTTGCCCATCACTACCCACGTTACTACTGTCCTCTTTCAAGGGAAGCGATGCAAAGTGGCCAGCACGTAACAGTAATTTCTTTACTATGTCGCCGTTCATCATCATCGGGACGCAACTCCGTCAGCGGGGGAGCTACAGGCCCTGTGAGGGGCCCTTATCCTCACATTTGGCTATCATTATCGAGCCTCCATGTTGGGGACAGCTGGCCCTTCTCACCTGGCTGTTTCAAGCTACAGTTCAACTGCGGCAATCTACAATTTAATTTTCCCAGTGTTCCAAGGTAGCGCCTGGAACCTGTACGCATGCTAGAATTTTCCCCTTTATCCTTCCCTGATAGGGGAGGGGGGAGTGGGAGGGGTGGCGAATTTAGATACCGCGGAATTTTGAAAATTTCAGGTCTTTTATTTTTTGTAGCGAGTGCCGGGAAGGGGGATGCGACAGTTTGATTAATTTAGAAAAGCTGATGTTAATGCCAAAGGCGGATTTTAATGTAATTAGATTTTAAAATTTCATACTCATGACTAGAGTGGTTCGGGAAGCGAGGTCTATAATATTAATCATGATAATAAGTTAGTAGATTAGTGTTATTGTAGTATCGGATTGCGTGAAGTATTCAATATAATATATAAGTTTAAGTTTAATTATGTATACTGAACTAATTGGTATTTAAAATGTTAGTATTAATACAATTAAAAGATGGGATTGAGAGTTATTTCTTTCCTAAAAGACATGAGCACCATCTAACGAACCCACCGATCCCTTCAGATCCGACCACGACTGCGCCAGGCGGAGGGGTGAAGCAACACACATCCATATGCTGACGAATCTCGGGGCGGAGACGTGAGATTGAACAGCGTCCACTGCCCCTCCCCATCCAGAAGTTCACCAATTAACCCCCCCCCCCCCTTTTACGGTTAACAATTTTTCTACACTCCCGGATATTTTTAAGTAAATCTACATTTAATATACGGAAACCCGTTCCGTAGCCACGAAAAACGGAACAGGGCTCCGTAAATACGCAGTTTCGAGAACGAACGCTGCCGAGTCTACACAAAGCTTTCTTCGGCACTGTAATCAGCAAATGATCGGTTTTGTGGCAGATTTCATATCCACGCTAGTTAAACCTATTCCTTCGAACATAAAAACGTAGCATCATTGAACATAAAAAATGTAGGTGGTTACTTTTTCCTCATCAGCCATTTTTATTTCCTTCCAGCAATTTTTTAAAATAAATATTGCCATTTAATTAATAAATACAGAGTATACCGGACTCGAAAGTCAACGTCTAAGGGCATACAAATATTTATTGACTATTATTCCAAATGAGAGAGTTTCATAAACTGCTCACTTTACCGTTAACACCCTATGGCAAAATTTAAAACTTTAAAACGTTACTAGCACGTGAAAAAACACGTGTGTTACAATTGTAAAAATGATTTATTTATACCTTTAGTTTTCTCACAAGAATGTAGTAGGCAAGAGGTAAGAGGCGCGGACTCTAAAAATTTTGATTCTTGTTCAACTCTCTCTCTCTTCAGAATATAATTTCAGAATTTGAATTCCTTTTTTGTACACAGAAAAACACCCGCAAAGCGAAAACTATATTTTTTTTTGTAAATCTCTTTTTAAAAAAAGACCGGAAGAAGAGAAACATAATCAGGATATTTACGGAGAAGTTCTATGAATTCAAGGAAAGTTGTGTGATATTTATGGGAAAGTAAGTGTCCATAATTTAATGGAGCGTTCTGGAGAATATTTTACTGGCAGTTTTCCGTAAAATGATGGGAATTAATTTTAACAGCGCAAATACGTTACAGTGCGAACTCGTTTCGCGCACAGCAAGCAGCGAGGCGAAAGCCAAGGTTTCACCCAAGGCCTACAGTAAAACGTAACACTCCAAGTTTATTGCGTCGTAACATCTGCCATCAAATATTGATCCTGCGGTACACGAGCACCGGGCGGTACACGAATAAATTTACCACGCCCATTATCGAGACGAAATTGTCCGATAGGGCGAAGACCAGGTCGTGTGTGGAAATACAGTTTGCGATGGCCCCGTTACACAGTGCAGCGCTAAAATATACCAATCCCATATCTTCCAGTTGCCGAAGTACTGCTGTTTGCAACTGATAGGACATGCAGTGATGCTTCGCTCACGGAAAGTGAACTTGTTAAGTTTGTTTATTAACTGACCTAGTTAATGATTTACGATTGTCCTGTAGACTAGCCGGTAATGTTATAGTGTAATGCCGTAATGGATGGCCTGGGGATCATATAGTACGTATCACAAAGCAAGTGAGATAAAGAGACGAAGCTCAATGCTATTTTGGTGAGCCCTTACGTTCCTCTACGTTTGGGCTATTAAGTAGAATTTGCTGCCAACCACGCAACTCTTAAACATAATTATTTCAATTCTCAAACAGACGTTTTAGTTACTGCTAATAAAAAATTTGGTAAAAATGTTATATTTAAATACAATATTTACAAACGGTAGCATGGAACTAATGTGCGTTAAACAATTTATAATAGAGAATACATAGTTTAACTACTATGTTTACTGCACACTCGTTTATTAAAATGCTAATTGTAGTAATTTTTTCTTATAAAAAGGCATTGTCGTTGATATCAATAACTCTTGTACCATTTATTCATAGGCAATCAGCATTTAAAAATTCAATAAAGCTCAATTCCAATTCCTGCATGATTGATTGCAAAGATCAACTCCACCTTGTCCAGCAACGAACATAACAACGGAAACAAAACAACTCAACGCTCAGACGCTGACAGTGCATGCCTATATAAAAATTGTATATATGTTATGAATGATGATGAAAATAATTAAACTTAGTTTACTCGTCACTTAAGAAATATTTAAAAATAAAATTATATTGTTTGTAAAATATACAGGTTTCTTTATTAATGAGCATTATTTTCATTTTTCTATAGTTGGCGAAGTCTTTCTACACTATAATTTAGTGGCCCATGAAATCCCTATAGAGCTTCTACCTTGTACGTACTGTATATTTCCTACAAGGAATGGAATCATAATATGCGTTCCAGCGCAAGCCATAATACTGCTGCAGATTCGGTAACGCGATAAACTAGATTGAGTTAAAGTTGTAAAACCTAAACACGTACTGCAAATGTTCTGAGGCCACTTCTGATGTTGCCTTGCTTAATACATTAACAGTAAGTTTTCTACCTCGTTATCTGTTATAACTGGATGGGAATCAAGTCCGTAATAGTTTCAACGGAGGCGCAATTTTATTTAGAAAGGACCAGTGTTACTAACACTTCATGTCGCTGAACGTGAAGTATGAAATGGAATCGTCAAGAAAGCGAATAAAACACTTCCAGTCTAACTCGGCATAGCATACGATGCACATGCGGGTAAAATAAAAAAATCCCCATTAGTATAATATCTTCTCTTAACAAGCAAGCTAGCAAAATATATTGAACATGATATTTACATGAAGCGTAAGAATACGTCGGGAAACAGCTTTCAAAGCTGACAATTAGACTGCTGCGCTGAAGTGATGAGAAATGGAAACCAAACTACATACAGTTACTCACAGAGACAGTGGTACTCCACGTACGAAATTACATTAGATTGGAAATGAATATTCCTTATAAATGAAAACTGCTGGTAATCCAGTTCATTTAAATGCATTACCTATCCAGCTTTTAGGGTCTATAAATATACGCATCATTTCTATGATTACATCTGCATAAAATGGAAAATACTATAAAAACTGCAGATTGAACGCCACAGTGAAAGTGGTACACTGACCGATACATGCCCCCCGTTGGGTTAGCACACTGTTAGAAAATTGTCCCTAAAATTACGGAAAATACCAGTTACAAATTACCCAGATATCTACGTTAAATACCGTTCTCTTAGTTTTTTTTTTTTCAATAACTTTCTCTCCGTAAATTTTACACAAACCTCCGTAAATTCACGGGACGAATCCACAAACTTGCAAGTTTTTTTTAAATCTGCTCTTTATAAAAAAGGAGTAACGAAAGAAACGTTCCACTTTCGTTATGTGGGCGATTCACTGTGTATAAAAATACAATAAAAAAAAATTTCCTCTGGCGGGATTTGACGGTCCAACACACTAACCTACCATAGAGCTCTGTATAATGAGAGTATGTCCATTTTATCAGTCACGACCATCTTGTTCCCATCCCATCCACGCGGAGCTCACCGTGGGCAATGATAGAGCGAACGTAACTCGTCACTTAACTCGCTCGTTCTCGAATATTATTTTAAAAAATATAATGAAAATCTCTCCGCTAGTCCTACACATCGTGGGAATTCCTATGGAATTGTCATATTTCATCCTCGCATTACGATTGACCTGTAAAATAAATTGAAAACTCACCACATATTCTTACCCAAAAACCTGCTGGAACATGGAATTTTAAAAACTACACTGAAAACGTGACTTTCGCGACAAATTCGCCTGAGGGGCGTATCTGAGTTCGTGAGGGATGGATGTCTTAAAAGAACAACTAAATTTGATTTTTAATTTATTCACTCCGCTATTATTTACAGTACTAAATTAACTGTGTCCACTTTTACTCTTTTTATTTAACAGTCAGCGCAATATTTAATGTATATTTGAACTATAATCAACGTCTTTCTTAATTATCTATGTTGGTTACAGTCAATTAACTCATTCTTATTAACACCCGTTCAGTCGATCTATTGCCACAATTTACAATTTTCCGCTGGTCGCTGCTGGTCTTCTATAGCTCTGAACTCAGCCACTCATTCACTCTTCAACTCCGAGTCTACTCTCGGCCGGGAGGCCTGCCAATATATTTATAGTGTCCCCCTTACCATCTCGGAGGTTCAACGCACCCCGAGTTGCACTGAGAGAACGAGACCAGTGATCCAGAGCATTCTTCAGATAAACGCAGAAAATAATACAACTAGGGTCCACAGCGTGTGACTGTAAGTCGAAACCCGTCATAGCCTTGCCTTCGCCGTCGCTATCATATAACAACTCTCCGTCCTTCTCTTCCTCGCTCGCGGCCGGCAAACCAACATCAGAAGCGCGGACCACTGACACGCAACAATGTTTACACTACCGAGGCCGAAATAAAACATTAAATTTTAAGGTTACACAAAAAAATCTTTTGTAATTTCAATAGTTTTTATGAGGCCAGACACCTCTCAAGACACAAATTTGTTGGACTCTTCCAAAGTGTTTATTTATTTGCAAAATAACGCTTTACCATGAATTGTGGACCCTGCCGAAAATTTGCCGTGTCCTCTTCAGTGAGAGGAATAGTTAGTCCCCCACCTGCCCCTTCCCCTGACTCACCATACCAAGAGCAGGTAATGTTTGAAAAAATTCTTTCACTTCGGCTCTCAAGTGTATCAACGATTATTTCCATAGAATAAATATCTAAGAAATTATGCTGAAAATTATTCCCTTAACATTAATAACTAGATCTAAAATAATAGCATTAGTTATGTAACTGTATTTATGGAAATGCAATTTATTGTTTCCGAATAACGTTCGCTACACGATAAATGATTTTAACAGTTCTTCTATCGAAACCTATCAACTCGCTTGCCGAAGTAAAAATTTGTTTTAAATCTTTCATGTAATGTTCCGAAAAGTAATTTAATTTCTTTCATTCTTATTAGTGTCGAATTTAATGCTATGAAGTAAGATAAATTACAACATTTCTAACACTGGAACCCAAGCTTACATGTATGGTTGTCTAAACCCAATCCGGATATTAAAAGAAACTAGATGAAAGCGATGTTAGGAACACACAATAATCATCGACCCAAGTGTAGTCCTATCTCTCTCGTTCTTCTATCCTCTCTCTGTACAGCCTTGAATCCGACCATTAACGCATGATTAATATCCCCTTACCTTTGTCATAGGCAGTGGTCATGAAAAACTTTACAGTCTCCCCGCAAAGACTTCTTTAAAAAAATTAAGTTAAAAAATTAATATTTTTGGAATGCTTTTAAAGAAATATAGTATAATTAAAATGATTTAAACACACAGGATTATAACTGAAATGCGAATCTAATGAAATGGTATTCCAATCAACAAGGGGATTGATTGCAGAATAAATACTATTTCAATTTGCTATCTAGAGGTTTATTAATTTTAAAAAACCTATAAAAGATAATTTAAACATCTTTTATTTAGTATCATAATTTTACAAACATTGTAAAACAATCTTTTGAGTTCTTGATTTTTACCCCAAAAGTCGTGTGCTTTAGAAAAATCCTCTATCGAACCAAGCACATATATTTATTCCTCTTAATGATTTGATTAATCAAATGCTCATTTAGAGAACTGCCTTTTTGCAGTTCACATTCATAAAACCCACCTTTTATTGGTTCCCCATCTTAGGTTTCTAGGAATGTGTTTGTCTAAATTAAATAATTTTAAATATTTCATAAGACCAATTAACCATAGATTTCTCTTCAAAGGTTCCTTTCTGCTTCACGATACATATAAATTCGCCAACTTTGAACTTTGGTTTTCTTTCATCGATGACTTTAACATTATTATAAATAGTTTTCATTAAACTATTATCCATAACTTTTTTGGTTGTCATCTTAATAGTTCTATGATATCTGGAATTATAAAATTTAACTATTTCAGACCGAATGTCCACCCATTTGTAAATCCCCCTCGATGTGAAATGTTTGTATAATAACTGCTTAATCGATTTGTTGTAAAATTCCACAACACCTGCTTTAAGCTCCGAATATGTTGCGTAGTAATTAATACCATATTCAGTCATTAGTTTCTGGAATGGTGCAGTGAAAAATTCGGTTACTCTATCAGTTTGGAGCATATTAGGCTTTTGCTCTTTCAAAACAATCTCCATTGTATTGATAACCTGTTTCCCAGTTTCGTCATTTCACACAAATCGGCTTGAAAATATCATTTAAACCATGAGTTATAACTCTTCTTCTAGGATATATTATCCTTGCAGGAGCATGAAGCTCATCAAAAATATCACTAAACTTCATTGGTATATGACCATCTTCTTTCAACCCTTCAATAATAGAAACAATTTCGTTCATATGTGAATTATTCCCAGACTCTCGAAGCAGTGAGAAGTTTTAATCTATCGACCAAATCATTAGTATTGTTCCAATATATAGGGGAAAAAATGATCAACTTCATCTGTATATATTCCACTTCCGACAATATCTGTTACTAAATGTATTTTTGGATGGTTTTCATCTCCTGAACGAATGTTATAATTCTTTCGACGAATAAGTTATTTATATTTCTGCAAATCGGAGTTGGAATACATTTTGAAAGTTTTTAAACAATAATCAAAACAATCCTTGACTCACATTTGTTATGAAATCACCAATATCAATTTTATTGTCTAGGAGAAATGTTTTTACCGAATCTCCCAGGAACCAGATGTCATGTCGATAAACACTAAATGTTGTATCCCATGTAGATGGATATTGTTTTAAAGGTAAATAACGACACGATAAATCAGAAAGTGGCTGCCTTTAGTTCTCCATTGTTAAAGGTTCTACATCACTTTTAATTTCCAAAGCTGTTTCATTAGGCTTATTCGACATGGAATGCAATGTAACCAATCTACTCATAACAGGTTGGAATATTTATTTGTTTAAAACATCCCCCTTCATAGGAGCTCTTTCGACTTGAAAATATTTCTCTTTCACAGCAGATATAATGTTATATAATTATAAAGCAGAGACAGACATGTTTTGTTTATATACATTAAATGAAATCTATTTATATACAAGCTAAGTTGTTGCATTTCGAATTGCTGTAGTAGGTCGACTAACTGTCACACTAGATCGATTAGGTTGTGCTTTTTCATTCTTATCGATTTCACATAAAAAGGCATCTAATTAAGTTACATTTTTAGCTTTCAAATCATTAGTAAGATAATTTATTTTTGTTTCCAAATAATTATTTTGTTTTCTCAAATCTATTTGCACAACTAAACCAATTTTTTTATTAATCAGTTCATAATTTATATATTGTGTTACTTGTTCCATTTGTGTTTCAAATTTTGTAGTAGTATCGCATAACACTTCATTTATTACAAGTCTTAAATTTTCTTGCATTTCTGTAAGTTGTGTTGAAAATGTATGTTTGTCATATCAATAATGTTTTAACTAATTCCATTTAAATGTTCTTCTATTCTAACTTCATTACTCTGCAAATCATTACTAATATTGGTTAAAATGTTTGTAATTACACTTGTGTTTTTATAAACACTATCATTCAATTGCACTAACCTTATTAATCTCTCTTGAATATCGTTTGATTGCGATTTAAATATGTTTAGTATAATAGTGTTTAAGTCTCCCACATAACATATATTTACTGCATTGCTATCATTCACAGTCATACCCATATTATGCAATATATGTCCGTTAATATCACCATTTCCATCGCGATTTTTTGTTAAACAGCTATTGTAATGATTATATTTTATATCACTATGTCCCAACATTGAAATACTGATTGTTCTTCGCCTGGACATAAAAAAACTGTCAAAGTCAGACCTATATCTACCTTTATTTATTTGTTGCATTGTTTTAGAAAACACATATATGTTTTCAAATTTAACACCAATTTGATGTTCCAACTGAGACATAATAACACAAGTTTTTCCACGTGAAGAATGACCACTTATTATACAAGGTATGTTTGATGGTAAACGAATGCCATGTTTCTATTCAATTACATTTTCTTTCGTATTTACAATTACCAGCAGATGTAAATTTTGTATTACAACCTTCATTTATACACAATTACACCATATTACATAACATACCATACTAACATAACACTGTAAATGTAGGTGTATATATATATATATATATATATATATATATATATATATATATATATATATATATATATATATATATATATACTGAATCACCTTCTTAACAAGTGCTATCCAAAGAGTTTATTCCTTGATTATTCTGTCTCAAATGTTTGACAAGTTTAGTACCAGCTCCACAATAATTGTATTTTTGTAAATGCAATTCAAATGGTCATTTTATAATCAATGTATTTAAATCACAACATACTTTTTTTATATGTTTAGTATGAGCCATTTTTTCAACTGAATGAGAGCCTATATATATATATATATATATATATATATATATATATATATATATATATAGGCTCTCATTCAGTTGAAAAAATGGCTCATACTAAACATATAAAAAAAGTATGTTGTGATTTAAATACATTGATTATAAAATGACCATTTGAATATATATATATATATATATATATATAGGCTCTCATTCAGTTGAAAAAATGGCTCATACTAAACATATAAAAAAAGTATGTTGTGATTTAAATACATTGATTATAAAATGACCATTTGAATTGCATTTACAGAAATACAATTATTGTGGAGCTGGTACTAAACTTGTCAAACATTTGAGACAGAATAATCAAGGAATAAACTCTTTGGATAGCACTTGTTAAGAAGGTGATTCAGTTTACAGTCGAATAAACAGTTTGAAAGAAAAACATATTTCAGATACAATTCTAGCCAATAAAGTTGCAAATATAAGGAAGAATTCATCTACATCTACCGATGAATAGCTTGGAGCTTGGGTTGTTGATAAAATTATGTACACAAAGGTGAAGCGAGGCATGGGCTTAAAATGTAAAACTAAAAGAGAAACAAAGAAAGGAGGAATCATTCCATTCATATTTCCAGCATTAACAACTCTTAGATCAATCTTCGAAGGGGTTCAGGCAATTAGTAGAGCTGTTAAATTAAAAGGTAAAGGAATGTATTTGAAACCAATTAGAGTTGGATAAAGATGAAAAACTCCAAATGTGTCAAAACATGCAGAAAGTCCTAAATGTCTTCCAACACATGCACTTACAATCAAAGATATATTCATGTATTTGCAAAGAAACTTGATATTCCCTATTTTCGAGGTGTGTATATGAGAGATGATTTACCAAAGAAACCAAATCTTCATGAATGTATGATTGTTAATTTAGATTCGATACAAAATGAAGGAACGAATTGCATTGCATTAATCAATAATGCAAATCATTCATTGTGTTATGATAGTTTCGGCGATTTACATCCTCCAATTGAAATATGTAATTATATAAAAATCACACAATTAAGGTGCAATTACAAAATGGAACAATTACCAAATACATTCAATTATGAACATTTAGGTATACATTTTTGACTGTAAATAGGAGATATAAGTAAGTGTAATAGTAAAAAATGTATTAGTAATATGTCAATTACGTTGATATTACATGGAAGTTCGTCGCAATTGCATGCAGTATATTTCCCAGCTTTGGAGTTAGATGAAGAATGGCAAATAAGTATAATCGAATTCGGTACTTACAAGACCATACCAAACATTGAAATACATAACCAATCATTTAGAGCTAATATTGGTGAAAAACCTAAAATATAGTGATACTGGTAGGAAATTATGAGTTGGATGACTTAGAATCATTAATTAAAGCAGCATTACCCGAAGATGAAAATTTCTGATAATGTGGAAAACCAAACACACTAACTAGTACAATGTATAGTAATGCAGATATCGATTTCTTGGACAACAATTCAATTGCAAATATGTTAGGTTACAAATGGAGCGTATATCCAGCTAATCAATTAAACAAATCACCAAAACAGTTAACTATATTATCGGTAAATGTATGTCGTACAAATGTTAATATTGTAGGCGGTTCATATTCGAATGGAAAACCAACAAATTCAATACATGAATTCCTGTGTGCTGTGGCTCCAGGATATAAAATAATTGAAAAATCCAATACTTTGATATATCTTCCAGTAACAGTGAACCGTTTTTTCTTGAAATAGTTGTTACAATTGTCGATAAAGATGGTAAACTTATTAATTTTATAAACTAAGAAATTAAAGTTTAATTATGTTGCACATTACAATCATAATGGGTATTGTGTACAATATTAAGTTCGGACATAAAGTAGGTGGTTATTTTAAAAACTGTGTCACTAAGGAAAGTATTTCGAAGAAAGGAAGTATAAAAAGATGTAGATGCAAGCATAAAATGCTCACATCAAATAAGATACCCGTGAAATTAACACAAAGCAACAAATTGTATTTAAAAGAATTAGGATATAAGGATAATAGAAATAGAAGACATGCTTAATGCTGAAGAACCAATCAGTTATGAAAATGCAATCACATATACAGAAATACATGTGTATGAACCATTCCGAACAGATCTGTATAGCTTTCCTTTCTGAAATAAGGATTTCAATAGAAAATCACGATATTTACACATTACTGTCGAAATCAAGTTTAAGGTTTAGAGGAACAATGAAAAAGACAGCCAATGCAAGTAATCCAGCAACTACAAAAATAGTAATAAATGGAATACTTAATTTAATAGACAGAATTGCATACTGCTAAATGGAGTGGAAATCCATCAAACACAAGATGTTGGAATTACTTCCACAATAAAAAACTATCTCTCAGGAACTGTAAACGATCTTTATACAGGTCTTTTGGCTTGATAGAGCATTGATAGGGATTACTCACTACAAATAAACCCAGGTGAAAATTACGAAGTTGTGATACCTTAAGTATGGTTTTGGGCATTGCTGAAGACTACAATCACATCATATTAAAAGCTAAACAAGAATTAGTTATTCTATTCGGCAATATGCATTTGAATGCCATATATGATAGAGCTAATAACAAGGCAGGTGTAAAATTTGAATTAAGCGGCGTGGAATGGAAGTTACCACATATTGATATTAACACTCATGAACATGTAAAGTTTTTAAAATTTATCGAAAAAGGGAAGAATTTAGACATTGTATTCAGATTGTGGGGTTTAGAGGTTTTTGAAAACTCTACTGTTAGCACATAAAATAGTGTAGAATATGAAATCAAGTTTTTCATTGGAACAACCTAGGTATGTTGTCATTTGTTTTCAAACAAATCGACAAAACAATTTAAAAGCTGATAGATCAGTATTCGATAATTGTGATATGAAAAATATTAAACTGTATGTACAGTCAAGCTTACCCCAATGTGGATTTAAATATGAACTTCGCTAATGTCGAAATCCATATTTCCTATGATATGTATACAAAGTTTCAGGAAATGTATTATAACAAAAACAATTCATCGATTCTAGATATCAAAGTATTTAAAATTAGAATAGCGTTATTTGTGTTTGATGTAAGCAAACAAGACGACACAATTACTAATAGAATTCACTAATTGAAATTATTGCAAATACACCAATCCAAGCAAATACACAAGCTTAGCCCTGGTTATTCACACCAGATTAGTGAGTTACAATGTAAGAGATAAGCTGGTGAAAATATTGAATTGAGTTAGTAGGCGACAAACCATAACTACGACAAATGTTTTGCAACATGCAAGGATTTAAATAGGCAGAAAAACTATTTATCATTAAATAATTAGTTAATATTGATATGGAAAAACATACAACTGTATTCAGCTTTAAATCACTGTTTGACTGGAAATCGCTAACTCCAAATACAAGAAAACTAATAAATGGGTTACTAACAATCACCATGGTTTAAAATGGGAGAGTGGGTGTATAGAATATGAGAATATTGAAGATATTTCCAAATTGTGAAATATATGTAGGTGGAGTTGAGCAAAAACACATTTTAGAAAGTGTGTATAAGGGGAAATTAACAGATATACAAAAAGAATAAAATTGCCCCTTGTTCAAACTATATAAAACATATGGATCTAATTCGACATTCTTCTCTGCAGAGGAAAACAAAATTAATGCTAACTTGGGCAATGATGTCTGACTGGGGTGAAACAGACTATGATAATTCTACTTTCGAATCACCTGTTAATATTATTCGAGTGATATTGCATTATTTAGGATGAGCGAAATTTAATATAAAAAGTATTTAGTTGTATGTTATCCGCTAGTTTGCAAAGATGGATCAAGAGAACGAAATTACATTCTCATGCATACAGAAATCAAAATGTAAAGTGAATATCAACAAGTTTTTGGCACGTTGGAGCAAACCATTTCGACTTTGTTCTGGAAAGAAATAATTGTGTAATTTGTGTGACATGCTATATTTGATTATATGTTTCGAATCAACCTGTATTTGTTTGATGCATTGTGTGATAATGTTTTGGGATGTCCTGTAGTTACTTGTGTATATTTTGAATCATTGTATATTTGTTTAATGCTATGTTTTGAAACATTGTATATTTCATTTTGTCGTAATAATAATAATAATAAATGTGTTTGTATATATTTTGTGAATGAACTTATCTTGTAAAACGAATTCATTTGCACATTTAGCTAACCTATTCTTTATTAAAACTGAACTTGTTTTCCTAGGAAAAATATTTTCTCGACAAAATGAGAGAGAAAAGTTCTGGAAGTGGCCACTCTACCAAATTTTCCATAACTAAGAATATAATATACCATATTCGGTAAGATATGCTTGATAGTAGTTTGTAAGTCAGGGAGAATATAATGATAAAAGGAATAATGAATGAAACACATAATAAAATAAATGTGTAATTTTGTTCCTGCACGTGAAAAAAGCTAGATATGCTCAATTGTATAGATGTTTAAACTTAAATTAAGTGCATGTAAAATTTCCAATCAAAAATTATTAGCGAACAAATTTGTACTTGCTTCATAATCTTAAACTTACAGCATTTGCCCATTTCTCCAGATGTGGAAAACCATTATGTTTAAGAGATCTATGACCTTAGCAGTGTAACTTGTGAGTTTCTCCAGAGTCATATACCTTCCAGGTTAAATTTCAAAGTTTTTTCCAATAGTACCAACTACAAAACCCCAGATCTCAGAGGTTGCCAGTCTGACTCCAACAAACCCTTGCAGAGCACATTTCGGTTTTACTGTACCATACAGAAAGTGTCTCTTTTGACAAAGTAAACTGTCAAGGGACTTGGTCCATCCTGGAGGGGTGGAGACTTCAGGTCAACGATTTTAACCATCAATGATGGGAAGGTCAAAAGTCTTCATAGCTGTTTGGAAACTCTCGCGCAAAATTTTGTGTTTTATACTTGATAAAAAAAACTAATATTCAGTTTGCAAACTGCATTATGAGAGAAAATATAAATAAATCTACAAAAAATACACAAGACTTATATATAAAATTTAAAAAATATATGAGAAAAACTTTTACTTCCCTGTACACACTAATTGCTGTCAACAAATTTTAAAAATATCTTATAAAATAGTATTTTAATCAAACTGAAAACATTTTCGGACACATTAACGGGAAAAAATACATTTACATGTTAAGCGTAAATATGACTAACAATATACATATTAAGAAAACTGGAACATATACATTTCTTGACTAAGGTAAGATAAGACATTTTTTGAATAAAAAAAATATTTAAGGAAAATTTGAGGTTTCCTGAAATATTAGCTGATGTCATAATATTTCGCAACGTAATACTTCATTATATTAAAAAGTAGTTACATTAGAATTTCGAAAACAAAAAGAAATGAATAATAATATGTTTAAAAGATTAAAGTAATCTTAGTGAAGCAAAAATGGATAATAGCAAGCATGAAAAGTTTTTCTGGATTATAGTATGTTGTTTTTTTTTTCTATAAATTATATATCTCTTAATATGCTATGTTTATCTCTATTATATAATTTATACTTTTAATTAATTATTAACTAAACATAATTTATTTGTAATGAAGGAGGAATTATTATAGTGATAAATATATGTTATTCATTTCTTCGAGGAAGAACTTAGCAGAGAGGTTTGTCTCAGAGGTTGGGGTGTTGGCTTGAGGATATTTGAAAGTTACGGGTGCTTCTCGAATGTTTACCTAGGAATTTGAAATTTTTATTAATAGGGCTTTAGAGTCTATGCCCCCTTCCACTATTTCCAGTTGTTTGTCAGTTCGGTTCGCCTTAGCATGTCGCACTTGTGTGAAGATTATTACCTTGGCTTATATACCCACGATTTTTTTACAAAGAACTTACAGACATTAACTGAGATTATTTTAATGATCTATTGAACATGCCAGATGCTTTGGCAAAAAATTTATTCGATTTTTTGAATGATGATGAAGAAAAGTGGATCTACTCTACAACCACTGCTCTTGTCAACACCTTCAACATTAAGAACAGTTACAGTGACAGTGTCGAAACCAAATATATCGAAAGCTGCACTAACAAGACTGACAGTTATGGCTTCGATGTCGAGGTCTACAGCGATGCCTGCGAGGTCGACGTCAATGCCTTTAACATCAATACCTTCGACGTCAACGACTTCGAGATTGGAACCTCTATATTTATCATTAGTTATCAAGTCAGGTGAGGCATGTATACAAAAACCACCAATGTGTTTGTGTCGCAGTTCGCTAGATTTAACCTCAAATAATGTATGGGAAGATATGTCAAAAAACCAATGATATCAATAGTTGGAAGAGTTTTTAGAGTTCAATTTTGTGATTTCACCTGAGTCAATTTAACCATCACCTGTGTCAATTTTACCATCACCTGAGTCATTTTTACCATCACCACAGCATAAATTAATTTCTCCGCCTCATCCTCCTTTCATACCTTCACCACAGGAATATATTTATACTCCTATAACATCACCAATATCATCACCACCAACACCTGTTTTTCATGTTAAGAAACACAAATTCATCTTATCTCTTAACTCTAAAAGGAAATTTTAATAGAAAAATCTAAACTTGCAGTGATGCTTTCCGAAGCAAAATAATTTAAAAATTTTCACTGGAGTTTTCATGGTGTTGAACAGTTTTATTGATTGAAAGTATAAAGTTGGAACGATTTAATAAAAATTTCATTGTCTAACAATTTAATACGAAATTCATTCAAGTTGTAAAGACTTGTTTATAAAGATTTTAAAGAAACATTATTCAGTTTGTTAAAAGGTTTAACAATTTTAAAGTAAGTTTATTGATTTCAAGAAAATTTCTTTCAAATTATAAAAAATTGTTTGACGATTTTAAAGAAACTTCATTCTGTTTTTTTTTTAAGTTTTAATGATTTGTTAAAAAGTTTATAAAATTTCTTTTAAATTCTAAAGACTTGTTTAAAAAGTTTACGAAATTTTAATTCAAATTGTTAAAATTTAAATGATTATAATGTAAAATGTTGGAAAGTTTTAATAAACCTTATTATTTAAATCATATATTTTTGGAGAGTTTTTTTCAGTCGTAACTGGAAATGTGATTATTTTTGCAGTGTGATGATGTAAGATGGTGTTTTGGTTAATAAGCTTGTATAGCTTTCATACGTAATGATTAATATGTTTATTTATTTTCAGTCGTAACATACTTTGTTGTGATAATTTTTGCAGTTATTTGACGTAAGATTGTGTTTTAGTTAAAAAGCTTGCATAGCTTACACATGTAATGATAAATATGTTTAATGATTTTCAATCATAACAAGTTTAAATTTTTACAATACTAGCATGTTTGATGTGAATATATGAAGAATTTGTTTTATGAATGCAAACTGAGGTATGTTTTATGAATTAAAAAAAAAAGAATGTTTAATAAAATGTTTATATGTTAAACTTAATTGCTGTGACTTGTTATTTATTAGTTTGAAACTTTCCTTGTGTCACTACTTTGCGTATGATTGGATGTGTCATAAATACTTGTATATTAAATAAAAAAATGTTCTTGAGACGAGCAGGTGATGGTAAGTTGTTTGAGGTTTGGAAGTTGGAAAGATTTTTAAAGCCAGGTTATTTGTTTGCTCCCTTTTTCAAAGAAAAATTTTTACAAGTTGTTTGCTTACAATTTTATGAGGGAGAAAAAACTAACATTTCGATTAAAACACTGTCTGAAGAGTCAAGAAGAACATACCAAAAAATGATGAAGAGAAACGAACATATCTGGATGAATGAATTTTGAAACGGAAGGAAGGAATAGACTTGGATCTCGAGAAAATTTTGTTGGACTGTTGATATAGTTCAATAACACTAGGGAATCTAACGAAACCGAAAGTCACACAAAATACCTTTTCAGGGCCAGGTATAAAGAGCCCTCAGCATCGCACACAATGTCTCCCGCTATCGTACAACTCTACAACTGGGAGAATCCAACCAACTTTTGAAAAAAAAATGAATTGAAATAACGTGAAATTTAATAGATTTCAGTTTCGCTTGCAGTAATTTCAAGCTGGATACGTGCTATTTCAGTAATATCACATTGATATTTATTATTTTTGGGGAAAACAATTTGGAAATATATACACATTTCATGGTAGATTTTCTATCTGAAAATTCAAGGCTGGGAAACTTACATTGAAATCTAGTCGTAAAAATAGGTATAAATATTTTTGTATAAACAGATTGAAGGTAAAAATATTTCGAACAAGTTTGTTTAACATATGTTTTAAATGTTTGAAAATAAAGTTTAACTTGAGTAATGTTTAAATCTAATAATGGTGTTCTAAGTTTAACTTGTGTAAGTGGAATGATACTTGTTTGAAAATGGTGTTCTTTCAATGTTTAAAATTTAGAGAGTTTAAAATATATGTCTTATATTTGTGTTGGTATGAAAATTAATAATTTAATAGTTAAAAGTTTGCTTAAAAATGGTTAATATTTTCTCGCATTGACATTGTAGTAAGTCTCTGTTCTTTGCCGAGACAACTCTCATGCCACAGAATGCACACTCTGCGGTGAAGAGAGGGGCCTGTTTGAACCGGGCATTTCTCTGGAAACACATTCTTGTCTGGTGTAAGGGCATGGGGGGGGGGGGCTGTGTAACCTTGAATCGATAGCGGGTGCTCTGCCGTGCTCTCCGTGGACAGGGCCAGTCAGCCGAAAAATGCTTTCTGAACTTTAGAGGGTCAGGTTCTGCAAAGCGCTATGTTGGAAGGGGCCAGTCCTCCAGAAACGAACTCTGTGGTGTAGGGGGAGGGGTGGTTGCCGGTAAACAGGTTTTGCAGTGTTGGATCGATGGCAGGGGTCAGTCCTCCGGAAACGAACTGTGTTGGTGGGCAGGGGGACAGATCACCGAAGATGTTCTTAGTGGTGTTGTTCCATGACCTTAGAAAAGAACTCTCTTTTTGCACAGTCACATTATTGACAAGGGGTTAGGGGGAGGGGGTTTTATTATTTAAAAAATTTAATTTATGGGGGGAAAAATATAAATTTTCGCGTAAACCCCATTTCTGCGTTCGGTCGACAAAACTGGGAATGATTTTCAACTATTATTTTGGTACTAGTGCCGTGAATTTCACAGACATAATGGAAAAAAATTTTTGTTGTACGTCCCTTATTTTAAAAAATTCACTTTTATCAAGTAGTGTCATTTTTATACATTCACATAGTTGTATGACGAATACGGAGTTTTTCTCATAAATTTCAACTCATCCATGCTCCACATTTACAACAGTTTATAAGCAGGCACACGTCATACAATCCGGTCATTCATTGACTGACCTCCGAGGCGGACAGATGTGTTTTGGGAGAGGTGCGATTTCATTATGTGTATTTGTTTAATTCGTAGTTAATTCAACTTATCTAATTTACATATTAGTATGTGCATTGTAAAAATAATTTTTATCCATTTGTCACATAAATCGTAATCACATATATTTCCGAGTAGCTGTAAACTGAGTTGCTTGTCAGCCTCCGACCCCGCTCCACGTATATATAGTCAGGCTCTCGATGTAAGTTCGTTTCATTCATTGACTGACCTCTGTGGTGGACAGATGTGTTTTGGGTGAGGTGTGATTTCATTACGTGTTTAGTCATTTTCATGTACTAGTGCTAGTTTAATTTGTTTGGAAACATTCGTTTTGTATTTGTGTTACAATTTTCGAGTTTATCACCTCAGTCTATAATCAAACGTAGCTTATAAGTTGATGTTATCCTATATCCAAGTCAGTGCTGCAGTAACCTCCCGAGCGAATGGACCTATATTAAACTTTTTTTGCATGTTAATAAATAAATTAATTTTTATGCGTGGATCACATTTCAGAAGAGCCTCGCCAGTCTCGCAGGCAGACAGACGTGTTTTAAAATATTGTCAGGTATGTGCAAGAGGTGTCAAGTAGTGTTACATATATCTTATGTTTATAAAGACTGTCGTTTATTCTATAGTGACATTTTTTATTCGCTTGGATCGTTAATTGATGGGCTGAGAAGTAAAGTGATACAAGTGACATTTTTGGCAAAAATTAGATAAGCATATATACATAAATACTAAATCATTTCTATTTATGTTAAAAGTAATATAAGTATAACTCCATCCAGTGCTGCGCTCTATGGGTGTAACTGTTATATTACAATGTTTTACTCCCTATTGTTCAGTGGCAAAGTAATATATGTGAGCTTACTTCTTGGAGAAACCAACAACCATTCAGTGGTAAATCAACACAAGTGGGAATGTGTTTTCTTGTCTATTGTAATGGTGTTTTGAGTGTATTTTGGTGATAATGGATTAAGGTATGTATTAATTGGAACATGTATTTATACTACAATACTGTTTTATTTTAGCATGTAAGGAAATAATATTTAAACGAAAACTTAAAAAGATGTATGTATAAATTACACAACGAAGAATAACAGTTTGTTGAGGTTTGAGATTCAGAGAAATTCGAAAGGCCAGGTGAACAATGTTTTATTAATAAATAATAAACTCAGACTTTAAAAAGACGACTATATACATAACAATTTTACAACCAGTAACCTATTTGATCATGTTTAAGCCTACAATAGCTGAAATTCTACTTATGGGTTTCGACATAGATAGTTTTTCTGCCTAAACATATGGATATGTTTTTTAGTGGCTATATTGTTAAAATGTGAAGTGGAGGGTCTTGGGCTCGAATATATTGGTATGTTTTATTATACAATATTAAAGAGTTTAAATTAAACTTTTGAAAATTGCTAGCTTAGGTAGAAGCCCATTATGCAAATGGTTCATACTCACAAAATGAAATCAGAAACATTAAAAGAACTTATTTTTCCTAGCCTAAGTCATTTAATGTAGCAATTAAAACTACTGCTGGGTGTTCAGTAAATTTACGAATTTTATTATTATTTTTGCAGGTAAGGTGTTTGAAAATTTTAAATTTGATATTAAAGCATAGTATCATACATTGGTTTTCATACACAATTGTTTATACATTCCCTATCCCCATTCCTATGGTAATAATATTTTTATGTGGCAAGAACATAAGTTTACTTACTACTGTGAGAGTTCGGAACCTTTGAATGGCTATTAGCTTATATTGTTTGTGGTGACAGGATCAAAACATTTTGTGATTCACTAAGAAAAATTATGGCCAAATTAATGTTTCTTCCCATAATCACTTAAAATATTACTAGCTTAACAGCCATTTAATGAATCTCGAGAAGTGTCACATGTATCGGTATGATTTTATGTGAGCCAGAGTGTACGTTTTAGACTATGCCTACATTGTGGTTATTTTGCAGGAGACTCTAGTTCACCCTTTGATTATATAGACAATGATGGAAACTACATGCCATCAGACCAAAAATCCGATGACAGTGGAAGTTATTTTGCAAGACCACTGCCAAACACTGCTTCAGTCTCAACATATGAGAAAAATTTTCTAGATCCAGAAACATTCACAACGCATTCTAGGGTCGGAAACGTGTGCCGGAAGTAGCCAAGAGAAAACAGGAAGTAGCAAAAGACTTCGAAATTCTGGTAAATCATACATTGGAAATAGAGGGATGGTAAAGCCAGCGAGACAGTTGCGACCATTTAACCACAACTGCCAGTATAAATGCATTGAAACTATTTCAGAACAAGAAAGACAAACCCTTTTCACTGAATATTGAGCCGATGATAGCTGGGATTTGCAAACTGCATTTGTAGGTAGCTGTATTAAACTGAAACAACCAAAAAGACAGAAAATAAGTTCTAACAAGTGAAAGAAACACAGTACTTTAATAAAATGAAAGGTAATCGGTTTTGTAAAGAGTTTTTGCCGAAAACTCTAGATATTTCAAATATGCGATTTAATAGAGTTGCAACTATGAAATCTGAGAGTGGTATATCGCCAAGAGATAAGCATGGCCAATCAACACCTAAAAATAAAATACCTGAACATCAGATACAGTTTGTCGAGAAGCACATCGAGTCTATTCAAAAAATATGTTTCTCATTACAGTAGGATTTACTGTCTCCAGAAGAAGTTCCTTCCAGAAAGCCTTAATATTTCAATAATATACAACCTTTATAGGATTGTGTGTGAGGAACAGAATGAAACTCCTGTGAAAGAATGGGCATACTGCCATATTTTCAATGCCCAGTTTAATCTGGGTTTTCACAGCCCAAGTTCTGACACTTGCAGAAAATGTGACAAATTCAACAATTTGTTATGTGGTCGTTATCCTAATAGTGAAGAAAAGAAGGAAATAGAAAGGAAAAAAATTACACCTCTGTAAATCAGAGCATGCCAGGCAGCAGAAGAAAGTAGATACAGAAAGAGCATCAACCCGAATGGACACCATTGTGATAGTGTACATTTTGCAAAAAATGTTACCAACACCTCGTCTTTCAACTAACAAAGTATACTATCTTCGCCAGCTATGGACATATAACTGCAGAATACACAATCTTGTGACTGATAAGGGTCATATGTTCATGTGGGATGAAAGTACTGCCAAAAGAGGCTCATGGGAAGTAGGCTCTTGCTTAGTCAAGTACATCAACAGCTTAGATGACGAAATTAAGCATGTAATTGCATACACTGATTGTTGTGCTGGACAAAATTTGAATGTTAACATAGTCAAGTTTTGGCTGTATATTGTTGAGGGGACCAACATTGAAATGATGCATCACAAATTCCTGGATCCTGGACACACATTCAATGAATGCGATCAGGATTTCGGATTTATAGAAAAGCATAAACATAATGAGATGCATGTGTATGTTCCTGATCACTGGGTGGATGTCGTTAGTAGAGCCAGTAAAAAGTTTCAGGTAACTAGAATGTGCCGCAATGATTGTGTGTCCATATCAAATATATGTAAATGTACCAAAGCAAATCTTAAAACTAATAGAGAGGGGGACAAAGTCGAGTAGCGAAAAATAAGATGGATGCATGTGGAAAAACAACACCCATTTGTTATGTTTTACAAAATGACAAATGAAGAACTGGCATTTTACTCTGCTAATTTATCTAAACCTTCTCATGAAAGATGTGCGCATCGTACATTGCAACCCTTGTGTGATGAGCCAATAAAAATCAAGCAAGCCAAGTGCAAAAATTTGCAAGAACTGAAAATGTATATCCCACCAATCCATCATGCTTTCTTAGATCATCAAGTTTATGAACCAGTACCTTCAGAAACTCGAACCCGAAGAGGACATGGGAAAAAGAGTGGCAGAAGAGAAGATGAGACACATGATGATGATACCCTTACTAGAGCACACATTCAAGAAATCACAGCAGAAGAAGAAGCAGATGGAAATGATGGAGAAGCTGAATCAGCAGATGAAGTTGTTCGTTCTGATGAAGCAAGTGATATTTTGGACACTGATAATGAGTACATTTCAAAATAAATTGTAATTTCACCACAAAGGCAATGCAATGTTTGTATCATAAATAGTGTACTATGGCAAAATATTTTATTTAAATGTTATATTTGCACTTCTATCACTGTGCTTCGAAATTATTTTTATTTCAAAGTGATACAAGTGATTTTAAGACCTTATAAATTATGTGCATCTTACATAGTAGGTCAAATTAACAAACTCTGAGACAAAAGCATACTAATAACAACAATAAGAACTAGTCATGTCTTACTTAGCCAAATTTGGGATTTTTCTATTACAGATACAACTTTAAGTGCATTTTTCACAATTGCTGACATGTTACTTGTATCACTTTGCTTCTCAGCCCCTCAATTAATTAATTTTATACTGGAGACTCACATAATTGTGATCGTTTGCTACTTGTTATTCCCGTAGTTTGTTCATTCGTTAAACTTTTTTAGTGTAAATTATATTTCTAACATACAGCTCGGGGTAGTAAAATCACATAGTAGATTTATATATCTCTTTACATTTAATTGATTTTCATTATGTAATAATTTCGTAATGAAGACTCACGCAATTGAACTTGTTTCCTTATGAGGCCAGGTAGTTATACTTCTCTCTCGTGTTATTTATCCATACTTAGAACTTGTTTAAACACTCTGAAATTCTCTAATGTTTAATTGCATTCAGAAACAGTTGTCTATTTAATAATTTGTCATTACTAACAAGTAAATCCCATCTTTCAAAGTCGCCTATCTACCAACACCGTCTACAAGATACAAAATGTACACTTATGCCACTCTTGCACAAAACTCACCACATACATACCCCGTCCCCAACACGCCACACCTCAGTCGAGTGTCATTTGTCGTGCTGACCACATCTACCAGAACTGCTCCCCACAAAAGGAAAGAAAGATGACACTTAGAACATGCTTGCACCAAACATGCCATATATATGGTGTGTTTGGTGCAAGAATGTACTAAATATAAATACATATATATATACACCCTGTCCCCAACACGCCACACCTCATCAAGTGCCAGTGATCCATTGGTGAGGACGTACCAGAGTTCCTCTCCGACCCACAAAAGGAAAGAAAGAAAATTGTCCCTTAGCACACTCTTGCTCAAACACATAAATATTAACCCTTTCGATCAATTTAACCCGTTCAATCCATTTAACCCCTTTAATAAAATTTAACCCTTTCAATCTATTTAACCATTTCAATTTCATTAACCTTTCAATCAGTTTAATTAACCCTTTGATATAAAATTAATTAGGTCTATAAAAATGCGGCATCCCTTTGCATCTGCAACGAATACTTGTTCCCGTCGAGATATTTCTTACCTCACACATTTTTCGTTATATTACGACGCAAGATATTATGCAAAATATATTCACCTATTTTGCTCACAATTTTAACAGAACCCGTTATATTAGAGAGCCCTTTCTAAGTTTTTATATGTTGGATTCTGAAAACTTACGGATTTCAGTTAAAGTATTTCGCGTTAGTTTGTCACACACACTCTTACATTAGCGTATAATGAAACCTGTTATGTGCATGCAATGCATTTATTTCAATCGCATTTAGCGTGGTATGTAATTCCACAAATAGGATGGGTTAACGATTGACTTATAAGAAACCTTAAGCAATATGCTAAAAATATTCTGACTTTGCTACGTCCTAAGCCAAGGGCGTGGCCAGGCCAGATATGCATAAAGACATTGCACAACCAACAGAGAAACAAATGTCAAACGCCATGAAAAAGAACAATTTACTTGTACAATGTAAGGGCGAATTGACTAGTGAAAACGACTTACAGCAGAAACAAAGAAATGTGGCAATTGTCTTTTATTGTCATTATTTTTCTTTTAATTTGTTACCAATATTACATGAGGAAAAGTTAACACGAAATTCCCTAACACTAAATTCCAAGTTAACTAAAAATTACTCAACACTAGGTTACCTCCTCTTTCCTACAATAAAATAGTAAAATGCAAATATTGTTCAGGCACATAAATTTGCTGTTACCCAGCTAATATTTTGATTTTTTTTTGTTTATACTAAAATATGGGTAGTAGTTATGCAAATAACTGGCCATTTAGGAATTACAGAAGGCCATCACAAGATATACTGGACAAGTTACCCCAAAATACAATCGTCACAAAATGGTGGAGTAAATACTATCGTACCGACATTATTACACTGACATGAGAAAATTATATTTGTTCCTACCCAAGAAAGCAAAGGTGGCAACAACTATTACTTTAACTGTTATGAATCAATATTACTTGGATATTATAACCTCAAAATTTTACATCGTATATTATTCATATACATCATCTGCTCGCGATCCCAAGTGGATAGAAGCAACTGCTGAACAATTTCCAGCCTTAACTCCCGCGAGCTTTTACTATATTTCAGAGAGTTTCAGAAACTTGGTAAAGTTTTTCATTAATTTACAAATGTTAAATACTACAAAGTCCCAAGTATTGGCCACAACAGTCGTACCAGGCGTGATTTAATTACCAGAGGTTAATAATACAACCTCCATAAGACGTGGCTTGGTTGCAAAAGTTTAAGACTAAAACTTCCATAGTTATTGTCTAGTTTACAAATGTTTATGACCATAACCTCCTTCATTAATAACTTGGTCACAAAACTCTCATAATGTTTTGCAATTTAAAAGTATTTAAAAATTCCATCATAGCCCTAGCCTAACGTCCAACTGACGCAAAGGTCCTACTAGCTTGAAGAGCCTACATTTGTGCATTAAATCCAGAATACTACTTATCTTGTAGAAGAATGCCCTCTTGAGGCAGCTGACTGACCCCGAATGAAGCATGCACAGAGATTAAATACACATTTCCGCCACATGGCGTATCCAACCACAGCAGAAAATGTCGTGATTCCAAGAATTATGTGGTATTTTCAATATTTCTTATAGGGGTCGTGTGATTCACGACCAATGGTGGTTGACGTAACCAAATAAGGTGAACCAACGCAGCGGTCCCCTTTTCCCCTTAGGGAGGGGGGTTACCTAAATGAAAATTAAACCATCAATAACATTGAAATACTCAATCAGACATCCGGCATGTTGACCAGGTTGCAGGAACTTGCGTAACCAAACGTCAAGTTTTGCTTTGCGCGTGCGCAGGTGGCGAGCAGTCTGTAGCGCCTGCCACCTATGGTGCTGCCATCAGGTGGCGAATCGCCGAAGCGCCATACCGTTTCACAGTTGTCTGCCTTGGCCTGAGCGTTGCTGCACGTGGAAAAGATAGCACGTAGGTTGACACACGTTATCGTTACCCCAGGTCTTCCAGTGTCTTTTGAAAGTAAAGTGAACATGCCGAGAACATTGCACGTTAGTTATTCAATTGATTTTAAGCCATTAACAGTGTTTTTAACACCAAAACCAGCATGTTAAACGTCCGGAACTGTGTCATAAAAATGTCAGGTAGTCAAAACACAGTAATTATTCGAATGGGTGATTATGGCGATCGGGGTCCAGCCCGCTGATTAAATAGTTTCTAATTAGTGATAATTGTTGATAATTCGAGGGCGATTGGCGACGGGGTCCAGCCCGTCACAATGTAAACCAATGTTTTCAAGAGTATAAGTTTATGTCTGCAGTGTGCTGGTCGTGTGCGTTCTTGGCTTGACTTGAGATATCGCTATATTAACATCAAGTTCAAGTCAAGACGCAGTAGCGAATCAGAGCACAGTGAAAGTTGTTGTTGGTGGGAAACTATTTACAACATGTATTTAGGTTATGTTGTGAAATCGTATGAAATTAATTATTTGAATTGATTTTAAAGAAAAGTTCACGCCAATGTTTTATTTCTTGGAAAAGGTTTTCAGATTTATTGACGTAAATGCCCAATGTTGGCATCGGCTTCTCCTGCTATATCGTGAGTTTTTTGAGAAGATCACTCAAGCAGTAACCACAAGAAATTAAATATATGTAACTAATGTTCACTCTTGTCCAATTTTTTCAGGTTATGTGGGCTGCGGTCGTCTCCTACACTTCTGATTGGCTAAACTTAACAATTGATACATCAGTCATAAATTGCAAATATTATGACTCATTAAGTAGCCGACACGGAAAATAATCACGATTTTTAATTCTTCAGTCTTTAATCGTAAACCCACCCTAATGATAGTAAAGTGGTATAGTAAAGTATTCTGGTGGAAATATAAATGCGATTTTTGGTAGTAATACGAACGCCTGTTTTACTAGCGTAAGATTTTCGCGTAATGTATCTAATGTAACTAGAGGTGTTTGGTGAAATACGTTTTCACAACATTGAAGTAAAAATTATTACAGATATTCTTCAGTTACATATTTGTGTAATTTTAAGGACTTTAACTGAAAAAAAAGTTGATCTAATTTCATGTCATTTAACGTCTTTGACTTAAAAAAAAGCGTATCCTTATCTACTTGGTGGTTTTTACAAAATTATTTTTCATCTTACACTATTCCTATTTAGTATTTCTGTCAATGTTAAAAAAAAAAAGTAAGTAAATATACATTGTAAAATTAACTTTTTTAAATCTTTATTATTAGCGACAACCGGAAAGAAATAAGGTCTCTGTGCGAAACGTGTTGAATTAATTTTTCCTATCGTAGCAGTGTTGGCTTATTTCAGTTAGCCATGAATACATTTGTAAATCTCATCATAAATACATTTCACATTCTTCTTTGTAAATATACGTCGCTCCAGACTCCTTTTGTTTGCGAAAAAACATATACACGGATAACAAAGAAACCAAGCTTGTGAGAACGAAGCCGTAAAAAAAAAAGATCACGAGACAAAAGGACTTTTTTGTGTTAAGAATATGAAAAGCGACGTAGCCGTATAGAAAGAAGCAAAAGAAAAAATAAAGACTGCGAGTAATGAAGAAAAATGTGAGCGAAAACATTGCGATAAGTAGTTAATAGCGCATTTCTCTGTTATTCTTTCTGCTCTTATCGTTCGTTCCATATCTCGCGTTAGAGTAATACGCTAAGATCCTAACACACGCGTATAGGCTGTTCACGGTAAAATGAGCACTCTTGAAAGCCCCGCTTAAGATCTCCTTGTATGCACGTTGTGCGTTCTTCCGCCTTATGTACAATTATCATTGCCATGGGCCTCCTCGCTTTCTTCGTGCGTCGGTCAAGTGAAACTGAAAAATTATTAGAAAAGTAAGTATTTAAAAAATCTGCTCATTTTTACACTTCGACGCATAAAAAAAAACAGAAAGCAATAGATATAATTAATGTTATCACAAACGGTTACCTAACGCTTTTTATTCGACGTTAAGATATGGAACTATTTTCCCCTGCATCGTTACCAACATTGCTGGCTGCATGTCACACAGTGCGTCCGTTAAAATTTATGCAGGTAGGAGCAGTGACTTTGTTCTAAGGTTGATTGTCAAAGTGCTCACTTTATAGTGAACAGCCTTTAGCTGGTTACAAACACTGCGAGCAGAGCATTTTCAGATGAACTGTGGAGTGTATTTAATATGACGTGAAATATTCGACCAGAGCATTAAATACAATAACCGTTAGTGTAGTTGGCAGGAGGTGGTAACCCAGGTTCGAATCTCAGACATAGCACCGATGCCTAGGTATAGTCCATTCAAAGTTACTCCCAACTTTTCTGAAGCCTGCCAAAGTTTAATTTCCAAGATATTTCTGCGTCACTAATTATATATACAATTATCATGTAATGGTTCTCAAACCCTTTGGATAATTCGGGCGATAGAACTTCAGTGATTGAAATTACTCGTTCGTATTGTTTGAGTGGGGCAATAAATATTCATCGAACTTAATCAATACTACAACTGTTGATTGGCTGTATAGTCGCACAATGAATAATATAGCAAATATAATGTAGTAATTGTTTAAATTTATTCATAAGAAGTCTAGCACGTAACAAGTTTGCGACTTTGTTAAACCTAGTTTGTGAAAAATATAATCTGCTGTTCGTCGTTGTTTATGACTGTGCGAACGTCTGTTTAGGAGAGTGTACGTGTGTGTGTGTTTTTGTGTTCGTGTTCGTGTGGACGCCTACAATAACCCCCTCCCCCCTCTCCATGCTACAAAAACTTTTAACACATACGCCGAATTTCGCCAAATTCGTTTAACTAAGACACTCAGGTTCGAAGTTTTCGACGATTCCGTATGCTCGTATTAAAAATGTCGACCCGCCTAACATTTTTGAGTTAGCTGTTGTATTTCAGAGACCATTAAATCGATTCAAACGAAAATAGTTATTTTAAGTTATCAATGTGCGCACTGTATTGAGAAAATTATATTTTCATTCTCGATAGTCGCGCTATTTTGGCAGATAACATCACTTGAATAAATGTATTCTACATAACCTGTTCGGAACTACTTAACACATTCCCACCCAAGTTTTACTCACGAGTGGTGGTTGGTTATGATGAGGCACCAAAAATGTTGTGGTTTTATTACACCGGAAACTTTATTTCAATATGACGGCCTTTCAAATATTTTTACGTTAGTATGCGACATCTACCCAACACTTATAAACTATTTCAATGAAATCTGGTAATACGTAGATTAGCATTACCGGGTACCGGCTCGCAGCTACGACATTTAAATAGGAAATCCTATGTTAAGGAAATTTAGCCTCAGTGTGTTAATTTTAAAGACAGGCATTTCAAACAAAATGTATTCTTCACGAATTTTCTAGAAGTTCCCTACAGCGACGATATTTCCATAACATATGTAGCCTGAGTGCCAGGGATTTTTTAAATTTATGTTATACAAAAAAGTACATACTGCCTATCTACGCCGAAAATAAACGCTCGTTGCTATCTTCTCCTTAAAAATCGCGAAGAAAACATTTTTTTTTAAAACGCCTATCATTAAAATTAACGCTAAGAGGCGAAATTTGCTTAGCATGGGATTTCCTATTTAAATTTCGTAGCATCCAGCTGGTAGGAAATGTCCTAAAATCCACAACTTCATACATTTTCCTTGGTAGCAATTTTGCAAGAGTACGTCCAGAAATATAAATGTTTTTATATCGTCCGGAACAATCTAACAAAAAATTCCAACAACAACTCGCATATTATATTGTTAATGGCAGTCTGTACTAAGCAAATTCAAATAGATAACGTACTTGCTTCATACATGACTGCGCCTTTGTAATTTGTGTTACATAATATCTAATGATTTTAACCCATATTGACAGCTTGGTAAATCTTACTATATTCTATTCACGGAAAAAGAGCACTTTTGGAAGTCCTCTCATTTGGAATACTTGTCAAATACATTTTATTTTAGCGTTAGATGTTTACTTCCGCGTACGGTGGAATATAGGCTTACACGCTGTGTTTATTACTTAAAATGGGAATATTTATTTAAAAAGGTTGTTAAAGGATAATAAATGTTTGTATGATAAAAAGTGTATGATAAAAATCTGGTGTCCTGGAATACCCATCGAGTTCAATAGATTCAATAAGTAGTATCTTCAATGGTTCGCAATTCTGGAATTTAGTGCTTTCAAAAACTTTTACACACCTAATCATATCTTACAATCTGCGTGACCTATTACAATCAAACCTGGTTGATTTTTTTAGGGTTTATTAAACAAACAATATAGTAATATCTAAGGCTTTGAGTACCACATCAAAATGACTTACTTACGCCTAGAAGAAAGTTGACTTATAAGTTACAATGGTAAACCATTTTTAGTCCCTTGGAAAGATAGGTTTACGGAATTTCGCATATGTTTGTCTGGGAAGTAGGCTACCCTCAACCCCAAACCGAATTTCACCAACTCGGTACACGGTTTGTACGTGGTGAGCATATTATAATTTTATAGTTTTCTATACCATTACGTCTGCTTATTTTGAAAAACTATGGTCAGTTTAATATTTGGGCCATCAGTTAATATCTTTGGAACCATTTAACCAATTTGAACCAAATTTCGTATTTTGACAGTTGACAACGTGTGCATTTAATCTGGAAAAATGAATTGTTACTAGCCCATAATTTTGGAAAAGAGCACTATATGCTAAATTAAGCTTTAGAAATATATCTCAGAAACTACCTAATATATTCCCACCTACTTTCGCAAGTAACTGATACCTTGGGAGGCCATGCTACCACATACAACTCAAATGGCTATGGCGCTTATTTTCGTCATGGTGGATAAATAAATATTTTAGGTTAATTTCATATACACGCGATTTAACCAATTTCGACCAAACTTAATACGCTGAAAGTATGAACTACAATAATTAAATGTGGTAAATGTAGCCCCTTTGATCCATTTTGGAAGATGGTGTCACATAGTTTTTGTATCGTATCTCGGGAAACAATTAACCGGTTTTTACCAAATTTGGCAAACAAGAAATACTGCAGTACACCATGTAAACTGATGTTTTTTGTTAGCGAGTCAAACTCCTTTTTTAAATGGCGTCTGTATAAATATTTTTTATTAAAATGCTATATCTACGAAACGATGTAACCATTTTCATCAAAACTTTTAATGCTGGCAGGTAATCAAAACTATGGTGGGTAATGCTAACATTTAAGATTTTAATAGATGACATTTATTTTCGATATGGTGCCCATATAAATATTTAAGGTAAATTTGGTTTATATACCATACCATATTAGCAATTTCGACTAAACTTGGCGCGCTGAAGGTATCAACTACAAGCATCAAATATGCTAATTCATAACCTCTTTTTCCCATCTTTTTCGTAAGCTAGCGCCATTGTGAAAATTTAAAACTTGTATCTATGGAAACAATCAACCAATTACTTCCAATTTTGGCAGAAAAAAAATACTACAGAAGTTGATATGTTTTAAGTGGGCCAGAAACTTATGTGTGAAATAGCGATATATAACATGTTTATTACTACGTTATAACTATGAAAATGTAAGTAATTTCAACCAAACTTGATATGCTGGCAGGTATCTAATACTGTGGCGTGCCTTGTTAACATAGTGGGTTAAACGGATAAGGAACATATAACAAGCTTTTATTTAACTTGCCTTGTTAGTTAGGTTGTTTGTTTGTACGTTCGGGTGAAACCTTGCAAGTCGATTTCAAACCCCTTACCGTCATCCAATTGAGCTGAAATTTCGCATACATGTGAAGTTCCCATGACAATACAATGTGAAGGTACCACTGAGCTGCTCTGATGATAGAGCCGGAAGGTGGCCATAGGAACTCTACAACTACATGCAGTAAACGTAGTATCGAGTTTGTTTTACAGAATCGATTAAAATGTAGATTAGAAGTGTCACTGCTGTTGTGCGCGTGCCCTATTTTGTAGCGGCAAATGGTTCTGAAAACTATTATTGTAGTTTGCTCCTGCAGTATGTCCCGTATCGGAATGAAAGCGAACTACTGGTCGATCACGATACATCGTGGGGATCTTTCTTAGCAAGGGAAAGCCATATTCGTGATACAAACACATGGTTGGAGACTAAAAAGTGAAAAATAAAATAAATGTAAAAAACTTTTAAAACCAACCTTTTATTTATAAATGCACAAAAAAAAGAAAAATAATTATAATAGTTACACAAATTGTAGAGCTTGTAAGATGTGGTCGAACAGCTGTAATAAATTTTACTGCAAATTAATATGTCTGTATCAATTTATATTTACTATGTAAAAGCTTGGCGAGAATAGTCAAGAGCCTTACGCTTGATGTGTTCTTCCTATGTTTACGCAAATGTGATATACGTTCTATATTGCGAATTGTTAAGAGCCTTGCGCAAGATATGTGCTTACTACACTTAAGCAAATGAGGTACGCGTTCTATATTGCGCCAAGCTTTTATATACTAAATATAAATTGATACAAATATATTAATTTGTAGTAAAGTTTATTACGACTGTTCGACCACATCTTACAAGTTCTACAAATTATGTAACTATTAAAATTATGTTTCTCTCTTTAGTGCATTTATAAATAAAATGTTGGTTTTAAAAGTTTTTTTACATTTGTTTTATTTTTCACTTTTTGTCAACATAGCGTCCATATAAATAAAGAAGTTAATTTGATATGTATTCCATACAGTTTGATTTTGACCAAACTTAGTATGCTGCACCTATAAATTGCAATTATTAAATGTGCAAATACAGAGCCTCTTTTGTCCACTATATTGCAAGATAGCACAGCATAAAAAAAAATCAAGTTTTTGTATTATATCTTGTGATACACTCAAACGATCCCTGTCAAATGTGGCAAATAAGAAATACTACGGTACTGCATGTAATAATAGTATGTTAATTGGGTCAGAAAGACATGGGTTTTTAAAATATCGGCCATATGAACATCTTTGCTTCCTGTGCTATGTCTACGAAACCATGAACACAAGTTAACCAACCTTTTTATGCTGAAAGTAACGTTTATTACAGCCATCGAGTGTATCTGCTCAGAGTATCTTATTGTCACCATTTTGTAAGACAACTTCACGTTTATGCCATATCTCAGGATGCAATCAACCGATTCCCATTAAATTTGACCAAAAAAGTATTTCTACAGTACTTTATATAAATTGTATTTCAAGTGGGATCGACACCTATTTTAAAAAAATGCCAATATAGTTATTTCATCTTGACACAAATGATCATTTTAGCTCAATCTTAGAGGAGTGTATAATTCAACAAATTTACTCGTTTACATATGTAGAGGACAGCAAGCTAATTAGTTACGTTTATTTATTCTAGTTAATGATTGGAACTCTCAGTTTTGCAGTATATAAAGTATAGGTTATTAACGGTAAAGTGAGCACTTTTTGAAGCCTTCTCATTTACAATTATTAATTTAAAGAAGTGGTGGAAGGATAAAAATGGCCGATAGGAAAAAAGGTAACCAGAACCTCAAAAGTGTTTGCTTTACCTTGAACGGCCTATATATATACACACATCATATCTATATTCACTTAGTTTTCAAATTAAAATAATTCTTTGACCTTTTAACGCAACTTCTTGTTAATTTAGAAAACGACTGATAAACATTTCTTGATTATCTTTCACCATTTGTTGATGCGGTTTCGTTATAAAAATAGTTTATGTTAAACTGACAATGTTTTTCTGATCTGAATTGTGAGGACCTCTGAGCAGTGTGGTTCTTCAGTTTGCAATTTGCTAATGGCTAATGGAATCGAGAATTGTTCAGCCTTCACTGCTTTCAGGATCATCTCCTTTACACTTTGAAAACCACACAAGGGTCCTGCGTGTGAAGTAATCACTGCGGCGCTACGACCACAGGACGAGGAGAATTGATCCGTGACTCAGATATAGAATTCGAGTCTGAGAGGCCGCGGTGGCGCAGAGGCCAGACCGTTCGCTTCTCACCAAGGCAATCCGGCGCTGTACCATATTCACCTCGCTTCACCCTCGTTGGCTCTAAAGATCACGACGTTAGGGGGGATTAATCCATACAATATTGTATTTACAGTTTTAAAAATCAGAAACCTGACAGTGTAGAGAATTCGTTTTGCGTTTAGCAGGCCGACAGGTCACAGGGTTTAGCTTATCACACTTCCTGGAATCCTCACGTTTTAGTTTCTCTTCGTATTATTGCCTCTGTAGTAGTTTACTTAAAATTATCCATTTTTTACCTCTCAGCTGTTATCTTTTAGACTGTACCGAATTCAGCGGAGCTGCAACAAATTTGGAATGTTTGGAAAAATATAGTCTATTATTGGTTACTTCCAACTTTTCTGAAGCCCTCCTAAAGTTCTAATTTCAAGATATTCCTCCGCCTCATGCAAACAAAACCTTACTAAGCATAGAAAATTGCATCAGAGGGACAACACACCACATTCTTGCGCACTCAGTTACATAAGCGTTTGCATAAAAACTATTTCTTACTAGGCATTACCAACACACGCATTATAGCTCTGTTTATATTAACATAATTTATAAACGAAATGTTTTGATTTATAGGTAGAATATAAATAAATGTTCAATTCAATCAAAAATACAAGTACAAAACCCTTGTGATAGATGACATGTTTAGAAAACAACCAAACACGTTATACATGGGGTGATTTGTTCAAAGGTTTGTTACAACTGTGAAGAAACTGCGAGTAAATCTTATTATCTGTGCTCTGTCGCACCGAAAATCTTAACAACCTCCTAAACGAAAGGCATAGAGAAAAAAACTGCTAAATACAAGATGGAAGGAATCAATCTCCGTTGAGAGTCACCCAAACCTCGACATACTTCTCCACTTCGCGTCTGCACCAAAATTCTTTAAGCTTGTGGTAGTCGGAAGTTCTTGTATATTTTAATCCTTGTTGTGTTATATAGGTAATTCATGGTAAAGTGAGCACTTTTGAGGTCCTAGTTACTCTTTCCTTTCAGGTATTTTTTATGCTTTAAACTCCTTCTGAAGTAAATATTGCCACGTAATTAATAAACACAGATTGCATATTACACAGTACTAGGAAGGTAACGTCTAAGGCTAAAATAAAATATATTTATTGACTGTTATTACAAATGAGAGGGCTTTCAAAAGTGCTCACTTTACCATGAATAGCAGTAGTAGGGGCGGGCGGGTCCTACTTCTTTTGATTAATCGAAATAACCCTTTTATATAAAATTAATTAAAAGGGTTAATAAAAAGGATTAAATTTTAATCCGACTTCAATACGCTACAAATTCTGAGTCCGATCTTAATCCGATTAAAATTTCGTAATCCGATCAAATTTATATAAAATATTTTTTATTTCGTGCATGGGTATACTTTATTTTCTTTCTTTGTTTTCGGGAGGGAGAGGGGGTAGCAGGAGCTCTGTACGATGTTGATGCTGTGGTGTTGTGGAGGCGACTGACCAGAGTGGTGGGTTGCAATGTGGGATATAGGTGTAGAGTTTAGTACAAGAGTGGACTAAGTGTAAATTTTAAGTTTTTGGGGGATATTGCTTGTAGATGGTGTTGGTAGTTAGGCGATTTTGAAAGATGCTATTTGCGTGTTAGTAATGACAAACTATCTGTTTTCCGAATCCAAATGAACATTAGAGAATTTAAGAGTGTTTTAAGTATGAATAAATTACACGCATCGAATCGCAAATTTCAAATGACGACATGAATAATAAGTGCCATTACTCCAGTATGGAATGAAATGTAACGTAAGTCCCGAGCTTGGAAATATAATTTACACGAGAGAGAATTTTAACTACGTGAATAATATCTGGTGTCGACAAGTGCTAACCTATCAAAATTACATGACTTTCCTAAATGAATTAATTAATGATCTACAACAAAATGTCTCTATAAATAAATCGAACAAGATATAATATGATCCCTCTCGCACATACCTTACATGTCCATCTGCCTGTGAAACTGGCGAGGAGGAAGCTTAGAAACGTAATTCGCGCATAAAAAGAAATTAATTTATTAACATGCATAATAAAATTGCACCTCTCCCAAAACACATCTGGCAGGTTGCGAGAACGAATGATTTTAGTATATGATTTATGGTTACTTACAAGCTGTTACGTGGAGCACAGCCGACATCAGTTCATCTCGGAGGATGGTGAAGGAATGGAGTCAGTGTATGATGTGCGCCAACTTATATATGTGGAGCTTGTGGGCGAGTTGAAATTTCGGCAAAAATACTCTGAATACGATCTACACACTGCTCATATGCATCGTGAATTATATGTATAAAAAATGTACCCCTACCAAGCACTGCATGCAATTTAATTAGTGAAATGCACAGAAAATGATTTAGCACTTCGTGGACAAATAAAGATTTTCCAAACTCACATTTTGAATTTTAAACAGACACAATATAAATGTCACCAGAAGCTCCCCGGATACAATCTATGATTTAAAGCAGACACAATAGTGTAAGTCTATTCTGATAAGTAAAATATATAAAGTTGGAATTTTATGCTCACGGAGAAAAGAATCCCGGAATTTTGGCGAAGTTGAATTGCTTGCTCAGCGGGCGTTTGTTTTGAGGTATGATATGTGATTTGGAAGACTGCTGCACATCCGAAGTGGAACGGGAACAGGCCATGTGTGACGTCTTCTTGGCACGTCGGGCCAGCCAGATCACGGAAATTCCGAGACCGGTGGTTATCCACGGGGTCAGAGAGAGAGAGTGTGAGGGGGGAGAGGGGTCAGCAGCAGAAGGTTTCTGGCAAAGAACAGTCGGCGTGTTATTACTCTATGCGGGTAGATACTAGTAAATCTATATACGTATAACGGACTTCTTGTGAGCCCCACAGGTACGAACCAACAGAGGAAGTACCTAATAAATTTTTTTGCGTTAATATTAATGACAGTGGCGCGATCACGATTAGTGTCAGATCACTTAAACCGCAAATCACGAAAATGTTAAGATTAATTTTGAACTTCACAACCGACTCAAATTCCATTCTTCAAATGCAAATAGGTTTAAATAAGAAAAAAAAATAGCCAGGCTGTTTCGTCTACATACTATATGAACTCATCTTACTTGAAAATTGTTTCGGTGATTTTTTTTTAGGCTAGGCGAGTATTAACTAAAGGCGTTTGTTTCCGTCTTAGATTACACTGGGTATCTCATCAAACAAATTTATATCTATGCACTACACTATAATATGACAATTTTGTTATTTTTTGTATGTATCTACTGATTATTTCAACACAACGTAACTCCTTTACTGTTGATGATCGGTAGCCATCTGACAACATAGGACTTCAGTCGTAAGAGTGAGACGCAGGAAATAAACTGTTGGATAATCACGATTTTTTTGACGTAGGGCCTAATAATATTTAAAAGTTAATTCATTAGAAAAAAATATCATGGTTGTTTGTTAATGAGTATGCATTTTATGTACAATAAAATATTGTGATTATTTTAAAAGTAAATATTAATACAAGTGTGCATGTGTAGTATTGTGAAAAAGCTGGAAAATGGGAATGGGGAAAGGATGATTACATGGGGGAGGGATAGGGGCGTGTGTTAAGGAGAGTAAAGAACGGAAAAGGGGGGCAAAAAAAAAAGGGATAAAGGGGATTAGTGTAACAGTAGGAGAAGGGTAAGTTGGTGTTTGAGGGAATAATTATTCATTACATATTTAATCTTGTTACTTAATCAATCGATTGATCATTCAATCTTAACTTTGTATTGGTTTATTCTTTAACAGCTCGTAGTACTAGCTCAACATGTTCAAAACAAAACTAAAATAACTGAATAACTGAAACCGCTTCAAAAATCGGCGTCTCGTAGAGGAAGGAGATGCACGGAAACACTCAATTATTCTCTCAAAAACTACTAAACACCTTAACTCTCTTGTAGGGGTAAACATCGCAAGTTGAGGCACTCTCCCTCAACTCCACAATTACCTGTACACCACAGCTTCTCTTCAGCCGCACCTTATCTTCTACTAAACACTGCATAAAATCGAATGTCACCATCATACACCTCCTCCCTAACCACATCTGAAAACTTCTGCATTATCATCTGTTTCAATTACTGGTCTGTATCAAATTCTGCTGGGGGCGTTCCACCACAAGGCACTTGTACAACTGGGGCGTCCTTGAAGCCCAAAACCTAATCATTTCATAAATTCTGTTTTAAACTTTGGTAGAACTCACGCACACTTCTAATGCCTGCAAGAGGTAGGGCGCGATCTTTGACAGGTAATCACCGACTGGATGAAATTTAGGAAAAGAGATAAAATTAAAAAAAAAAAACTAATAAAATAAAATAAATTCTTCACAATTAATCAGATTCATAAAAAGGGGGGTGGCATTAACTGTTTATAAATAAAAGATGATCTCTTTCAAAAAGACTATATAATTTAATTTAAATAACCAATGTATAAAATTTATACAAAAATAAATTTTGAAATGAGGTAAATAAACAAAATAACTTTAATAGTACACGTCGGTGTGAACTGGAAGGAATTTAGATAAAAAGTAGTTTCCTTTTATAATCAAACTGTTAACATTCTTTCACATAAAAGTTTAAAGTACAACCTTAATTTCATAAAATTGCATTTAATTAACTAAGCAAATGCGTTAATAGAATTTCGACTTGGTTGTACTGCACAAATAGTTAAATAGGAATCTATTCCACAACAACAACTAGAAAAATCGATTGATATTTCATTATTTTTCTAGGCCAACTCAAAAATGAATTAAAATAGCCAACATAAAAAATGTACAATAAAATCATTATTACTATAAATCATGGATGGCATTCAACTCATTGTAATTCTGTACCATTAATAATTTGAAAACGTCTTAACTCTAACTGAATGGTCTTACTTTGTCATTTACATTTATCATACTGGGTCACTGTTTTAAATAACTTGTTTCATTTTCTACTGTCACGGTAAACAGCTGTTTCTTAATCTGTTCTTACATTATGCCTCATAGGCTTTTCTCTATCAACAACATTACCGCAACTGGACACAAATTTATGAAGGGAGGAAGACATCTATTCACACAGATAAAATATAAACTCTCTATACCATTTGACTACAGTCTTTACTGATAACAAACTCCTGACCTACCGACTAAACTGGAACTCTCTCTCTCTCTCTCTCGTCGGCGTCGACCTCAAAAATAAATGACTTATCAAAAAAGTAAAACTCATTACATAGTACTCCTCTCCGGCTATTATTTCTTACCAATTAACCTTAGACATAATTAGCTGTTAGCCCTTACTGTTCTTCAAACTAACATTTTACACAGGATGCCACCTAACTGGAGCCCCTACGAGTTAAACTATAACTACATGTCATGATTACTTATCTTTTATCGTCTACATTACGTCGGTCCTCGAAGGCTCCTCCCGCCTTGTTTCTCCAAGCCGACAGCGACTCCTAGGCTTCCGACGACTCCACGCGACTTCGCTCAACTGACCGACTGACTGACTGCGCCTGTGTCTGTGTCCCACTCGCCCACTCTGCTACATCCCTTTGAAACCTGACCTCCCTCCACAGCTAGACTCTAACCACAACACAGCGCCTCGCGTCATCGCGTCACGTCACTCGGTCTCCCAGCCAATCACGGCACTCCCAGGACACGTGCGGCCATCGAGAAACAAAAACTCGGCACTAGGCCACTCCCCTTTGCCCTTAGCTGTCAAGACTTTTGTTTGCGGCCCGCAGCACTGCGTCTCCCCTCTGCCCTGCTGAGGCCCACAAACACACACAGCTGTCGACTTGAAACGTCGACGTTGGCTAACTTTTCGACACGCTTGCAGCTCGAAAACAGTTCGAAACCACCACGGGACGACGCAAACAATCCGCATAATGATGAGTGCTACTTGACCATTGCAGCGGCGAAGGCAAACGCTCACAGCTGCGGCCAGTACCAAAAATGCTGAGGCTGACTTCAGCTCGATACTAACTGCAAATAACTCTTGTAGCAGCTCGGAAACTATCGACTGCAAGGCTACGATTTCTGAGATGACAGAAAAAACGACCTAACGATTCTGACATCCAAAATCCATTTTAAAATAATTAAATCGCATCCTAAACATGATAAAGTTACTAAACCGAACATTTCACAAAAAATAATAAGAATAAAACGAATTATAAACTGTTTCCAATACAACCCCGTTAAGGACCCTGCTTAAAAAAATTTATAAAAATAATTTATCAAGAAGGTAGTGCCACTTAAAAATTCAAACCAACCACGACTACTAAGTTAAGGGCAGAAAGACTCTAAACCCTTACACAAAAACAGAAGTTATAAACAAAATCCAAATTAAAATTAATAAACATTATAATCATTACCAAAACACTAGAAAGGAAAGATTCGCATCTGAACAAATAAAAATAAGGGAAAACATAACCTCAAAATGACAAAAACTGAACCATGCCTAGGACGACTGATCTGGACAATAAACCTGACCCAAATGCTATTATTCAGAATTCCCAAAATCCCACGAAAATTACCCAAATCACCTAACCGATGATAAAAAATTAGAAAGTGTCCCGAAAAATTAAAGGTATCAATACAAAAAATAGGCATCCTAACAAAAAAGTGAAACCGCTCAATAATCGCAAAAATACAGTCGTAACAGTATACTACAAACAGTTTCAGCACAAGACTCCACAGCTTGCGCTGAAAACCCCATCAAATGAAGGGTTTGTTGAAAATGTATTTAATTAAAATTTACATCCAGGCGTTATCTTGAACTCTAACCTAGAGCCTTTGTATTTGAATGTAAACTTGATAAAATAAACGGTAAACGTTGAACAATTTTATCTTTACAGATGGAAAATAAAGTACTTTATAGAGTAGCACTACAATCTTGGTGACAATACGCACGATAAGACTAATATTGCCTGCTTTTATTTATACTCTTTGTGCTATAATTACAACTCATTACATGTGCTAATTGAAAACGTGAAATTTCTTTTATAAACTACGAATAATTGAACCTTCTGAACCAAATGTTATTTTGACTTGATTTCTTTTGTTACAACATATTGCATTCTATAGGCCTACTCTAAAACACTTCACGAAATATGTGGGCGGTAGACATACAATTTAAGAAAACTGTACACGGGACGAGACCACCACCACAGACTTCACCCGAAAAGAAGACATTTTCTAGTTCTCTCAGCGAAAGTCTTGAAAACAATCGTACATATATCCTTGTCGAAACTATTTCCTCACTTCTTCCCCCACACATGAGAATTTTTCTTTATCGTTTGCAATAAATCCGACTTGAAAAAGTCTGTAGTCTGTCGCTCTCCAAATCTCTCGCGAGTTATCAGTCCCGGTCTTATAAAAAAAATTGAACGCAATCTCGGCAGGAATTCAGGTCTGGATCTCAAGAGCAGAGGGTTGAAGGAGAGGTATGGTGGAATGAAGGATGTTATAGGAAGCGGAGGAAAAAAAAGGGGGACAATAAAAAAAAGACCGAGTAATGAAAAGAAGTGCGTGGTGCGCCCTTCCGCCTGACAACAAAGTGCCCACCGATTGACGCTGCCAGGACCGAAGAATGCCCGCTGACACATGTCGGCGAAGATGCTCTTTTGTAATGGCAAGAGGAGGAGCGGGAGGAAGAAGGGACGCGGAATTATTTCCACCTAACAAAATCAGAGTTGACAACTTAGCGATTTTCTCACCAGATCTAGCGATTTCAGAAGACGGTCTGGTGGGCAGATTTCATATTTGCGACAAGTAGAAAAGCCAGCGATTTCCCTTTAGGAAAAATCTGGTGGTAGATCTGGTGATGTGAAGAAAGGCCGAATATTTTTCTTCGATGTCATTATCACACTTTTTATTCCTCCAGACTGCATGTACACCTGGAGAAAACTTGGTAAAGGCTGTTCACGATAAAGTAAGCACTTTTGAAATCAACCTTAGAAAAATGTCACTGCTCCTGCCTGCATATATTTCAACGGGCGCACAGAGTGGTATGCGCCAAGTAAAGCTGGTAACGATGGATGGAAAGTAGTTCCATATCTTAGCGTCGAATAAAAAGTGCTAAGGTAACCATTTGTGTTAACTTAAATTATTTCTTTCGCTTTCGGTTTTTTAAATGCATGTGAGTGTAAAAAATACCAGATTTGTAACATACTTACTTTTCTAATAATTCCACATTTTCACCTGACCGAAGTACGAACAAAGTGATGAGGTTTATGGCAAAGTTAATTTTACATAAGGCGGAAGAATACACAACATGCATAGAAGTAGATCTTAAGCAGGGCTTTCAAACGTGCTCCTTTTTACCGTGAACCGGTTATAGTCGTGTGGGCTGTCTCTTGCGAGCTATCTCCTGCGGGATTAACTGTACGGTTTGCCAACGTCGTAGGCGAATTTCCGAGGACCTCTATTTGGAAGTGTTCATTAAATGTACTGTGCGTTGTGAAAATATTTCAGAAGGGATGTTTTTCGTTTAATTTTTAATTATTTCAGTATTTACAGTGGTAACTTTTTATATATCGGTAAACATCACCAACGAGCAATAATAAATTATAACATTCCAAGCTGCGTAAACAAAAAAATTTATATGCCTCAATATTTAATTTCAATTGAAATCCATTAAAGTTACAATCAGGTGTTTTTCTAATAATTTTTGTTGTCGCTTTAGAGAATTTCTTTTTAAAAAGTTGGCAACAGGGAACAGAATGAAAAATTCCAGGAGAGCACGACGCGACCTCGCGGCGAGTGACGGGAAGTTGAGCTCTCTCTCTCTCTCTCTCTCTCTCTCTCTCTCTCTCTCTCTCTCTCTCTCTCTCTCTCTCTCTCTCTCTCTGGTGTGGGATCCAATTTCCGGAGTCGCAACACTTGTATTTCCGGCAGGCGGGCGATCCTTCCCTGGGAAGCACTACGCGGCGCTTCAACAAGAAAATGGCGCCTTGTCCCCGGTCTTCTGCGGTAATGATTTACTCGGGACGCAGAAGAGGATTTTTCAACTTCTTCTCCAGACGCTGGACAGAAGAAATTGTTTACAGCGGAAAGTGGCACAGAAGGAAGAAAATGTATCGTACAAAATAATGCCAAAAACATCGTTCAATAAAGCACGGTTCTTTAATGTAACCTTCTTTGTACGCTAAGTATTAATTACTCAGCTCTTAATTGTAAAAGAGGCAGCTCTCTAATCGAAACTGCCTGCTGGTGTCACTTGTCAAATAAGTCTGTTAATTATCGTAATCGTTGTAAGATATCGATCCTACTCACAAAGGGTGTAATCCTTTAGTACTTCGATTACTCGCCTCCCACCAAGGCGAACCGGGTTCGATCTTCGGCGCGGGCGCCTGGATTTTCGCTTGTGGGAAACATGGCTGACGTTGCCGTTTGGCCAGAGGGTTTTCTCAGAACTCTCCCTTTTCCTGTGCAGTTGCATTCTGCCACTGCTCAATTTTCATCTCATTTCACTCGCACCGCCGCTCAAGACATAGTTACGGAAGAGGGATTCCCCTCCATTTAGGATTTTTTTTTTACAAATCTTCCTAATCGAACTTCATGATCGGACTTAAGAAATCCAGAGCTTGGCACGACACAGAGAAACTACTTAACAGGATTGATGAATTTTTACGATTTCAGTTATTTGTATATTTTCCTGTATGAGACAGAAATGTTCAAATGAGGGAAACTTTCAGTGCTGTTATAGATGCGAAACGAATTACTGGTGAAAAATTAATCTCGAAATATTGAATATAGAAATTGTTATGGAGGAATGTAAATTCATGATAGCAAAGTTCCCTTCCATTAACGGTCGGACCAAATCCAATGCGTTGACTCGACTCGAGCCGTCTCTTTCAAAGACGCCAACGCACTTACCCTCCTGCTTTGCAGGCCGTAGTATCTCACCATATTCTCATATTAGAAAAAAGTATCGTTGACTTTGGGCTGTTGCTTGTCCACCCAAAAAACTATGCCTTGTGTCGACCCAGAAAATTAGTGTTGTAAACGTGGATAAAATTCGTAGTGCTTTCGTACAGAATCGGTCCACATTATTAAGACCCTCCACCACCTTAAGGTGTCAACATGATTGGTGGGTAGGAGAGGTAAGATGTAGGAAGTCTGCAAGCGACAAAAAAAAACTATTGCCGTCATTGGTTGAACGCGAGTTTGATCAGAAGTAAAGAGGATATGCATGGGATTTCGGGGCAAACAACGTGGCAGTATATCTGAAACAGAGCAGTTTGTGAGCTAATTGCGTGCTGCTGTAGTTAAAGTGTGTGCCTGCCGTGACTACAAATGGCACTACTGCGTTTAAAACAGCCAGGAGATTGATGGGCGCCATGTGCCGCTTATGAGAGACGTTAACATCGGCTACGAAGGTTTTCGATCGCCAACCAACAAGCTACAGTTGAGAAACTCGCCTTTCAAACATAACAGGTGACTACCAGATGCACGGTTTTCCGAAATCACTCCAGGTGAATGCTGGGAAGGGTTCCAAACAAAATGCAATGGCCGATACCTTCCCAATCCTTCCCCAACCCCTCTTCCCTGTGCAACTTGCACTGCCTCCAATGACCCCGCTGTCAGCGAGACGTTGAGCCTAGCTACCTACCTACTACCAAATGCATGTCTGTAACGACAATACAACAAACCTTGTTGCTTATGGGGGTCCGAAGTAGAAGGCTGTTCTCTGCAACCATGCCGACAGATTCATCGGCGAAAACGGCATCGGTTTGCATGACAGTACCAGAATTAGATCTCTTCTGATTAAAGGGTTTCCTTCTCCAGTGAGTCACATATAATGCCCCATCGAACGGCTGTATCTCGGCATGTCACATGAGAATGCTTAGAACAAACAGCTTGCACCATTTTTGGAAGAACATAAACGATACCAGCAGTGTCATAGTGTGAGGGAAGTTTTCTTGACTTCGTTTGGGTCCACTCGTACTTCTGAAAGACTCTCGACCAATATGGTTACCTATCTGTCTTTGGAGATCATGTTCGCCCATTCATATTCACTGCCATCCGTTGGGCGAATGAGATTTTCCAGCAGGGCAGTGCCACATGCAATACGACCAGAATTTCCCGGAAGTAGTAGGGGCGCGATTGTTATTCTTCACTTTTGATTAATTGAATTAATCCTTTGATATGAAATCGATTGAGAGGGTTAATCAAATTGACTGAAAGGGTTACACCTTAATCCGATCAAAATTTTAATCCGATTTTAATCCGATGAAATTTTTTGGGTTAATCCTTTATCTGATTTTATTCCGATCGATATTTTTTAATTTTTGAATTTTCATCAGATGAAAGTGCGTGTCGACAAGCGATAAACGATCACAATTACTAGAGTTTTCAGTACGGAATTAATTAATTAACGAAGCAAATATGTTCCTATAAATTAAACGGCTAACGAACACAAGTACATGACATTCACTAAACGAATTATGTAACCCAGCCATCCTGTTTTTTTTTTTTAATAAATTAAATTGCACAAGAAGCTCTCCCAAAACACATCAATCTGCCTGGGAGGCTGGTGAATGGATGACTGGAGTGTATGACGTACGCCGGCTTATAAGCTGTTATATACGTGGAGGGCGGCCGATAGGCAACTGAGTTGAAATGATGGCAAAAACTTTGAATACGACTGACTAAACGAATTACAGAACCGATTTCCCTACTAAGCTACTATTAACGACTTGATTACACTATTCGTCCTACAACAGACAGTGAAATGATAATTTTAAAAAAACTTATCCAGATTTTTAACGAAAGTTTCACTATTGTAAGAAAATAAATTCACTCGTAACACAAATTTTCCAACGAAGCATAAGGAGACTCGGATAGCTAATCCCGCAACACTTTATAGAAATGTACTTATATTATTTTAAGTTCACAAAAGTTGGTCAAAGAAAAGTTATTAAAAATAACGGACGTAATACAAATTTTTCCATTAAGTGTGTGAAAGTCACGGCACTAGTTACTGAAACGATAGTTGAAAATGCTACGAAGTTTCGTAGACCGAACTCAGAAACGGAGTTCACACGATAAAAACAGTATATCGACTTACCACACCAAAAATATTTTTAGCCGATAAATAAAAAAAACTTATAAAATAAAAATTGTTTATATTAAAACGCATATATAATATCGCTTAACGAGAATCGCGGCTAGCACTCAGGCGTATTATATGCGTACACTCTCCGAAGCCCGCTGGCCGCCTAACTCTATATCATTGTACGGTACCCCGCCAATCATCGACCTGAGCGGTGGAAGTCGTGAGAGCTGGTGTCCAGCATCGCGTCTAGCCAAGACGAGTGTTTACGAAGAACTAACATGGCGCCAGCCCGCGAGAACTGTACGCATCGGTCCTGCCTGCAGCCCCCTTGCACATGCACCTTGTCCAGACTGCGTATTTGTGCGAAAAGAGAGTTCTTCTCCAAGTCCATGCACCCTCCAGCCCAGAGCACGTTTTCTGCTGGCTGGAGAACTGTCCTTTTCAAGGCCATGCACCACCGCTATAGATCCAACGCCGTAGTTCGCGAAATCTTCCCATGGCCCCCTCAAGGTCAGAACGCTTTTTCGGAGGACTGCCCTGTCTACAGAGGGCGTTGCACAACCCCCATTATCAATCCAAGGTCACGAACCCCTACCTTCCTCCCTTCACCACCAGTCCAGATTGCGTCTTTTGTCCAATAACTTCGGGGACTCTTCACCTGTCATACGCTGTCAAGACACCAAGCTGGACTCTTCCAAAGTGTTTATTTGTTTGCAAACTCTCCTTTACCCATGAATTGTGGACTCTCTCGAAAATCTGCCCTGTCCGGTTCTGTGAGAGGAATAGTTATTCCCCCCGCCTGCCCCTTCCCCTGACTCGCCATACCTGGAGCTGGTAAACAGCCTTCAAACCTTTATGCCAGGGATGTTTGAATAATTCTCGTGTTTCGAGTCTCAACCATTTGAACGTTTGTTGCAAAGGAATATATTTTAACAATTCCCACTATTTAATTATTGCACATAATTTGTGAGAAAATGTACAAATACTATCTAATCACAATCTAGGCGAACGACTCGAATGAATAATCGCCTATAAATATCTCACAAAATGAATAAATGTATGTATTAACCAAACGACTTAAATAAAACAGTCCACACACTTCGTCGAAGAAAAATTATGAAATCAATACTAAGTTAAGTAAATTTCTTAACACAAACACAGTTTATCGATCCAAAATAATTTTAACAAAAACTCCGTCGATAACGTATTGCAGAGAAAGTAAAACAAAAAAAAAAAAAAAAAAAAAAAAAAAAAAATTCTTGTAGCGAACACACACAGACTAGTTTTGGAAATCCACATTTACGAATCCTAACAGAACAACACAAAGATTATTTAAAAAAATAATATATATGCGTAAACTTCAAAATAACGGAAAAGATTTCTACACTATAAGTTATCGCAATAAAATCTTAGCGATTCCCGTACTTAACACTCGTGGAGAAATGGAACTCAAATGTTAATAATCGATTATTAAAAAAGAAATTATTTTGTTAACATGCGCGAAAAATTCTAACTCCTATCGTATTTTATGTCACTAAGGTTAAATACGCGATAAATAGAAATATTTTAAAAAATATTGCTGCGAAGACTGTGAGCAGATCTGTCGAGTGGGGTGTGAACCCCGAGCAGATAAATGAAGATAGCACGTAGCAAGCGTTGCAGCTTGTCGTCGCAGCCAGGCGATCCACAGGGTCAGTGCGAATGTGTAAACAGGATGGGTGTCTGCTATAGGCTGGCGAGACTTTTTTCAGCTTTTCTATCCTGTAACAGATCACTAGCCGATGAGGGACGACATCGCTCTTTTGTCAAGGGAATGCACCACCCTACCGAAATGTCTTCAAACAGCCAGACTGTCTTGCTTGAGACAAGGGCTGCTGCAAGCAATGCTTTAGTTTTGTACATGTCCTGAACATGTCCCAGCTGTAGGAATCCTACAGGCTTCATGCAAAGTGTCAAACACATTTGCTTCCTGAATAAACACTAAATTAATTCATTTACACAATAAAGGCAGATATAGAGAAAATTCCATTTCTATATGTTTCAAATATCTCGTGGGAATCATCAAGTGTTTTTTAATACCCATTAACTGCATTTTTCATTTTTATTTAAACCTCTTATACTATAAGTAAATTATTTATTTTGTCTTGTTTTCTGTTAACACACAAAATCGTTTACTAATTGCGAATCTCCATAGTCTTTACTGTGTTAAATTTGAACGATTTCACTATTTTTAGGCGATATTCACACAAACTGATTTCATAGCGAGACGATATTGTTCGCTGTTCTGGGAAGCACTCCGACAGAGTGATTCGCCAATTGTTGAAAACAAACACACACTCGCTAAACCAGCTGAAGGAAAAAATACGCATTCAGTTCGTATCCAAATATTTCTGCTCACTTAAAACATATCAATTAACCAGGTAATTTTTGTTTTGTTATGTTGATATGCATTTTTTAATATATATACATTTGTAAAAAAAGGTTCTCACCCACGAATAAATAAATGTTCTTCACACAAACAATGTGTAAAATGACGCTCCTTGATATATAAAGTAAAACATTATATTTTATTTTTGCGAAAACACTAACTAACTCACTTATTTCTCTAAGAAATATGTTTTATAAAATTACAGATATACACTCTGTTTGGAGATAAATGAAACACACATTCACTTTGAAATACACCTTTAATATATCCCATTTTTCCAATAAACTCAATATTTATTTACATGTACAAAAACACTCAATCTTCTTTTCTGGGAACGAGGTTTTGTTGATGTTGCAGGAAGACGAACTCGTTACTCTCAAACATATGAGAAGTTGTTATTCACAGTATATTCTAGAATAGGTGTTGGTTCGCTGGCTGTTAGAATTTCAGGTTATTTATTTTAAGACACTATCAGTTGATTGGTTCACTCTTCATATGGCTGGCAGTTTAATTGACTTGTATATGCTATTGTGCTATTTAACCACCTCATTGGCGGCATTGCATATAGGAGAGCTGAATTTATAATGGTATTGAGTGTAGTGTTGCAGAAAAAAATGTAGACAGGAATTATATTATATCAAACTGGGATACACCAGCCAACTGAAGGAAGCGCTGAAATACAAGAAGTGTAAAGTTTGTGGAGGAAATTTGACATACACATCGTACTGACATGAGGCAAGACTCACACGTTCAGAGGCTCTACACACATGCTGGGTTTTGTGGAACAGGAAATTTACGGATTTCCGATTTCCGATATCTGTACATCTGAGTGAGTGAAGAGATTTTGGTGGTTCTCGAAACCGGGGTCTTGAGAGCCGATGAGGTTGAAGCGAGTCAAGCAATAAGGCATTTATCAGCCTTCTTATGGCTAATAAATGTGGATTACTCTGGGTATTTACCACCAGCGGTGAATGTCCGGTGTTGGGAGATATGCACATCAATTTTTGATATCGGTTGTAAAGTCCACCCGCTTCCACGAGCACTAAATTCTTTAAGTGTGGTTGATAAATAAGGCACTATGTTGTCATAAAGTTCAGAAACACCAGATGAGTGTAGAACAGGGAAGGAATTACTTTGAAAATAGAAGGTTTGCGTAATGTCTTCCTCCTCCATGAGAGGGTATTCAAGTACTTACACATTACTGTTATTCTAATTCTAATAGGTCGGGGTGGAATTCTACACCTCACGAAAAAACGAGAAAAGTCTGCATAACTATTAAGCCTATCATTAACGATCTGCACATTAGTTAGCCTGCCAGTGAATGTGCTAGCCAATATCTCGTATCTGAGGTTGGATGATGAACTTTTCACTGAATCTGGAGATTCGGAAATCAAATTACCTTTCATCCCTGAATTAACATCGAATTTTTGGAGGTAATTCAGTGGGTGGAGCTTGAAATGTTAGGTGTTTTGCAGTAGGTGGATTATGTGGAGCAGATCGTGGAGCAGATGGTGAAGCAGATTGTGGAGCAGATTGTGGATCATATTGTGGAGGAGATTATGGAGGTGAAGAACCAGTGTTGCAAGTTTTACAGTGTCTATTTAAAGCATCGCCCAGAGAAAATTATTTCTCGCAGAAATCACACTGGAACTGTTTTCGTGAAGATTTCATTCCACAACTTGTTCTTTCATGTTGTTGTAAGTTCCACAGAACTGTAAATTCTTTACCACAGAAGCGACACAGCAAATACATCATATCTTCCATAGTATTCCAAGACTATTATGAAACTGTAAGGCGTTCACCTTTTAAAGATAGTTATAGGCAATTCTAGGAAGCAATTCATTTACATTATTCGTTTTAAACATAATATGCCTGAATTATATTATGCTTACAGAGTTTTATGTATTAAATCGCTTTCAAAATTTCTAAAGGTTTATTTAATCAATATCCCACACACAACCCTTTATGTGCAAACACATTTAGATTTTAATTGTTAAATGCACTCAAACAAAGTTTACGTAAAATTTTATTGTTTGAATATGGGAATATTACAATTCGTAAAGTCAGTAAAACAGAAAAAAATGTTTCAAACCATTTAATTTGTTACATTTTTCTTACATTTTCCTACAGAATACATTGTCTCATCACTGGATGTTTACAATAAAAAACATTTTTTTACATCATATCTTTCCCATTCTCTCCTTGGCAATACTTAGTATTTTAACCTGTTTGATTATTGTCATATTTAGTGTATTTGGGTGCGTGTACTATTATACATTCTGGTAAATCAGAAAAAGTTTCATAAAAATGCGAATACACTTCTTCGATGCTCACTGGTAGACTTGTATTCAGACACATATGGTATACAGGACATTTTTTCAGATCTGAACAAGATATTAAATCATTACATTTTTCATTCTCTAAAAGACATTAGATATTTTTTTAATGAATAAATCTATCACATATCTCTCCAAAATGACATATTATTCCAATAGACAAACAAGAGTAATTCACACTTAAGTTTCCAGGGGTGACAAACGTAAATACCAGTTGGGTGGAAGAAAGCCATGTTTACAGTAGGAACGTCACAAAGATACTAAAACTATTTCTTTCCGAGACAAGCTCTAAATGGTTTACTCCAACGTGCTAATAACTTGCTGATATTAACTTTACATTTTGATTTCTACATGCAAGAGCATGTGACCTCATTATTGTCTTGACCTATATTTACAAAGTAGTGGAATACATACAACCAAATACTTTTTATATTAAATTTCACTCATCCCAAATAATGCCATATCAGTCGAATAATATCCCCAGGTGATTCAGGAGGAGAATCATCATCTGTTTCTCCCCAGTCAGATATCATTTCCAACTAAGCATTAATTCTGAGTTTTCCTCTGCAGAGAAGAATGTTGAATTAAATCTGTGTGTTTTACATCATTGTTTTAATGATGGGATTTTTGGAATCTGTTACTTTCCCATTATACACACTTTGTAAAATGTGTTTTTGCTCGACTCCGCCTATGTATATTTGACAATTATTTAGGTAATGATTGCAAATATCTTCAATATTCTCATACTTCATACATCCACTCTCCCATTTTAAACTGTGGTGATGGCTAGTAACCCATCTATTAGTTTTATTATATTTGTGAGTTAGATATTTTAAGACAAACAGTTCTTTAAAGCTTAATATAGTTGTATTTTCTTCCACATCATTAATAGGTAATTCTTTAATGATAACATTTTCTGCACAATGAAATCCTTGTACATTGCAAATCATCTCGTCATAGCAGTGGTTCGTTGCCTACTAACCCAATTCATTATTTTCATGAGCTTATCTCTTATACTGTAACTTGCTAATCTATCATGAATTGTAATATGATAATCTTGCGTATTTGCTGGAATAAGTGTATTTGCAATAATTTCAATCTGTGAATCAATTATGCCATTGGCAATTCTGTCGCCGTGTTTGCTTACATCAAATACAAATAAAGTTCTTCTGAATTTAAATGATTCGGGTTCTAGGATCAGTGAGCTGATTTTGTTATAATATGCTTACTGAAACTTTGATTTACATGTTGTAGCAAATAAGGAATTCTTCATTTTCAAAGTTCGAATTTAAATCCATATAGGGCAAGCTTGACTGTTTAGTTACAGTTTAATACTTTTCATATCACAATTATCGAATATTGATCGATCAGCTTTAAAATTGTTTTGTTGGTTTGTTTGAAAACAAATTATGAGAAATCATGGTTTCTCAAATGAAAAACTTGATTTCACATTCCAAATGACTTTATGTGATTTTTGTAGCATTTGAAATGACTCCAAAGCCCACAATCTGAATGCAATATTTATATTCTTCCAATTTTCTATATGTTTTAAAACACTTTACATGTGCTTGAGTTTTAATTTCAATATGTGGCATTAGCCATTCAACAGTATGTAATTCATGTTACACCTTCCTTGTTATTATTTTAACATACATGGTATTCAAATGCGTATTTCCAAATATAATAATTAATTCTGTTTTAGCATTTAATATTACATGTTTATAGTCATCAGCGAAGTCAAGTACCATACTTAACGGTATAACAACTTTGTATTTTCCACCTGGATTTATTTGTAGTGTAAAATTATTAGCAGTGCTGTGCCCAGCCATAAGCATTGTATTAAGATTGGTTACAGTTCCCAAGAGACAGTTCTTTATCGTAGAAGTTATCCCAACATCTCGTGTTTGGTCTATTCCAATACCATTGAGCAGATATGTAATTTTATCAATTAGGTGAAATATTCCATTCCTCACTATTTCTATAGTTGCTGGATTACTTGCATCTGCAGTCTTTTTAATTTTTCCTCTAAACCTTAAACTTGATTTCGATGGTAATGTGTAAATATCGTGATTTTGTATAACAATCCTTATTTCCTGTGGAAATGTATATGGACCTGTTCGGAATGGTTCATACATATGTATTTCTGTATGGGTGATTGCATCTTCATAACTGATCGGTTCTTCAACATTAAGTATGTCTTCAATTTATATTAACTGTATCTCCTAATTCCTTTAAAAACAATTTATTGCCTCATGTTAACTTCACAGGTAACTAATTTGGAGCAAGCATTTTATGCTTGCATTTACATCCTTTTATAATTCCTTTCTTCAAAATATGTTCCTTAGCCATATAATTCTTAAAAATAACCGCCTACTTTCCAGCCATATTGGGTATTATACACAACACCCATTTTTATTGTAATGCACACGGAATGCAACTGTTTAGATAGGTTTTTTTTTCAATGTAAACAGACTGCGAATTCTTTGTTTCTAAAATTAATCAGTTAACCATCTTGATCGACAATTGTAACAACAATTTCATCAACACTATTAACTATTACTTGCAGATGTATCAATGTATCCAGTTTTTCATTTATTTTATATCTTGGAGCCACCACATACGTGAATTCATGTATTCTATTTGTCGGTTTCCCATTCAAATATGAACTGCTTACAATATTACCATTTGTGTGACATACATTTACCGATAATGTATTAACCTGTGGATTTACTCTCTGTTTGTAACACAACATATTTGCATTTGAATTGTCATCTGAGAAATCGATATCAACGTTATTATACATTGCACTAGTTGACGTATTTGGATTTCCACATAATTGGAAATGTACATTTTCAGGTAATGATGCTTTAATGAATGTTATTAAGTCATCCAACTCAAAGATCCGACTGGTATCACAATCATGTATGTTCGTTCACCAAAGTTAACCATAAATGATTGGTTATGCATATCAATGTTTGGTATGCTGTTGTAAATTACGAATTCGATTAGACTTATTTGCCATTCTCTGTCTAACTCCCATGCAGGGAAATATACAGCATGCAGTTACAACAAATTTCCACTTTATATCAACATTATTGACATATTACTAATATGCTTAATATTTCACTTACTCATATATCATTTTTATAGTCAAAAAACATAAACCTAAATGTCCACATTTGATTGTATTTGGTAATTGTTTCATTTGGTAATTGTATCTTAATCGCATATTTTTTCAATAATTATGTATTTCAATAGGAGTACATAAAATGATGAAACTCTTGCAATACAACAATTTATTTACGGTTTTAATTAATGTTATTTAGTGTGTTCCTTTGTTTTGTTTCGAATCTAAATTAACAATCATACATTCATGAAGATTTGGTTTCTTTGGTAAATCGTCTCTCATATACAAAGCTCGAAAATAGGGAATATCCAATTTCTTTACAAGCACATCAATATATTTGTTTGTCAATGCACGTTTTCCAGGACTATTTAGGACTTTCTTCATTTTTTTCCACATTTCGAGTTGTTTTGTTCTTGTCCAACTATATAGGGTTTCAAATGCATTCCTTAACCTTTTGATTTAATTGCTCTACTAATTGATGAAACTTCTCTGAGGATTGATCCAACTGCGGTTTATGCTGGAAATAGGAGCAGAATGATTCTTCCATTCTTTGTTTTTCGTTTAGTTTTACATTTTAAACCCATGCCTTTTGTAACCTTTCATCACATGACTTTATCAAGGACCAATGCACCTAGCTTTTCACCTTTTGATGTAGATGGATTCTTCCTTATATTTGCTGCTTTATCAGCTGGAATTATATCACTATATGTCGTTCTTTCAAATTGTTTGTTAGATTATAAACTATATTATGTTCTTTACAAATGTTATTCAGAGGGTTTATTACTTGACCATTGTGTGCCAGACATTTGGCAAGTTTAATACCTGGTCTGCAATAATTGTATTTCGGTAAATGCAGTTCAGATGACAATTTATTATTCAATATATTCAATACACCTCTTCCTTTTTTGATATATTTAGTACAAATCATTATTTTCAACTGACTGTGAACCTATATATAGCCTTGTATTTATAGTTTTTATGATAGTAAAATATATTAGTATGTTATGTTAAATTATGATACTTTAAGTTATATTATGTTACATTATATTATGTTATCATATTACAATATGTTACATTATGTTATAATACATTATGCTAGTATGATATGATACATGATTTTACTTTATAATATGTTATGTGATTATGTTAAGATACATCACATTATGTTACGATATGTTGCATTACATTATGAAATGTAATACTGCTTATTTGTGTAGAAATGAAGGTTATAAAACAAAATGCAAATCTGCCAGTAATTTTAAATACAAAAAGAACATAATTAAACAGAAACATGGTATTCTTTTACCATCAAATATAGGATGTATAATAAGCGGTTCTTTTTCATGTGGAAAAACTTCTGTTATTATGTCGCTGTTGGAACATCCAAATGGACTTACATTTGAAAACATATATATGTTTTCTAAAACAATACAACAAGAGAAATATCAATAATTAACGAGCTTTTGGTTGTCAAGTGAAGTAATGCGATATTTCCCTTTTTCAAATAAAGAGGATATGGTGCCACCGATTGAAGCATTACCCAATTTCGTATTTATTTTTGACGATGATTGGTGCGAAACGCAGTTTGAAATTCAGAAATATTTCAGTTTTGGTCGACATTCAAATGTTGATTGTTTAAGTCATTGCAAAGTTACGCACGTATACCAAAACATAATTTGCATGACAATGCAAATATGGTAATTGTGTTTAAAAATGACAATATGAATCTGCAACATATTTACTGTGATGATGCTCTAGGCGATATGGCAGGTACACAGTTTAAAGATATGTGTTTTTACTGTTGGAAAGACAAGTACAGTTTTTTGGTGATTATACCAACACTTCCCCTATATAAAGGTCTGGTTTCAACACTTTTTTACTTCAAGGCGAAGAACAATGAGTATTTCAAAATTTATACACAGCAGTATAAAACACAACTATAACAATAGCCGTTTAACAAAAAATCACGATGGGAATTGTGATTTGAATGGAAATATATTATGTAGTAAGGGTATGGCTGTGAAAGATACCAAAGCGGTAAATAAATGTTATGTGGAAGATTTAAACACCATTATGCATAACATATTTAAATCACAATCAAGCAATATTCAAGAGAAATTAATAAAGTTAGTTGATTTGAGTGATAGTGTTTATAAAAACATGGGTGTAATTGAAGACCTTCTAACTAATATTGTTAATGATTTGCAGAGTAATGAATTTAGAATATAAAAACATTTAAATGGTGTTAGTAAGGACTTTAATGATATGACAAACATATTTTTTACAGCACAACTTGCAGAAATGCAAGATTATTTAAGAGTTGTAATTAACGAAGTGGTAAGTGCTGTTATTACAAAACTACTTGAAACTCGAATGGAACAAATAATGCAATATATAAGTGATGAACTGATTAATAAAAATTTGGTTTAGTTATGCAAACAGATCTTAGAAAACAAAATAATAATTTGAAAACACAAATTATTTTATTAATGATTTGAGAGTTAAAACCATAGCTAAATTGGACTTTTTTTTTTTTAAGTAAATTCGATAAGATTGAAGAAGTGCAAACAGGAGAAAAGAAACGACTTAATTCTTATATAAATAGTTTGAATTTAATGTTAGGTAGTCAAAACATGTCTGCCTCTGCTTCGGAATTACATGACTTTATATCTGCTGTGAAAGAGAAATATTTACAAGCCAAACGAGCTCGTATGGAACACAATGTTTTAAACAAGGAAATATTAAAAACCGGTTAAGAGTAGAATGGATACATTGCATTCTGTGTTGAATTTGCGAAATGAAACACCTTTGGAAATTAAATAGGAAGAAGAACCTTTAACAAAAAAAAAAGCAACCTCTTTCTCATTTAACACATCGTTATTTATATTTACAGCATTCTTCACCTCTGAGCAATACGACCTTTGGTGTTTATCGACATGACAATGTCTGGTTTCATGGAGATTCGGTAATTAAGTTTTTGCCTGACAATAACTGACGCGAGTCAAGGATTGTTTGAATTATTGTTTAAAAACTTTCCAAAGGGATATCCCGATACCGATTGCAGAAATATAAAGATCTTGTTCGTCGCACAAACGCGAATAACCGTTTAGGAGATGAAAATCACCCTAAACAACATTTAATAGAAGATATAGTTGGAAGTGGAATATATAAAGATGAAACTGACAACCAGTTTTCACCTGCATATTGGAACAATCCCAATGAATTGGTCGATAGATTAAAACTTCTCATAGCTTCAAGAGAATCTGGTAATAATTCGCAAATGAACGAAATTGTTTCTATGATTGAAGAGCTGAAAGAAGACTGCTATATTAACAATCATATTTAGTAATATTTCTGAAGAGCTTCATGCCCCTTCAAGTATAAGATATCCCAGAAGAAGTGCTATAACTTATGGTTTAAATGATCTTTTTCAAGCCGATTTGTGTGAAACAATGTTACTTTATACATTAAATAAGGGATACAAGTATATTTTAACCATAATATACATTTATTTAGAGTATGGTTGGGGAATACCTTTGAAAAATAAAACTGGGAAACAAGTTACCAATGAAATGAAGATCGTTTTGAAATAGAGAAAGCCAAATTCGCTCCAAACTTAAAGAGAATCCAAATTTTTTCTGCACTGTTCTGGAAACAAATTTCTGAATATAGTATTAAACACTATTAAACATATTCGGAGCTTAAAGCCAGTGTTGTGGAACATTACAACAAATCGATTAAGCAGTTAATATATAAACATTTCATGCCAAAATGGACTTACGAATGGGTTGACATTTTGCCTGAAATAGTTATATTTTATAGTTCCAGATATCATAAAACTATCAAGATGGTGCCTAAAGAAGTTACTGATCTAAGTTTAGTGAAAACTATTTATTATAATGTTTATGTCGTCGATGAGAGAAAAAAAATGTTCATAATTGGCGAATATATACATATCTCGAAGCAGACAGGTTTCTTTGGGGAAAAAAAATATGATTAATTGGTCTTTTGAAATATTAAAAAATATTTCAATTAGTCAAACACATCCAAGAGTGTATTACATAGAAACCTATGACGTACAGCCCATAAAAGGCGGTTTTTACGAGCATGAACTGCAAAAAGTCAGTGTTCCAAACAAATATTTGGTTGATAAAATCATTAAATGGAAGAAAGACATGTCTTTGTTTCGATGGAGAGGATTCTCTAAAGCACACTACTCTTGGGTTAAGAATCAAGATCTGAAAAGATCGTATTACATTGCTTTGTAAAATTATGATACTATATGTAAGATTTTTAACTATATTTTGTTTTTATTATTTACAGAACCTCTGGATAGGTAATGCATGTAGTATTTATTCTGCGATCAATACATTTTTTTATTGGATTATCATTTCACTGGTTTAGCATCTGAGCAATAATCAGCTGCATTTATATTCTTTTATTTGTGATGTAATTCGTTGCATTTGATAGTTCTTAGTTATGTAATTCACATTTAGGTGATAATCCATCACATAATATAAATAATTCAGTTGGTAACTATGATAGAGTCGTATTTGTAAGAGAGTCTGGAAGGTTGCTGTGTGTTTGATTTTTAATTCATTTGGTATTTATGAGTGATTGGTTTAATTGGAAATTCGCATTTAGGTGTTAATTTATTGTGTTTAATTTGTAATTCAATTCATCCTGTTTATGATTTAAATAGTTGGGTTTGATTTGTAATTCAAGTTCGTATTTGTGCATCGTTTTCTTTAATTGCTTTTAATATTACATTTCTTGGAATTGGGATACAATTTCGTAGAATTTTACATCTTAAAGACATTTAGGGCATGATTCTGTTTTAATGTTATTTAGAATGTATTGGAAAAGATCATATATTTTTTGGAACTTGGATAATGTTTCTCAGAATTCGTTTCTCGGATTAGATTTATATGGTATTTCGTGTTTTAATGCTACTGTTGTAGGAAAGAGGATGATTTTTGCTAGAATGTTTCAGTTTAATAGAATTAATTATAAAATGTGACTGTATTTAGTTAGTATTAATTGCTGCTATTAATATAGTGTGTCACTCCCTCGCTAAAATGTTTATATGAAATTCATTATTAAATTTATAAAAAGTCCTGATGTAAACTATTTTTACTGTGAACCCTAGAACGCATTTTTGATGGTGTCGAGTAACTCACAATATGTTTTAAAAGAGTGCATTCAAGATGTAGAGTTTTCCTCTTAAACAAATCGCATACAAAAAACTAAACTTAAAAATTTCATTGCAATGTTGTGTTGTAAACATAGTCCGCTTGATCCAAAAGTGTAGCTGTGAAAGATAGACTAAAAGACACGAAGCGCAGTTTTTAATGGAGGTGATCTGCGTGACAGTCAGGGCAATGCATGTCGTGGAGTGAAGTTGTCGAAGAGGCAGAGGTGGAGGGGGGAAGTAACGACTCTCCCTCCTGTTGACGTGCATGCGCACATGCGACTGTAGGATCTGCATGAGTAGTGCTAGTATGGGAAGGGGGATGTTGGGCGGATGGAAGAGTGCGGGTTTCGATAGTGGCGTGCCCACTGTGGGCTACGTCAGTGTACTGAAACATCTTTCATTCTCTTGCCCCCTCTTGTAAGCGGCCCAAGCTCCCATCACCAAGCACAACCTAAACTCTACTCCGCTGCCCCTTCATTCTGCACATCGTGTCGTCCACTTCCGATCTTGTAACCTGCCTTTCGCCCGATAACCACACCCTGGGCTTGCTACCTGTCTCTACTCTCGTCCACTGTTTCTTTTGTAAACACTTCGCGCTGTTGAAAACTACACGAGCGTGCTGCTTTTTAAACACACATTTTAATTGTTTGCAATAAATTTGGAGCAAATTATTACTTAACATAGAATATTAAGCTTCAACGAGATTGTAGTATATTTTACTTTACAATAATTCAGTCGAAATTCTAGGCTGGAAAATCTTATAGAGAAATCTACTTGTAAAATATTTAAAAAGATGGAATATGTATGTTTTCTCTGCTATACGATTAAATATTTTAAAAACATATTGAAAGTAAAAAACATTTACTTGTGTATTGCTTAAATGAAATGAGGTGTGTTTGAAAAAAAGATTGGTGTTCTAAGTTTAACTTGTGTAAAGTTTGCTGGAAAATGAGTTAGAGTTTACAGGATTAAAATATATATTTTTTGTTGGATTGTTAAATCTGGGAATTGTCTTGTGGGGATTACAATATCGGGTAATATTTAGCTTCAGGGATATAAATGTCATCACCGGGAAGTGTGAAAATTTATTTAGCTAGTAATACACGAGGTTCTGGCTTTGGGAGAAATTGTTTTTCTCGTCAGTTTAGAGCTCGAGCGAAAGTAGCTGTTTGTAGGGAAGAGGACGGAGGGGAGATAGCCATGGTGAGTTCAAAATCTTGTGGCCCAAGGGACGGAGCCTTCCGATGTGATGCATAAAAGACTCGCTTTGGCCCTGACAGAAACCTAAGTTCTTGGCTGAGGCAGCTATTGTCACAGAAAACACACACTCTGGGCTGGGGTTGAGGGATGGGGATGCATGGTAGTCCTCCAACCAGTAGAATACGCACTCTGGGCTGGTGTAGACGGAGGAGGTGCGTGGCGGTAAACAGGTTTTTGCAGTTTTGGATCGATAGCAGGGGTGTGTGGCCTTGGAGCAGAACTCTCCTTTCTCACAAATACGCAGTTTGGACAAAGGGGTAGGGGGAGGAGGGCTGCAGGCAGGACCGATGCGAAATGTTAGCACCATGTTAATTCTCTGTAAACACTTTGTCTTGGATAGACATGATGCTGGACACCAACTCTCCCGACTTCACCGTGTAGGTCGATGGTTGGCGGGGTACCGTGCAATGATATAGAGGTAGGCGGTCAGCGGGCTGCGGATAGTGTAGGCATATAATACGCCTGAGTGCTAGCCGCGATTCTTGTTAAGCGATATTATATATGCTTTTAATATAAAACATTTTGAAAAGTTTTTTTTTAATATGGCGGGAAAAATAATTTTCGTGTGATAAGCCGATATAGTGCATTTATCGTGAAACCCCATTTCTGAGTTCGGTCGATGAGACTTCGTAGCATTTTCAACTATCGTTTCAGTAGCTAATGCCATGAATTTCACACACTTGGTGGAAACATTTGTAGTATGTCTGTTATTTTAAATAATTTTTCTTCGACCAACTTTTGTGAATTAAAAATAATATATAGTACATTTCTATCAAGTGTTGCGGTATTAAGCCATCCAAGTTTCCTTATGCTTCATTGGAAAATTTGTGTTAAAAGTGAATTCTTCTTCTTACAATAGTGAAACTTTCGTTAAAAATCTGGATAAGTTTTTTTTATTATCATTTACTGTCTGTTGTAGGACGAATAGTGTAATCAAGTCATTAATAGTAGCTTGGTAGGGAAATCGGTTCTGTAATTCATTTAGTCAGTCGTATTTAGAGTTTTTGCCATCATTTCAACTGAATTGCCTATTGGCCACCCTCCAATATATAACAGCTTATAATCCGGCGTACGTCATACACTCCAGTCATTCATTCACCAGCCTCCCAGGCTGACAGATGTGTTTTGGGAGAGCTCCTCATGCGATTTCATTTATTTAAAAAAACCATGATGGCTGGGTTACATAATTCGTTTAGTGATTATCATGTACTTGTGTTTGTTAGCCATATAATTTATTTGGAAACATTCGTTTTGTATTTTCCTTCATTTCCGAGTTTTTTGGCTCACTCTATAACCAAACATAGGCCAAAGCAGGTGATGTTTGCTCTCAACACATCTTATAAGTCGACATAAGTGATATATCCAAGTCAGTGCTGCAGCAACCTCCCGAGTGAATGGATGTATATTAAATGGTTATTTTTTATGCACGTTAATAAATTAACTTATTTTAACACATGGATTCCATTTCAGAACTTCCTCACCAGTCTCATAGGTGGATGGACATGTTTTAAAATTATGGCAGGTACGTATGAGATGCATCAAGTAGTGTAATTCTTCAAATACCTTGTTATTGTGTTTGTTTGCCATTTAATTTATGGGGTCATTTTTTCTTTGTTAATTTATTAATTTCATAATGGAGACTCACGTAATTGTGATCGTATAGCACTTGTCGACACCAGATTATTCACGTAGTTAAAATCCTCTCTTGTGTTATTTATTCAAACGTAAAACTTGTATGAAATATATTTAGTTTAAACACAGTGAAATTTCTCTGGTGTGTTAACTATACAGAATGCTTTCTCTTTCTGTTTAATTACCAAATAATTGCCTAACTCCCACCACAATCTACAAGCAATATTACTACCAACCCAAAAAATTACACTCATGCTGCTCTTTCACAAAACTTAGCACACACACACATATATATATACATACACACACTGTCCCCAACACACCGTACCTATGTCGAGTGCCAGATCTCCAAGGGTGAGGATGTACCACAGCTGCTCCCCACCCCGTACCCAAAAAGAAAAAAATTAAGTACAACTATGCACACAACTATTGATTGATTAATTCATTTTAATTAATTGGATCAACCAATCAAAGTTGCATACCATTTTATCCGATGAAAATACTAAAATTAAAAAAAATTCAATTGGATTAAGATTGGATGAAAGGTTAATAAAAAAAATGCATCGGATTGAAAACGCATTAACTTTTTTGATAGTATTAAGATCGGATTAAGGATCAGCCCTTTCAATGAATCTAAGTAACCCTTTCAGTAAATTTGTTATCAAATCGTTAATCCGACTAATCAATAGTGAAGCAGAACAATCACGCCCCTACTACTCCCGAAAGTGGTTCGAGGAGCAGGACCAAGTCTTCCGAGTATTCCCCTGGTCCTTTAATCCACCAGACTTATACTTAGTCGGTCAGATCTGGAATCACTTCGACCGTCGTTTTCGCTGTATGGATCCTACATCAAACACCCCTCAGCATCTGTCGGATGCACTGTAGTCTGCATGGCTCTATTTAATCTTTGAAACATTCTAGCAACTTTTTGAATAACTGCATTTGTCATCGAACAGCTCTCCGTGCTACAAAAGGCACTTGGATATTGATTGGAGATGATATGAACGTGACTATATACTGAGTATTTTGGTGATTAAGATGTAAAATTTCACTTTAATCAGATATGCTTAAATTACTTTACTTGTATTATTAACATTGGAATTATTAATTTGAAATTATTTTCACCAATCTGATTTTCTCGATTATCTTCTCATACAAAAATAGACAATTTTCAAACAAATAAATAAACAATAAACTCTTCTTCTCAGCCAAATACCACAGTAAATATCTACTCAAATATTTGTAAATACATATCATTAGTTTTCAATTACTCAAATTCAAACTTCTTGCTGCAACTAAACCATTTATATAATCATCTTATTAATTATTACTTCAATATATTTTACACACACACGCACATACATTCTCCGCGGTGGTGGTATTATTTCGGTTAGAAAAATTAAGTTCGATTTTACTTCTGCCTTGTTTATGTTGTCACCTGTCCTCTAATTGGCTGTCGTCTGACTGCACCAGATCTCTCCATCAACCAGCTATTGCGAGAAGAGAGAGAGACAACTAGTATTTTTTATTTCAAGCGTATTTTAATACATTTCAATATTTTCTACCGTCTAGGGAATAAATGGAAAATAACGTACGAAATTATAATACCGAATATTATCTAGAAACGAATGAAATATATTTACACATGATCCCTATGTCAATAAACTATTAAAATAACCAAATAATGTACTGTATTTTGTTTAACTCCTATAATAAAACTGAATTTGAAAATAATATTAAATGAATTGGCGACATAGGCAAATAATCTGTATTCATATACAATTACTAGGGGCCCAGCCTGTGACCTTTATTTTTGTATTGTCAAGAGCCTAGAATAGTTACCATGTTACAAATTTTGGTTATCACACAAAGATTGATAAAAAAAATATATTGTATAGATATAGGTAAAGATAATGAAATGATGTGAAACTAACTCAACATTGAAGTGACTGTGACCCCATTTGATATTTCTCTATCCACTGAGCCACTGCGGCCACATTTAACACTGTTATATTCACTGAGTCACTAAGGCCCCACTTGGAATCGCTCTATCCACTGAGTCACTAAGGCCCCACTTGGAATAGCTCTATATACTTAGCCACTGCAGCCCCATTTGATATATCTCTATCCACTGCGCCACTGCGGCCCATCTTGATATATTTATATCCACTAAGACACTGCGACCCAACTTGGGATCGCTCTAGCCACTGAGCCACTAAAGCCCCACTTGATGTGAAATTAACTCAACATTGAAGCGACTGTGGCCCCATTTGATAATTCTCTATCCACTGAGCCACTGCGGCCCCAATAAACACTGTTATATCCACTGCACCACTGCAGCCCCACTTTATATAGTTCTATCCACTAAGACACTGCGGCCCAACTTGAGATCGCTCTAGCCACTGGGCCACTAAGGCCCCACTTGATGTGAAATTAACTCAACATTGAAGTGAGACATTTTAAAGTAAACAAAAATGATATTCCATTACCTTCATATCTCTATGCAATAATTTCTATGCATTAATACAAAACTTTCATAAGAAAAAGTAATTAAAATGAGTTTATAGGGTAAAAGATAACGATTGCGTAATCTGATCTTCCTGAGATTCGAACTCTACCTGTATTTAACCCAGAGGATTCGCTCTGCAGAATTTGAAGGACTTATGTTGAGTTTCAAGGAACTTGGAGGTATTAAAAACGGACGGACAGACAAAGATCGTCCTATTATATAATCCTGTTATATAATAGGATTATATAATAGGATAATATCAGTGACTAACGGTAAATATAACCCTTGAAAATCCGCAACGTTAAGGAATTTTTCTCTAGTACAACTGTGCATATTAATACAATATCATCTTAGTATTAAGCATCGTCCGAAGTAATCGAAATATTATCCCTATAAAAAAAATGAATAGACTTTCAATTTGTTGAAATTAAGTCAAACAGTATAAATAAAGATATATGAAGTAACCTGTCATTGTTGGTTCGATATGGCCGAAATTTTTCACTATATATTTTGTGGCGTACGCTTACAACATTTATAGATATATTTAAATTATAAGTAAACATGAGCTAATTATTTATTTAACATTAGTAGCTACGACTCCTTATGATAGTGACACTAAAAGATAAAGGTTGCAAACCGTTGAGGGTCGGGATTTTTGCCAACCCTAATATCGCAGAAAGGTTAATAGAAAAGTCACAAAAATGCCAGGCGTCACAGCTTAAATATCTCTCCTCTGGCCGGGCGACCTTCTACCGCTTCGTGTTCTCTGTATGCGCTTCGCCAGGCAGCTTCTGCACTCCTGTTATCCTTACAAACAGGAGGACGCATTTTGTTATTTCGAGAGTGGACTGCGGTACCTTGGTCAAAGCCGAGACTATTTTGGATCTATACGCCTTAATGCCTCTGCGGTTCAAAGCCTCAAATGCACAATCACGAGGTTCGATGACTGATCAAACCTCCGAACATATGATATATTTTTGGCAATATCTTTGACAATTTACTATGATGTGTTGTGATGTCAAGATTTCGGTCACCAGTCGTGTGACAGTTTAGTGGAGTTTGGCTGCTTTATCCAATGCAATCATGCATGAATTCTTTTCTAGAAACTTTATTGTCTATTTGATGATATCGACAGTCTTGTATTACAATATCGTGATTGTTTGTGTCTGGCACACACTCTTTTTAGCAAAGCGTGAGTTTATTCATATGGTTTTTGTATCGATGTAACGAGCCTTATTTAGGAAAATATCTAAAACCTATAAATAAAGTATTCCACCTTCTTTTTTGTAAAAAATTCGAAATCGTTTTACGAACACCATACACGTGCTAGAAGTTGGTTTTAATCACTCACAATTAACAATAGACTTAAATCACATACTTTGCCTGGTCAAATGTAGTGTCACTAGAACTTCATAGCACTGAAGAACACATGACGGGCGCGGAAATCTCGTGCGTCAGCAAATAATTCTGTTGTGCTTCACACACACCAATGAGGTTGCTTTTTATCGAACGGTATTCTGCTTCACAGATAACTTTCCTATTCACAGAGTTTTCTCTAGAATGTTTTATTACTCGTAATAATTAATTTTGTAATTAAAAAACCGTACAGTAACAATATGGTTGACGTTGATAAATGTAGGTAGTTTAAGACTGCACAAACGCAAATATATTTGAATAATTAAATCTTTATATACGGTTTTCGTTTTAAATTTTGTTTTCTTAATAACGTGTTCTAAATTCTCATCATGAAGCTAAGTATGTAATATTAAATACGGGGGAATTTTACTGAGTATAGGCTGTTCACAGTAAAGTTAGCGCTTTGAGGCCCTAGTTAATTTATTATTTCAGCCATTTCTTATCCTTTAAACATTTTTAAAAAATAAATATTGTCATGTAAGTAATAAACACAGTGTATATATTACACCGAACTCGGGAGTTTACGTCTAAAGTTAAAATAAAAAATATTTTTTTACTATTATTCCAAATGAGAGGGCTTTCAAAAGTGCTCACGTTTCCGTAAATAGGCTATACCTATCCGCATGCTGTAATTACATTTTTCTAGTAAAAAGGCAAAAAATGTACATATGGGCTGTATGTGTTCTATCATGTTGTTGGAAATTAGGAGTGGGATTGTATATGACACATGCATGAGTTGAAACACGTGGAAGTTGTGTGAGTCGCCAGTGCAGATTGCTGCAGTGGAAATCGGGAGCGGAGTTATTAGAAGCTGCTGTTGTGTGGCGTTATCGGTGAGAAGAAATGGATCGGTAGAGGGGGGAAGAACGATGATGCACATTTGCAACAGATTTATAATTATAGTAAACCGAAACTTGGTGTTTATTTCTAAAATTCTCACTTGTGTAACATCGCAAGAGGTCGACTTTAGAGGACTGACTATAGCTGTGGGCCGCGGTGGTTGAGTGGCTAGACTACTCGCCTTCCACCAAGGCGATTCCCGGCGGGGTCGCTTCCGGATTTTAACATGTGGGAGTTTTGCCGGACGATACCACTGGTCGGCGGGTGTCCTCGGGGATCTTCCGACGCCTTCCATTCCGGCGCAGTTACATACTCACCACGCTCACCCTCCTCGTCTCTCAAGATCTCGATGTTAAGAGTGGGATGGGCCCCGCTTCCAAGGTCCAGAAGCGAGGGAGCGATACGGGCGACACTAACACGCACTTCTAGCGCCTCATCACTCCTATGCACAAGGCGTGCAATGTTTCGGTCGTAACGCTGTACTGTGCAAATTAGATCTCTAACAGTGGGGTTTTATTACACGCGATAAAAGACCACAGATTAAACTACGCCCGTATCATAGTACATTTCTCTTGCCGCTTAAGGAAACTGCATAAGCAAGCTTTAAAATTGCTATATTTGACCATTTTCACGAGTTTTTTTCCTTCAAAAATACACTTGATGTGACAAAAGTAAAAAAAAAATAGAGGCATAGATAATAGTTTTTTTCATATTTCCAGACAAAAATTCGTATTTGCATAACATTTATCTACCGAGATAAGCCTATTCGCGCAAAAAAACTATTTCACAAAAAAACTCGGTGTCCATCCCACTCTTAAGAGCCACCCAAATCTTTCCACTCCATTCCACTGAATCTTGCTCACAAAGTTGGCAGAATTTCACCGTCGCTGTATGTAATATCTTGACTTGTGCGAAGTTGTAGGTAGTAGTCGCGTTACTATCCTTGATTGTACCTACTTTCTGGAAAATATTGCAACCTCAAATCTTTAGGCGGAAGCAGCAGTAGTATAGGCTGTTCACGGTAAAGTGAGCACTTTTTAAGGCCCTTCCAAAAGGTATTAACCCCTTATAAATATACCTTATTGCAGTCTCAGACGTTAACATTTCAGAGTGAAGAAATGTATGCACTGTGTTTATTAGTCATATTACAATGTTTACATTAAATAGAGGCATTAAGGTAGAAATTAATTGAAATGAAAAATTCAGTAGAGCCTTAAAAAGTGCTCACTTTACCGTGAATAACCTATAGTAACTGTTACTTACCGACTCGCTGCGGGACAAACAAACGACAGTGACGCCACTAGAATGAATGAGTGAACATATTTGGGCGGCTGTTAACAGCGAGGTATTGAGAGAACGAGGAGGGGAACGCGAGGTGAGTATGGAGCAGCATCGGAATGCATGACCGCGAGAAGGGGGGGGGGGAGACGCCCGAGGAAACCCGCCCGCCAGCGACATCGCCCGGCACGATTCCCACATGCGAAAATCCGAGGGCGACCCCAACGGGAAGACGCCACTAGAACCCATAAAGCAAAAACGTATTATACATCGATGTTTGTAAGAAAGATAGTTTTCGTAAACGACAACAGTCTCGTATAAGTTTGTTTCTTTTGAATCGTCGACGTGTTTGAAAATACTATTACTGAGGTCAAGAAGCAATTTTTCGTTGCATAAAAGTATAACGAACAAAAAAATTGTTTGGAAGTAACTTGGCCTCCACTCTGGTTTCATCACGGCATGTATACAGTTTGAACATACCTTTCGCAGTTTTATAGACTTGCGAAGGACGAGTGAATGAAAATATAAGCGGTAATCATAAAGAAACGCCTTATTTATTTTTATGGTTGCCAACGACGTAGTGAAATGTCATCGTACTTGTGGAGACCGGAAAAATTCACGATTTAAATGATCCGTAGGCTAGACTGCACAGTCTTGTGTACAATAACTCAAATAAACAATCCTCATTGATTCATTGCTCTCACAGTTGAAGGCGATGATCGTGCCAGCATATCATTGCTCGTTTCTTATTGGTTCAGGGTTTTTCTCAGGGTATTAAATAACCCGTGTACCAATTGCAGTAGTAACCTGAACACAAGAGTTGTTGGATTCTAGCTTGACCCGAAATGAAACTGGAATTCTTCATGTATCTACGTATAGGTTATTCAGAGTAAGCGGTAGACGTCATACGAAAGTGTTTACGAATAAATTACGCGGTCCTTACCTTCGCTTCAAAGTTCGTTCGTTCATCCGTTTTGAAAAGGAGATTTGTTTTCGAGCACTAAATTTTTACTGGAAACAATGTTGCACCCCCCCCCCCCCCCCCGCGAAGTCATGTTCTAATTTTCAAAATAACTGAATAATATATTTATAATACACGATGATAAAGTTAACGTTTTTTAATTAATTTAATTGGAGATACATGAATATAATATTATATTGCTGCCTCATTATCATCGTGATATCCTTAAAAATGAATTTTAAGGTGCTTGCATGCAAAACTTAGGGTAATTTAATATACAGGCTTACGAATTTACTTTTCGTTAGTTGGAAGCTTTTCCAAACATTGTGATTGCTAACGCTGTTTACCATTAATTTAGCACATTTGAAATCATATTCTGACAAATTTCAGTGGCATTATCTGCATATATTTTAACTGTGCAATGAGTGGCATGAGCCCAGTAAAGTTGGAAACGATAGAGGAAATGTAGTGTCATGCCTTAACGTTTAATTTAAAATGTTAGATGAAGAGTATGCGAATATTGAAGTTATTATTTTTGTTTTCAACTTTTTTAATGGAAATAAGCGTACATATTAGCATATTTGCGAAATATTTACATTTATAGTAATAATCACAGTTTCACATGACTGACGTATGACTAAGGTAATCAGGCCCATGATAATGTTAATTTTACACATGGCGTAATAATACACAGTGTTCATGCGAGTAGATTTTAAGTAAGGCTTAAAAAGTGCTCAGTTTACCGTGAACGGCCTCTAGAGTGTTTGCAGTCTCTGTGGAAGTGTTGGGAGGCGAGAGCCGCTCTGCCCTTAACGTATTTGTAGGAAAAGGGAAAGATCAACCATACTCTTGAGGGTTGTTTTGATTAAAGAAGATTTGGTATTGAACTTCCGACACTTTCTTTCGACCAGAATACCCAAAATGTTTCGCACTGGCAAAGTAATACTGCCAGAACTCAAAAATTGCAACACTGAGTTACGGCCATTAAGAACCACTTTTTCTAATGTGATAAGAAATAACTCAGTTTTTAATAATAAAAGCTAAACAACGATATTTTGACTGGTGCAAGTTCCGAATTTAAATGTTTAAACGTGTTAAAGTGGCGTTGGTATATAATATCGTAAACAAAATAGCCACAGGGGAGATAAATAAAATAAAAATCTTGTTTATCTCATTCAAGGGCGAATGTTTAAACAGTGTTAAAATTTTAATAATTCTCTTTTGAAGAAAGATTGATTATGATTTATGGCCGCATTATCTTGACAATGCGATTTCATGTAATGATTATTTGACAAGCTGATTTAAATAAAATAATCATTTTACCGGAAGAATGTTAAAATACAACTATTAACGCATACGGCGTGTACTTAAAATATTTTGTGATTAAATAAAGATGTGGTATTTATCTATTTTAAAATCCAGCGATTTCTTGTACTAGCTTACCTTGTAAACAAAATGTTACTCTTCAGACACTCGCTGTTTCTTTAAACCAAGGAAACAGCAAGACTGAATCCCACAAACCTAAAAATTGTTTAAGCATAAGTAAACATCTGGCAACAGCCAACAAGAAATCGTTTTTCAAGTAGGTTTGGAATATCATTTGCTTACCTAAGTTCAGAAAATATGAAGTGTGCACGAAGTATCATTTTATTCCGTTTCTGTTATTTCTTTTATTTGGTATTCAAACATAATTTGATATGTATAAAAATATATAGTTTACTCCCACTCTGAGAAAACATTACGATTACACATAACCTTGTAAGACTCTCTGTTAAACCTACAGCTTCTTTAAAAATACTACAATTTATGAGTAAAAATTCTATCATAATACATGTTACTCAAAATACTCTCCCCTTACGGGAACTCAGATACATATATCGAAAAGTGTATGTAAATTTACAAGCCCATTTTAATTATTGAAAACATCGTAAAAAGGGCATTTAAAATCGTAAAGCCTCTATACTTATCAAAAATATATCCACCAGGGATAACCGAATATGCATTAAGTTTTCAGTACAAACAATTCAATGGCCATATAAGACCAATGCCAAACACATGTTTTAATACGTCTTTCATGATTCATTCTCTAAAACTTGCATTAGCCCTTCCATGACAAAATTCAGTCTAACTTGCATTCACCTAAGCTATAGTTTAATAGGCCTTGCTTGACAAAATTCTCTAAAAACTTTCATCCAATTAACCTGTAGTTTAATAGGCTTTGCATGACAAAATTCAGTAAAACTTTCACAAAATTTCCAAGAGAATTTCTTCATAATCAACAACAAATTTAAGAAATATAGCAATAGAACAAACATAACAAAAGTCCCAAAACTCCAGGGGAGTTGACTCGCCTGCCATCAGAATAAAAAATTAACAAATTTAATGTTCCATTCCGCTCCTCTTGTCCTACTAGCAAAGAAATTGCTTTACAAATAGAACCTTAACTTTAAGGGGCAAAATATAAATTCCCTTTCTTAGTAGAGAGTCATCAGAAATATTATCTGCAAGATCAATGATCGTAAAAGCCGATGTTAGGGCATCTAGCATTTCGTCAAAGTGACGCCATAACCTACTTGTTTATGAAGCCTGTCAAGAAATTAACGTGAATAATTACGTAACTGTTATGATGACGATGTTCCCCCGAGGCCGAAATCGTCTGACCCCGAACGAGCAAAAAGACAAGGCATATATACTATTACATTGCTTATTAGCTGAGGGGTGAATCAATTCCAAACCCCAATAAGAATCAACTATTTGCCCTGCGGAGGCAGGAACCAATAAAAAGTTACATACCAATATTTTAACTACGATCGTTACACTTGGTGGAAGGCGATAACCATAGTCAATAATTAATATACCCTAGAGGGGTATAAGTAATGATCGGCGAATGAAATTCAAAGCTGCCAATGCGACGGCCTTCTGCGCATATCGCAAGCATACCCCTCCGCCAAGAGGGGAAGGCGATCGCAGCGCTCAGTTCCGCCGACAGCAGGAAGGGAAAATGCAGGCGCCATAATAACGCTTGTCGATCCAAGAGCAGGTCGTACGACGTTCTTCTTACACAAAAGCCAAGAAATAATTTAATTTTCACTGCCGTGCCGGGCCACAACCACACCAGCAAGCAGGACAGAGGTAGACAATATGTTCGTTTATAAGTAGAATATTCAGTTAATCCAAACTTCGTTTTCGCTTTCAGCAAACATTTTCACGTGCGTTTAACAACAGCAGACGTCTCGTTGAATTGTAGAATAGGGGGCATGCCAGAGACAACAGAATCCATGCAGTTGTCTCACTCTGTTAAGTTGGAATAGTTGAACTCTTCGTTTTTTATCAATTGAAGAGTTGCCTTATCATGAAAGTAGATCATAAATGATAATTTCAGACGTTAATTTCAAGGCGTAGTATTATGTGTACAACTCAGTGTTCAGTAAATGAAATTTTGTGATTGTAACGAAACGTTATCACGAAACAAGAAAAATTAACTTTTTTAAGTATTAGGGAAAAAATGAATGGCAACCATGATTCTCCTTTTTTTTTCTAGCTACGAAAATGGAGTACTTGTGTTTCAAGTTCATAGTAACTTCATATTTCATCGCATATTCTCTACTGCAGCTCAGTTACTAGGGCATCGTCAGGTTCGTTCCCAAATTCCACTTTATTCATTTCCTCTTCAGACATCTACTTAAAAGTTTTCAGGTGGGGAGCTTCTTCATTCTTTTTGTTGTTGCTGTTCACTTGCGTTGTTTTACCTTGTATTCTCGACTCCTGCAGGTAATTTTGCAGACGTATAATCCTCCACATCCGAAATAAGTGTTTCGTTTCTACGCGTTTCCGCACAGGTTCCGGAACATCTCTTCAACTGCGCTGTTCCTCATGTTTTGTCCGTCTTTTAGAACTAGCTGCTTTCTTCCACCTCCTTCTGCAGATGTTGGTCCTTCAAATTGCGATGCAGGGCGTCACACTTGTTGTATTTTCTGTACACTCTTCCAGTTCCTTCAACCATTGGCGTAAGATCATAGGAAGCACAGGCTTCCTTTCCCTCGCAAAAATATTTTCAAGTACCTATATAAATCGACATTTTTTTTTTTTTAGCTGCTTGCCATGTGTTGAAGTCCCTGGAGAAAATAAGTTTAATAGTTTTTATATTCATATAGGCTGTTCACGGTAAAATGAGCACTATTGAAAGCCCTGCTTAAGATCTACTTGTATGCTCGTTGTGTATCATTCCTCCTTATTCAAGATTAACATTGTCATGGGCCTGATCACATTATTCACGCGTCAGTAAAGTCGAAGTGGGAAATTATTATAAAAGTAAATATTTTACCATTTTCATCCTTTTACACTTCGATGCATTAAAAAAAACAGAAAGTCCAAGAAATAATTTTAAGTTAAACAAATAGTTACCTAACACTTTTATTTGACGTTAAGATATGGAACTACTTCCCATCCATCGTTACCAACTTTACTGGACGCATGTCACTCAGTGCGCCCGTTAAAATACATGCATGTAGGAGCAGTGCCTTTTTTCTAAGGTTGATTTCAAACGTGCTCACTTTATCGTGAACCGCCTTTACCAAGCATTGTTCAACTAGTACGCATTGTATGCAGTGACATACTTCTAGAATAAAACATTTTTTCACTTACATTTCTTTTTAATAATTTTATGTAAAATCACAAATTTTTCTGTTTTGCTGCAGCCATAACAGCATACTAAGTTGTGCAAATGAAAAAGGTATTCCAGAACGTTCAGTTTCGCATTACATATGCGCTACTATCTCGGGCGATAGAAAAACCATGACTAATTCTTTAACTCGTGGAACGTATTTCTGAAAGTGTTTTATCTATGTCTTGAGATTGTATCGGATGTGCCGCAGTTTATTATTAGTAGTAGGGGTGTGCCGATTTCATTTCACCTGGGATTAATTGATGGATTATCGATTTGATTGAAAGCGTTAATAATTAACCCGGTCTTAATCCGATCGAAAATAGGAAGGATTAAATTTTATTGAAAGGGTTAAATTTATTGTTATGTTTAAATGGATTGAAAGAGTTATTTTTAATGTGTGTTTGGTGCAAGGGTGTACTAAGGGACAATTCTATTAGTTTCTTTCTTTCCTTTTGTGGGTTGGGGAGGAGCTCTGGTAGATGTTCACCCTCTGAGCTCTTGCACTCGATGAGGTGCGGCGTGTTGGAGACGGGTTATATATGGGATGAGTTTTGTGCAAGAGTGGCATAAGTGAAAATTTTTCTTGGGTTCATAGTGATCTTACTCGTAGATGGTGTTAGTATTATTCCAAATTAATAACAGCATTGCAGGAGAGAAATGATGAGTGTTTAAACGAGTTCAATGTATGAATAAATTACATACATCGAATCGCAAATTTCAAACGATCACAACTACGTGAACAACAAGTGCAATTATGTAACTCTCCAGTATGAAATTAAATGCAACATGATTTACTACACCGATCTGTATGCTAGCAATATAATTTACATGAGAGAAGTATACCGAACGAACACAAATACATGAGTGTGCAGTATGTAATTAAATAAAAAAGTCCATATAAATTAAATGGCTAACGAACACAATAACAAGATATATGTAACATTATTTGATGCCTCTCGCACATACCTTACACGTCCATCTGCCTGTGAATCTGGTGAGGAACTTTATAAACGTAATCCATACGTAAAAAGAAATTAATTGATTAACACGCATACAAAAAATGAAAATGTTTAATATATGTCCATTTGCTCAGTGAAGCATTAACTTTGATATAGGACTTATGTCAACTTATAACCTCTGCTTGATTATAGACTGAGGTGGAAAAAAATGGCTAACGAACACAAGTGCATGAAAATGACTAAACATGTAATGAAATCCCACCAGGAGCTCCCCGAAAACACATCTGTCCGCCTCGGAGGTCAGTCAATGAATGAGTCTAGCTTACATTGAGAGCCTGACTATATATACATGGAGCGCATTTGGAGGCTGACAAGTGACTAAGGTTATAGCTTCTCGGAAGATGTGAATACAGTTTATGTGACAAATGGATAAAAATCATATTTATGACACACTTACTATAATATGTAAATTATACTAGTTGAATTAACAACGAATTAAAAAACACATAATGAAATCATACAAGGAGCTCTCCCAAAACACATCAATCCACCTCGGATGTCAATCAATGAATGACTGGTTCATATGATGTGCACCTGCTTATAAGCTGTTATATATATGTGGATCGCAGCTGAGTTGAAATTTATGACTGACAGAACCTATTCCCCTACCAAGCTACTATTAACGACTTGATTATACTATTCGTCCTACTGGTACGTGAATTTATAAAAGTGAATTATTTAACAATAACAGACATATTAAACAATTCTGCCAAGTCTGTAAAATTCATGGTACTTGTTAACAAAAATGCGAGTTGAAAATGCTACGAAGTTTCCTCTACCAAATACAGATACAGTGTTCACATGATAAACACACTATCTCATGAAAATTTATATTTTTTCCCCAATAAAAAAATATTTCACACTATAGTTTATGAAGACTGTGAACGAAATCTGAACGCCGGAGCATATAATATCGCTTAACGAAAATCGCAGCTATCACACTCCGAAGCCCATTGAAGTCGAGAGTTCCAGTGTCGTGTCTATGTAGCATAAGGGTTGGCGAAGAACTAAGATGGCGTAAACCCACGAGAAGCCTCTGCATTTAGCCTGCCGAAGGTCAACCATCCCCTCCTCTTACTCTGGCCAATAATGCGTTTTTTCAGCGGGATGCTCTGTCCACGCAGCCTCGATCCCCTCCAACGCAGAGTTCGTTTTTGCCTTTTCCAAAGCTCCAGGCCACACACCCTGGTATCGATTCAACACTACACAAATCTGTTTAGTGGCAAACACCCCCTCCGCCTACACCAGCCAATAACTGCCCCTCCCAACACCGTGCTTCGCAAAACTTGCCCTCAAAGTCAGAAATCGTTTTTCGGATGACTGCCCCTCTCCATGGAGGGCGCTGCAAAGCCTTCGCTGTCGATTCATTCCTCCCTTCACCTTCAGCTCAGAACTTGTTTCCATAGAAATGCTCAGTCCACGCAGGCCTGGCCCTCCCCTCCCCCCAAGGTGCTGCTACGGCTATGAATGGAGGCTTGCTTCAAGGCCAAACTGGCGCTTTCCCTAGGGGCAGCAGCAGATTTTGAACTACCTGGACTAGCTGCCTGCCCATCTCCCCTCCTCTCCACAAACTGCTGTTTTTGCTGGAACACTGCAGTTTCCTCCTATTTTTCAAGATGCTAGAGCATAGCGTATTCCCAGCGAAATAAAGATTTCACATGTCCCGCCAATAAAACTTTATTTTTCCTCATCACTAAGAAATATGTTCAAAATGTCTTTAACACACAATAAATTCAATTAAAATATAATTTGTTTTCCACCAAACTTTTTTTCCTGCTTTCAGCAAACATTATTCCCATTTTCCAGTAAACTTTTAACTAATAAATGATTAATTTTCATAAAAACACAGCTATAAGACCTAATATTTTAAGTAATGAAAAACATGCATCTTTCCACTCATACAACTTAAACTTAGAGCATCATTATTAGATGTAAGTAAATATTCAAGTTAAAATTTATTTTAAAACATTTAAAACAAACGTTAAACAAACTTGTTCTAAATATATATTTTTTTACTTTCGATCTGTTTTTTTTTCTAAAAATTTTTGTGCATATTTTTACGTGTAGTTTTCCCACTTCTGAACTTCTACCATACAATCGGTGTACATTTTAACTAATTTTAAAATAGTTTTCCCTAGAAATTAAATTTTCCACTTGATATTGCTGAAATAACACATATCCAGTTTGAAATGACTGTTATCGAAGCTAAAATATGTTAAATTTCATGATATTTCAACTGATTTTCCTAAAAGGGCAAATTTAACATTCATTTAAAGGGAAATTGCAGCCATTTTGTATCCACTTACTATATAAGGAGCGATAAATTAATTTCTTTAAGGAGTTTTTCAATGATGTTTTCTGAGATTGTATAAAGTATGTCTGTGTTTTTTGCCAGCAAGCGTCTTCGTGTTGAATCTTCAGCTGCAACAGTTGTAATCTTGGTGTTGTGAGAAATATTTATATTTTATTTACAAAGTTTGTTGAACTCTCCCAGTTGTAGGACAGCAGGGAGACATTGTGGTGTGTCGCTAAGGGCTCTTTCTACCTGGCCCTGAAAAGGTTTTTGTGAGTGGCTTTCAAATTTCTTAAATTCCCTAGGGTTCTTTCCAGCGGCCCAGCAAAGTTTTCTCGATATATATACAAGTCTATTCCTTCCATTTCAAAATTTATTCATTCAAAAATATTTGTTTCTCTCCATCATTTTTTTTTCGTAAATTCTCCTCAGCTCTTCAGAGTGTTTTAATTGAAATGTTGGTACCCCCCCCCCCCCCCCTCATCAAGTTGCCATCAACAGACTTGTAACATTTATTCGTGATAGCGAAAATATAATCTGAATTAAAAATCTTTTCAACAAACAACTTAATAATATTTAAAACATTTAATACACAGTCATATACAAGTACTTATGACTCATCCAATCATTAACAAAGTAGTGACATGGGGAAATTTTCAAACTAATAAATAAAAAGTCACATCATTCAATTTTAACATATACAAATTTTATTCAAAATTATGTTTTTAATTCATAAAACATAGCTTAGTTAACACTAGTAAAACAAATTTTATACATATTCACACCAAACATATTAATATCGTAAATCTTTAAACATGTTACTATTGAAACCATTATAAGCTATTTAAAATATTGCTACCTCATGTTATACCACAAATAATACAATTAATTACAAACCTTTATCAACATGTTAGCACTGAAAGTCATCCAAGCGTTTTAACCAAAACACCATCTTACATCATAACACTGCAAAAAAATCATAACATTTCATGTTACGACTGAAAAATCATTAAACATAGTTTATCATTATATGTGTACGCCATCCAAACTTTTTAACTAAAACACCATATTATGTCATAAAACTGCAAAAAAATCATAACATTTCCTCTTACGACTGAAAAATCATTAAACATATTTTATTGTTACGTGTGTAAGCCATCCAAGCTTTTTAACCAAAACACCATATTATGTCATAAAACTGTAAAATAATCAAAACAGTATGCTTTGCCTGAAAAACATTTAATGGATGAAATAATAAAGTTTATTAGAACTTTCCAACATTTTATGTCATATTAACTTTCTTAGCAAATCGTTAATATTTTACCAGCTTTTCAGAAACTTTTCTTTAAATCATTAAACGAGTCTTTATAATTCGAAAGAAATTCTATAAACAATTTAATCAATAATTAAAACTTGAAAGAACTTTTCTTAAAATCATTGAAACTTTTTAACAAACAGAGTGACGTTTCTTTAAAATCGTTCCAACTGTATACTTCCAATCATTAAAACTGTAAACCTCCTCAGCCTATTACCAGTGAAAAATCATTAAATTTATAAAAAAAAATTCACATCATATTACACATGAAAACTATGTCACCATATCACATTTGAATATACTTACAATTGCAAAACTGATAAACATATAATGAATTATGTTGCATCAGAAAGCATCACTATACGTTTGAATGTTTTCATTAAAACCTATGTTTAGAGTTAAAATATAAGCTGAATTTGCGTTTCTTTACCGGAAAAACAGGTGATGGTAGTGGTGATATTGGTGATGATATAGGAGTATAAATTATTTCCTGTGGTGAAGGTATGAAAAGAGGAGGTGGGTATTTAGTTTTTGATGCGGTGATTCAGGTGATAACAATAATTCAGGAGACGGTAAACTTGACTCGGGTGAAAACACAACGTTGAACTCGAAAAACTCTTCCAAATCTGGGTATAACTGGTTTTTTGACATATCTTCATATCTTCCCGCACATTATTTGATATTAAATCTAGTGGAGTGCAACACACACACATTGGTGGTTTTTGTGTAAGTGCATCACCTGACTTGATAACTGATGATAAATCTAGAGGTTCCAATCTCGAAGTCGTTGACGTCGAAGTCATTGATGTTGAAGGCGTCGATCTCGATGCCGCAGGGCGGCGTTGCAGACCTCGACACCGCAGGCGTCGCTGTAGCTCTCAACGTTGTTGCAGACCTCGACACCGCAGGCGTCGCTGTAGCTCTCAACGTTGTTGCAGACCTCAATGCCGCAGGCATCGCTGTAGACCTCGACGTGGAAAGCGGGACTGTCAGTCTCGTTAGTGCAGCTTTCAATATACTTGATTTCGACATCGAAGGCGTCACTGTTGAATTCGTCACTATAACTGTTCTTAACGTTGAATGTGTTGACAAGAGCAACGATTGTAGAGTAGATCCACTTTCTTCGTCATCATCCAAAAAATCGAATAATTTTTTTTTTGCCAAAGTTTCTGGTCTGTTCATTAAATATATATCATTAAAATAATCCCAGTTAATATCTGTTAGTTCTTTGTTAAAATCTTGGGTAGATAAGCCAAGAAAATAATCTTCATACGATCGCAACATGCTAAGGCGAACCGAACTGACAAACAACTGAAAACATTGGAAGGGGGCGTAGATGCTAAAGCCCTATTTATAAAAATTTCATATTCCCAGGTAAATATTTGAGAAGCCTGATTTATCCCCTCCAACCAGAAGTCAGATGTCCAAACACCGAGCCCCTTCCCTTCCAGCACCTCCGACTTTAACATATCCTCAAGCCAGCACCCCAACCTCTGAGACAAACCTCTCTGCTAATTTTCTTCCTCGAAGAAATGAATAACATTTATTTATCACTAAATAACTTCTGCTTCGTAACAAATAAATTCTTTTTAATAATTAATTAAAAGGATAAGCAATGTAATAGAGATAAACGTAGTCAGTAAAAAGATATATAATTTATAGGAAAAAAAACCAAAGTATTATAATCCATAAAAACAATTCACTCTTGTTATCATCCCTCTTTTTGCTTCTCTAGGATTGCTTTAATCTTTTAAACGAACTATTGTTCATTAATTTTTTGTTTCCGAAACTTTAAATGTAATTACGTTTTAATAGAATGAAGTATCACGTTTCGTAATATTATGACATCACCCAATATTTCTGCAAAACTTAATTTTTTCCTAAAATATTTTTTATTCAAAATATATATTATCTTAATCAAGAAACGTGTTACGCTTTACTATCTAATTTATGTAAATTATGTTCCCGTGTTTTATTCTGTATATTGTTAATCATATTTACGCTAAACATATACAGATTTTTTTTCCGTTAATCTGCCCGAAAATGTTTTCAATTTGGTTAAAATTCTATTTTATAAGATATTTTTAAAATTTGTTGGCAGCAGTTAGTGTGTATGGGGAAGCTATGCCTAAAATTTGAATAATGTTTGGATCGAATATAAAATAATTGATTTTTTGATAATAAACACCTTCGCCTCGTGTATAAAAGGTAGGGATGTTTACATCGGAAAAAAATATTTATATTATTTATAGCAGATATTTATAAAAGTATCATTTTACGAAACGATATATTGAAAGAAAAATATAAATTTTCGGTATAACAAAATCCCATATTTTATGTATTAAATAACTTGACAAATGTAAAATTGCTGGGTATGCTACATATTGAGGATACGGGGCATGCAGAAAAATGTGGGGCCTGTTTTTGGTGTATGTTGCCAAAGAAAACGTGGTAGAATTTTAATTAAAATGTTGGATTCAAAACGGAGCTTATTAAAAAATTGGATTTGGCTGTGTTGGGGAAACGGCCGTTTGTTTTGCGTGAATACGTCTACGTTGACGCGCTCGGACGCCTTGATGATTATGTTACGTTCACGGTACCGCTTCACTCGATCATATGGGGTTTTATGGGTATCACTTTATTGCTTTTGAGATGCTCTTTCGAACCGTACACGGTTTGTGTATTTCTATTTGGGCTAGCCAATCTTCGCCGTGATTAATTTTGACATACTGCTTGTTAATAAGACTTACTGAGTAGTCATAGAATGTAAGAATATGTCTAGAAATTGCAAAATTTTCGTTACGAGCTTGTTAATTAACAATTTGTTTCCTACACCCGCGCCTCAGTTTTGGCACACTGAAAACAGAGTGAATTTCTGCCATGCCTAAATATTTTGCCTTTTTTTTCATCTGCTAACGAGTGTAATAATACAATAGTGCTAGAAGTTATATTTTATTAATGAGTTTGTCTTATTGTTAGGTTCACGAATGTCCCAGCTTACTAGTTGAACGGTCTTGATTACTTGTTATTAGTGTGAAAGTTAAATGCAGTTATTTTTTTACATTTAAAATTGGAATATGATGATATGTTTAGAAATTTTCTGAAAGCGTAGATAATTAAATTTTGTTCTCATACACACCATAAAGTTTTTTCTTAAACTGGTCTCTACAATTTTCAAAACTATTGTCAGCGATTTAAGTGACAACTTCCTTACTCATATTTACACAACTTCCATTAGCAGATAACATCTTTGCTGAGAAAATCTGCATTGATAAATGAAAAGCCAAAAGCATTTTGTCTTCTCGCATGTTATGTATCCAAATTCGGTTTAACTATATTAAATTTATGTTAGATGGAGTCTTTGTGTCTTCACGGATCTCACTTGATTGCTGTTCATAAAGAACTATCGGAGAAAATATTGTTCAGGGATACTATATTAAAAAAAAAAAATTATTTCTTATTAAAATTTTGTAAACATATGAATATTGATGTGTGATGGAAAAATACCTCCTACACGTTCCTATCCTCCTCTGAAAATCGAAAATTGTGCTCTCTTTTTTAAATTTGTATTACTTAGTGTATTAGGCCTACTTAATGCTGCTTGAAAGAACCTGTATCTTCGCAATGATTTTTTTTTTGTTTTTAAAACCTCTTTTGTTTACGTCAGAACTTTAAAATGATAAATCATTTATGAATACGAGAATGCATTGTGCAAGAACTATGATAAGAAACATTAACCAAGCGTTATGCCACAAAAATTTCCTCAAACTTGGCAGATTTCAAACAGATATAGTGACTGTTGTCTTAATGTAAATTAAAGTTTTTTTACGAATGTTGCGACCCATGTATCCATGCTGTTTAAATAATATTGTCGATTTAAGTTGTATTAAATAAGGGTATTTAATTAAACCTGCGATAATAGCACAATTATTAAGAAAAAGTCAGAGCAGTAGTTATTTTGCTGTTCACGCAGTGTTGATATCATCTGGAGCATTATGAGTTTATCACTGAAACAAATGAGTTTAAGGCATGTCACAGATTGCCCCGGAAAAAACTGGAGCGGTTTGTTAACAAACACAGTTTATGACCGCAGAATTTCGGTCACATAATGCTTCCCCGCAGTTCGTTATATCTAGCCTCCCAAATGGATGGGATACAATTTTATTTGTACGCATGCAGTAATTGACTTACATCGAGATCAAACCCTCAAACAAGAGTAAAACTCTACAGCATCCAATATAATCATCGTAAACTTTAGTGTTAATAACGAAATCGACAACAGATGTCAACGGGGGAATAGTAGGGGCTCCGTAATTTAATCATCATGTAACCGTAGACCCCTCTTTAGTCCTGTGATGTCCATCCAACCTAAAGCAGTATTCTGCAACTCGTTAACTTTGTAACAGACTTCATCGGTAGGATTCTGGTAACGAAATGTAACGGATGTATAGTCTGTCCTCTACTTAATTGTATTTTTAACGCGAATACGTCTTTAAATTTGCGGCCACAGTGGCAGGTAATTCAGAAAATCCGATAATAACAAATGTATAGAGTTTGGCATTTCAGCTCCGAATACATCGTCTACATTCAAAATTCATATAAAGCACTCCATTGCCAAAGGATCAAAGAATATGTTACATTGAGTGAGGACTGAGAAGCATTATGCAAGGGAAAATGGGCCGGGGGGGGGGGGGCGCTCCGCAATTCTGAGTTCATTTTCCCGCGTCTCATAACGTCCGCGAAGTATAACATTAAACTAGGAGAAATTGCGACGCTCTTTTAAGTTTCAATCGAGAGCTCTCGTCAAGATCAATCGATTTCGTGTATGAAAACATTTGTGTGGCGTGGTTATGGTGAAATTGTATGAGTTTAATGTAAAAAATTAAGAAAACTTAATACAATTTCGTCAAAAAGCAAAGTATAAATACAGAAATCGTATATGGTTGGAAAGAGCATCTCAAAAGCAATCTAGTGATACCCATAAAACCCCATATTATCGAGTGAAGCGGTGCCAGGAACGTAAAAAAACAACAAGGCGTCTGAGCACGTCAACGTAGACGTATTCATGCAAAACAAACGGCAGTGTTCTCAACACATCCAAACCCAATTTTTGTGACCTTGCTAACTTAAATTAGGCCAACAAAAAACCAAACTGTGGTTAAATGTAGCTGCGTTATTTGTAGTTTGCCTGCATTGCCAACATTTTTGATCAGCTGAAGCGAAAATGCGATCGTCGCGGTAATTTTGTCATGCATATGCATGTCGTTGTTTGTGAGCAATAATATTAGATTGCAGAGAGGCTGCGATATGTTGGTCAGCTCTGGGTTTTGGCTGAATTGTGGGTCGCTGCCAATAGCAGCTTGTACTGCCTGCATAATGACATTAGGGTCGGGCGTCACAGGTGCTGTCTTCACAGGGACCTGTGCTACACTGGCGGCTAGATAAATATTATTTTAACCTACCTAGAAACTAAGAGGAGAGTCGAAGGTCCAGGGTAGGGATAGGACCTAAGTGCGTCTCAGGGCTGAGCCCCTTACGCCTAGACATGCAAGAAAGTTTCTAACTACAAGTGCACCTGCTTGCGGCTTTACTGGATCGGGTAAACTGGACCGCGATTGGGGCCAAGTTTGCCTCCCACGCTAACTTAATCTGAAATATGATGGAGGGGGGAAAACCCGCACAGACCCCGTAAAAACCCTAAATAGAAAACGATTGCAAGACTGCATGCAATTTATGAAGCAGAAAAAGATTTCTACTAGAATAGCGAATGGGAAAGGATAATCTTTATTGAAAGGGTGTTTGAAATACTAGAAGAGAAAGAAAGAAAAGGGGAAGAGGACTATCTTTCATTTGCTGGTCACGCTCGATTTAATTTGTAACCAGGGGAGTGGGCGGTACCAGCCCCACCCCCTGGTGGATGGAAGAATGCGCAATTGGGCACATTTCGCCTCCCCTGAAACAGAAAAGGGGAAAATAAAAGGAGATGGTGGTGGTGGGAACTCCCAAGGTGGACAGCCTGCCCTGCGCGTAGGTGTAAGGTGTATCAGCGGTGTACTAGAGAGCACACCAGCAGTGTCAAGGTGCTGTATCGGGCCATACATAGTGCCCCCCCCCCCCGGCCCCTTCACCCAAACGACTGTCATGTGTTGCGCGAGAATTCGTGGCTTGTTCCCCTTGACGTGTCTTCTTCAGCTCCGAGGTGGTGTATCGCTTGAAGGCTTGAGGGAAAGTCCCAGTGTCTTGACGCAGGGTGTTGTATTAGTGAAATCAGTGTTATATGTAATGTGTTTAGTACTGGGATGTACCTAAATAGCAGTGGTGTTGGCCATGTGTGTGTTAAAGCGCGCAGTCGTTACATGTGTTCGCTGTGGGGTGTGTGGCATTAAATTACTATGGTGGCATGTGCGCCAATAGCGATTTAGGGCGCTTGTACCTCTGGGTTTGGTCGGGGTCATGGTCCCCTAGGGCGCTGAACAGAGGATTGTTAGAGTGAAGGGCTGTGGCATGGAATTTCTCTGCCGTATCCTGAATTACTTCAAACAGCTTTGACTGATGAAGCTCAGCATGTAATTCGCGGGTAGGAATACATCTGGGTACATACGCAGCTACTACGAGGCAATTATTCTGCACTCGTAATTGCTCCATGTATATCTTGGCGCAGTATACCCAGGCTGGCGCTGTGTATAATAGTATAGGGCAGATAATGGATTTATACATTACAATCCCATTAGGGAAGAGTGGGGCAATTCTTATCACGGGGCAAATCCGATCATAATAAGAAAACTGGCAACACTGCAAGCAGCGAGCAGGAAGGAAACTTTGTCATCCCATCAGTCGCGAGTTAGGTGTCTTGGTGTTCAGTTCGTGAAAAGTTTTCGCCGGTATCATTAAATTTGCAGTTTTCAAGGATATCAATATCGACACCTAGGTAAGTTACAAAATTATTTTTTATCTCTAAATAAACGTTCATGTTTCAAAATACGGCCTCGCAGTCACATAAATTGATATTTCTGTACTATCTTGGTTTTGTTTTGTAGCTTACTCATTGAAATATAATACCCGGGTATTGGTTCCGATAAAAAGTAGTTTCCACTTAACAATCAGGCCTCCAAAGCTGGAAGTCAATAAAGCGGGGTAATTATGATCAAGACATTGGCGCTATTCCGATCATAATGAAAAACTCATTTCTGTGCACAACAGAAGACGGAATGGGCCTTAGTTATCTCCAAATCTTAATAACTGTTACTTGTTATTGTTTTATAGCCACATAAGCTCAGCTGACAAAGAAAAGGGTAGCTTGGTGTTTCAAGGTTAGTCCAGGCGATAAACATTACGTTAGTGTCTCCTAGCTGTCGCCCATCGGGTAGTGGTGATGTTTATCTGTTTGATGGGGCGCATTTCTAGCGACTAATGGTTTCGCTACTGATAATACTATGGCAGTTCGACCATATATCGTTCAAGAACAGACAGCTGGCTGGTCGCACTCAGTATAGGCCTAACTGATTACCATTAATATTTTCTATTCAGTAGTTACAAGAACAAATGCATCACCCATTCATAAAATATAAGACGAGAAGCATAAAATAATAAACAACAATTAGAGGATTGGCCGGTATACTGTTAAAACACTCAGCATCCCTATAAAGCATATTCCGTAGAGTTTTCAACTCTTGTCAATGTGTGTTTGGAATTACAATAACAATATCCAAATGTGGTCTGTGGAAACCATTTTGGCAGAAGATTTATCATGATGGACATCCATTTATATTAGTTTATTAATTTGTCCATCCTTGATTTGTATCTCAAACCCCATCTGGAATATAAGGCAAAGGCACTGGAAAGCCATGCTACCCAATTGATTAGGTTGGACATATAATCTCATGCAATGCTCACCTATTCTTCCATGTATTTTACAAGAGCCTTACTTGTGATGAAGAAATTATGATTGTAAATCAACATAAACTGGTGTCTATATGAATTTTAGATGGTAGGAAACTACAAACGAGAAAAACACTACCCTTTAGCGGTCCGAGGAGTCGAGCTCGCAGGCTATAAGCAGTATCCTCCATGGGAATACAACCATCAGAGCAGCTGCTAGCTTACATCAGATGCCATTTACCAAACTTCAAAATAGGATCCAAAAGTGAAACTACATCAGTCATTTGGAGCCAAAGGGAAAGAATATAAACATAAAGTAGGTCATCCATCTGTACTCAATGCTGAGGAAGAAGAGGAATTGTGTGAGAGACTGCTTAACTTTGACTACCATTCAGGTAATAAATGCAGCATATGTGTAAGCGAAAGTGAAACGTCTCGAAGTTCCCTGGAAGAATTCCGAAAAATTAGCAGGTAAAGATTGGCTTGTTGGGTTCATGGGCAGACATCCTCAACTATCTTTGAGAAAACTGTAAGGTTTATCAAAAATGAGGGCAGCTGCCATGAACAAAAAAGACTTTAGCAGTTTTTATGAACTCTATGGAAATTTAACAGCTGAACTAGGACTCGGTGAGAAGCTAGAGAGAATTTTCAATGTGGACGAGTCAGGGTTTCCTTTGAACAACAAACAATCGAAAATTATTTGCGAAAAAGGCCAAAGAGAAATTATCAAGCTGACTAAATTAGAACGTGGTGAAAATGTGTCAGTAGTGGCTTGTTTCAGTGCTAGTGGGGTATACATCTCACCGTTCGTGATTTTCAAGGGTGTGCGGTATCGGGAATCATATTGTGCGAGTTTGCCATCTGGCTCTGTAGCAACAATGTCTGAATGTGGTTACATAAATGAGGACTTGTTCCTCAAATGGTTGCAACATTTTCAGGAACACCGACTCCCAGAGAAGTGCCTACATATTTTAGATGGGCATGCATCGCATTATTCACTTAAATGTCTGAACTTCTGTACAGCCAATAAAATTGAACTTCTCTGTTTGCCACCCCATACCACACACGTCCTTCCTCCCTTAGATCGAACATTGTTCAAACCATTAAAAACTTTCTACCACCAAGAAGCAACTGCATTAATTCACAACAAACCAACACAACCAATTACCAAGTCTGACTTTGGAAATATTTTCACAGCATGGAACAAGGCTGCATCCCATGGGAATGCTACCAAAGGGTTCCAGTGCACTGGCCTCTATCCATTTAACCCTAAGGTAATCTCAGTGGATAAATTTCTACCATCTGCATCTTTCCAAGCTAACTATTTTTCAATCCCAACAGGAAGTCCTCCTACTATACCCACTGCAGGTCCATATTCTGATGTTTCTCGTGAGTGTTCTCCAGACCATGCTAAAAGTAAGTCATATTAACATAATTCCACATCTAAAAACACAGTTGATCGCTCCATTTCTCAAGCTTCACCTACCTTGTTTGTACCAGCTTCTACCTCAAAGTCTCCCAACAAGCAGACAAATTCTCTATTTAATAACATCATTCCAAATCATCACAACACAAATCATCCAGAAATCCAAACAACCCGAAACAAACAAGAAAGAAACAGACAGCTCCAAACCGGACATTGGAAGGAAACATCAAGGAAACTGCAGAAAAAGTTAAAATTGCGACAGAGAAAAAGAAACAGGTGGATGGCGCAGTGAAAAGGCGTAGGATGTTTGCAGAAAAAGAAATGTGCTCAAGCAAAGAAGAAACCCCCCTTAATGAAAGATTCGAATAATGCTCTATGTGGTTTTTACAACAGAAGATGGAGCCAGTGTGCCAACAGAGGGGATTGTATCAAGTGCCAGATATGTGGAAGCTGGTATCACGAAATCTGTGTTGGTGCCGAAGGACTAAATCATTTCATATGTGGTAGATGTCTGTGATCATAATTGCCCCACCATGATCGGATTTATCCCCCTCATGATCGCAATTACCCCACCAAATTTTGTGTATCCACTAATTTCATCTTTCACTAATTTTTTTTTGTGAATGTTGAACATGATATTAATATAATAATTAATTGGTGGTAGCAAATATACATATTGAAGTTTACGTTCATGTATTTTTATTAACTAATTCTTATTTACACTTTTTTTTATTTACAAAACCATTTGAATTGATCGGAATTGCCCCACTCTACCCTACGTTTTGTGAGGCCACCTCTGGTGTTAAACACTGGGCAGAGGGCCGCGAGGCGGGGTAGGGCTTGTTGGCGCTTGTCAGCGGCATTGCGACGCCATGTCACACCGAGGTATTTTACCTCAATTTTATAAGGAATATTTTCTTGCAATAGTGTGATGGGTGGGGGAACCTGAGGTAGGTGTTTGCGTGTAAAAATGACGGCCTCACATTTGCCGACATTTGTCTTGATTCGCCACTTGCGAAAATATTGCTCAAGTGTATATAAATGTTCTTGAGCATAGCGCACGGTCATGTTCAAGTTACTGGAGCGAGTGTAGAGAACTGTGTCATCTGCATAGACACCGAGATGGGCAGTCCATGTAGCAGGGCACGGGATATCATGTGTATAAATTAAATAGCACTGGCCCCAATATGCTTCCCTGGGGAACACCACTTCGTATTACTTTTAAGTTCGGATGTGGCTCCTTCCACAGTGACAGCGAATTTGCGTCTGTCAAGTTACGAGCTTGACATAGCAGTCGGGGAAGTTGGTTGAGTGAAGCTTGTGTAACAGGCCTGCATGAAAAACCCGATTAAAAACCGTTTCGACATCAAGGAATACTGCGGCTGTGTAATGTCTTCAGCTGAGAGTTTGAGTTATGTACTCAGTTAATCTCACAAGCTTTTGTTTAAAAACCAAACTGTTCATTTTGAATTAAATATTCGGCTGCGTTGTGTTTCTCAAGTCTGTTGAGTACTGTATAACTTTATCAAATATTTTTGAGAGTACAATCAGCATGCCGATGGGGCGGTAATTCTGGGACTGTGTTTTATATTTCCCAGGCTTTGGGAAGACGATAACATTTGCCAGTTTCCACGGAGTAGGGAAGTGCGCGAGTTTGAAGCTCCTGTTGAACAGTTCAGCCAGGGCCTCAAGTGTACTGTCTGGTACTTGGCGAAGTGGCAAGTCTTGTATTTCGCCGAAGCCAGGGGCCTTGCGGGACTTCATGCAACGAATAATACGTTTTATTTCGTCTGCATGCGTATATTCTCTGGTCTGGAAGACATGTTTTAAATATGAAGCAAGAGGTTCTGCCTTCTGTTATAGGACACGGACGTCGCCATTTTGTGTTTGTAAGGGAGGAACGGTATCTTGTTTATTTATTTATAAGCCTCGGCAGTTTGCTAAACGTTATTGTCTGCAATTTTAAGTTGGGACTTTTTTGTCCCAGTGTCCTGCTCGCCAAATGTGTATTTCAGTGTCTATTTGCTCTCGCATTTCATTAACGATAGTTTTAGTGCGCGGATTTCGGGTGCGTGAGTAACGCCTGCGAAGTCTGATTTTTTTTTTTTTTTTTGAGAAATTAAATCTCTTATATAAAGTGGAAGTGTGTTTTCATTCCGTTTAATTTGTTTTGTGGGGACAAAGTTGGCAATACCGCGTTGTATGCACTCGGTAATTGTGTTTACAGCAGTATCAATTTTTTTCAGCTGTGTCTAGAGGGAATGGCAATGCCATCTCTCTCTCGAAATTTCCCTGGAAGCCACGCCAATTCTCGTGATTATAATCTTTTAAAGTGCCATTCTGAGTCGTGTCAGTATCTAGTGGCACGAACTCAGCATGAACAGGGTAATGGTTGGACGATAATTAATGTAGAACTGTCAAATCAAAGGGAGTGCGCAAGCCTTAAGTTAACACAAATATTCAGAACATATGGTCGGTGTCTAAGATTTGGCGGGGGGGGGGGGGGGGGGGTGTTCGAAGGCCGGCTCCAGTGGGGAGTACACAATTTAATTGTGAAGTTCCTGGTTGCTGAAAAGCACATTACCATTTGCTGTGCGCGACCTACAGTTGAGGGTGACGTGCTTCGCGTTCAAATCGCTTGCAGCAATAAATGTAGGCGCGACGTTAAGTTCATCCAGATCGACAGCTGTTAAAATGCGGTCTGGCGGGCAGTATATAGCATAGAAGGCTACGTGTTGTGTGCCTAGCATTAATTCATCCCCTACTGCTTCAACAGTAGCAAGCTGGGCTCGCTTGGCGGCGTAGCACTTGATAGAATTGTGTACTAAAACAAGTACTGCGCCTCATTGTCTGTCTTCCCGATCTGCGCGGAAAACAATGTAGCCTGGGATGGAAAACCTGACCTTGGGATTCAAATGTGACTCATTAATAGCTGCGATGGGTATTTGGTGTCTGGTTAAATAATCAATTAGCTCGCGTTGTTTGTCACTAATGCCTCGAGCATTCTAGTATAAACATTTGTGTTTTGCATTATACCGATCGTATGTATGTGGCGCCACATTAGGCGTCATTTTTAGCGACAGAGTTAGCCACTGTCAAGGCGCGAAACCAACAGTAGCTTTCGTTTTTGTTTGGAAGTCGGTATTCGGGTCTGCCCAGATCACAACAAGTTGCAGCAGAGGTTAAAATATGGCTTTGGGTAGGGGATTTTCCTTGAGCGCATCGCTACTGTTTAATATTGATGTTATTTCATCGAGCGAAGTTGAGTCCCAGAACTTTGTTCATTAGAAGCCAATCTCATGGAAACTCCGTGTAATTTTTTCTGGAGTACCTGGTTGAAGCAACCTTTACCTCCTGCCTGTAGGCCTATACGTATGTTAACTTAAATCCTGGTTTATTAATTACGGGGGTATGTTCTCCTCCTTAATTTACCACGTTCGCACTTATAAATCTAAAATCTAAAGCTACTAAAGCTACAGAGAATATAAAGTTAACTGCCTAGATGAAAAATTTATGTACTTTTGGATTTTTGATTATTATTTGATTTTTAATTTTCTTTTGTTGCCGCACAGGCGCTCTCTGGTTAGCTGGAGCGGCTGCGCCCTGGTTGGCCGAAAGGAGTGGGGTTTGGGCAATCGCCCTGCTACTCTTGGCGTGCTGTGCAGGCCTGGGGGGGGGGGTGGTATTTTGACGTGAATACGTCCTTAAATTTGTTAACATAGTGGGAGGCAATCCAGAAAATCCGATGATAGCGAAATCGGGGGATACAGTTTGGCACTGCAGCTCCGAATATATAGTCTAGATTCAAAATTCAATTACACCACTCAATTTCCGAAGGATCAAAGAATATGTTACGTTGAGTGAGAAGGACTGTGAAGCATCGCGGGGCCGGGGGGGGGGGGGCAATTTTGAGTTCGTTTCGCCGCGTCTGATAAATTCCACGTAGTATAACTTTTGACTAGGAGGAGCTACGACGCTCGTTTAAGTTTCAATCGACAGCTTTCGTCAAGATCAATCGATTGCGTGTATAAAAACATTTTTGTGGCGTGGTTATGGTGAAATTGTATGAGTTTAATGTAAGAAATTAAGAAAATTTAACACAATGTCTGCCTATACGCGTTAAAAAGCCAAGTCGAAATGCAGAAATCGTATACGGTTGGAAATAGCATCTCAACAGAAATCCAATGGTACCCATGAGACCCCATGTTATCGAGTGAAGCGGTGCCGGGAACGTAAAATAAACATAAAGACGCCCGAACGCGTCAACCTAGACGTATTCACGCAAAACAAACGGCCGTGTCCTCAACACAGCTACACCCCATTTTTCGTTCTTTTGAGATTGTTTATTCTTTCTACCGCTCTTTTTGCCCATCAGGCGAGGATTCATACCCCATCTGAGGTTGGGATCACGGGGTATAGGGTTGTTTGCGAGTGCTGGGAATGCAGTCTCGCTTTGCAGTCAAGCCAGTCGTACCTGTTCTGGGTTTATATCGGCTGTGATTGTTGGTTCTGGGCCCAGAAGGGCACATAAGTATTTCGTGGCAGCTGTGGAGGCACCATTTGCGGCCCTTGAGGGGCATGTTGAGGCAGCTTACTGCCAAGCATTTGTGCGCACATTCGCGTTCATGGCTTGTTTCGACTGCTGCTGTCGGGATTTCCTCTCGTCCACAGGGAGGCGGCTCCATTTCGCTTATTCTTACTTGGTGCAGCCGCAGTAGTTGGCGCAGTGATTTTCGCTTTATTAAGCGCATTTGGCCTCTTTGCGGTCATTTACGATATCACACTTGGTGAGATGTCGGCCACTGCAGTAGCGGAATTGGGGCGTGGCATTGCAAACAGCTGCCACGTGACTGAAGCGCTGCCATCTGGAGCATTGGGAGAGAGACCTGAGGGGTTGTGAAAATCCTCCACTTTGATTACGAACCCTGCTAAGCGTGTCAGGGCTCAGTACGGTGCTGTGTCGGTGACATGGGGGCAATTCGACGACAAGCTTGTTAATCAGTTGCCTGCTGCGGTCTGAAATGAACCAGAAATGCATGGCTGGCATTCCGGCCCTGGAGAACTCTTCCAGCAGGAATTCGGTTGGTGTGTCTGCTGCAACTCGGCAGAATACCAGTTTAATTGGTATTTCGTTCGCCTGGCGCAGGAGGCTGTGCTCATGCCCCATTGATCTTACTTCATGTACAGCGTTTGTGTAGTCCCCGATGAAACTAATGTGCACGCGAGTGCTGTCTGTCTCCACACAGACAGCGCCCCACTACTATGTCATGTGCGCATCGAGTTCGCGTTTCAGGGCGGGGTACTTGCATTATTTCGTCAAATATACTGTGGAGGGCTATATCTGCACCTTCTTTTGCGTTTGCTGTGCGCTGCCCTGTTGGGGCTGTATGATGCCCTGAGGGGGTGGTTCTTCGTGAGCGCGCTTTGCATCATTGTTCAGCGCTGAGGACGCGTCAGTTCGCTGCTGTAGCATTCCTTGCTGGAACATTGGAGCTTGTGTTCGTCTCCAAGGCAACCTCGGGGCTTGCCATTGCGGGTCGCAGGCCTGGTGTTGTGTGTGCCTACAGTTTACCAATCTAGTGTTGTTGTGATGTACGCCTTCGCCCAAAACAGCTTCCTCCTGACCTCTCCCCTCTACCGGAGACAAGGCTAGGGAGGGGCGTTGAATAGCGCTTTGTTTTACCTCAAGTAGAAATCTTTATTTATGCACTTAAAGGGGGAAACAGATAACCGTTCAATTAGCTTTTAAAAAGGCACTTAAATTTCACGATACGCGTGTTTTAGCACTGAAAATTGCTAAGAACACTTATTCTCCTAGCCGAGCCTCGTATACCACCGAAATGGCGTGTGTCGTGAGACTGGGGTCCTAGGCTCCCATAAATCACTAGGTGATTGTAAGAACAAATGCATCCCGACACTTGGCCTAATCATAGGGTCCGTGGCGGGGGCTGTGCTAGTGTATTTCTAGGGCGCTTCTTCGAGTCATATTTGTTACCTCGGCGCGTGAGGTACTGCGTCCTGATTGGCCGAGTATGACGCTGCGCTGGATGGTGCGGCGGGTGACTGAACTACAGGCTTGCGCTTTGTAAATGCGCTCGTCTCGCCCTGACTCGTGACAGGCTTTTTTTGCACCTCTTTTTCATGCTTTTCGTGCCAGTATTTCGTGGTTTTCCACCCCAGCGGTTGTTTGGGTCGCGGGGAATGGCATTATTTTCCAGAGCCGGGAATTCTCTCTCGTGCATGAAATACCCGATCCTGTTCAAGATCGGGTCTAGCTGAGGCCGCGCTTGTTGAGTTCAATGGAGCAAAAGCGTATTTCGCTGGTTGTGTGTGTGCGGGGAGGCGTCTGCTTTTACCCTGAGGGGGGCGGAATTTGTTGTACTGCCTGCCAAGCATTTACGCGATTATTTTCGCAAATAGCCAGCTTTGACTTTAGCTGGCCAGCCTGGCGAACATCTTGTGGCAGGCGGCTACATTTTGCAGCCTTATATTCCTTGCAGCCGCGGTAATTTGCGCAGTTATTTTTCTCCACAACCGGCACACTTGACCTGTGTTCGGTCGTTTTGAATTTGGCAGTCCCCAGTGGGGTGGCTACCACTGCAATACCTGCATTTCGGTGCCGCGCTGCAGGCTGATGTGACGTGGCGATATCTCTGGCATTTGCCACATTGTGAGGGCCCAGTTGGGTGCTGGAACTCCTCCACTTTAATTTGCAGCCCTACGAAATGCGTCAGGGCCAGGTAGGGTACAGGGTCTGTGACATTTGGCAATTCTACCACCAGTTGATGTCGCGGTGATTCCGGTCGGTTATAAACCAGCACCACTGAACTGGCATTCTTGCAACCGCGAATTCCTTCTGAAGGTATCCCATCGAGGTGTCCGTATGGACACGACAAAATACCAGCTTGACTGGTAAGGGCTGTTCACGATTAAGTAAGCACTTTCGAAATCAACCTTTGAAAAAAATCACTGCTCCTACATTTTAACATGCGCCCTGAGTGACATGCGCCCAGTTAAGTTGGTAACGATGGACGGGGAAAGTAGTTCCGTATCTTAACGTCGAATAAAAACTGTTATGTAACCATTCCTGTTAACTTAAATATTTTTTTTTCACTTACTAGTTTTTTTAATGCATCGAAGTGTAAAAATGAGTAGATATGTAAAATATTCTCTTTTCTAATAATTTCACACTTTCACTTGACCGACTCATGAATAAAGTGATGACGCTCATGACAATGTTAATCTGTCATAAGGCGGAAGAATACACAACGTGCATACAAGTAGATCTTAGGCAGAGCATTCAAAAGTGCTAATTTTATCGCGAAAAGCCTATATTTCCTCCGCTTGTCCAAGCAGGATGTGCTCGTAGCCCAGCTGCTTGACGGTTCTTAACGCGGTGGCATAATCTTGCATTGTGCTGGTGTGCACACGAATTACTGTCAGCCCCGCAGCAGACAGAACTCCGTGACAGCGTCATGTGTGCACCCAGTGCTCGTTTCAGGGCGGGGTAGGTGTTCATTTTTTTAAGTATATACCGTGAAAGGCTTGATTTGCACTTTCTCTGCAGCTGATTGTTGCGTGGCGTCATTTTGTGCTGCTGTTGATGAGCCCTGGGGTGGTGTCGGGCCCTGAAGGGGCTTGGGTGCGTCTCTAGTTCGCATTCGGCCGCTTATTCAGCTCTGCGACTGGGGTTCTCACATCAGTATCGGCTAGGCGCTTCAATGATTGCAGTGGGACGTCCACGGTAGTCCCGAGGTCTGTCATGGCTTCGCTCACTTTTGTCACCTACTGTATGGGGAAATGGTAGGTACTAGAGCACAAATAAGCATATCTGTGGTTCTACTAAAACACAAGTGTGCCCGCCCGACTCATATCCTTAACCCTCTCTACCGAGGACAAGAGCAAGGATGGCTGGGTAGCTGGGATTTAACTTAAAAAAAAAATCTAGTTCCTCTAGAAAATCCAGTGGCGGCGGAGAAGGAGGGGCAGGGGGACGCTGTCCCTCCCCTAGAATAGTGGGGAGGAACAGTACAGGCATTTGTCCCCACCCTAAGTTTGATATCTACATACAATAACAAAGTAGTTAATTTTCTCTCAAACCAGGGGAATCAGAATATTGAAATGAACGAGAAACACATTACTGAATTTACCATCAACCGAACAGGTAGAGAATGGGTCTTGACCATCACTAACAGTTGCCTCGGCGGTTCGGTGTGCTTGGATTCCCAGAACCTTGGAATATCAGTGAAAGAGTCAGACACATTTCTTAAATATACACAGTGGAACGGGGAGGCAAAGTTTCAAGTGATTCTTCGCAGGGTCGTATCCGGGGGGGGGGGGGGTGTCCCACCTGCCTCTTCCTTGGCCATGTATTTTAAAAAATGATGAGGGTTAGTAGGTATTTCTGATGTCAGCGGTACCAAGAGAATTCCCTTGCCACCAACGACTAAGCAGTCGCGCAGGTACGAGCTCTCTTCTACCCCATTCACAGCCCTCATAGCATGGACACAACGTTCTCATTCTTTTAATAGCAAGGGCACGTCAGGTGTAATGTGTACTTGAAGACAGATGCTACTGCCATTAATTTCTTCACTGTTTCATTATTATTAAAATCAATCTTTTCAATTTGCCTTTGTGCATATAAAACTATTATCCAAAGAAGTCAACATAAGGAGCGCCAAGTTATAGTTGTATTGGAGATTCTGTAATTTTTCGTAGAGAAATACATGCGTTCACTATTGCATGATGTCCAGAGCTAGTGACTTTTAGCGAAAAAATTATGAGTACACGGTAGACTTCAATACTATAAGCACCCACTAGAAGTTTGTCTATTGCCATTGGTTGTTCTCTGCTTGAGAAGGCATTTGCATATTTGACCGGGCCACTCAGAATTCGGCAACATCGGCACAGCTCCTACGTGATTCGTGTGCAGACAGTTAACGCGTGTCAAAAAATAATTAAGTCAATCAAGATAGGAAAACTACTCTATGGTGTTTTAAAATATATCTTGTCTTGAAATGTTATGTGACTTTTTTCGTTGTTAATTTAACTTCATTGCATTTATTGTTTTTTTTTTTTGTATCAATAAACTGTTAATTGAAAACAATAGTGCATTATATGAAAAAGGATCTTCAATTTATGCGTTTATTATACTTCATAACTCATAATCTTCTTTCTTTCTTCTTAACGAAACAAATGTGTGTATAATTTTAGAGAGCAATTAGTGGAATATATCTGCAAAGACTTGGCCACTTCTTTTCTGCATCTATATATTTTTCTATTCGTAAACTGTTCGTCAAAACAGCAAGCATACTTATATATATTATATATGTGTGTGTGTACATAATTTACGTATATAAACACACAAATGTACACTTGTGTGTATCTACTACACAATGGACATATAAAAGCGCTGTGTGTATGTAAGTCTGACTTAAGGTGCCTCCTCAACAAATATCTGGATCCGCTCCTGATTCTTCGTGAATGAGTTTCAAACAATTCTTCAGCCTTAATTGTTCCAACGAGTGCATTAATGGATTGTGGTTTAGAATTTGTGTTCTGTTTACAGTTTACAACATAGCCAATGACTTTTTTCTTTGTGAGAGTTTTCAGCATTAATCCTGGAAAGTTACGAAAATAACATGGACAAATTTCAATAAAAGATTTTATTACATCAAAATTCCAAGGAAAATTCGTAGGTTAGCATATCCAAAGTCCACTGAAATCAACGTATTATTTTTCCTCTGTACGGTGGTTCGGAATTTTTGAGCATTTCTGTTTTCAAGGTTACGGACTTAGAATATTTGTGCGCCGGCTAGATCACTAATGCTACTATGAGCTGCCGCGTTTAAAGATTTATAGCCTGCCTGCTGCCAAGCACTCGCCTGTCAAGGTCGGCCGGCCTATAAATAGCGCGTCGGGTCTTTTGGTGGTTTTGCGTGCTTCGTGTCTTTATCTTTTATTAACTTATTCATACTACTAAGTGCAAAGAAGTCTCCCAAGATTGTGAACTAACATTAACAAATGTAAATTAGTATATAAATAATATTGGTTTGTGCAATTTTATAGAGTTTAAAGATGGGCGAAGATAACGATGTTAGTTGCTCGTGCATACAAAAATCCAAGTGTAAATTGAATATTAGGAAATTGTTTACACACTGGAGTAAACTCTTTGGAGCTTGTTTGGGAAAAAAGTAATATATTTATCTTTTTAGTAAGGAAGATGTATTTGAAACTTTGGAAAGACTGACTATTTACACAAATGCAAGGAAATTGGTGTTTACTCAGTTGGGCAACACCCTATAATGTTTTAAAAATGGTGTAGTGACTTTTGTGTCGTAACCTCCTGTTGGCCTTAAAGTGTTTAATAACAACAATATGTATTAAAAATATTTAATAAATTAAGCATGTAGTCAAAGTCATGCATCGTGCGCATAACTATACTAATGATTTTAAAAAACATATTTTTTTAAACATAGGATGGAAAATTGCAATTGTCATCACCTACTAAGATGGCAGCCTCCAGTAATGCCTAAGCAAATGATGAACGAAAAACCAAATATGGTGGCATTCAGTAACATATAAACAAATATGGCTGCCTCCAATAATGCATAAACAAATGACAAACGAAAAAAAATATGGCTGCCTCAAGTAACATATACACAATGATGGCGGCCTCCAGTAATATATAAACCTAAATGGCTGCTTCCAGTAATATATAAACAAATATGGATGCCTCCAGTAGCATGTAAACAAATGACGAATGAAATATCAAGATTGCGGAATTGAGTATATGTGACGGGAGTGGAGGCGAGGGAGTCAATCGTCTGTTGGATTCGAACAGAGGTGAGTAATTGGTGGTGCGGGAGGAGACCTCCGAAAATGTAAGTTTTTAAAGAAAATTTAAACGTTTTAAATTAATTTTTTGATAATTTTCAATGATTAATTTTAATAATCATTTTTGGGGACTTTTTGGAATATTTTGGAAATTCTTTGAATTTTTTATCCCTATTTTTTGCATTTTCAAGCTGATTCAAGGTCATGGGGTCAAAGTTAAGGTAGTTTGCATCTTACATTGTGGTAGTAGTATGTAATGTACTATACTTACCGAATTTTATGGATTTTTTCAGGTGTTTTAGTTTACAAGGTCATTCAAGGTCATGGGGTCAAGTTCATGGTCATTGGCTTCCATTATGGCAGATTTATGGTATATACCAAGATGGTGGCCGCCTACTAAGATGATGGCCATCTACCAAGGTAGTGGTCGCATACCAAGATAGTGGTCGCATACCAAGATGGTGCAATGAGTATGGACTAGGGGTGACCTCTGGTTAATTTAAGTATTTAAAAATACTTTTTTAAATTTTTAAACAATTTTTTTAGAATTATTTTGGAATTTTTTGAATATTTTGGATTTTTGGTTCAAAGGTCAAAGGTCCTGCTCTCCAGAGCCCTGGGTCACTGATACCGATCTCCTGTCTGGCTCGGAGCCGCTGTTCCCTCTCGTCGGATCCACTGATGCCTCTCGCCTGAGTCAATGATCCCTCTTGCTTGCTCTGGGAAAAAGGGAAATTTTTGTGTTATTTTGGTCGATTATGAGGAAGAGAGGGAAATTTTGATAGAAAAAGGGAGAAAAGATGGAGGCCGGGTGACGTAACAAGATGGCGGTGGCCGGCTGCAGCGCTCCTTTGCCCCACGCCCTTGCGCCAAAGTCACTCAAATCATACTACTTATACATAATTAATGAAAGTTCGCCAAATTGGTTAAGAATGACTAATATGTGTATCTAATTATTAATTTTAAGAGTGTGTAAACTCAGTGTTTAACATGCATCGCACTACTGTAAACATTTTTCCGATCTCAAAACTAGTAAGAATATGTAATATTTCTTATGTGTAACGTAATATATTCAGTAACAAAACGTATGTTAAACATTTGAATTGATTCATTCTGGGATTTAAAATGTACGGTGGGATTTTTCAAACGCAAGTGTCACTCAAAAAAAAAGTTTCACGGGATATTATCGTTTAATGGTACATAAAAATAGTGCGATGTCAATTACATATAAAAATTAGGGTCATTTTAACGCTGAAACCTTACATTACATTACATATTTGATTCGGAAACACTTAAAATGTGACATATTACAACCAATGTTTAAAGTGTGTAGCTACTCGGAAGCGAGAAATCTGTCGCAGGGAGTCTGAGAGTATCCAGCCAGCAGCCAGGGCTGTGCCGATAAGTTATCTTCTCCTCAGCATCCGGCACACCCTTCCGGGCTGGCTTCGCGGTGACGTTTTCTTCGTATGAGTGTATGAGTCGCGAACAATGGCTTTCAGCCGTCATGGTGGACATCTGTGTCCTACGCTGTACTCAGTTGCTCCTCACCATCCGCGCTGACAAATCATACTCCTCTCGTGAGTCTAACTTAACCGGTCGACTTTTAAGATTCTAACGGCGATTCATTGGGTACAGTATCGCCAAACTACATGGTTAGACTACCGCGACATATATTGTTTTGGATGAACGGTTTATATGCAAAGCGAAGGGCGTAAAGCCTAACATGTTGCAGTTGCTCCGTTACCGGTATTATAGGGATTGCCTCGAGCGAAATTCAAGATTTCTGGGGGATCCAGTCATCTCTATCTGCCAACATCTGCATTCAACTACTGCAACAGCTGTCTTCTAGATCGCTAGTTGGCCTCACCGCAAGTACTGTAACAACATCAACATCGCTAACTACCTTCTACAACTGCTGCAATAACCCTCTACCAGATAATCACCCATCACGACTGCTGCGAGGGTGCAGCATCCCACCAAGACTCAACTTGGTATCGTCTGCATGAGCATCATCGAATGCACCTACATCATCTACTGCAACAGCTGTTGCAACTGCTGCGAGAGCGCAGCAGAATCGCCGGTCGCCAGAATCGAGCTGAAGACCTGCCTCACTGCGAGGCCACTTCTCTAACTGAATGACTGCGTGACCGCGCCTCTATTTGCTTGACCAGCCAGAGAGCCCGCTTGCATGCTTGGTTGTTACTTCATCACCAAAGTGAAACACCGGAGGAAGTTAAAGTGCTTCATCATAATAATCGTAATACACGGTGAAACGTCCATCAAAGTGTAAATAAAGTGACACACTGAATGAATCAAGAGTGTGTTTTCACGGATGTCCTAAAAAGTGTAAATATTTATATATTAATAGTGTTAAAACGTAACGCCATTATCTGTGCGAGTGGAGAAACGTCGATGACAGTGATCAACTGTAAGTATGAGTGAATTTGTGTATATGATTTGTTCGTAAAAAATAGCCAATCCAGTTTCCGATATATTTTTGTGTGTAAATAATGTTTGTGTTGGATTAAACCGAAAAAAAACGGAAGTAATATATAGTTTATAGTGAACATGTTGTTTTCATTTATTTAAACCTAACACTATATACAAAGTGTGGGGTAATTAATATGTGATACATCGGAAACACACCAATCAATAGCACTCGCACAGTGCCCATATATATATATATATATATATATATATATATATATATATATATATATATATATATATATATATATATATATATTGGTATTATAAGCTTTAAAGGAAGGTCGAGTGACGTCATGAGTGGAGTCGAAACGTCTCAACTGCTCATAGGCAGTTGGCAGCCTAGCATTTCGTAGTTAAGCGAATATGGTATGGCAGGCGTTGATATTAAATGTGGCAATGTATTTCAATGACACAGAAATAAATATTGTGCAGTATAAAGTCAGTGCAGCACGTGTTTTTATTGTATGGAGTTATAATTTTCCTACACACATTTATTATACGAATAAGCATGAAACGATTGGTTATAACTATTACAAACGTACATCACACATACCTGTCCTTTTTAACAAAAAGCAATCTTATAAGGTGTATATATTTGTATTTTGGCCCCTGATAGCCTACAGTTTGGAGTCGGCTTTAATAATTTAAAATTGTAGAATAGAATTTGATAGGTTGCCCTAATGTACTTTAATCCGAATCGTGATTAACTTAAAATATTACGAATATATTATGTAACAAAATAACATTTGCTTGCATTGATTCCAGAAAAAAAAAAGAGACTATTGAATTCCGCATCATTTAATAACTTTAAAACTAACCGTGAAGCCAAAATGAATAACACAAATACATTAAAAATCTATGTACCTAAATATACTGCAATCGGTTTACATTCCTTATTGCACTATTAAAATATAAGTAGCTTTGACGAATCTCGAACCAATATGTAATACTACTTGGTGTAGTTATCCATTGCTTAGAATTTTCGTTTCCCTTGATCTGAATCACTGTTCGACTTTCAAACCAATAAGAGTTAACTATTCCCAATTGCAATGCGCTAACCTAAGTTGGGTGGTTTCAAACATATATTAAAATGTTTGACTAGCCTCTCGGGGTTGTAGTTAGTGTTTTTCTCGTACGCCGTCATTTTTGAGTAACATTTACACAATAAATAGTGATGACAACATGAGTCGTAGCTTGTAGAAGTTTTCTTGAAACGAATATATGGGAAATTATTTTAACTCTAAATATTTGTTATGCAGTTTGCTGGAGAGAATGGCTTTGCGTGTGCATGCGATTTCAGCTGGAGCGTTGCCGAAAGCTTCATGTTCATGGGTGTGTGTGTGTGTGTGAGAGAGAGAGATGACTAGTGTCATTCCTGGTGGTAGGGGCATGAACTACCCATATCCAGTGCTGTAGCCGCGGAAACTGGTGCGCGTCCCGCACTGCGGTTCTGAAGAGGGTGAGATGTTTGAGTGAAAGAAAGACTTGAATATCTCCCCCTCCCCCCCCCCCTCCCTTCAAAGGAATCTTTACATAACCCCACTAATGCAGACAACATAATTTTTTTCTTGGTTTTAAAGTGTCAAGGAACATAGGCAATTAATGGTTAAGAATAATGAATGCAATATTGTAACATGTAAATTAACAATAAAATTGAAAATAATTATCAGAACACATTTGAACGGTAATTTATTTATAAATTTACATTTTTAATTTTTTATTACTTTTAAAACTTTAAAACACGGGACATGTATGTTGCAATACATGTGTGTGAACTAAGTAACATGTTCGTACATTATATGAAAGAAGTATACGCGCTTATTTAATGTTGGTGTTGGAGCGGCCGAGACAAAGCTATTCATTCGTCTGGGACGGGCCGGCGCAAGAATGATGAGTGGTTGCGGTGCTGGCCCATCTCCTCGCGCAACGTAGCAGTAAAGCGGGGGGGGGGGGGGGGGGGATCCGTAAATTGCCTTGCGCTACGTGAATACTAGAATGTACTTATATATTAACACGAAAAGGAACATTTCAGATAGTTTCGAGACGATGTAGAACGAACATTACATTACGGTAAATAATAATATTGAGAAGAATGTGACGCAAAGGGTGCAGCTTGAGTTGGTTGGGGAATGGAGACTTTACTAGTTAGCGCACTAGATAAGTATTTCATTTCAAAGTCTAGCACATTTTTATTCTCAATAATATATATCCAAACAATATGTGAATAGTTGTAGCAGGAGATTTACATCGCTTTCAGTGTTAGTAGGAACACACTTTACAAGCCTTGAGTTGAATTTTCCCTATATTTAACCCTCCTGTGTTAAATTCATAGCGGGAATATGTGAAACAGACTTTATTCAAATGAAAACTCTTATGAATCAGAGTTTCCAAACAATGGGTGGTAAATAAGAGGTGATATATATTTTACCGAAAATTCACAAATGAATAGACTTTGCTTATATTTCCGTTTTTCAAAGTAAGGTTGGAAAACATTTGTCATCATTTAATAAAAATATTTTTTTAACATTGTAACAGTTATGGTAAGGCTAGCCCAGTGGTCGCTAAACATTCCTAGTCATACTTCAACAAGTGAAATATACACGAAGGAACAGACTTTAGCGAAAACTCATACTTTGCCGAAAATTCATTTAGTGGTTTAAAATAACAGGTGTTGGGGTTCGTAATTAATGACAAATGTACTCTGAGTTCATTTACGAGTGATGCAGTGCAGATGTGCAATTAGAGTTTGTGTACTTATTGTCTCGATACTTAGTGTGTAATTATAGTATAGCTTATTTATTAAGCGATAAAATCTAAGTACCTCCAACAGGGTTTGAACCAATTCTATCACGCTACTCGTTTTTAGTGGTAAATGTACTTAGTGTAGGTGATTATTCAGTACTTAATAACATTGCTCGGTACTTCATTTGTAACTGTTACTGGCGAGTGCTCGCTAAACATTAACAAGCGAGAAACCATGAAGTAAAATTCTTTATTCAATACTTTCGCACGAGGTGGTGTACACTTTTACTGAATATTCAAGGACAACATTTAATATTTGAAATAACAAGTGTTGGGGGCCTTTGGGCTTGGAAATATAATTAATGACAAATACAATCTGAGTTCAGTTGCGAGTGGACAGTGATAGCAAATGGATCTGCACTTAGGGTTAGGTACTCAGTACTTAATGTTTAATTAATGTTTCGTTGCATGCACTTAGTAATGTTTCGGAATATATTTAATGTTACGGTGCTTTTGATTGATTTCTATAATTGTCTCGGTGCTTGTAATTGCTCATGAATCTCATTAGTAATTACTCATTGCTTCATTTTAAATGATCTTTAATCAAATTTTAATGGTCATTGTACAGACAATCTAACCTCAATCATTCGTCTCAGAGCTCAGTTGCTCGGCGCCCTTCGGCTAGACAAGACCTACGCAGATCCTGAGCTCAGTCGCGTAGCGGACAGCGAAAAAGCAACATCGAATCTCCCCTCAGAGCTCAGGAGCTCAGGCCCTCGGCAATCATAGATCAGGATGGACCTACCCTGCTCCCCTCTTACCCACCCTCCGAGCTCATTCCCTCGTTAGACACAGACCAGGCAGACCCTCTGCTGCTCCAACCCGTTCTCCGTCCCCTCACCCACCATCACAGCTCAATTCCTCACCAGACTCCGATCAAGGAGGACCACTGCTGCTGCTCCCCCTACCCTTCCCCTCACCCATCCTCAGACCTCATTCCCTCGTCAGACTCTGTATAGGAATGACCTACGCTGTTGCTCCTGACCCCTTCCCCACCCCCCAACCACCATAACAGCTGATTCTTTCACCAGACGCCTAACTGTCAATATCTAAAATGGTACTTGTGCCTTTCTTGCTCCACGACTCAAGCTACCAATCACAGAATACCTCATAGGGGAAGGGAGGGGTAAGCCTATATATGTTTCTGCTCCCACCCTTCAGAGCTCATCCATCGACCAGACTTCGAAGAGGCAACATCTTCCCTTTGGACACCAAACATACCCTAAATTAAACCTTTCAATAAATTTAACCCTTTGAATAGCTAACACTTTCAACACAACCTAACCCTTTACCTATAACTAACCCTTTCGGTCAATTGAACCATTTACATGTAATTAACCATTTACCTGTAATTGACACTTTGGGCGCTTACCTTAGTTAATCAAGGTAAATTAATCCAGGTGCGATTACACAGGTGCGATTAAATCTCGGAAGCCCCTGCTCCCACTACTAATGGAAGAACTAAATTTTGTATATAGGTTGTAAACTAAAAATTTTCTTTGGTAATAGCTACAAACAAAAATAAGGAATTCGTGTTATGTTCCACGCATTATTCTGTATGTAGGTTAATCTTGCTGAAACTAACACGATAAATTCTAGAAGAAAGTTCCTTACAATATCCGATCTTATCCTTTAATAGTTAAAAACAAATCAAGAGCGAATGAATTATCATGCATATACAGAACGGTAATTTCAAGAAATTGATTGTGGCGCTTTCTTGATAACCTAGACAATAATTATATACATTTTTGGTAAATTACTAGAGCTGGAATATGCCACTTGCAATAAACGTATAACAACTGGGGAAAATGTTAGCGAGTTAGAAAATTATGCTGCTGGGAAGGTAGAAAAAGACTGCAACTTTAGCGAATGCTCATTCGCATTATTTTCATAATTTCCTTTTCTAGACATTTGATACTGTTACTATTATTTCGTTCTCTGTTACTATACATTTGATTTCAGCTGTCCATTTTGCTAATTAACATTGAATTTCAGCATGGTATTCATAGTGCTTATGACTTTCGTCATAATTACCTCCAAATTCTGGTATCTTTCTCTCAAACTATTTGTAATTTAGCAGACCATCTCATTGGCTGCTGGCCTAACGCTCTGCGAGGTCATTAGGAAAATGGAGAAAAGAGGAATGGGTAGCACGTTCTCTTGTGACACCCACATGCACGCCTTATGAAATGGGCCACAGCTCTTGACTTCCCATGATACGATTATGATGGTTCACCATTCTATACACCCGTGTGGTAAAACTGGAAACTTTGCTTCTTTTCTAGTGTCTTCAAGTCTCACAATTTCATCAACGAGTTATGGGGCAGCGGTGGCCGCAGTGACTAGGGCGCTCGCCTCCCACCACAGCGATCCAGGTTCGATCTGCGCAGTGTTCACTCCCGGATTTTCGCATGTGGGAATCGTACTGGAGGATGCCGCTTGCCAGTGGGTTTTCTCGGGGTACTCCTGTTTCCCCCGCCCATGCATTCCAGCGCCGCTCCATTCTAGGGTTTCATTTCATGTCATGGGATGACGGGTACCTACGGGTCCCTGCTGGAAAGCCCGTCACTCATAGAGGGTTGCCTAGCCCTGGGTTCCCTCCCCACTCGAGTTTTTTTTATCAACGAGTTAATAATAATTTAAGGCAATAGGTTAGTCATGTAATCAAATCTTTTGGAGAAGTTCCGTTTTTCAACTTTACTACGTGCTTCTTTTGGCCATACTTTGGTCCCAGTACATATGTGTGGAATTATCTCGGCGGACCTTTTATCCAAGTAAGTATCCAGGAATTTTTTGGGGGGATATCAATATGGGTATAGCCAGGTATACCAAGTGGGGGGGGGGAGGGGGATAGAGGGAGAACGGTGTTGATGGGTGGAAAGAGGCAGCGAATACTTGTCTCTACACAATAGAGGGGAAACAGGCAAACTACGGGAATTATACATAACAGAAACTTTCCAGATATGTTATACCGTACATTACACAAATTTCAGTTCCCTGTGTTAAAATAAACCCAATTAATAAAATAAAGTTTGATTTACATGATGAAATATATCATTATACTATCTCCATGGTCATTGCGAAGGGATACATGTATACATGTTAAAACACTACACGGTGCATGCAATTAGGAAAAAAAAACAAAAGTTAGTTATAAATCTCAAATAATAATAATAACCACAGAAACTAGACGGAAGTAAACAGGAGCCTTGGGATATGGCATAAGAGAGACGATCTTAGTTAAAAATCCATGAACAATATAAAAGATGTTTCCCGAAAAACTTTCATCTCACAACTTATTTATGATCTTTAAGTTCCTTTTTGCTGATTTCTACTCAAGAGTGTTTTTCCTTCAATAAGGACCCGGGCCACCTGTAACCTCACTTGGATGTGTGCCTGCCTGCGTCTGTCTTTACTGGTGCGTTTTTATCATCCAACGCATGTGCACGATGAAAGTTCTCGAGCTTCAGCATTTCTGAAGAACGGAACTACTTACCGTAGCGAAGCAATCGTGTTCGTGGTTCTATGCACGTTCACCCACGCACTGTGTAAACATCGACATGTCAAATAGGAAACGAGCGTCATAAGTAAGCTGCAAGCCACCCACGATGGGTACTCATTTTTATGCTGAGTTGTCAGCCGCTCTTTTCTCTAAACCCGCAATTTAGCGTTTAGCGTCCTTAAAACAAAGTCATTTGTCATTTCCTGAGCCGCTAGCAGCATTCTTACTAACTGCAAATGTATGTAAGGGTTATAATTCAGGCTGGGTATATGCTCAGTATCTCATTACTCCTTATTAAAATCCCAATCTGGCGAATTACCAATAAAATCCTCACGTATAGAACGTCAGGTTTTGATTCTGTTTCCGCTTGGCTTGTGTTGCTGCCACCGCTGTTATTCCGATCGGCAAACTGAGGAGAGACTTACATGCTAAACTAGTATAAAAATGCCACACACATACAGGGTTCACCTGTGTTTTGAACCCAGAACCGTGAATAGCCTATACCGGGTTTTCTTTATAACAGCACCGTCAACCTCCGGCAGGTTATTCCCTATGAAAAATAAGAAGAAAATGTATGCACACTTTCACCCCATGAGAAATCGAATTTTAATATGTTTTTATTTCAAAATATCATAAACTACTTGCAGTTAAGCAATAAATATGCGAATGAAGATTTGTAAAAAGGAGATCTTACAACACTGAAAACACGGTTGGCAATATCATCCTCCTTCGTGGTGGAATTGGGGGCTGGCATCTTATTTATAGATAAAACTTTGTAACCCTAAGATGTGCACGAATTTTTAGGACATCTGATATAAGAGCACGTCTTAATTTGCAAAAAAAAAAAGATCATGTTATCGGAACACTCTCAAGTGAACGTTGTTTGATAAATCCATGCGTTACTCTCTAATCAGAATGCATGTTGCCTGACATGTATAGGCTGTTCACGGTAAAACGAGCACTTTTGAAAGCCCTGCTTAAGATATACCTGTATGCACATTGTATATTCTTAAGCCGTATGTAAGTTTAACATTGTCGTGGGTGTTATCACTTTATTCATGTGTCGGTCAAGTAAAATTGTGAAATTATTTCAAAAGTAAATATCTAACAAATGTGCTCATTTTTACACTTCGATGCATTAAAAAATAAACAGAAAGCAAAACAAATAATATAAGATATCAGAAATGGTTACCTAACACTATATATTTGACGTTAAGATACGGAACTACTTCCATCCATCGTTACCAACTTAACTGGGCTCATGTCACTCAGGCGCCTGTTAAAATGTATTCAGGTAGGGGCAGTGACTTTTCTCTAAGGTTGTTTTCAAAAGTGCTCACTTTATCGTGAACAGCCTTTAGGCAACATACAAAACGTATATAAATTAAAAATTAGGATTTTGTGGAGGAGCACAGCTCCCCTAAAAATAACTTTACGGGAAATCTGTATTTACATTTTCGTCTTATATTCTAGTGAGGAATAACCTGCTGGAGTTTGTCGGTGCTATTCAACACTTTGTATTTTTTTATGCAGTGGTGAAGTGTGTCGTAGTATTTATTGACGTTAACAAATATTTTTTACTGGTTAGTTGTTTTTAATGTGAGGTGATATACACCAGTAGTATGGAAATGGGGACTTTGGCACAAGAGGATCGGGCATAGGATGGCAGGATTCGGTCACCGCCATGTCATTACATCACCCGTCCGCCATTTTTCCCTTTTTTCCTTATAAATGTTCTTTTTCCCCCTCAAAAAAGTTAGCAACCTCCAGAAATGATAGAAGCCACCATGTGCAGAAAGAAGCCCTTGAAATCCAATTTTCACCAATTTAATTAATTTGAGGGGCTTCCTTAGGACCAACAGAGCCGTGACGGCCATATTGGTTTTACAGACATAGGGTATGCCAAGTCGATACAAGGGATCCAGGATCAGTCAGACCTAACCATAAGCTATCTTGGTTTACAGCCATCTTGCATCCAAATTGAATGCAGATGACTTTTGACCTTGACCCATGACCTTTGACCTTAAAAATCGAAAAAAATACTAAAAAAATTTAAAAAAATTGACAAAAAATTCCAAACAAAAACCCAAAATTTTTTAATTTAAGTTAAACTATAAAACTTACTAAAACATTATTTAAAACTATTTTTTAGAAACTTATAGTTTTTTTTAAACTCAGATTTCCGAAGGTCCACCAGCACAATGCTCAGCAGACGACTGACTTTCTAACTCCCACTCCCCTCACTAAATACTTATTCCGCCATCTTGATTTTTTAGTTCGTCTTTTGTTTATACATCACTGGAGGCCACCATCTTGGTAGACGACCGCCATCTTGGTGGTGATGACTATCTTGGTAGGCGGCAATCATCTTGGTAGGCAACCACCATCTTGGTAGGTATCACCCATCCGCCATATTGGAAGCCAATTACCATGACCTCGAAAATAAAAACTTGAGAAAAAATACATAAAAATCAACAAGCATAATACATTGCAGATAACCACTGCCATATTAGATGCAGACTACCTCGACCTTGACGCCATGACCTTTAATGACCTTCAAAACAAAAACACGAGAAAAATACATAAAAGCAAGCAAGCATAATACATTACAGACTTCCCGCTATATTAGATGCAGACTACCTCAACCTTGACCCCATGACCATGAATGGCCTTGAAAATAAAAACTCGAGAAAAATACATAAAAGTCAAAAAGCATAATACATTACAGACTACCACCGCCATATTAGATTAGACTACCTTGACCTTAACCTCATGACCTTGCTTCCTTTATATATTTTTTTTGTTCTACTTAAACCCAGTCTAATGTTTTAATTCCATTGTTTGTAGTGTGTTTTAATTTGATAGCAAGGCAGTAGATTATTTGTAAACTCGAATCTTACTTAAGACGTGCTATCTTTTATTTGAATTCAATTATAGCGAAGTCCCTTATTACAAATATGTTTAAGCTTAATGTAAATATTAACTTGGAAAGTGCTCCACTTTTCAAACTTATTGCGCTAAAAATACGTTCTCCAATTCGAAGAAGAGCAAAATATTTTATCTCAAGTGCATGCTTTCTTCAGCATCTTTTGCTTGCAGGCCTTTGTTAAATCACTTACCCATAATCGTTAGGAAAGTTTCCTTGAATTACCTACCATTCAAATTCTTACAATTTGTGCATAATTTTAATAAAATATATATTTTTGTGCTTGGTGAGGTAAATACTGTCACAGTATGTATGTTAAGATATGTAAAAAAAAATCGCCACTTCTTATGAAGAAGGTGCGCCGTGATAGCGTTACTGGCTTACGTACTTTCCACTAAGGCGATCTGGGTTTCTATTCGTGGCCGGGCCCGTTTCTTACACGTGAGAAACTTGATGTGCAGTGCTGTTTGCCGGTAGGTTTTCTCGGGGTTCTCGTTTTCCCTTCCACCCTTGTATTCCGTCACTTCTCCATCTGCATCTCACTCCGCCTCCTTTCTGTGCTCTTAAGTCCAGCAACTTAAATTATTTCCAAGGTTGCTCAGTTCAGCTGAGAGATTTGAGGCAGCTCTTAACGAGATCTTGAGAGCCGATGAGTGTGAAATGAGATGAGAACATAGCAGCACCGGAATACTAGGGGAAACGGGAGGTTCCCGAGAAAACCTGGCACGATTTCCACTTGCGAAAATCCGAGAGTGACCCGGCTGGGGATTGAACCCAGTTCTCCATGTTGGGAGGCGAGCAGTCTAACGGCTCAGCCACCACTGCCCCTATTACCAAGGTGTTTGGTTACCGTGGCTTCTAAGGCAATTGTTTCAGGCGAGGAGTTCCCTTCGGCGGTGCCTTAAACCCATCACCTGAGAGCACGCATTATTTAGCTGGTACCTCAAATTTACTGGAGTCCACTGTAATCGAGAGTTACTCTTGTCTTCTGCTTTTTGTTTAGCCGCACTATGTTAACCCTAAAGAAATATCAGTAGCTGATAGTACTGTTAATAGTAGCTTGTTCCTACCATTTGGCTTTCAGTTTATGCCATTTAAAAGAAATTTCAATTAACAGTCCATTAAATATAACAATCTGTTCAGCTAGGCTATTGTTAATGCACTATATTTGTGCCCTTTTTTGCCTGTGGTATGATTAAATTAATAAAACACAATTAGTGACTTAAATTGCGACGAATTATACATACAGTTGGTCAAAAAACGCATATGCACGACCTACACCACCTACATCTCTAATGTAAATTATGAATAAACTCTTTGTGATAATCTTCAGACGTACAACATTTTCCGTGCGGAATTTTGCTACATCTTATGGTATCCGATTTTTTCACGCCTTGTCTTCGGTACATAAAGAGTTACAATCTCTGGCTGAAGTAAATAATATGAGCTGTAGAACGTAAATAAATGTAACCTTTAAATAATGTGGAAATGAAAGAGAATTTTCTAACATTACCTTTATTCAATCGGTTGAATTAGACTTGGTTTAGGAACGCTAATGTTATCATATAAATGAAAGCTTATATATACTGTGTCGCGATAAAACCATTGATGAAATGCTACATGAGTGGTAGATATTTGGCAAACCTTATATTTAGAACTCTGCAATATTGCCATATTGTGTAAGTAAAGTTTCGTAAGTAGCAGTTTTATAATTAAGGTTTGATTTCCATTTTCTCCCAGGATAGTCGAGGTGTTGGCCACGGATACGAATTTTGGAACATTTTGGCCTTCCATTCGTGAGTTTTGATGTCCACAATTTTTGTAACTTAGCTTATAAAAGAAAGAAAATCCCCTTATATGCACCTTACCTTGGCATCCTCATTGATGTAATTATTGTAATCATCTGCCGCTTCACTTTGGCGGGGAGCTGCACCGGCATCTGAAGGAAAGACAGAAATAAAACCAATCAGGAATAATAATTTTTTTTAAACCACCATGTATTCTCTGAAATGTTTGATTGTTTAGGGAGTAAGATTTTTGTCTGATGTCACCCATCACAGAATACAATACGATTTAGGATATAAATTTACTAAACCTAGTTGATATTAGTATAATAGATGGTATGGTTGCACAATATAACCACGACTAAATGCGTGTTTTTTATTGATTGCCTTGATAAGTGACATAGTCTGATAATTTAGAGCTATTTTAGAAACAAAAGCTCTGCTACTGCGGCAAAGGATATATTTATGGAGTCGTGTTAGTGTAATCAAATTATACTCATGCTTTTTCAGGGACGTGGAACAAAAATTGATGCAATAAGTTGAGTGCACTTAATTCTTTTGCCAAAATAAAAATGAAAAATATATCGGAAGTGGAAAAAGAAAATCCTGAGCTACGGAAAAGGGAGCCTCCATCAGTCACATAATTTCCCTTGGAATAAAACAAGAACATAAATGAAAAAAATAGGCCAGAAAAATATTTTCTCACAGACTTGACGTGCACAAAACTAACATTGACAAGACTTCCACCAGCCGCTCAAATAACCCCTACGCGTACTGATAATCATGCGAAGAACTAAAAAAAATCTGTTACATTTGACACCTTTAATAAAGTTAATCTATCTTATGGCAAATTCAACGTTTGTCATTTAAACAGACCTGCACCTTAAGACTATTAACAATTTTGAAAATGAAACACGGCGTACACGTTTCCTTGTACAAATATCTTATTATTTTTTAAGCAATAGCATAGAAAATTGCAAGCAAATTGTGTGTGTGTGTGTGGCGATAACACGTGGAAGATAAGGTAGTGATAAGGGCGAAGAGGAAATAGCTTCGTCTTGCGGTAATATGCGTCACCTGCAAACCTCACGCAAACAAAGAATCAACCAGCAAGGCAAGCGAAGTAGGCTTGTCTCTCCGTAACTGTATTTGGGTGCCTACAAAACAATGTTTTACTATTTTGCAATTAATCCTGCATACCAGAGTAATGTTAAACAGTTATATTTTTGTGCATGCTGTATTTTGGTGTTAATTTAAATACACGTGCAAGTAACTGTTAAAAAATATAAAATAGTGGTCTGACAATTTCATTATGAGCAGCAACAATACTTTCCTTAGTTAGCACTGTCTTCCTGTGGATTTACTGCTGTGATAATTAATGATGGTCATCATTGTCAGAGCTTTAATTGTGTTATATATCCCTATATTTTAATATATAAGTATGCCACATTACTTTTTTTGTAGCTGTTTTTTGTTTTATTTTGCAGTTAGGTGTTTGTCGGGTCGATAGACAGTTGGTTTATTTAGAGGGAAAAACATTCTGACTGTCGCCACATGGATGCGGTTGTAGATGATGTTGTTCCGTTTTGAGTGGACCTCGGTCACGTTCTGCTGGGTGGCGAGTGTCTTTTACAATGAGGTTCGTTCCTTCCAACTGCACAAGCGCACAAACTCCCAAATGCGCGCAAAGCTGCACGGCACAGTGACTCCATCAATCGAACATGACATCACTAATATTTTGCTCATTATTCATCTTCGTTGGTGCAAATAATTTTGGGCCAGTTTGTGAAGCGTACATTTTACTATGTTACGAGGAGGTATAACTGGAATAGTGTATAGTGTAAACAAATCCACAGTGTTTTCGCAGTTGGGCTCATTGTTTGGATTGATGAAGGAAGTGTATCAACGTGACATAAAAGTTTATAGTTCCTTATTGTGTTTCGTGGATGCCTTAGAAATATATGTAACGGTGCAAAGAAATTAGAACCTGTAATCAATACATAATACTTTTTATGAGATACAAATATACGAGTTAATCTCAATGTGTTTTCCTTAGACATCCGGTTATTTCGAATGCCTTCACAATATTACAGTACTAAACATGTTCAAGGAACATCGAAGGATTACTGATTGGATAATGGCTTGTAAAATAATCGATTATTCTATTATTTAAATATAATCTATTCATCGAGTATTTTAATTTGATTATTCACGATTTTCAGCTGGTTATACTTAAACAAAACAAAACACTGCACATACCTACATGTTTCACATTTATTAAATTTATAAAATACAATTTTGAAACAACAAATTTTCAAAATAGAAATTATTAATAATAAAAAATAAAAAAATTTTGTGAGAATAGTTTTAATCAGATTGATATAAATATACAGTATTTGCGATAAATTTTTATGTATGGATTAGACCAAGACAATCGATTATTTTTACAGATTATATAGACGATTTAACAAATAATCGTAATCGAGTCATTAGAATTACAAAATTATGCGATTATCACATCACTAGAATTTATATGCATAAAGTTCGGAAACGAAGTGCCCAAGTTGCAGGCATAGTTACTTTAGACCTATTGGAACATAAAAGCCCTGCACACTTATACCCGGAAACATATTTTTATATCAAATAATAGTGTTTAAAGTTACGGCGTACAACCTCTGCAGAGCAAGGTGGAGCGATCATTCGTGTTTAATAAGTTGCATAGAAAATAGGCGCACAATGTGGCGTATGTAGATAATAATTTAGTGTCGCGCACCTACGACCTGTGAAAATTGTCCTACATTCATGATCGTAATCAAGATGGACCATGCGTATACAAACTAATGCCGTATTTTATCTGCGAAGATCACAGATCTACAACATTTCAAGTAGGCTAACTCCACGGCCGGGTCACTCCAGATTTTCGCATGTGGAAATTGTGCCGGACGATGCCGGTGGTAGGCGGGTTTTCTCGTGGATCTCCCGTTTTCCCCCGCCATTTCATTCCGGCGCAGCTCCATTTCACCTCGTTCAACCTCATCGTCTCTCAAGACCTCGATGTTAAGAGCCGTCCAAATCTTTTCACTCACTCAAGAAGGCTAACTCTCCAGCAACAAGTGTTATGCTGGTAAATGACTGCGGAACAAACTGTAAGTCTGGGAAATGTTAATTACATACTACTATTCGGGTATTATTTATTTGATTTTTCCTAAATTACCATGTAGGGGCGTATATAAATCGGATATTCTTATTTGTTTCATCTTGAGCGATCCTGTAGAAAGAAAGTGTACAGCGAATTGCTGATTTGGATTCATTTCTCAAGTACATCACATAACGGAGGTCTCTATGCAAAAGGTATATAAAATTGAGTTGTGTAAAATTTTAGATGTTTCAATATTGGTGACCAGCTATTAGTTATGAACTAAAGGGAATTGTTTAGATTCATTCTCATTTAGTTTACTCTCACTACTAACTTTCTTGTAAATGTAGTTGGGCCCTTATGATGTTAATAGATTGTCTATAAAAAGAGAAACAAAATATATTTTTAAAATTTTCTTTTTAAGTTCGGTTTTTGGAATAAATTACGCCTATATATGGGTTGAGGGAGCGAAACTGAGCTGGCACCATTGCGTTGCGAGTAGTTAAACAAATATGCAACAACAAATAATACGTATTTTAAATTTTAAACAATATATGTTAATTAATAAATAGCAGCACTTCTTATGAAATACGTTTTTTAATATGCCAGTTTTGCAAATCAAATTCAACGTATTGCATCGCTATCTGACTTTTGTCTTATTCTTATAGTACGGATAGAGTTGCGTGTTATGACTGCAGGGCTTGACATACATTCTTGTAGGTATGGGATTAAATGAAAACTAGAAGAGTGTGGCTGGTGCGACAGCAGGATAACAAGGAAAGACATAAGTTTATATTTTGGCGCAGGATCCGGGTTTACGTTACGTGGTTACTGGCGATTGATTGAACGCCATGTTAGTTGCATAGCGCTGGGTCTCTTGGGCGCCAAGGCTTCCGGCGTAATCAAGTAGCTCTGCTCAACCTCCCTCTTCGAGGCAAAGTAAACAATAGAAAATAATGAGATCTTGAGTAAAGTCTGCCGCCAAGTACAGTTCCCACCTTCTTCTTCATCTTCCCATACAATCAATAAAGTTTCCTCTCGAGACTCTGTACCTTGCAAGCGAGGTAGGTAGCAATAAGCTATACACAGTAATTTGACCACTTTTTAAATTAACCTTTGATATTTATATTGCCCCCTATAAGCTGTTCACGATAAACTAATCACTTTCGTAAGCCATGCTGACGATCTACTTGTGTACACAATGAATATTCTTCCTTCTTATTTAAAATTAACATTTCCATGGGCCTCATCGCTTTATTCATACGTCGGTTGAGTGAAACTGTGAAATTATAAGAAAAGTAAATATCTTACAAATCTGCTCATTTTACACTTCGATACATTAAAAAATCAGAAAGCGAAATATCTAATTTATGTTATCACACATAGTTACCTAACACCATTTATTCGATGTTAATATGTGGAACTACTTTCCATCCATCGTTTGAACTTTTCTGGTTGCAAGTCACTCCATGCGCACATTAATATACAGAATGTTGCCAAATTGCATGGTAATACTGCGTGAAAATATTCCTAACATCTGGAGGTTTAAAAAATAATGTTATATGAACGTAGGTCGTAAACGCTTCATTTCTTCTTTACAGCCGGTAATACATAACGTACAGTGTATAGCCCGAGGGCTCTATCATGATACTGCGGAATACCATTGCAGCGTTCGTTTGCATGATACACTACAACTCACTGAGCATATATATTTTAACTACTTATGTAAAACCATAAGATGCTAAAAAATATGTCTTTAAGAGACAGTGTTTCAACAAACTCATTACTTTTTCCTACACCCCAAAACAAAGAAATGCTCCATCGCATCATAAAATCAGAGTAAGTAACAAACAATGTTTCATTGTAAACCAATCTTACGTGACAATGGGATGCAGTTGCACGTTGTTAATATACAACGCGGATATTCAAATTGGAGAGGTGGTACTTGCCGAAAAGAATTTCTTCGCATCATTGGCAGTATAAAATTCCGAACTAACAAGCAAGATATTCTGTTTTTAAAATAAGTGTAATTCAAGAGAGTTGTGTGTTGGTGTCCTCCTTATTTCGCTTTGCTTTATGCACTGTTTACGGTAACTTGAGCACTTTTGAAAGCCCTGCTTAGAATCTACTTTCCTGGTTACATTGCATCCTCTCACCACGTGAAAATTTAACATTGATAATAACCTTATGACTTTATTGATGTGCCATTCCAAGTTAAATTTTGGAACTGTTGGGCGTGTAAATTAGTTACTTTTTTAATACAAATTTTTACTATAATGGGAATGAAACGAGAGGTCAGTGTACCTCACTGAACATAAATTAAAAATATTTCGCTCGCATTACAAAGCTGATTTACGGAACTTTTTCTTATTTCTTTGCTGCCAACTTAACACGGAGCCCACATACCAATGTGAATTGTGGCATATATGTAAAGGCTGTTCACGATAAAATGAGCACTTTTGAAATCAACCTTCGAAGATAGTTACTGCTCCATCCTGCACTTATTTTAACGGGCGCACTGAGTGACATGCGCTCAGTAAAGTAGTTCCATATGTTAAAGTCGCATAAAAAGTGTTGGGTATCCATTTTTGATAACTTAAATTATTTTTCTCGCTTTCTGTTTTTTTTAATGCATCGAAGTGTAAAAGACGAGCGAATTTTTGTAAAGTATTTACTTTTCTTATAATTTAACAGTTCACCTGACCGACGCATGAATAAAGTGACGAGGCCCATGCCAATACAATTTTATTGCGGAAGAATGGACAAAGTGAATACATGTAGATCTTAAGCAGGGCTTTCAACAGTTCTAATTTTACCGTGAACAGCCTATAGCCAAGACAGTATTTGTTACAAGGTTGATTTCGTAAGTGATCGCTTCACCGTGAACAGCTTTGACAAGCTGTCACTGCTGAAGTCTGTGGCGGTTTGATCGTTTATTTCTCCCGTCATTCACACAATTCTCCTCAGCTTGCCGCATTACATCACCATGATATTGACGTAAGAGATATTGTGTGCTGAAAGATTGGCTGCGCACGAAGATAGGTGGTCACAGACTGCGGTTTTAAATGTTGTACAGGCGCGCCCTACATATTCACGTAAAAGTTTATATTTGAAATTGGCTATAAGTTATGACTAAGCCGTCACATAGTGTTGAATTAAAATTTATTTTCCATCGAAATCGGTTTGGTAATTTTCATTTTAGGCTAACATAACCTCACTCCTCAAATAGTGGTAAGCAGATTTAATGCTCTACGGTACTGCCGCGGAGTTTACGTACAGATTGCATGATTTGTTTCTGTTAGGTGAAACGATGAAAAGAACTATGGGTGTGCACGAGTCACAAATGATGTCCGTCACAGAATATAATTCTGCCACTTTCGTGATGGCCTTCTTCGGCGAATTTTTGGTGAACAGTAATTCCTTTTCCCAATCGCCCGATGTACAGGACGAGTCCTTTAAAAGAGGCTCCGTGGGACATGTGTGTAACGGAGCGAGGGAATGATGAAATACAGACCAGTGCGACAACATTTAGAGTAACATGCTGTAAGTGTCCGCCAAGTGGCGCACGATTCCATTTGTTGCGTATTGAGTCGGTGCTCCAGCCTGATCGTGTCGTCAGACGCGGAACAAACCAACCTATGCCATCCCGTTCTCCAGAGTTATCCGTCTGTGATTCCTTCTTGTGGGGCGCTCTAAAGGGACAGGTCTACAGCAACAACCCGCGCACACTCGAAGAACTCCAGGACAACATCATCACAGCTATCGATGCCATCCCGAAGTATGTCCTCGCCCGTGACTTTCACAACTTTTGGCGTCGTCTGCACACCTGCCTCGAGGTCAATGGCGGCCACTTCCAGCACCTACTCTAGGTATTTTGTTCTCACAATGGACTGTATTACCCCATTCTCTCGCTCTGTTACACACATGTCCAACGGGGTCTCTTTTAAAGGACTCACCCTGTATATCCGCCAAGAATCACAGCGAAGAGTGATCCTTGTGTGTTCCGTGTTTAGGACAAAGCCCCATTACTCACTATCCAAACTTGGTGTTCTCTGCACCATGTAAGTCGGATAGTTTCGTAGGCAGCCGTTAATGGGATGCACCCCGTAGGCTTCCGGGTGTACAGTACCACATTGTCATTACTCAGTAAAGTCGGACAAGCCTGACAAACTGCAGCGTCGCGTTGGTAACCAGACCAGGAGAAGAATACGAAACACACTGAAACAATAATAGTTTATAAAACATGTCAGTGAAGTGCTAGTGGATCTCCCCTTCCCGGCGGCACGGTATTCGGGACAATTTTGCCACTACCAACTATACAATACTAGACAACACTTTGTAAGGGGTCCGTCAGCCAGTCAGTCTGGCTGTCTTCGGATCCACGCCGAGATGAAGCCATCAAGATGCAGCTTGGCGTGCTGCTTGTCGCTTTCCGACACAACACACAGCCTATGGCGACTGTATCATTCAGGTTAGTCATATACTGTAATTGATTAAGATCTCTCGAGAGAGTTGCTTATATTTACCGTATCTCGTAGTAATTACATTAAATAGCTGTTCTACCTGCATAATTAACTTCATTTTGTTATCAAAACCCTTCCCTTGTATAAATATAAACTTCCCCTAGTCACTAGTGTAAAACATATAATCATAACAATCTTGACGCCAGCGTCGGTACACTTGAATACGCTCGTACCTGCGCCTGTTCTTAGATATTTAGTAAGGCCGGCTGCTGTGCTCCGGCTGTCATCTGGCAGTTAGGCTCGTCATACATACGCCAATAAACTCGGAATAGTTTAATTTTCCATTTTCGAGGGTAATGTATAGGCGTGTGCAGCGGTACACGCAATCTGATCCGATAGAAATTACCAAACGGCTTCGTTGGCCATTAAAATTGCCGGTCCCTGCAAACAGATTTTATTAGGTTATGCGTTATTTCATTTGATACACGTTGTTTAACTGTCGTTTGATACACGCTGTGTAACTGATCCGTCAGTCAAAAAATAAATCACTAAAAAACAGCGAATGAAATCGTCTACGTATATATAATTGGTACATGTAGTCCGATATGACCCGTGTAGTCTGCCATTATATTGCATTTTACTTTTAGCCATGAGAGTAATTTTATTACATACTAATAACGTTTGTTTGAGCAGAAATTTAATTTATATGTAATATTACTAAATAGACGTAGCAATAATCACTTTACATTACATTTAATTTGTAAAAATAACATATTTGGTTGGCATTGAATAAACGTTTTTCGCCTTGCGTTCATATGAATAGATTTGTACTTTTCCATTTTGATGTTTTATTATTCCTATTAAAGTTTTGATTACATTAATAGCAGCACGTGAGGTAAAACAAATACTGTCATCATAGACTAGATCACTACCCATGGCAATATTCATGAGAATACAGCTATATTCAGGCAGTATGCTTGAGAACACAGCTATCCAAATTCATAGAGTTTTTTCGGGAGATGGGGGAACGATATTAACATAGAATGATTACAAAAGTACTGTGGGTATCAATAAAATCCTCTGAGTAACGTAACGAGATTCGCGAGAGCCCAGAAGTACACCAGAAAAGTTCGTGTTTAATTGTGGAATCCTGCTGGTTTATTTGCGTTAGAATGTATTTGATGGCAAAGCATTTTTATAGCACTAGAACTTCAAAACAGCGAGCGAAAGTGAAAATTGTTTTCGGGCTCTCGTTACGAAGCTGTGGAAGCACTAATATCCAGCACCTCCTAAACAAAATTCTGTTTTTATGTAAAATTTTACCTTAAATTCGCATAGAAATGTAGGACAAGGCTTAAGAATGGTTAGCTGCAACACAACATATATAATTCATTGTTAGACATATGTATAGCTCGTAGTAAGAAACCAGATCACTCGCAGGCCTTGTACTTTGCAATTTCTGTTGGTCACTTTTGAAATTAAAATTCGATTTGTTCCTTCCTAATAATGAATGTAGTACATCGACTTTCATGTATACAAAGTTAACAGCAGTTACGAAATATAATTCCTCATCCTAACATTATAGTAATAAAGTTTAAATTGGTTGATATTGAAAACGGTATCCATGTATTTTATGCGTGTTTAAATAAAAATTTGCAGAAATAAATATATTCATAATTCTAACAATATTAAAATTTCATTTGATCATGGCATTTATGAAGGGTTACATCAATGTAAAGTTGTATGTGTTTCAGTGATAAATGATGGGAACAAAGACAAAACTTTCTGAAGCAACCCCACAAGTTTTGGCATTAGAATTCCCGACAGTATTATCTATTATGTAGCCTATACCCTGAAACACAACACTTTCTCGTTACTGGAAGTTTGTTTTAATAGTCTAATTTATCAAACAGTAAGGTACGCGAAACTGGCAATGGCACTGAATTTTGTTTCACATGTACCTACGGCATACATAATTTACTTTTTAGTTACTCTAAAACGCATTCTGAGTTTTCATGGTAAATACTTCTAATTGGGCTATAACCACTTTCAATAACCTTTGACTTCTGCAATCGTGGCTAAACGTTTTGCACGCAGAAGTTATTTTCTTTCCAGAGACTCTTGGATTTCTGGTACGGCAGTGAGTTTATGAATCGACTAGTGGAAAATCCCAAAAATCCACAGTGCAGCAAATATATTTGTAATGGAAGTAACCGTACTTATTCATGGATTGAAGAAACCTCTTATGCCAAGGAAGGAAGGTCAATCAATACCATAAGAAGGATCCGGTACTCTGGAGGAAATGCAGATATAATATTGTGAAAAGAGAGTGTAAAATCTTGCATCCTATGAAAAAAAAAACAATAGGAAGTCGGAGCATTGTTTGAATTGCGTTCGAAAATACAATAACGCCGCTCAATAAAGAGTTAGCATTAAAAAAAAATTGTATTTGAGAATAGAACATTTCAGTGAGGAAAAGTGTAATCAGTTGAATTATAGCGTATTTTTTAAAAAGACTTTTCTTCTCTAACTTATCGACAATGCTTGACTTCGAAAGGTGTTCATATCATATTGCAGTTTATTTTACACGCAAAAAATATTTTTGTAAAGGCTACATTAATCAGCTAAACTGTAATAAAGTCAGGATGGTAGGAGTAAAAAGACACAAAAAGCACTGGTTTTTTAATATGATTCCTTAAATTTTACGGCGAAGCATTTAGAAACCAAAATTTCAGTAAATATAATTTTGCATTATCTGTAAGAAAAGTACTGCAAAATGTGCAGCATGCTAAATTAATTTTTGTTTTTGAATTCAGTTACAAGAGAATAAATTTTACACGACACTAAGTTTATATATATATCGACACATATTTTATTCATGAATATAGTATTGAGTAATTTTTAATGCAGGTAGCGTTTAAATACTTCATACACAGCCGAAGACACGGTAAGGACTTACAGCCAAGAGCGTCATTTCATAACAACTAAAAGTAATTTACTTTCCTGACTTACGAACATTTGCGCCCAGAAGCGCGTCCACCCACGCTACAGAAACTCCCCAACTTTTGGAAACCTTAAGATAATATTGTCCGTTTTTGAACCTACTGGCTAGAGGCCATTGTTGTAGTACAAAAGACGAAACTTCTTTGATGTAAGTATGATACTATGGAATAATCCATTCATGGTTATTACTTGATGTTCTGAAACCCTACTAACGTTCTACTTTCACGCTATTCCTCCTAATTAAGAAACAAAGCTTAACTGAGTTTAGAGAGCTACACTAAAGAGACAGCGCACCGGATTCGTGCGTACTCATTTTTATATTATTTTGCACTAGAACTATTTAATACCAGGCATTACCAACATACGTATTTTTTCTCTTATTTTACTCATGTTGATTGTGAATTAAATATAATAATTAAAACATGAAATATAAGTAAAAGTTCAATTTAATAAAAAAAATAAAATACTTTCATGTTAACAGAAGTATCACACTTGTGATAGATTACGTATTAAGAAACAACTAGACACGTCATACATGACGTGAATTTTCGAGGTTTTATTCAAAAAGTGTGAAAACGCATAGAATATACCATATCAGTCTTGTGTATGATTGTCCACACAAAGTTGTTGGAGATCTCCTGGTAACCTGACAAAATCTTCTCTACGTATATGGACTGGATAATGAACTTCAGCTAACTAAACCCGCGTACAGAGTTCTTGAAATGCGCTACTGTGTTTGAAACGCGCGCGTTTAAAGTGATTACTAGATAAGTTTTATTTAATGATTGCAGTCGTAATTAAAGAATAATACACATTTAAGATATTCAGGAAAGTTTTAGTATGACTCAAACATAGCAAAAAACGAATAATCGAATTATTCATGCCGCTGTCTTTGAAAAAGGCGACTATAGGTCGATCACGGTAAACTACGCACTTTTGAAATACCTGCTTAAGATCTACTTGTATACACTTTGTGTATTCTTCCACCTTATGTAAAATTAACATTGGAATGAGCCTCATCACTTAATTCATGCGACGCGTTTAAAATTATTAGAACAGTAAATATTGTACAAATATGCTCATTTATACACTTCGATGATATAATTTAAAAAAAGAGATAAATAATTAAAGTTATCACAATTGGTTACCAAACACTTATCATTCATTGTCAATATATGGAGCTACTTTACCCTCTAGCGTTTCCAACTTTACTGGGCACTTGTCACTCAATGCACCCGTTAAAATACATGCAGGTAGGGGCAGCAACTTTCTTCTATGGTTGATTTTGAAAGTGCTCATTTTATTGTGAAAAGCCTTTACATATATGCCACAGTGCACATTGGCATGTGGGCACCGTGTTAAATTAGCAGCGACAAAATAAGAAAAAGTTCAGTAACTCAGCTTTGTATTGCCAGAAAATTTTTTAAATTTATTTTCCGTGAGGTACCTCTTGTTTCATTCCCATTATAGTAAAAATTTGTATTAAAAAGTAACTAATTTACATGCCCAACAGTTCCAAAATTTAACTTGGAATGGCACATCAATAAAGTCATAAGGTTATTATCAATGTTAAATTTTCACGTGGTGGAAGGATGCAATGTAACCAGGAAAGTAGATTCTAAGCAGGGCTTTCAAAAGTGCTCAAGTTACCGTAAACAGTGCATAAAGCAAAGCGAAATAAGGAGGACACCAACACACAACTCTCTTGAATTACACTTATTTTAAAAACAGAATATCTTGCTTGTTAGTTCAGAATTCTATACCGCCACTGTTGCGAAAAAATCCTTTTCGGCAAGTACCACCTCCCCAACTTGAATATCCGCGCTGTATATTAACAACGTGCAACTGCATCCCCATGTCACGTAAGCTTGGTTTACAATGAAACATTGTTTGTTACTTGCTCTGATTTTATGATGCGACGGTGCATTTCTTTGTTTTGGGGTGTAGGAAAAAGTAATGAGTTTGTTGAAACACTGTCTCTTAAAGACATATTTTTTAGCATCTTATGGTTTTACATAAGTAGTTAAAACATATATGCTCAGTGAGTTGTAGTGTATCATGCAAACGAACGCTGCAATGGTATTCCGCAGTATCATGATAGAGCCCTCGGGCTATACACTGTACGTTATGTATTACCGGCTGTAAAGAAGAAATGAAGCGTTTACGACCTACGTTCATATAACATTTTTTTTTAAACCTCCAGATGTTAGGAATATTTTCCCGCAGTATTACCATGCAATTTGGCAACATTCTGTATATTAATGTGCGCATGGAGTGACCTGCAACCAGAAAAGTTCAAACGATGGATGGAAAGTAGTTCCACATATTAACATCGAATAAATGGTGTTAGGTAACCATGTGCGATAACATAAATTAGTTATTTCGCTTTCTGATTTTTTAATGTATCGAAGTGTAAAATGAGCAGATTTGTAAAATATTTACTTTTAATTTCACAGTTTCACTCAACCGACGTATGAATAAAGCGATGAGGCCCATCGAAATGTTAATTTGAAATAAGAAGGAAGAATATTCATTGTGTACACAAGTAGATCGTCAGCATGGCTTACGAAAGTGATTAGTTTCTCGTGAACAGCTTATAGGGGGCAATATAAATATCAAAGGTTAATTTAAAAAGTGGTCAAATTACTGTGTATAGCTTATTGCTACCTACCTCGCTTGCAAGGTACAGAGTCTCGAGAGGAAACTTTATTGATTGTATGGGAAGATGAAGAAGAAGGTGGGAACTGTACTTGGCGGGTGACTTTAATCAAGATCTCATTATTTTCTATTGTTTACTTTGCCTCGAAGAGGGAGGTTGAGCAGAGCTACTTGATTACGCCGGAAGCCTTGGCGCCCAAGAGACCCAGCGCTGTGCAACTAACATGGCGTTCAATCAATCGCCAGTAACCACGTAACGTAAACCCGGATCCTGCGCCAAAATATAAACTTATGTCTTTCCTTGTTATCCTGCTGTCGCACCAGCCACACTCTTCTAGTTTTCATTTAATCCCATACCTACAAGAATGTATGTCAAGCCCTGCAGTCATAACACGCAACTCTATCCGTACTATAAGAATAAGACAAAAGTCAGATAGCGATGCAATACGTTGAATTTGATTTGCAAAACTGGCATATTAAAAACGTATTTCATAAGAAGTGCTGCTATTTATTAATTAATATATATAGTTTAAAATTAAAAATACGTGTTATTTGTTGTTGCATATTTATTTAACTTCTCGCAACGCAATGGTGCCAGCTCAATCTCACTTCCTCAAACCATAGATAAGTGTAATTTATTCCAAAACCACACTTAATTTAACAATATATTTTGTTTATCTATTTAAAGACAATCTATTTACATCATAGGGGCCCAACTATATTTAAAAAAAATTAAGTAATGGAGGTGGGAGTATAAACTAAATGAGAACGACTCTAATCAATTCACTTTAGTTCATAACTAATAGTTACTCAGCAACCTTAAAACTTTAAAAATTGTATACAATACAATTTTATACACCTTTTACATATAGACCTACACTATGTGATGTTCTGAAAATCCGCCGACCAAAGGCATCGTCCGGCACGATTCCCACATGCAAAAATCCGGAGTGACCCGTCCAGGGAGTTAGCCTTGAAATGTTGTAAATCTGTGATCTTCCGCAAATAAAATCCAGCATTAATTTGAACACATATGGTCCATCTTGAGTACGATCATGCACGTAGGAAAAGTTGCTTAGGTCTTAGGCATGCAACACTAAATTTTTACAAACGCCACACCGAACCTACTTCCTATGCAACTTATCATTCATGAATATCGCACCGCCTTGTTCTGCAGGGATTCTACGCCGCAACTGTTAACAGTATTATTTGATATAAATAAACGTTTCCGGATATAAGTGCATAGAGTTTTTGTGTTACTATTGGTCTAAAGAAAATAAGCCTGGAGTTTGGACAACGAGTTTCCTAACATTCTGTATATAAATGCTAATGATGTGATAATCTCATAATTTTGTAATTCGAATGAATCTCCTAAAATTATTTTAATCGTGTAAATAATCGGTGAAAATAAGCGATTGTCTTGTTCTAATCCATACATAAAAATTGACCGCAAATACTGTTTATATCTATCTATTTGTTTTGAACTATTCTCTCCAGATATTATTTTCTGTTTATTAGTAATAATTTTTCCTATGTTGAAACATTTTGATTGAAAAATATATTTTATAAATTCAATAAAAGTGAAACATTTACGTATCTGCAATGTTTCGTTTTGTTTACGTATATAAACAGTTGAAAATCGTGTATAATAGAACTGATTAAATTAATCGATGAATCGATTATAATTAAATAATCGAATAATCGATTTCTTTCAGGAGATTATCCCATCATTAATCCCTTGATGATTCTTGAACATGTTAAGTACTGCAACCTTCTGGGGGCATTCGAAATAACCTGATGTCTGATGCAAACACATTGAGATTAACTCGTATACTTGCACCTCATAAAAAGTATTATGTTTTGATTACAGGTTCTAATTTCCTTGTACCATTACATATATTTCTAAGGCATCCACGAAACACTATAAGGAACTATAAACTTTTATGTCACGTTGATACACTTCGTTCATCAATCCAAAGAATGAGCCCAACTGCGAAAACACTGTGGATTTGTTTACACTATACACTATTCCAGTTATACCTCCTCATAACATAGTAAAATTTGCGCTTCACAAACTGGCCCAAAATTATTTGCACCAACGAAGATGAATAATGCCCAAAATATTAGTGATGTCATGTCCGATTGATGGAGCCACTGTGCCCTGCAGCTTTGCGCGCATTTGGGAGTTTGTGCGCTTGTGCAGTTGAAAGGAACGAACCCCATTGTAAAAGACACTCGCCACCCAGCAGAACGTGACCGAGGTCCACTCAAAACGGAACAACATCAACTACAACCGCATCCATGTGGCGACAGTCAGAAATATTCTCGATAAATAAAACCATTTATCTATCGAACCGATCAAACAACTAAACGCTAAATAAACATAGAACAGCGGTAAAATAGGAAATGTGCCATACTTATTTCAAAATATAGGAATACATATAACAGAATTTCAGCTATGAAAAGGATGATCATCATTAACTACCACAGCAGTAAATACAAAGGAGGACGGTGCTCACTAAGGAAAGTATTGTTGCCATGAATATGATGTTTATATTAACAATCACCACCAGTCACATAAACAAAAAAGAAGATGCGAGTATAACACTCGTTACACTGTTACCCAATCAGTTGCTTCTCACAATGAAGTCTTCAGACCACTATGTTATATATTTTAACAGATATTTCCACATGTATTCAAATTAACACAAGAATACAGCATGCACAAAAATTTAACTGTTTAACGTTACGCTGGTATGCAGGATTAATTGCAACATAGTAAAACGTTGTTTTGTAGGCACCCAAATACAGTTACGGAGAGACAAGCCTACTTCGCTTGCCTTGCTTGTTGATTATTTGTTTGCGTGAGGTTTGCAGGTAATGCAAATTACCGCAAGACGAAAGATTAGTCCCCATAAGGGTCTACTGACTGTGACAGTGCGTGGCAATTTGGGGTGCACCCGTACGCACGTTTATTCGCATAGATACTATCGACAACATTAAACTACCTTATCTCCACTATTATTACTCTTGTTATTCACTCGGCGAGGAGATTATAGTAAATACAAAAGGCTTTTCACGTTAAAGTGAGAACTTTTGAAATCAAACTTAGAAAATAGTCACTGTCATTACCTGCATATATTTTAATGGGCGCAATGAGTGACATGTGCCTATTAAAGTTGGCAACGATAGAGGGGAAGGTAGTTCCATATATTAACGTCGAATAAAAAGTGTTAGGTAACCATTTGTGATCACTTAAATTAGTTCTCTCGCTTTGTTTTTTTTTTTAGTGCATCGAACTGTAAAAATGAGCAAATGTGTACAATACTTTTACAGTATAATACTTTACAGTATAATACATAATACTTTTACAGTTTCACTTGTCCGACGGATGAGTAAAGTGATGAGGCCCATGGCAATGTTAATTTTACATAAGGCGGAAGAACACACAACGTGTCTACAAGTAGATCTTAAGCAGGGCTTCCAAAAGTGCTCATTTTACCTTGAACAGCCTATAGAAACTAGTTCTCATGCAAAATAATACTATACTAAGTGCGCACGAATCCGGTGCGTTGTCCCTCTGGTGTAATTTCCTATACTTGGTTAAGCTTCGCGTGTCCGAGGCGGAGGAATATCCTGAAAGTGGAACTTTAGTATGGCTTCAGGAAATTTGGAAGTAGCCGTGAATGGAATTACGGCTCCGAGATGCGCCGTCACGTGGTCGTTCACGGGCGATGAGAATCTCCTGGTTGAGAATCGTCCGCAACACAGGCCGCGGACCACGTGAAGGGAAGATCGATTCCAAGTCACCTGCGCTTGTCGCAAGCATTCCAGTGACGTCAGGTCTGGTGACTAATACGCTCGATAGCCCGTGACAGGCGTTCAGCAGGTCATCTGTTTTTGAAAGCATCCTCCCCCCCCCCCTCCCCATCCGGCAATCAAGCCTGTCGAAAGGTACACTGTCAGTTTCGAACCCAGTCAAACCACGTCAAGTTGTGAGAATATTACACTCCAAAATCTGAGACGATAATTCCCGTTGTGCACAGTGTAGTGTATAAGCGGAACCATATTTTGCGTTAAATCTAAATAGAAATAAAGTTTAGTTATCTTCTACAAACGAATAGTTTCATCATTTTCGATTTTCTGTTCATTCAAGTATTTTCGAATTACCATCAGTAACCATCTGTTTGATTTGGAATGTGAGAGATTTGGGCGTCTCTTAAAATCGGGGTCTTGAGAGAAAACAAGGCTGGAGTGAAGTGAGTATACGGCAGTGCCGGAATGTGAGGGCGGGGGAAGCGGGAGATACACGAGAAGACCCGCTGACCATCGTCCGGTACGATTCCCACATACGAAAATCCAGGCGCGATCCCGCCGGGAATCGAACATGGTTCGCTTAAGTGGGAGGCGAGTAGTCTTACCACTACACCACCGCGGCCCCTGGTTTAATTAGGAAACTGCACTGAGTGAAAAGCGAATAAAATATTAGTTTGTACAGAGCCAAATATGTATTAGGTTGCCCTAACAATACATATTGCTGAGTAAACAAAATGTAAAACGCAACAAAATTTCTTTTGTTCGTATAGCAAAATATATGTTTGAATAAACAAAATCTCTGTGTTGTGCAAACAAAATTTTACTGTCAACTTAACATTTCGTTGAATCAACTGTATATGTTTGTTTGGCCACTCATTGGACTGCCTTGGTTCGAAAATACAGCTCGAGAGTTTGTTTGTATTTTTTGCGACAATTAGGATAGTAACCGTGTTTTATAGCGCATCTATTGATGCTTAAAAATATTATAAACACATTAATAAAACAATGCAACAAGAAACTGACAAGTAAAGTTGTAAAACTTGATTTAAAAATTTTTACTTAAATATTGTACATGAATACTGTTTCGCCAAGGAGAATCTTTTTTAGAAATATTATCTGATTTTTACAAACTGGTTCCGTTATGTAGCAAGTAGTTTTGGTATTTACAGTATTACTATTTTTGAAAGATTTTTCATCGCTTTATTATGTACAGAAGGTCTTACGGTGACGAGGCTTTGTAATTACCTTAAGCTCCAAACTCTAACGAGAATATGGAATAAAGTGCGCATGCCAGATACAGAATAAATACAACTTCTGAGACGCAGCAGTAAAATAGTTTTTTTAACTTTAGAACTCTTAAAACCACATCACTTCGAGTTAGTTTAGCAAACTTAATAAATATTTTCTTTTGAATGTTATACGCTCCTTCTGACCAAGTTTTAACGTAAATTAAATTTATTCAACTTAGATTAATATTTTTATTAAACACGGGCAGATGAAAAACATAACTTAAATTATTTCAACACACATCAGTATCACTGTTTTAACAAGTGATTTTGACTTTTTTTGTAGGCAAATAGTGCTTGAAAGTCGAAAAGCTGTCAACCTTATTTGGAGCCCACGTTTCAACTTTCTGGACCACTGATTCGATGCATGTAACTTAAAAGCCATGCCTAAGTTAGGACTCCTACTGGCTCTTATCTCCGCCTATCGTTTCGCCTCACCACTGGAATGTGGCGAAGTAGCGATCATAAACGCGACGGAACATTTCATTTCCTCATTTACAAACGTGTTACATTTATAGTGCAATGCAAATATTATTAGCATCTCTCTCGTATAGGAAACTTTCTCCCAAATCATTATTGGAAATTATTGATTTTAAGCTTTCGTCTTTAGGTCAGTACTTGCATTCGGGAAATACTCTGGTTTGAATCCCCTGTCCGGCCATCCTGATTTTGGTTTTCCATGGTTTCCTGAGATCACTCCAGGTGAATGTTGAGATGGTTCCTTACTGCAGGCCATACGGCCGATTTCTTCCCCATTTCTGCTTTTCTGAGCAACTAACTCCACGTCTAATGACCTCGCTGTATATTAGACATTAAACCCTACTTACCTCCTTTATTATCTCATTTCCAGAATGCCTAAGAAAACTTATACATAGCAAATTTCTGTCATAAATAGGCTGTGACTTAGTACATGTTACAAAAGGCGAATTATAAAACGAGCAGTGAACTATAAAATTCCATCAAAAACTATTCATTGCATCTTTATGTGTATATGAACTATAGTCTATTCGCGGTTTCTTCATACTTTTTGAATCAAACCTTTGAAAAACTATCCCATGTACGACGTGTTTAGGTGTTTCCCAATATTCTACGTATTTCAAAATTTTCACACATCTGGTTACATAAAAGTAACTTTTTTTAAAATTAGATATTTGCGTATATTTTATTAACAAGTTGTAATAGTTCATTTATAATAAATGTGAACGAAAACAGCGAGAAAACATGGGTGTTGGTAGCGCCTAGTAAGGAATAGTTTGCATGCAAAATGTTATTAGAATTGTGTGCGCCCAAATTCGGTGCGTTGTCCTTTGGTGTAATTTTCTAGATTTGGGTCAGCTTAGTTTGCACGAGGCGGAGGAATATCCTGGAAATCTAACTTTGGCAGGGCTTCAGAGAAGTGTGAAGTAAACATGAATGGATTACATACATGAAGTGCGTCACTCAGAAGATTGCGGTATAGTTGTGTATTCAGTTAATTTATCTTTGTAGCGAATTATTGCATCCCGACAAAATTATGAAGCACGATTAAACGGCGTATTTTATATTTATTATGATAGGCAGTTAAATCCATATTTCTAAAAAAAAAATCACTCCGGTTCATTACGATATTTAAAATGAAAATGTTCTTCGACCACATTTAAAGGAAAATAAGCAACAAATACTGAAAACACTTCATAGCACAAATCAATCAATCTAAGCTACGAGACACTCATAATAAATGACACTACCGTTTTGTTGGTCACAATGTCACGGATGTATTCGAATTCGAAACGCTGTAGTTGAATTTTTTTCTAACTTCAGAATGTTTAAAATACCATTCACGACAGCGAGCAGCTGCAAGTTACTGTCAGAAAATCTGAACACAGATAACAGCGTCCACCCCAGCAAATTACGATACTTCGATTTTATTAACGCTTCACTGGAAATTTAAAACTTGCACACCGTAGTTTTATATATATTTTTTTAAATATTGTTATAAGGTGATAATATTTTAATACCATGTACGGTATTCGAAACTGTTATCGCCATTATAGAACTACGCAAAAATATTCAGCGATTACTGTTCTCAAAAAATTGTTGCAGTTTTAAAATACTTTTACTTAGAAATCCAGAGAGCTGGATGACACTTTTACAACTGTTAATTTTTATGCATTTATCACGATCTGCGCGAGTAAAATGGCCATTATTTTCAGACGCGCACTAACAACAAAGCATTTATTATCTATCGTTCATTTGTACAGCCGACATAAATTTATCAACACTTGTTTTACTCGTCCTTTACATCAATACACCTTTAGAGCTTCAGCCAGGGCTTGTGAAATACGGTCGCTTTTGCCAGGACATTCATTCGCTGGCCGTTATACCATTGAAGTGTTTCACTAATTAGGGCTCACGTACGACACGCCTGATAGAATCTGTGTATGCGACCCGCATAGCACTACTGGTAAGCAGGTTGCAGTATTATTTTTCGTATTGTAAAGGATGAACTCATGTGTAGAGAGAATGAGTGGAGAGATTTGGACGGCTTTAAAGAACGAGGTCTTGAGAGCCGAGGAGGGCCAAGCGAGGTGAGTATGGAGCGGCGCCGGAATGCAAGGGTAGGGGGAACTGGAGAACCCCGAGAAAACCCACATACCAGCTGCATCGTCCAACATGATTCCCACGTGCGATCATTATTATAGGTGGTTCACGTTAAAGTGTACATTTTTAAAATCAACCTTAAAAAAATCACTGCCCATAACTGCATTTATTTTAACTGGGGCAATGACCGCAATACTCAACAGTTGTAGGTTATACACGGTAAAGTGAGCACATTTGAAAGCCCTCTCATTTTGAATAATAGTCGATAAGTATATTTTATTGTAGTCGTAGACGTTAACTTTTGAGTCCGGTGAAATATATACACTGTGTTTATTACTTATATGGCAGTCTATATTTAAAGAAGTGGTGCCAGGATAAAAATCGGCTGATAAGAATAATCGGAGCCAGAAATGTGATCACTCTACAGCGAAAGGCCTATAAATTTGCAGAGAAAAAGGAAAGCAGTGCTATGTTTTAACGTTTTACTAGTGCTATAGTCAAAATTTTGTGCCACCTGTAACACAGGTTCTTTTCGTAAACTAATAAGAATAAAATTTTTCGTGATTATAACACACTTATGTTTCTAACTCTTTTACGAAACGTTGAAGTTACCTGGTTCATTGTTTTGTTTTTTCTGCCTTGCCGTATCAACAAAACAGCATTTTACGGGCAACGTGATTTTAAATGGTAATTCGCAACTCCTAAAATAAAATATTCATTAACATTCTAAATAAAACATATATCGAGCAGTGTTTGTTAGTGTATGTACTGTGTTTTGACGTAGTTTTTTGTCCCGGAAATTGTTGGAATTTCACACAATATTTAGACTTGTAAGATTTGCTGGTTACATGCAATCGTAGACGGTATAAAATTTAAACATAGAATAAAATTGAAGACACTTTTTATGAGTGTTTCTTGATACTAGCGATATGTGTTGCAAATCTCAAGGCTTCATTAATTATGTATGTGTACGTTATTTAGTACTCGTGCAATTCTACAGGATCCATGTTACTAGTTAATACCTCGACACATATACCACTCGCTTTGAATCAAGATTGGAAGAATTCAAATTTTTAAAATGTTTTTTTGTATACCTTTTCGTCCATGGAAAATAAATATTTAAATTCGTAAATAAATATACACACAGGCTATCGGTACTCTAGCAAGAGTCGTGCGAGTTGGGGTTTCTAGGACATCCACATACTCATTATAAATCGTTATTTTAAGGTATGTTTATTGAATTTGTTTTTTTATTTAAATAATTTTTATTTAAATCAGTTTCAAGGGTTACAGGTTGCTGGAATGGTAGGCCAGGGGTTGGGGGTGGGTCGGAGAAAAAGAAGAAAAGGGGGGGAGGTGAACGAGGCCTCCGGCCGCGCCTGTGACGTCATGGTGGACAACTCCGACATGTCAGATGCCGTTGGACCCGAACGAAGATAACCTATCTACTAACGAATCTTCATGAAGCCTTATGAGTCCCAATGCCTGTAGTGGTTCTTTGACGATCTTTTAATTAGACTGGTACATTGTGATACATCTTTTAATAAGTCTTGACAAGCTTCATTGAACTTCTGAATAATAGATACATGGTGAAATCAAAAAAAAAACTGACGTTAGTACTCGTATCTCACTAATAAATAATGCAATAAGGCTGAACCCCCAGCATTATTATTTCCCCCTTCCAGTTTTACAATTTTTGTGTGAAACATTTTTTCATTTGGATTCCTGGTATGGAGTTATTGTGGGTTGTCAAGATAAATGGGACATCCTGGGAGTGTGTGTGTATGATAGTTACAATTTTCCCGCGAATATAAGATAATGCGTTTTAGAGAGATTTTCCTGACCTTAGAAATGGTGCCCAGAAAATTGAATAAGCGGGTATTAAAATTGCCCATGGGAGAAAGGGTGGAGTAGAATATTTTTTTCTTTTGGAGATTAAACCCCAGGCTCCAGCTCGTTCCGACTTCACTCTTCAAACAGTCGCTTCCACGCAGCTGTTTTAAAAGAGATAAATTCCTTATTTTGTATTTACTGAGATCAGCTCCGTTTTCCTTAATTACGTGCTGCTTTTACGGATATTAGGGCGTAAAGATTTGAGTGATATTCAAACATTTTATGCAGTTGAATGCTGACCCTCTCTTCAGCGCCATCAACGCTTCTATTATAAAAGGCACATAATATTACTTGTGATAGGTATATGTGGTTTATCATAGTGATATAAAAATATTACATAACAATATCAACGTAACTGTGTTACTGTAGCTGTATGATATTTTACTCTAGGTAAAAATATAATTTCGTCTGCTGAATTCTAGATATTATTTAGCACGTTGCAAGACTACAGCTCGAATCTTCATCTTCGTGCACGTCCTCTGATTCCAAACTAACGATACAGAACTATCGAGTTGAATGTTTATCGACACTTATACAAAAGGAAAGGAAAAACTGTGGACTGATTACGTCACTATATTTAATATCTGAGAGGTTGCAGTGAATATAGTAGAACATATCATGTACAGTGTAGTTGATTTGCAGTACCGACGGATATAGAAAAAAAAACTTTAAAAGATTGAAAAATGGACTATGTTTGTGTTTGGGAGAATAAGCGGTGTCTTTCTAGCTGTTTCAGACTGACTACACGGATGACATTTTTTATAAACACATGGTTTGCTTTATGATAAAGCCCGGTGAACACGAGCGGAAAAATGATACGTGACGGTCTCTTTGTCGCGGGATTTAGGAGTGTCAAGTTTTAAACTCACCTGTGAGCACAGCCAGTCTGTGACATATCGTTGTCCTCCCAACGTGCGCCCTAACTGCTGTATTCTGAACTTTGGTTTCAACTCTCGGCTTCGCTGATGATGTAGCGAAAACTTTTTGTGCTCTCGCGAAAATTATTAAAAACTTTGATGTGCCATCCGTTCAACGTACAAACTTTACTTATAAAAATAGTTTTTTTCCACTTTATATGAACTCAAAGAACCAGCTTGCGTTTGAAGGTAATGTCACCACTAAAGGTTTGTAATTTGTAAAAATTAAAAAACTCATTAATTTATTGTAAGAAAGAAAAATGTAGGTTTCTTGTGTTTTCTTGAATAAATTTTTTTTTACCAAATCGAAAACTGATAATCAGACATTAAATATGTAAATGAATACATAAATATTAAATACTTCTGTACTTTAGTAATATATTTTTTGAAGTATAACCTTAACCATTTATACTATGGATATTTATTTTAATATACTCAAATACTCAGAGGTATAGCTCAAATAAATTTGGATGATCACTAGGTGATTGGTGTTGATAGCTGGTGTTTGCGGCTGTTAAGTACTATGCAGTATAACGTGAGCTGGCACGATTTCCGGTTGGTGGTTGATGATTGGTCCTAAAATCATTTAAACTCGTGGTTTGTGGTTGGTGTTGTTGTTAGGCGATGTTGTAGCGAGATAAAATGCCTTAAAATTTTACCACCAACTGAACACTTGGAGAGCGTTTTCTAGGTTCCGAACGAGTAACAGCGGAAAATGTTTGCAATGGCGGAAAGCAATCGTGAAAATGAAGATATTTATATCAAGCATATAACATATGCAGTTATTCAGGAACCAGCAGCATTTAATATTATAAATTCTATGAGTAATAATATAGAGGCTAAAGCAAATCATACCACCTTATTGCATACTATTACTAAGCGATTACGTAATTAAAGTCTAATGCAATGTAAATTTTTCTTTCAGAATTCAGTATTATTTGCATAAAGAAATAACTTTAAATGTAGCTTGCTTTAAAAAGCTTTATTTAATAATATTAAAAATATCAGCAATAAAAGTGTTTGGTTAATTATAACAATTCAAATTCCAGCAATAGCCAATCAAAGTGAACGATACACCTTTCTTATGACTTTACTGCTAATTTTTGGCCCAGCCGCGAAACTATTTAGCTATAAGAACGCCAACCGGGACTTTTGTGCCACGGATAACTTTTATCATCCTCAGATTAGGAGAACAAAATGTTATTTCTTATGGGAGAGTTTAACACAGGGAAAATGTCCGCCGCTAGGTGCGCTGTGTTCCAAAAGATAACTTCTAATTAATATTTAAACTACGTGAATAATAAAAGAGAAATATTTTACTTAGTTACAAAGTAATTTTTTATTTGATTTATGATAATTACAACTATCCTGTGTGTTAACGTCGAAAATAGAGAAAATCTGGTACATTGCCGACATTGAGGTTTACATTGTGGCAAACATTTTTGGTTGCCCAACTTTTTACATTAATCTTCCCAACCTGTATAATATACTTGCGGTTTCTGCACACTTTCTGAATCAAACAGAAAAATCAGCCCATGTATTATGTGTTCAGTTGTTTACTAAATGTGCCTTGTATCACAAGCGTTTTATAAGTGTGTTAACCTAAAAGTACCTATTTTTGGTTAAAGTAAACTTTCACTTGTATTTTATTTATGAATATCAATATTTTATTTATAATTAAAATTAATAAACAGAGGAAGAAAATAGGTGTGTTGGTAATGCCTAGTAAGAAATAGATCTTATGCGAAATTTTATTACACTGATTGCGCACGAATGCGGTGCGCTGCCACTTTGGTATGATTTTTATATTTTTGTTAAGCTTTATTTACTTTAGGCGGAGGAATATCCTGGAAGTAGAACTTTAGCGAGGCTTCAGGAAAGCGATAAGTAACCGTGAATGGCGTATAGTAGGAGTAACCATACTCATGGAACACATCACGCAGCAACCGAAAACCTCCAACATAACAATAACCCTCACTACCACCATGCGCCTATTGTGCCTGGGACTCAAGCAACGAGTATGCAAGTACCAGAGACGTCACTCAAGACAAAGCAGTGAAACGCTTATTTTTTGCCCAGCGCAAATGTGCCAATGTCAAAAAAAAATGTGTTCACGGGTTGGCACTACTACACATGAACAGTTTTCAGCATAACGTTTTAATCGTCTAGTTTCAACCATTTAAATAAATATATGTTCAATATTTACATATAAAATATGTAAAATTACATCCAAAAATGAACGGCCACTTTGAGTTGTCAAGTGCCGGTACAGAACACCAGATCGTCGTTAAAACACTGACAGGCTCACATCAGCGAGTATGCGCGGTCGTACGAGAAATTAATGTTCACATCACCACCAATATCGTAAAAAGAAACGTGGCTTTATATAAATATTTGCACTTCAGTCTCTACAATTTAATTATTACTACTATATTTTTATTTTCAACTCGGTTGGAAAATATTCATATAACGATAAGCAGTTTATTTACATTATACCAAATAGTTCGTTTTTATACTGTCGATATTGGGCTGGGCAATTATACAAAATCGAATCGGAAATAAACTAAGCGTTCTGTTTATTCCTATCTAGTGTCTAGGGGCTGGGCTCGAGTAGCTACTGAGTTTACCATGGACTGATTATAGCGACTGCAGATGAATCGCGTGCAGGTGATCAAAGCTCTATAGGGTTTTCGGGGGCCACTAAATTATAAGGTAGAATGACTTCGCCAACTGTTGAAAAAATAAAAATAATGCCCTTTATTAAAGAAATCTGTATATTCGATGAAAAATATAATTTTATTTTTAAATATACTTACGTCACAATTAAGTTAAGTTTAATTATTCTCTTCATCGTTTATAAAATATATAATTTTATGTGGGCGTGCACTGTCAGCGCCTGAGCGTTGAGTTATAATTGTTCACTTGTTTTGTTTCCGTTGCTATGTTCGTTGCTGGAGAAGGTTGCGTTGATGTTTACAACCAATTGCAGGAATTGGAATAATTGAGCTTTATTTAATTTTAAATGCTTATTGCCGAAGGATTAATGGTACAAGAGTTATTGATGTTAGTGAAGATGCCCTTTTAAAACAAATATGTACAATTATTATTTTAATAAACGATCATGTACATAGTAGCCAGTCTATGTATTCTCTACCATCGATTGTTAAGCACACATTTAGTTCCATGTTACCGTTTGAAAACACAGCAATTAACTATAACATTTTAACCAAATTATTATTAGCAGTAACTAAAACATCGGTCTGAAAAGTGAAATAATTATGTTTAAGAGTTGCGCGTTTGGCAGCAAATTCTACCTAATAGCCCAAACATAGAAGAAAATAACGACCCAGCAACATAGTATTAAGCTCCGTCTCTTTATCTTACTTGTTCTGTGCTCGCTTGTGTGAATGACTGCGTGGGCGCGCGAGGCCACACGGTGGAGAGACCTGGCGTTACAAAGTGGTGCGAGGAGGGGGTTGAAGTCTACCTTATCGATCCACCTTTCCAGGTAATGAGGCTGAGCAAACCTACGCGCTGTCAAATGTCAGCGGGGTGGCGCCTATATTTAGATCCTTCCCCCCTCCCGCCATCCACCAGCGTTGCCCGGGGGAGGGGGGGGATGGCGTTCTGGCCGTGCATCCCCAGAGCAGCATCGTGGCCGCTCGCGCACCTGGGGAACGTTCGCGAAGGGACGACGGCGTGACGGGGGAAAGCTCACCTGTCGAAGCCCGTGTCGTATTGCCCTCCACCTGTTGCTGCGGGCCGACTCGGCGCCTGCAACGCGACCCTTGCCCCTTGACTCGCGTACAACTCCACAAACTTGTGCAAAGGCTGTTCACGATAAAGTGAGCACTTTCGAAATCAACCTTAGATCAAAAGTCACTTCTATTACCTGTATATATTTTCACTCGCACACTGAGTGATATGCGCCTAGTAAAGTTGGTTACGATGAAGGGAAAGTAGTTCCATGTTTTACGAGGACTATGTAGCTGCATGTCCAAGGTCAAGAAGGGAGGGAGCGATATGGACGACATTTACACACACGCCTAGTGCCTAATGGCTTCTACGCGCAAGGCGTGCAGTGTTTCCGTCGTGGTCCTATTCTGTGCAAATTAGATCTGTAACATAGGGGATTTATTACGCGATGAAAGACCACAAATTAAACCATACCCACATTTTTGTACTTTGCTCTTTCCGCTTAAGGAAACTGCATAAGCAAGCTTTAAAAAAAATGCAATATTTGACCATTTTCATGAATTTTTTCTCCAAGAATACACTGAATATGACAAAAGTAAAAAAAAAATAGGGACCTAAATAATAGTTTTTTTTAAATCCTTTATGGCAAAACTTCGCATTTTCAGAACTTTTATTTACCAAGATACGCTCTTACGCGCAAACAACGATTTCACAGAAAATCTTTCAGTACATAGGACCCGTAACGTCAAATTGAAAGTGTCAGGTTTTTTCTTTCGTTACCTGTATTTTTAATCCATCGAAGAGTAAAAATAAGCATATTTGTAAAATATTTACTTTTCTAAAAATGTTACAGTGGCCCTTGACCGAAGCATGGATAATGTGACGAAGCCCATGGCAATGTTAATTTTACGTAAGGTGGGAGAATACACAACGTTCATACAAGTACATCTTAAGCAGGGCTTTCAAAAGTGCCCATTTTACCGTGAAGCGCCTATAATGGCCTCGCGATTGAGCGCTGTACATAGATGCCTTCAGAGCGATGCGTACTGAGGCCGTGTCCTAAATGACAAATTCGTTATTTTGTAATTTGTCATTTCGTAAGTTTCAATTCGGACGTTGTCGACAGTCGCTTGTTTAGCACTCGCGGCAACGCATTTTTACATTAACAGTGAAAAACATTTTTATCTGAAGTTTATGTTTAAAATGGACGTTATATATATATATATATATAAAATCACTGGAATGCTGCGAATAAGTTGAGTATAAAGAAAATAAATTATGTAATAAGTAATTGCATTTTTTTTTTTGCGAAATATATAAACAAAGCACAACACTGACTTGCTTTTTAAAACATGGCTAGTGTATTTTAGGAACAGTTATTTGCTTCAAACAATTTATTTACGAATTCACGCATTTCTTGTGGAGGTAAAAAAACAACATGGCGATGATTTTGAAATCTTGTATTTTTGTTAACATCCGCTAGGCACAAAATGCGAAATACCAAAGTCACCATTTTAGTATACAAAATCGGGTCACGTGATCCTTTTGTCAACAAAATCTGCCATCTGAGTTTAAAGAGCGATGGCGTGGTGGGAGGAATGGACAGTTGAACAGTGTAGTCTGTATCACAACAGTGGATTGTAGTGGAGAGTTTTGGGCGGCTCTTAACTTTGACTGGTTGAAAATTTGCTATAGCGAAATACATGTTAATATAATTCTGTTTTTTTTTTTTTTTAAGCCAGTTTTGAAGATATAAACTTGAAACAAAAACCTGAGAGTGAGAAATTATACTTTCGATCTCTGTATCCAGCCAAATATAACACATTGCTTTTCAGTAATTTTTTATTTAATTATTAACTTTTCTGATTTTTTAAGGAAACAGGCTAAATGTTACAAAAGGCTTCGATAGGAAAAAATCACGCATTTTTACACGCTTTCATTTAACTTCGCTTGCGTGTATGTACGGTTCGTGTCTGTAAAGTGTTTGTGAGGTGTCTGATAGTGATTTGGTGGGCACCGGACAATCACTACGTATTTGGTGGACAGGTTTTCGATTACTGGTGGCGTGTAGAGTTTCAGGGCCTAAGAATTACTCATTTACACACGGTTGTGTGGGTAAAAGACCATCCAAACTTTGAAACACAAGAAGGAATTCAAATGATCGACCGCGTGTGTGTATGTGAAAGAACATTTCAAGATTCCGGTCTGCGTTTACAGAATATTCGTACAACATATTTTCACAATGACTTAGTCTTCAAAATCATCAGTACAAAATTCTTTCACAACCTTCTTTCTAACCCACTATAAAAGTTAATTTAAACACCTTTAAAGCAATTAACAATTATTGGCAAAACCAAAAATCACACCCATGCCCTAAATTATACTAATTGCCAATTTGCACAAAGATTTTACAATGAACTTCAACGTGCACCCGGTACTTACAATTGCAATGAAGTCAACCATGACATGCCTAAAAGTCCTTTAAAACACATTTTAAATAGTGTTAAAAAATTCTCACACAATACTAAAACCACTCTCCACAGGCGAAACTCCTTTAAAGACGCAGCTTAAAATGCCATATATTAAAACTGGTTAATTTCCACAATAATATTCTAGCAGCATCCTCTTCCTGACTGAATTTCACCTTTTTTTTTTTTTCATCACATGTATACCACTCTCGAGATAATGGTCTCTGGTCTGGGGAAGTCTTACCATAACCTTTTATTTTTCCCAAAACAAGAGTAAACGGGCCGCCATTTTTGAACCTTGGCCATACCTCATCACCCCACCCCAACACTCTTCCACAAACAAACAATCCTTTAAGCACCACCACTCAGGCCCAGAACACAGGGATACTCCCCCAACCACTCACCTTTCGGTGGTGGCCAGTCCTGGACCTTCAAGCTCTCAGCACCACACAATCAACGGAGGCTGTGGATATTCTCCACAGCTGCGCACCTGGATGCCTACTGTTACCCTCCGCCGAAGCCACTCACTCACACGCACTACTGGGGAAGGAGAAAGCATGGGATATTGCCCTTGCCAGTCTCGCGGACGAGCGGCAGTGCTCCTTCGCCCACACAAAGACACAACAGGCATATCAAAACCCACCCCATTTAACTCCACGGTCATAAAAGCGAGGTCCCGCTCACCAGTTCCAAACAAAGTTTTAATTAAATTCTAAAACGCTCCACTTCGAAGGACCTGTCGAGCTTGGGGAACTTGTTCCTCTTCCTAAGTTCACCCCACTAAGTAAGCAGGCGATCTTCAATCACTTTCATGGAATCACTGGGCACGAACTCAAATCTTACGTTCACAAAGTCGCCGTGGATAACAGAAAATACTATGGCCTAACTTCCGTCCTCGGGTCGCATATTTCCTTTCATCACGAAAGGTACCTCCAATACGGAAAAAACGACCGATTTTCAGCTGGACTCCTTAATCAGACTAAGTTCTGGGTGAACCGTTCTCAGCTGGGCTGCTCAATCAGACCAAGTTCTGCATGAATCCGCATAAATGAATCCGCCAACGTTCAATGTCTGCTCACACGATCACTGGTTTTAAACTTACACAAAAGTCCCTTTTTTATAGGCTGTTCACTGTAAAGTGAGCACTTTTTAAGGCCCTCCCAAAAGGTACAACCACTAATAAATATATTTTATTGCAGTCTCAAGCGTTGAGAATAAAGGAAAGTGTACACTGTGTTTATTAGTTATATTGGAATGTTTACTTAAAAAAGTGGCGGAAAAATAGAAATCAATTAAAAAGAAAAATTTAGCAGGTCCTTTAAAAGTGCCCACTTTAACGTGAATAGCCTATACAGGCCACGTCCAGCTTCCAATCCCCACTAGAATTTGATTTTGTCCATACGACCTTATAAGACCGCAAAACCTCTAAGTATGGTTCCTTCCACAAAATTTCACAATAGTTCCTGGCCAAGCAAATTAATTACAAGTCCATTCGGTGCACCACAATTTTTCCAGAGTCCCGCCTACTAATCTTCCCTAGTTCTTTTCTGCAACTAAAAGGGGTTTTTTCAAAGTCCACGCTCTCCCCAGCCCAAAATTACTAAGTGTCATTACACTAAACGATGTTCACGATAAAATGAGCACTTTTGAAATCAAAATAGAAAAATGTCACTGCCCATACCAGCATGTACTTAAAAGGTCGCACTGAGTGACATTCGCCCGGTAAAGTTGGTAACGAAAGATGGAAAGTAGTTCCATATCTTAACGTCGAATAAAAAAAGTTAGGTAAACATTTGTGATAAATTTAATTGGTTATTTCGCTTTCTGTTTTTTAATGCACCAGTGTGTAAAAATTAGCAGATTTATAAAATGTTTACTTTTCTAATAAATTCACAGTTTCACCTGACAGACGCATGGATAAATTGAAGAGGTTCATGGAAATGTTAATTTTACATATGGCGGAAGAATACATATCGTGCGTACAAATAGATCTTAAGCAGGGCTTTCAAAAGTGCTCATTTTACCGTGAACAGCTTATACCAAGTGTAACATTTATAAGTCTGCAATCATTGCTGGGCAGAATTTTTATATGTGCCGCAAATTTTATAAGTTCACCCACACTTGGCCACAAAAATTTCTAAGTCCTCTACTGCCGCTAACACGGAAATTTCAAAGACTCGACACACGAGTATTACTTGAAGAGAAATTTATTAAGTCCCACAACTACCATCTCTGAAGAAGCCAATACTTAACTTCATCACTGGAACCTGCTTCTTTCCTGCTCAAGGGCGGATTCCTCTTGCCAACTAGAGCCCCTCACTCGGCGGGCTGACGAAGACCTTGATCCGTTTATTTTCTAACTACCGTATAACTGAGTGTTAAGTGAATGCCCGGTGGGTAGGGCGGGATTTTATTGCATCTCAGGGTTAACCCCTTACACCTACAAGGAAAGAAAATTATGCAAAGAGACATGCATCGTGGCAGAGAAGGATTGGGCGGCCATGGCCTGCAATTGGGGCCATGGCTACCTCCCTAACTGTACTGATAGATAAGCTATCACTAGAAGAGACTGGGAAAATCCGGCATAGACACCGTAAAAACCCAGTCGACAGAATAGAATTAAAAATAATTCATGGATTAAACAGAAAGGCTACAGGAGACAGACTGTGTGTGGAACATGCTCGTGTTAGTAGAGATGAAAAAGCTAGTAGAGAGGGGGCAGTGCACCCGTATTTATACAGCTCCGCATCCCCTCATTGAGCTTACCCCTTCTCAGAGACCAGAACTCAGCGCCGCCTATACTGGCGATCGGCGCTCCAGCTACAATATAAGACATTATTTGCGGTCAGCGCGCGAAGACACCGACCAATGATAGAGCACAGCGCCCACGAAGACTGATCCCTGATCATACCGCAACCTGCAAAACCCATACACACTCGGCGAGCTAGTCCCGCCACCAGGGTTCATGCGGTCATGCTGTAACAAACACACGGGGTTTTCACAACTGATCACTCTTATTACAAACCCGTGACTGACACACCGTCACAATACATACACGTGCAAGATGAATAATGAATATTCCGCAAGCCGGTTCAACTTCCCGCAATAAGAGTGCAGAAACTCGCCTGATCGCAAGCGATACCGATGACGGACGAGTATGTGAATGTATAAATAGTCTACCTATGCAATAAATAAAAAAAATAGGTGAGACTAAAAGTGAAAAATAAATAAACTGTAACTAATCTTTTAAAAACAAGATTTTATTTATAAATGAACTAAAAATATTACAATTATTATAGATGTAGTTACAGAATTTGTAGAACTTGTAAGACGTGGTCAAACAGCCGTAATAAACTTTACTACCAATTAATATTTTTGTATCAATTTATATGTGTTATATAAAAACTTGGCAAGAATAGTAGAGAGACTTGCGCAAGATATGTTCTTACTACGGTAACACAAATGAGGTATAGCTACGTTCTATATTGCGCCAAGCTTTTATTTACTAATTTAAATTTATACAGAAATTTTAATTAGTATTAAAGTGTATTGCGGCTGATCTACCACGTCTTACAGTTTCTACAAATTCTGTAACTACTCCTATAGTTATTTTTATCTCCTAAGTTCATTTATAAATAAATCCTTTCTTTTTTAACTGTTTTTAGATTTAATTTCTCTGCTCAAAAAGTCTCTAGTGGCATATATACATCTTTAACAGGAAAGCCTAAAACCGCATTTCATTGGTGTGTATATCAAATATCAAATATATCAAATTCTCAACCAAGCAACAACCTCAAGAGCACAGCCAGAGCAATTAGGGCTACACTGCCAGGCGCACAAAGTGCGACATTGCCGCTATGCGCAAGACTTTGAACGGGCGTGCACTGATCTCCTCGTTCTGCCTGCACGTAAGGAATTTCAAGCCGCGGCTGTATCATTTTATCGATGCAAAATCTGTAGCAAGGTTCATTGCGTGGTTCTCGAGTACTACTGTATGTATGTAACGCGTAAATGTTCATATCAGCGCTGGAGTGGCCTGAAATCCTATTTCTAATATTGGTTATTGACAGTCTCTAGGCCAGGTGCACACGTGCGGACAATGTCCGCGCGGCGCCGCTGCGGCGCTGCAAAAGCGTTCCATGAGGGCTTGGCTTATATGTACCAGTGCACACGTAGGTGCCACAGCGCCGCCGCCACGGTCTATGTCCACATGTGTGCCCACGCCCTCACTGTGTGTTCCTTTCGTAGTTCGACGTATTGGACGCTAGTTTAGTAGTTTCCTAACAAACACTGATTTCAAACTCTCCGCAACGCGGTTCGATTGGCAGGTGTCCCTTAACAACGGGTCGTGAGAGCTGAAGTGGGTGAAGTGAGTTGAGTATGGAGTAGCGGTGGAATGCAAGGGCGGGGAAAACTGGAGATCCCGGAGAAAACCTTACCGATCAGCGGTATCGTCCGGCACGATTCCCACATGCGAAAATCCGGAGTAACCCGACCGAGGATTGAACCCGGATTGCCTGGGTGGGAGGCGAGCAGGCTAACCGCTCAGCCACCGAAGCCCCTTGAGGCCGTCAGGCGCGATGTCGATGAGGGCATCATTGCCACGTTGCAGGGCTCTGTGCTGGTGTCCAGTGTAGGCATCATGCTGTGTGTATCTATGGGACTTTTAAGCGGTGGCCATATCATATTAAAGGCTATTCACGATAAAGTGAGCACTTTTTGAACCAACCTTAGAAAAATGTTACTGCCCCTACCTGCGTATATTTTAACGGGCGCCCTGAGTGAAATGCGCTCAGTAAAGTTGGTAACGATGGATGGAAAGTAGTTTCATACCTTAACGTCGAATAAAAAGTACTAGGCGTCTATTTGTGATAACTCAAATTATTTTTTTACACTTTATGAATTTTTTAATGCTCCGTAGTGTAAAAATTACCCGATTTGTAAAATATTTACTTTCCTAAAAAATTTCGCGGTTTCACCTGACCGACGCATGAATAAAGTGATGAGGCTCATGGCAATGTTAATTTTACATTAGGCGGACGAATATTTAACGTGCATACAAGTAGATCTTAAGCAGGGTTTTCAAAAGTGCTCATTTCACCGCGAACAGCCTATAGCGGTGGAAAGTCTGTAGCAAAGTTATTGCAAAACTCAAGAGCACAATTGACATATCTGACCCAAATATTTTAATATACAGCTCTTTGAAAAAAAAGAAGCCCGTTTTTAGCAACGATCGCGTTTTCTGAAATGGTGTTACTAATGGATGTGACTTGTTGAAAGTATAATCCACTAGCTTTACCCGCTGCTTTACCGCGGGCAAAATTCAAACATTAGTTATAATGACCAAGTGCCCTATCTTAATGGTTGGCGGCATATTTTATATATTCCCTAACAAACTGTTCGTTTTTCCGGGATCAAAAGTACCCTATGTGGCAATACAGAATATAATCTACTCCTGCACCAAATTCCATCCAACTCTGTAGAGTCGTTACGACGTGATTTATAATATTATTAGGATTCACAGTACTTCACACGTTTCTGAAGCCCTGCTAAAGTCCTACTTCCGGGATAGTTATCCACCTCGTGCAAAACTAAGCTTAACTAAGTCTAGAAAATTACACCAGAGGACGACGCACAGATTTCCTGCGCACTCAGTTGTTGTAATATTATTTTGCATGAGAAACTATTTATAACCAGGCGCTGACAACACAGATTTTTTCTCACTATTTTGATTCGTGTTTGTAATAAAATAAATATTAAAATGCTTAAACAAAATAGAGGTAAAATTCTGTTTAACGAAAAATAAGACACGGCTGTGCTTGCAGAGGTATAAAACGCTTGACACATGGCATATTAAGGAAATGACCAAATACGTAATATATGGGGTGATTTTTCAAAGGCTTGTGGTAAGACGCCCGAAGGAACCGAGAATGGTTTATAAATGACAGGCTTGATGTGAAGAGTGTGTTCTTTTAGTAGATCAGCGCTTTGGACACACGTTAAATAGTTTCGTAAAACATACCGTGTTTCAAACTGCCTGCAACATTAGCGGCAGGTAAACGCGCCCCCATCCCCCCCCACCCAAAAGTTCGAGAAGCCAGGCTTTGTACAGTTCAAATATCGGAAACTGCATTTAAATTCTCCGTAACAATAGCTTAGTTGTTACAATATTTTTCGTAATATAAGGGAGTCTCATTTGTTGATTAGACCAAGTGCATGGCTCATAAACAGTCACACAATAACTTTCTATTGGCAACTTAATTTTTGCTTACGTTAATTTTCCCTACAGGATAAGCAGCTTTTCAAAAATTTCACGTGTTTAATATTTTTAAGTTGGTTGAGTTATTTTGCAGTTGTATGTGCAAATTAAGTAGTGTATACTATATAATATAAAATAGCGTACATTATAGAAATTGCGCTACAAATCGGACCAGAAGAAGCCAATAGCTATATTTGAAAACCATGACTAAAAATTGGTGTCTGATGAAGGTAAACAATTACATTCAAGCGACTAGAAAAATTAAACTACCAATGTGACTTGCATAGAGAACATGCTACTTACTTTAAATTCTGATGGTTAAAATGTAGTCAGAAATATACTTAACATTTTTGTGTGAATTGATTGAAACTAAATAAATGGAAGGAAGCTACTCAATCCTCCCAATAGGCGACCTTGGATTTAATTTAAAAAGAAATACGTCGTATTCGGCAGTTGTATTGATGGTCGCAGGTTATTGAGAGGCTTTCCCATAATAAATGTAAATGAATAAAGCTAGTTAATTATATAGTCCTCAGGGCTTGATGTTGTTGACTTCTATTTTAACGAACATTTACTCTAGATATTTTCCCACGTTAGTATTTGCAGAACATAGCGAACCTCGAAAATGTTTTCTTTCTTGTAATTTGTGGATTGTTACCTAAGGACTATGTTTAGTTGGCTAGTTACGATGGTAAATTTTAATTTTTGAGATCTTAGTTTAATACTAACAATATTTTGTGGAGTTTCGCTATCTAAACCGCTAACTTAAGTTGTCTGGGAAAAATTAACGGGGGTAAGTGTTTCATCAGATTGCTATCGTTTACCCTCCCCCCTCGAATATTATGCTACTTAACTGTGGCTGTTATGATTTGCAAGTGATCCTTGGAGAATAATTCAAGCAGCCTCTTTGCCTGGCCGAACACTCGGACATACGTTTATATAAGGTGGGCTTCACTTAAGTATTCAGATGCGGTGGGGCTCTGTTTGACAGATGTGGTACAGAAATGATGTAGTAGATTGATTATGGTGGGTTACGGCCAAGAATATGGGAGATCGGAGCTCGGAGCTGTTCATGCTGTCAATCAGGTCCCTCGGCGACCGTCTTGTACGCCATGTTGGATGTCGGTGACCTTGACCCCGCTGAACTTTGACCTTTAAAAAATCTCCCAAAAATATAACAAACTTATAAGAAAGTTATTTTTAAATTATAAAAATTTATTAGAAAATTATTATTAAACTTTAATTACTAAAATAATTGTCGTAAAGAACTGTCCTGTACCATCTGCGGTATGAGATGTGCACGGAGCACGCCCGGGTAGACAATCCATGTCACTGCGACGCGGTCTATTTCGCTGAGTGGTGGCAAGAAATAAACTTCTGGAAAACTTTTTAATAATAAAAATACTTCAATTGAAGTATACTGTCAGAGATTTGTAATTTGTGTCGAGTCTTGGCTACATGGTTGGCCACTTTGTAATTCGTCCAACTAATTCTCCAATGCTACTTTGCTGATTTGAGGAGCCGCAACAGCTGTAAAATAGTTTTACCTAAAGCATGATCAATTACTCATTTCCATTAAAAATATTTGCTGCATGTTATTAGAATCGCTAACAACAATGACATAGAACAAACAACAATATATTGCATGATAGTAAATTATTTTTCTTATTTCTGCCAGAACAGTTACTGAACTGTAAATGTACATTGTTTTATGACTTTTTAAGGGCATTGAGAAGAAAATGTTTATTATTACAAATTTTGCCAAAAATATATAATGTTATTTCCAAAAAATAAAAACAATTTTGATTCCATAGTTTTCGCGCAATTACTCGTTGGAAAAACCATCTAAATCCCCTGAGAACAAACAAATAATAAAAACATCCTCACTTGCAATAAAAGAGATGATAGTGTACATTGAAAAAATGTCCTGACTTTTCTTAAAATATCTATGCAATAAATAGCAAAATTTTCTAGATTTAAGTGGCAAAATATATTTAAATATTTGGATACATATATTCGCGTCGTTTCTTTAGTTTTGGAATTTTTTTATTAAGTATATCTTGAAATATTCTTATATAGTTTAATTTTTCGCAGACATCCTTTTATGTGTGTTCCACAAATATGAGATGCGTGATTTCGTCATTTCATTATGCAAAATTAATTTCTTATTTGCTGGGAAGTACAGGAAATTTAATAAATAAATGCGCAACAGTATTGGGAGCGTAAATAAAATAACATCTCTATAGCCGAAGCTCTTAATGGCTCGTCTTATCCTATAATGCAGAAATTCTTGGTTTTCGTGTCATTGCAGTTTAGGAAGTATTTTTGAAAATATATCTGATTAAAGAAAATGTACCATTTATACTAGCTGTTAAATACTTTTGTATACAATTTTCTCTGTGTGTTATTTTCTTCTTGCAAAAAGGCAGGAAATTATTGATTATATATATATAATATATATATATATATATTCTAAACATTATACAACAAGCAGATAACACACAATTAAAATTGCGCACGAAAATTATCAAACAACCCGTAAAATGAAAATTTTTTATGATCGTAAATTGCCGGTAATTACTATGAGCCCGAAGCTATGACGTTAAAACAAAGAATTTCGTCAGAAGGGGTGAATTCGAGCCCTAAGTCACACCGCAGTTTGTCAAGCCTAGCTCCATTTCATTGTCAGTCCATTATCGGATAATTGAATCGAAATATGACGACTTTTCTTATTGCTACGAAACCTATTAATAACTAATTTTACCAGTATCTTGTTACTAGAAGCTATTCACGGTAAAATGAGCACTTTTGAAAGCTCTATTTAAGTTCTATTTGTATACACGTTGTGTGTTCCTCCGCCTTATCTAAAATCAACATTGACGTGGGCCTCGTCACTTTACTCATACGTTGGTCAATTGAAACTCTGAAATTACTAAGAAAGTATATACTTTACAAAGCTGATAATTTTTACACCTTGATGCATTAAAAAAAATTAAACGTGAAAGAAATAATTGTAAGTTATCACAAATGATTACCTTACACTTTTTATTCGACGTTACGATATGTAAATATATGCATGACGAGCAGTGACTTTTTCTGATGCTAATTTCTAAACTGCTCACTTTATCTTGAACAGCCTTCAACACACAGTAAGAAGAATTAAACTACATGTTCAAAAATTATATTTTACGTGACTTCGATCAACGTGAAGAAATAATATAGGAAATGTCACTCCGCTATTTCTTAGTAAAGTTCTAATGTAAATTGTTCACTGTGTAGGAAAATTCTAATTATTTCACATTTACCTTTTCTTGCAACCGAATAAGCTGTTCCCAAACTAATGTTCCAATTTTATTATTAATTTCGTCACTGACGAGAATTAGATCCACGGTGTCTTTCTTCGTAAGACGGGAGAACTAGCCACTGCACAACTGTGTGGTTTGAGGTGTACGATTACGAGCGACTTTAATTTCCCCGACGAGCGCTCACTCCTCGCTCTAATAACTTCCAGTCAAAACACGCCACTCGTGCACCCCAGTGAAACTTTATTTTGTGTTAGTTCCAGGTGGAAACGTTTGGGCATTCAAATTGAAGAAGTAAATATCGCTTTTAATTTTGTATTTATTTTCTAAATGTTTTGAAATGATTCATGAACAAACTTAAAAATATACGATAGTTATAGACCGTTCTCGGTCATTTCCAACTTTTTAAAAGCCCTGCTAAAGTCCTGCTTTCAGGATATCCCTCCACCTTGTGGTAACTAAACTTAACGAAGTCTAGAAAATTACACCAAAGGGACAACGTAACGTATTCTTGCGCGCTCAGTGTAGTGATATTTTGCATAAGAACTATTTATTCGTAGTCATTACCAACACAGCCATTTTCCATCCGTTTTTAATAATATTCAACTAAGTATTATAATTGATGGATACAATATAAGTAAAATTTTTATTTAGAAATATAACATAGACCTATTTTTGTTTTAACACAAGTGTAAAACGATTGTTATAGATGTCATATTTAGGAAACAACCTAGCTCGCCATATATAGTCTGATTTTTTATAGGTTTTAAGCGTGAAGAAACCGCGAATAGAATATACGCAGAGACATGCATATTTTAAAAGCTGAATGTGAAATCACATCAATAATTCGATGCTAATTAAAGCATTACTGGATAGCGTAGAATATTTGCTGTTTAGTGAAATTAATTTTTTCGCTTTTAGAGAGAAAATAATTAACGCAAAAAGACCGAGATATTCCCAGTCAGATCTGGCTCATGTTTCTGCTCTGTGCCCATTCAACCGCTACCTAAGGCGCGTGCAAATGTAGCAGCGTTGGTGGTGCCAAACTCGCGGGGATATTTCACGGGACGCGATAATGATCTAATGGATGGCTGCCCCCCTTCGAAGTTTCCAACCGCGCGCCTCCGCCGAGCTTTGAAAAGTTGGCACGTTTGTGTCGCGTGCACACCCTCTTATCCATCCAGTTACCTCTCTTGTTTTTTTCCCCCCCTATCCATCCCTTTATTTCCCTCCCGCGAGCGAACTTTATGTCAGTTGCGGGAAGCTGGCACGAAAGCAGCAGCGGCAAAGGAGAGAAGAAGTTCCAAATTGAAAAACTCGCCCCCTCCTCGCGAGAGCGGCTGCCACTAACTGAATATTCTGAAAGCGCCCTGCACGGGAAGCAGATTGTTGGAAGTTTTCCCGCGAGAAGGGAATCATTTCGCCCTCTTCCCCTCCTCCCACCACCCCACCAAAAGTTTCGAGACTGTTATTATTATTATTATTGCTTTCTTATCACGTGGAATTGGATACACGATGAGAAACTATCTGTTCGACAAGGATAACATTACTTTGTTTCGCATTTATGTGTCCATCTATCGAACTTCTACGAGTCTGAAACTACCAAAAGAAAAACATGTTTTTCATGCAGAATTGATAGTTAACGTGCTGAGACCTCAACATCAAACATTTTTCAACTGAATGAGTGATTTCAGACAGTTAAATATTATCCAGCCAAGACGCACTGGTGAATCACAGGGATGCGCGTAACAAATGTTTCTGGTGATCAATGGAAATCGGTGAAATTTGCTAACCAAAATAATTATTGAAATGCAGGTGTTTCTAGGAGAGCAGTTTATTTTCCTTATACCTACCGAATTTCAGTCAAATTTATTTCACTTGAATAGTTTTAGTAATTTATATTTTAGCAGACGACTTCCATTAAATTTGCTATTTTATCGCTCATCACTTTGTTAAAGGCTGTCCACGGTGATGTGTGCACTTTTGGAAAGCGCTATTAAGTTTCTACTTGCAGCCCGTTGGTTGTCTCTCTTCCCGCATAACAAAGTAAACATTGCCATGCGACTTTCAGCTGGTGTTTACAATAACTGCTCTTATGTCCACACATACTCATTAAATAAACAAAATACGTAACAAATATTGTAATCAGCACTATAAACACGTGCACATTAATTTGGTAAACAATATTGGTTTGTGAATATTTATTTGTTCATGATTACTTTCGTCGTTGACTGTGGTCAACCATTCCGAGATCATAAGAAAATATGTTTTGATTTAAGTTTTCAACAGAATAGCCAAAGAGTCAAACATTATTCTTTATTACGTTATAAAAAACACTGTTTAAAGAGAGTGAATAGCTGAATTGATGGCTCATAAAAAGGCACGCTTTTATAAAATACGCTGTATTTATTTCTTCATACAGAAGACAGCGTGTTTTAAACCGTCATTAAATAACTTAAGAATTAGGCTTAACAACATTTACGAGTAGAATTAAGTAAAATGGTTTGTTCGTTTAAATGCTTTGAAATTAAGTGAGTGTTTTTTTCTTTTCACTAGAATATTGCAAAATCTTATCTTTGCTCGGTATGCAGCGAGACTGGCAACAAATTTGCAGACGTATCGAAATTCCTATAGAAATATCTTATGACTTATTGCAAAAATACCAGATAAAATAATATTTTAATAGAGAACTACCCACAAGTAAATCACGGGCGTTGCTATTACATTACAAACTAGGAAAACAGTTGTCATAAACTCAATGGCTGAACCGAATTGATCCAAATCTTACAGTATGTTTCGTCGGTATTATTACTCATGCAATGCCAGTTGCGTGAAAATACGTCCAGTCATGCCATTTTTAACGCACATGACACTAATATTTCCTTAGGTCTATTGCATACGAAAATAATCACTTCTCGCTTATAGAATGCCTACAGTCATAAAGGCGTAACTTAACAGGAATAGTAACAAAACAATACCTAGCTGATGAAAATGTATTTCGTGAAACTGCATCTGCAGATTTAATGGAGAATCCGATTTTTCTCCCAAACTACCTACCTTGAAGGTTAGTCGTGGAATTATTACTTACTATCGGCTTGAACAAATAAAGATGTTCGAACAGGCGTTATGACAATCTTGAAATGTATTCCTAATACCTAAGAAATGTTTCACGTGCAGTACAAAATTTATGGAGTTATTGGTTCAAAGCGAGTGGCAAATGTGACGAGGTATTAACTCGTAACATGGCTTCTGCGACCAAGCGTACAAACTAAATAACGTACGCACACATATTTAGTAAATCTTCGAAAATTTGCAACACATAACTCTGACATCAAGAAACACTCACCTGCAGTTTATTCAATTTTGTTCTAGGTTTGCATTTTATACCAAATTAAATTGCATGTAACCAACACATTTTACAAGTCTGCATATTGTGTGAAATTTCGAAAATTACCTGGAAAATAAACTGCGTTTAAATACAGCAAATACAGTATCGAACACTGCTTAATATAAAACGTTTTTATTTATAACGTAATGAATATTTTATTTTAGGAGTTGCGAACTACCCTTTGAAATCACATTGGTCCTTAAATGATGTTTCGTTGATACGCAAGGACAGAAAAAAAAAACGACGAACCAGGTAACTTGAACGCTGCGGGAGGTAACTGATGACGTAAGAGAGTTAGAAACATGCATGGGTTACAATCACGAAAAGTTTTACTCCCAGTTGTAAACAACGAACCAGGTAACTTGAACGCTGCGGGAGGTAACTGATGACGTAAGAGAGTTAGAAATATACATGGGTTACAATCACGAAAAGTTTTACTCTCAGTTGTAAACAACGAATTAGGTAACTTGAACGCTGCGGGAGGTAACTGATGACGTAAGAGAGTTAGAAACATGCATGGGTTACAATCACGAAAAGTTTTACTCTCAGTTGTAAACAACGAAAACAACCTGAGTTACAGGTGACACGACATTTTTACTACTACACCACTATTAAGACGTTCAAATAAAGCACTATTTTCCTTGTTCCGCTGCAAACTTATAAGCGCTGTACAGCAAATTGAGCACTTTTGGAGCCCCAGTTATATTTTTCTTATCAACCGTTTGTTATCCTGACACTACAATTTTAAATATAAACTGCCATATAAGTATTAAACACAGCTATATTTTACCGTACTCAAGAGCTGACGTCTACGACTACAGTAAAATATATTTATTGACTATTATTCCAAATTAGAGGGCTTTTTTAAAAAGGTTGATTTAGAAAATGCTCATTTTAACGTGAACCACCTATAATAATGATCGTACGTGGCATCATGTTTGACGATGCTGCTGGTCTGCGGGTTTTCCCAGGGTTATCCAGTTTCCCCCGTCCACGCATTCCGGCTCCGCTCCGTACTCACCTCGCTTCACCCTCATAGGCTTTTAAGACCTCGTTATTTAAAGCCGCCCAAATCTCTCTACGCTTTCTCTCTCACCTACGGGTTAATACTGTACATATAAATACACGAAAAGTAATACTGCAACCTGCATACCAATTATATTATGCGGTTAACATAACCAGATGCTATCAGGCGTGCCGTACGTGAGCCCACATTCGTAAAACACTTCTCTACGGCAGAACGTCCAGCGAATGAACGTCTTCACAAAATCTACAGTATTTCTCAAGCACTGACTTAAGCCCTAAAGTTACATTCATGTAAAATACGAGTAATGCAAGTGTCGCTAAATTTATTTCGCGCGTACAAAAGAACGATAGATAATATGTTGTTCTTAATGCGCGTCTGAAAATAATGATCACTTTGTTCGCGTGGATCTTGAGGAATGCAAATTTCTTTTGCATTAAAACATGGTCAGAGGGAGTGTATAACATTCTAAAGCAAATATATTTTTAAGTGTGCTAAACTTGCTCGAAGCTACGTGGTTTTAGCAGTTTTAAAGTTAGAAACACTATGTTAACTGCTGCGTGTCAGAAGTTATATTTATTCTGTATCTGGCATGCACACTCTATTCCATATTCCCTTTACAATGTGGAGCGTACGGTAATATCATAGCCTCGTCATCATAAGACCATCTGTACATAATAAAGCAATGTAAAAAAATTATCTTAGAAAAATAATACTGTAAATAGAAAAATCTGTTTGTTCCAAAAAGGAACTTGTTTGTAAAAATCAGATAATATTTTAAAAATTCCCTAGTGACACAGTATTCATGTATAGTATTCAAGTAGCAATGTTTGAATAAAATGTACTATTTTAAGTAAAATTATGTGCTTTTCGTGATGCGTGTGGCCAAAAGAGTCCAGGTTGCTCAGGTAGAACGTATTTTTATGGTTTTTTTTTTTTTTTTTTTTTTTTCATATATTAAACGCGAGTCGCTATTTGTCGAGAGGTCTTACTTAGGCCACTCGTGTTTTTTCAAAGACAGTATTGCTTTTACACAGAATGGGAATTGAATCCTTTTTAATAACAGACAATTTCCTACTTAAACTAGGGGCCGCGGTGGTGTAGTGGTAAGACTTCTCGCCTCCCACTTAAGCGAGCCATGTTCGATTCCCGGTGTAATCGCTACTGGATTTTCGTATGTGGGAATCGTACCGGACGACGGTCGACGAATTTTCCCTGGTATCTCCCGCTTCCCTCGCCCTCACATTCCGGCACTGCTGTATACTCACTTCACTTCACCTTAGTCTGTTTTCAAGACCTCGATGTTAAACTCCCAAATATCTCACATTCCAAATCAACCAGATCGTTACTGATAGTACTTCGAAAATGCTTCAATGAACCGAAAATCCAAAATAATTACAAAACTATTTTTCTTGCAAGGGGCCACGGTGTCTGGGCAGTTAGCCTGCTCTCCTCCGACCAAGGCGATCCGGGTCACGCAGGATTTTCGCATGTGGGATTCGTTCCAGATGATGCCGTTGGTCAGCGGGTTTTCTCGGGGATCTCCCGATTCCCCCGCCCTTTCATTCCGGCTCTGCTCCTTACTCGCCTCAATCACCCTCATCGGCTCTCAAGACCTCGACATTAAGAGCCGTCCAAACCTCTTCATTAACTCAGTATTTTTTTTGTAGAATACAACTCTATTTTATTTTTACTTAGCTTTAACGAAAAAAAAAAAAAAACATAACTGCGCTTGTACAATTACACTGTGAAGAAACGGGAATTATCGTCTTGGATTTTGGGATGTAATATTCTCACAACCCGACGTGGTTTAACTGGGTTCGAAACTGACAGTGTATCTTTCGAAAGGGTTTTTGGCGGGTGGAGGAGGGGGAAGGGGGGAGGAGATGCTTTCAAAAACAGATGACCTGCTGAACGCCTGTCACGGACTATCGAGCGTATTAGTCACCAGACCTGACGTCACTGGAATGCTTGCGACAGACGCAGGTGACTTGGAATCGATCTTCCCTTTACGTGGTCCGCGGCCTGTGTTGCGGACGATTCTCAACCAGGAGATTCTCATCGCCCGTGAACGACCACGTGACGGCGCATCTCGGAGCCGTAATTCCATTCACGGCTACTTCCAAATTTCCTGAAGCCATACTAAAGTTCCACTTTCAGGATATTCCTCCGCCTCGGACACGCGAAGCTTAACCAAGTATAGGAAATTACACCAGAGGGACAACGCACCGGATTCGTGTGCCCTCAGTGTAGTATTATTTTGCATGAGAACTAGTTTTATAGGCTGTTCACGGCAAAATGAGCACTTTTGGAAGCCCTGCTTAAGATATACTTGTTTGCACGTCGTGTATTCTTCTACCTTTTGTAAAATTAACATTGCCCTGGACTTCATCACTTAATTCATGCGTCGGGAAAAAGAAACTGTGGAATGATTAAGAAAAGTAAATATTCTAAAAACATGCTCATTTTTACACTTCCGCGCATTAAAAAAAAAGTAAAGAAAAATAAATAATTTAAGTTATCACAAATGGTTATCCAACACTTTTTATTCGAAGTTATGATATCGAACTACTTTCCATCCATCGTTGCCAACTTTACTGGGCGCATGTCACTCAGTTCATCCGACAAAATATATGCATGCAGGGGCAGCGACTTTTTAAATTTCTTAAGGTTCATTTCTGAAGTGCTCACTTTACCCTGAACAGCCAATATCTTCGGAAATGCACTTTGTAGTAACGTAACACGGAACTGTCCTCCGTGCGTACAAAACACGTAACCTCTGGGTACATATTTCTAACATCTCCGGGTTTTCGGGAACGATCAATATCGGGCATACATTGTGGGAATCGTGCCGGACGATGTCGCTGTTCGGTGGGTTTTCTAGGGGATCTCCCGCTCCCCCCACCCTTGCATTCCGGCGCTACTTCACTATCATCTGTTTTCCACCTTATCGGGTCTCAAGACGTCGGTGTTGAAGGGTCGTCCAGATCACTCCAATCTCCACTCCAAGGGTACACGAAGCGGTCATACAAACTGTAAATATAAAATCATCGTTCGTACAATAATGAGGATATTCATGCCACATTAACATATTGTTTCAAACATCTAAAAATATCACGAGTCACCTGCAACGGTTAGCAACCAATTCTAAAACTTGAAAATTGCTATAAATAAAAAAAAATTTCGCGTTTTACTTCTTTATCATTACCGCGATAACAAGGCTTCCTATCGTCAGGATATGTTAGTAGAGGGGCAATATTCGCGCATTTCAGTCAGTAGAGTGGCAAAGATTCGCGGATTTCAGTCAGTAGAGTGGCAAGATTCGCGGATTTCAGTCAGTAGAGTGGCAAAGATTCGCGGATTTCAGTCAGTAGAGTGGCAAGATTCGCGGATTTCAGTCTTATTAAATCGAGTTGAATTCCCACTCGAAAACGAAATGTTTCAAAATTTTAAATTTATTTCTTATATAGGCCTACTAGTAAACACTTGTATAATGAGAGTTAAGCAGTTATATATATATATATATGATTTCATAATTTCTCTTTATACGTCGGGAGTGCAGAAAAACTTTATAGAATCTTTTAGACAGGTTCCGTGAGTTCACGAAAATATTTTGTGAAACTTACCGAAAGCCCATTACATTTCAAACAAAAAGAAGGTTATCCAATTTTACAATAATTTTTACCGGCATTTTTCTGTTAATTCACGGAAATTTTGTACAAATGAAAACAATTACAACCTTAACTAACGTAATCACCAAATAACATTTGATACATTTGTAAAAAAAATAAGTGCTAAAAATATGCCAAGAATTATTTATATTTAATGTTCTTTTCATATAAATGGCTTGTTATTTGGTGATTACATATGTGTTACGTGGAAACCTATGGTATTTGTTTAATTTGCAAATTTTCTCATCTGTATAACTTAGTATTTATTATTACAGCTGCAACAAAACAGAGGAATTTTGTATTTGACATCAAAATATTCGGAATTTATAAAGTGTTAATTTTTTTTGTCGAGAATAATGTCATCACATACAATGCTGACGAGTTGAACAATTTTCGGTACAAATATAAAATTATTAATTTTTTGGGGGGTCCGAGACCCTTAACAGTGCATTGCAGAACTCAGCGGGTTCGGCTGTTAATCACCTGCAGACTGGTATCTCTTTGTGAGCAGAAATTATCACGTCAAGGCTGTTTACGGTAAAGTTGGCACATTTGAAATAAACCCCTGCCCATGTCAAAAGCCCCTGTCACGCTATCAAATTTTCGCCTTCAACTATATTTAACAATAAAATTTGAGGACAAAATACGGCCATCAAATATTTCCTTTCAACAAATTTTATCAAATAATATTGAATGTGTTTGAAAATGTGTCACGCTGTAAAATTTTTGTGCTGGGAGAATCTAATTTGAAAAATTATTTAAAGTTTTTTCATACTGAGATATTGCTTTTGTTTTTCCATGCGGTCCATTACAGGAAGAAATGCAAGTTATATAGAAAATTTTTTTCGTTTCTTTACTAAATTAAATTTTTTATTTATCAGATATGTTTGCTGCACAATGCAATTAATGCCTTTGAATTCGTAATACTATGTGCAATATTCACTTAAAATAGCATTCATGCCCAGACAGCTTCTACATAAAATAATTATCTTCCTAACTTACTTCGTTTCCAGCAATTGTTCGTTAATTTAGGTTTCCTGGCGTCCATTTTTGTCGTGCATGATTCTAATTGGCTGTGTCCGTAAAACATCGAATATATTTTAGAACAGGTCCAGTTTTAAAATGTTTGATGGAAACTGAAACCATCCAACTTTTTCAGAGAAAAATGGCGGCGTTTATGACGTTTCGGTGACGTCATAACTGTCCAACTTTATTTGACCAAACTTATTTGAAGCCGTTTGACGGAAAAAAATTTACAGTGTGACAGGTGGTTAAGGTTTATTCTACTCAGGTTGTGAAGCTCAATGCTTTTGGTTCGGCTACTAGAATTTTCCGCCACCAGGTAAGCGCTACTTTCGCATGTGTACAGCATTTTCTCTAGTTTCTACGGGGTAAAAACGGGATGGTTGTAATAATAATAAATCACATATAGAATTACTTCGGAAATAACTAAAATCTTTCATTTTTATTATTCACGTAGCTTAAAATATTAATTAAATGCGATCTCTTTGGAACACTGCGCACCTATCGGGGGAAATTTTCCTTATGCCAAAGTCTCCCATAAGAAAACTCGTTTAGTTCCAAACCCGAGTAATATTAACTGTACCTATGGCTACAACAACTTCGGGTGTAGGTTAGTCATGGAAAAATAAGTTGAAAACACATGCACGACCTAATGGTGCAAAGTGAAGTCTAAGGGAGTTACACATTTTTTAATTTGTAAATGAAGAAAGAAATTATTACAGTACCTATGTAATGTTCCTCTCTCTATAATCTTCCCCTCCCTTTAATAGCCGCAATAGTGTGTTATTGGGTATTGTGTGTGCCCCACTTGCCAAGTATTGGTAAATATTATTTTGTTAGTAAAACACGAATAACTCGAAAACGGTGAGGCGTAGGGTATTTAAGCAAGGCAACATTTTTGTTAATTGTGACGTGAGAATTAATAATCAAACTTCTAAATGCTAAATACACTACCACGACATGAAGGTCAATGCGAAATAGGGGTAGTAACAGAAATGATTTACGTAACATATTTTGATGACAGCGACAAATGTTGTGGTGTTTGAAGATCTTTGTTCATTTAACCATTATCCAGACAATCGGTGTTGCATATTAAATATTATCTCCAACATTCGGAATAACAAAGTATTTCAGTATTTCAAAGATGTGTACCACCCTTAATATTCCCTTTAGAACATTTTTTTCTTTTGTGATTAACCTGCAGCCGAAGTTCGTCGGTCGAATTAAGACACGTCCTGTATATTGGAAGTACACACTGTCATGCAAGCTCCATATTACGTTGGTAGCTAATCGTGGAAAAAATGTTCAATGACTCGATGTTGTATTGATAATGTAAGTTAACATTTATAGCCATTGAAGTGTTTGTTTTATTTACACCGAAAAGCACGGATGTGCTTAATATTAACACGTTTACTTTCCAAAATATTTCCGCAGTTGCATCTGGATGACGTACAGTAATGTTGTTTGTAATTGTAAATGGCTTTCTAACGTCCCCCTGTTTTATACTTGAAAGCTTACCAGGGGACGGCTTACAGACTTACTTACAACCTAACTTAAATTAACACCCATATATTACCCGGGATTCGAACCTAGATCGGTGGCGCACCAACCGACTGCGTCACGGGAGGTCGGCTGGATGACGTATGGATAAAGTGAAAAGGACCATGTCAAAGTGTTAATTTCAATACGACAAAAGGAAGCAATATGAGAAGCAATTCATATTTTAAAAAGCTGTACCACCTCGTATATAGACATTATTCGGTTTTATTGTCATAACAAAAGAGTCAGTGTGGGTCATTACTGAAAATGTTTCATTTTAGAAGCATTACATTCCATGTTTCTGGGAAATTTTTTTTTACCTAATTCTTTATAGGTGTTCCCTGGATGCCATGAAAAGGTGAAATTATGAATACAATTTCGCATTAAGTTATTTGTTGCAAAAACATGCGTTATTGATTCATAAATTATGCCTATAATGGTGGGTAAAGAAATTAGCCAAGATTCCTTAGTCACATTTTTAAAATAAATCATGCTAATTTAGAATTTGGATGAAATAAATAAATTCAATACAGCGGGTCGACACAAGCTGTTAAGCTGGGCTTTCAAAAGTGCTCAGTTATATGTTGTTTGTTGTAAACTGAGAACTTTTGAAAGCCCTGCTTAATATCTACTTGTACGAACATGGTGTATTTTTCTGCCACATGTCAAATTTACATTGCCATGGGACTGATCACTTTATTCATGCGCTGGTCGAGCGTATCTGTGAAATTATTAGAAAAGTAAATATTTAACAGATCCGCTAATTGTTACTCTTAGGTGCATAAAATGACAGAAAGCAAAATAAATCATTTCAGTTTTCACAATAGTTTACCCAGCGATTTTAACTCAACGTCGTTACCAACTTCACTGCGCGCATATCTCGCATTGTGTCCGTTAAAACATTGCATGCAGGCAGGAGCGGTGATATTTTTCAAGCGTTGATTTCAAAAGTGCTAAATTTATCGCGAACAACCTTTAAACGTCGTGAATAGCTCGTAAACGTCTGCGCGAGGCTGTAGGCGTGTTCGCGTGACTTGCTATTCCTGCTGTGTTTCTGCTCGGAAACGTTCGTGGTACGGGATCACGTTTTTTCGACGTGAATACGTCTTTAAATTTGCAACCATAGTGGGAGGCAATCCAGAGAATCCGATGTTAAGAAAATCGGAGAGTAAAGTTTTGCATTGCAGCTCGGAATATATTGTCTACATTAAAAATTCCATTACACCACTCGATTGCCAAACGATCAAAGAATATGTTACGCTCAGTGAGGACCACGAAGCATCACGCGCGGGAGGGGTGGAATGAGGGGGGGGGGTCACAAATTTGAGTTCGTTTCGTCGCATCTCATAACTTCCGCGTAGTAGGCCTATAACTTTTTACTAAAAGCTGCGACGCTCGTTTAAGTTTCAGTAGACAGCTCTCGTCAAGGTCAATCAATTACGTGCATAAATACATCTGTGTGCGGTGGTTATGGTGAAATTGCATGGGTTTAATGTAAACAATTAATAAAACTTATCACAATTTCGGCCTATACTCGTCAAAACCCCAATTCGAAATACAGAAATCGTATACAGTTGGAAAGAGCATCTCAAAAGCAATCCAGTGATACCCATAAAAACCCCATATGATCGAGTGAAGCGGTGCCGGGAACGTAAAATAAACATCAAGGCATCCGAGCACGTCAACGTCGACGTATTCACGCAAAACAAACGGCCGTGTCCCCAACACAGCCACACACCATTTTTTGTTACGCTGTTCGGGTGCCAGCAGCAATTGCTATTTGTGCTACGAAAGGCAGAAATTTCTGTTCTTGCTCGCCGAGGTACGGCGAAAATATCAAAACGAGCGAGATGAAAAAAATGGCCACCAAAATACAATTACAAACGTCGAAGAAACTTGAGAGCGAAGACTGCGAATAGTAATTTGTTTTTACGTAGATTGATGAAGAGAAGGTTTTTGGGTATCCTGTAAGAAGTGCAGAAGGCAATAAAAATAACTCAGACACATTTATTGTCTAAAGTAAGTTATACTGAGTAGCCAACATTTTTAAAACACGTAAATCACACAGACAATAATGATTATCGACATTTATAAAAAAAAGTTGGTAAATTTTTTTTTTTACGTGCTATTTTCTGCAGTTCGTCGTTCCTGTTGTTCTTCCGAGAGTAACTGATGTTTTTGATACTTTACGGCTCGTGAAAAATCTCACTTGCTCTCAGATAGTAGAAAAAGCGTACCACGCGAACAAACCTAATTTATGTTGCTGGCTGTTCCTGATAGTAGACTAAAGATGAGGTAGACCGATTTCGCTGGCTGTCCACAGCCAATCTCAGTGTCCCATCACTGAACTGCTTTTCTGCCAATACCGCTAGCAAAAACGGTGCGGATTGGGTTGAGGTTCGAACACTGTTTAGTAGACAAGTTTTTTGAGATGTGTTTTATACTTCCTCTAACCAATTTGTAATGTTTTTGATTAATTTCAAACTGGTTAAAGTATTTTATTAATATAATAGTGCTTGTCATTTAAAAATTAGTGTATAAACAAACACTTTCATCACTGTTGACCATGTGACTTTGAGGATTGTGTTACTTTGGGGTAGGTCAATGTTGGTACACGCGCAGAAGACGAATAAGCAGTCTACCTCATCTTTAGTCTCTGGTACTGCCAGCCACCTGTTGTTAAGAGTATTATGTACCCGCGCGTCCAAGGTCAAAAATCGAGTGAGCGATACGGGCGACACTAATACGCACGCCTAGTGCCTCATCGCTCCTACGCGCAAGGCGTGCAGTGTTTCTGTCGTGACGCTGTACTGTGTAAATTAGATCTGTAACATAGGGGTTTTATTACACGCGTTGAAAGACCACAGATTAAACTACGCCCGTATCTTTGTACTTTTCTCTTGCCTCATAATGAAATTGCATCGGCAAGCTTTAAAAATTCGATATTTGACCACTTTCACGAATTTCTTTCTCCAAGAATACACTAAATATGACAAAGGTAAAAAGATAGTGATATAGACAATAGTTTTTTTTTTTAAATCCTTTCTGGTAAAAAGTCGTATTTCCATAACTTTCATTTGCCAAGATACGCGTACGACGATTTCACAGAAAATGTTTCCGTACGTAGTCCTCTTAAAGTTCGCTCCTAGTGCGAGGCAGGGAATGGTATTCCAGTCATCGAGAGCACAGACCCCCCCCTCCCCCCGAAGATCCTACACGTTCTGGTGGCATTCCGTGAATGTCTGTCGCCGCCAGACGTCAAGCCAACACTGCTTTGTGGTCCCTCCCCTCCCCCCTTTCTCAAACGATCACCACCCTCGACCCCTTGACAGCCATCCTCCGGCTGTCTTTTGTCATTTCCACTCCACAGGAGGATGGCAATTGAAAGCCAATCAAGGAAAAACTTCACCGGGTTAGCACATCGGTCGCAGGGAAACTTTGCTCCGCTCTTTCTGGAACTTGAGCATCAGTCTACTTTCGTCCGGGAATGTGACCGAGAACACCCGATATTTTATACGTTCATATCGGGGAGCATAATGTTGAGTCTAGAGATATGGGTAGCTCTAAACTACGAGGTATTAAGGTGAATAGTGCATGTAAACAGTAAATTTTTATTATTTTTTGTCGCAGCTGTTTTTATAGAGAATTTTTCGAAATTTTGGGCTCAAGACGTAAATATCAATTTTGAACTCCTCGCATTGTTACAAATTCACTGCGTTCGTTATATTGGAGCACTGACTGAAGATAAAGAGAAAAAAAAAAAATCTTTTTTTCCATCATTGCTCCGAGAATAATGAAGGTAGTGAATATCTAACAACGTAAAAATGTGTTCAATGTTATTATTTACGTCTTGTCGAGACAAAAATTCCGATAAAAACTTTAGAAAGCGACATATCGAAAATAGGGCCAAAATTTGCTGCTTTCGTGCACCATTTCTCTTGGGAGCTGATGAGGGTAAAATTAAATGAGAATGGAGTACCACCGGAATGTTAGGGCGGGGAAAACGGGAGATCACCGAGAAGACCCGCCGACCTGCGACATCGTCCGGCACGATTCCTACTTGCGAATATCTGGGATTGGCCCGGCCGAGGATTGAACCCGATTCGCCTTGGTGGGAGGCGAGCATTCTAACAGCTCAGCCACCACAGCCCCTCAGAAGGTATAATATTTGATAACCACCAATTCAATATTTCATATTCATGTCTAACATTTCAGTTCGTACACGCCATATGCCATAAAATTCTGAACAAATAATATTTTCTGACAAAAAAAATAGTTTGATGTCGCTGGGAATTGTGGGACATTATATGAATTAGCTTAAAATTTATATAGACTCTTTGGCGTGCATTTATTTCTTTGACAAATTTTCGGTGTTTTTTATACGTTTCCAGATACTGCATATTTTGATACTAAATAAATTTACTTGATTATTTTGGTAGTACTATTGAACCAGCAGTGAAAATGGCAGAATAATTCAAACCTCGGAAGTTTTAAATTCAGCTGCATTTAATGAATTATGACTTAATAGTTTTAAACCTAGAACATAAACGTTTATCATTTGTAACGTGCATTTGTATGGCCCTGCAAAGATGGTGTATAATGAATAAGGATAAAAAAATTACTTCAGATCTACGCCATTGCAGATCTACAGGATGTCGCGAAGTAAAACAGGGGATGGTTCAACATATATTTAATACTCAGAAATAATCCCATAAAGCATTTAATCAATAGATCTACTAATCTAAATGAAACAATAAAATACGAGAAGCAAACGAACGAGGAACAAAGGTAAGACAATATATACATATACAGGCAATAGACTCTAGACGACACAAAGACGAGAGAACAGGAGAACTCACTCAGTTCCCGAAACGTCGCTCATGGTTGACCAAGAAAACTGCCTCTGTTGTCCTGTGCTACAGTCGTGGCGTCAGGTCTAGAGCTTACATCATGACTTCGCCCCCAGTGATCGTCTGCGATGCTTTCGTCGGGTCGTCTAAAGTTTTTGCGCGTATTTGCATCCCGTTGATTTGCAAGATTAATATCGTCAGATGTCTCCTAAGCCCACTTACACTTATTAAGGTTACCCTATCAAACAGACCTAACCTAACTTAACTTAAGGTAACCTAACCTAACCTAACCAAACCTTGCATAACCAAACCTTACCTAACCTAACCTAGCCTAACCAAACGTAACCAAATCTAATCAAACCTAACCAGACCTAACCTAACCTAACCTAACCATCTATTCCCCGCTTGCTTTACTTCGTTTAGTTTTCGACTAAATTCCTTTCGGTATGTACAATATTTTGTGTTGTAAATATCTGATGGTAACATATATATGTTTTCGCGTACGTTTTTTTTAATGTTATCATCTACCTTTTCCTCGGCGATATACTGTAGCTCCGTAATGGAGTGCGCTCGAAATAATTTTTCATTTAATCACTTAGGCTTACGCCATTGCAAGTATGATTCAAAGAACATAGTAAGGATGTATTATCGATCCGGCCTCCTCGCCTTACAGATGTCACGGCGGCCCCGGACGTTTGCCTCTTTGTGCTCGCTTCTGCGGCCTCCAGGGAAATATCGGATAAGAGGCGCCTGGGGGTGGCTGGTGGAGAGACGGAACACCGCAGAGGGATCTTCTAACGCGTCCGCCAGTTCGCCGTGTGCTGCGGCGGGCTGATCGTGTCAAATATGTTGGTCTCCGTGTTTAGAGCGGATATAAATTTGGGATGCCCGAACTAAAAGGGATTTACCACCCCCCCCCCCCCACACTTTTTTCTTTTTCTTTGGCGCTTAATTTTACAGTGTTTTTAATTGAGTTATCATCGAAAAGAATTTGTTTACTGTTAAATGAGCACTCGAGAAATATCACCTCTACCTTCAAATATTTTAACTGACACACTGAGTGGTATGCGACCAGTAAAGTCATTCCTTATTTTCAAAATGGCGGCCATACATCTATTTTAGCATAGTGAGCTCTATCTTCGAAAAGATTAAATCAATTCTATCTTAACTTTGTATGCTTGGAGTATACAAAACAAACATCAAGTGTGTTTACACGGAGCTTCTTTTGTCCTCCATTTTGTAAGATAGCCCCACACAAATAAATGAAAGTTTTTATGTCATTCCTCAGGAAAAAATTCGCAGATTCCTACTAAATATGGCATACAAGTAATACTGTGTTAGGTAATGTTAACTGTTATGTTTGAGGTATTTGAGACACTTATTTTCAAAATGCTGGTCATATAACTATTTTAGTTTTGTATATTATGTCGAATCCATGTAGTTAATTTCAATGAAACTTTGTATGATGGCTGTATATATTACAACAATAAAATGTGTACACAAAATATCTTTTGCCCACCATTTTGTAAAATAGTATCGCCTCATAAAATAAAATTATGTGATCTCCGAAAGAAAAAAAAAAACAGCCAACTTATACCTAATTTGGATAACAGTTAGTACTGTGGCAGGATATGTAAACTAGAACATTTTTAGAGAGTCAGACACACATATTTTCAAAATTGCGGCGATATAAACATTTTAGCTCCGAACTTTTTATCTACGAATCTGCAAAACCAATTTCTACTTAACTTTGTATACTGACATTATCAGTTATGTCCATCAAAATTGCCTATGCAAAGTCTCATTTATACGCCGTTTTGTAATATAGCCCCACGTGAAATAATATAGTTTTTTGACGTATCTCTGGAAACAATCAATTGATTTCTTTCATATTTGCCGAAGACGTTGTACTCTGGTAGGCTATATTAATGTATATGGTTTGTCACTTAGTTTCTGAATGGCGTGCAGTCTACTGCAAGTTAGCTTAGTTTTATGAGTTATTTCTGAATTAGAATCCGGGGTAAGTCACTCGTGTATTTTAATTGTCCTTGTACTGTCTCGCATGTTTCTGGTTTCATCTCCAGTAATATTTGTGTCAATGAGACTCCTAACGACTACCTTCCATCTAAGCTTTCAAGAACTTCACTAAAATTTATTTGCACCCATGTAGAGGAAAGTAGGCTCGTTAGTTATGAGTGACTTGTTGTTTTTATAATTATGTTAATGATTTTTCGTAGTGCTTTTATCGCGTATATAAATTTTATTACATGCTTTTCTTGTGATTCTTTCCCCTTTTCAATTGTTAGTGGCCACTAATGACCTCGGTATCGGGTGTACCGGAATAACCACTGCTTACCCACTAACAACAGATAGTTTTATGTATTTATTTTATTACAATATTAATACTGTAGTTAACTGTTCTCCTATGAACCTGCTTACACATTCAGGGGGAGATCAATAAAAGGGGGCGGGGCCACAGAAGACACTCCACCCCCCCCCCCCCCCTAAATCATAACATTGACATTTTAAAAATGAAATGAAATAATATCAGATTTGTTAAATATAATTATTCTTTCTATTAATTTAGTACTGTTGGTTAAAATTATTGTGGCACAGTGTCGCTCTCATGCCAAGAATCTAAAGTCTAGAAGTGCTCCTGCACAGTGAAAAAATGACGCCTCCCACTCCCAGGGCTGTGGTGGCTGAGCCTGCTCGCCTTCCGCCAAAGCGAACCGGGTTCATTTCCCGACCGGGTCACCGGATTTCTACATGTGACTATCGTGCCGGACGATGCCGCTGGTTGGCGGGTTTTCCCGGTAATATCCAGTTTCCCCCGCCCCATTCATTTCGCGCTGCTTCATTCTCACCTATATTACCCTCATCGGCTCTCAAGACATCGCTTTTTAAGAGCCGTCCAAGTATCCCCACTCACGCTTATATAAATTCATGAAATGTATTTTATTTGTTACTTTTTTAATAAACGGTGTGGTGTCGGAGCGGTGCATCAGCAAAATGTTCACAAGAGCGAAAAATTGATGCATGTTTGCTTGAGCTACTAGCGTCCATAGTCTCCAGGGAGGCAACAGACTTGCTTGGGTTTTTTTGTCCTAGTTGTCTTTGATCTTCAATCTTGCCGTGCTCACGGGCTCGGCCAGTTTGTTTGAAGTGGAGCGCAGTCAATACTTCCTTCTACCGGAGGTACCTACTTCCTGATCCCCCCCGTCCCTCTCACCATTCCTCCTCCCCCCTCCTCGCCACTACGAACTTTCCATTTCCCGGGGCACTCTGGGAAACCATCCACCCACCCCCTCTCCATTTCTACCGAGCTGCTCGGGCGAGATGTCTTCATTTGAAATTCCTCTCGCAAGCACTCACTGGCTTGACCGCAGGATGTTGCCAGCTCTCGCATCTTCCACGGGTAGTTGATACCGTGTGGACATAGAGGAAACACCTTCGGCAGTTGGCGCCCTCCTCTATGGTACAGGCTGTTCACGGTAAAGTGAGCATTTTTGAGGCCCTAGTTACTTATTCGTTCCAGCCATTTATTATTAATTAACATCCTTTTGAAATAAATATTGCTACTTAAGTAATAAATGCAGTGCGTATAGTCCACAGTACTCGGATGATAACGTTAAAGACTAAAATTAAGTACATTTTTTTACTATTATTCCAAATTAGAGGGTTTTTAAAAGCGCTCACTTTATCGTAAATAGTCTATAGCACCGTACACAACCATTCCTAGTTTTTTCACTGAGAAGAAAAGCTAGTTTACGCTACACCGAACATTTCTCACGTGTTTTACGACTGTGGGATGTAGTATATATTTAAGTGGAGTTTTGTATTTTCCAATCCCATGCCTTTACATTTTATTTTAATAATTTTTTTTATCTTTTTGTTTATAATTCTCAGATATTTTTACCCAAGATTTCACATAGCATTATTTTAAAGTCAGAGACGGAATATCTATTGATGTTTAAAACAAACCTTCAGTCGCTACTCTAAACTTCGGATAAAATATAAGTTATTATAAATGAAAAAAAAAAACTATTGGTATTAGCAGTTCGCAATTACAAATTAGTTTTCGATGATTCTCAATTAAATATGTAACATGATAATAGTAAATTACAGGAAATTATCAAACGTTATATACTGCTTAAACTAAAAGATACTTGCTGCATTACGAACACTTTGCTAAAATTATGCATATTTAACCTCAACTAAATTTACAGTTTTAAGTGAACTAGAGCAAGTACAGTTAACACATAAGAAAATACATATTAGAAGTTACATTAGAAAAAGCAGAAGATGGAAAAAATTTACTAACCAATTTAGATACTGGAAGCAACGATCTATGTGTCTGACGTAGTTTGGTATTCCTTTTAAAGGTACACATTTTACACCAAGTTTTTTAATAAGGTGTATTGGGTTTCATTTCTAAATAAAATATAGAAATTCCAACCTCGATGGTGTAGTCTGTCGCAACGCTGTTGTAAGATGCGGTAGTTTATGTATTGTAATCCTGGGTAAGGAATGGTCGTGGATGCCTTATTTAGGGTATATATTGAGCATCATTTAGCCGTACTCTGATTAGTATTTGACATTGAGCGAGAGAATAAGAAGCATCAATAAAATCACTGCAAACATTAGGTATTTTGGTGCAACCGTGAATCAGGGGATCTTTCCAACATTCTAATGAAGGCTTTCAGGTAAAGTTTTCGTTAGAGTATTCAATTTATTTGGCAATGGCGTGACGGAAAAGCAGCATTCACCAGTTATTTTCAGTTGAAAAAAATATCATGTAACTAAACGTGTTGTGCGTATTTTTTTTCAACAGCAAGTGTATGGCAGCAATATTCAAAAGAAGGATTATATATTTGGAGACACTGGGGATTATGGTATTATTTTCAGGCAGTACTTGAGGACAGTTGATTAGCTACAGTGGACATTCGACCTATTGTGACATCCCATCTAACATAACTACCGTTCGTTGTGTGAACTTTCGTGTATAACACCATTCACGGTTATTTCACACTTTTCTGAAACCCTGCTAACGTTCTACTTCCAGGATACTCCTCCGCCTCGTACAAAATAAGCTTAGTTAATTACACCAAAGGACATCGCACAGAATTTGTTCGCATCTAGTTGTAATAGTATTTTGCATGATAACTATTCATTACTAGGCGCTACCAACATACATGTTTTCTCACTGTTTTTATTCATATTTATTATAAATTATGTATTATAATTTATAAATAAAATGTTGATAAAACTTCAAATTATTGAAACATAAGTGTCATGTTAACAGAGGTATAAAACGGCTGTGATACATGGCATATTTAGGAAATAATTAAACACTTCATACATGGGTGGTTTTTCAAAGGTTTGATTTAAAAAGTGCGAACAACCCACGAATAAACTATATATGGGTGTATTTAGGGGAGAGTATTTTCTCTCGCTTCGGATGTAGGTCAGCCAAACACAAATAAAAAATCCCGAAGCGAAGCCTACAATAGGCCCTTATTCAAACGAACTGCGGGGTCATAAGCTGGTACTCATTGTGAGCGCTGGATCACTACATGAATAATGTGTTCCAACATGTGTGTCAGTTGGCGGACATACGTTAACCAGGGATGCCTACCTCACTTGAGTAATTAATTTTGCAGTCCATGTTATTGTGTACTCTCCGCGTTTCTACAATGTGGTGCCCATACCATGTCGAGTACTGTGTTACCTACCTACCAAGTACTCGAATACCTGGTTTTAAAATTGATGCATGAATTCCTCGAAAAAGGAAGAGTTTAGATTAATTACATAAGATTACGTTTTCGTTAATTTTTTCATGCTGAATAACCATTTGTCGTTTGAAAACCAAATGCGCTCTTGTAATACAAAATTCTATACAAAATAAGAATGGTAAACGAAAATACGCCTGGGAAATAATATGATAGAAGGTTACAATTTGCAGTGGGTGTGGAAGTTTAGTTTGACATTGCCATTTCTCTGTGTTCCATGTTACATACTTAGTTATATACATATATATGCAGTAAACCATTAAGTTCTTGTTCAACATACAAACGTCCTTATAGGAATACACTGTTATGGTGATTAAAATTAAATGTACTTGGCCAGAATTAAAGCCCCGTACTTATAGGGCTAAGCGTGAGTGAAGAGATTTGGGCTGCTCTTAGCAGCGAGGTCTTGAGAGCCTATGAGGGTGAAGCGAGGTGAGTATGGAGCAGCATCGGAATTCAAGGGAGGGGGAAACGGGAGATCCCTGGGAAAACCAGCAGACCAGCGGCATCGTCCGGCACGGTTCCCACTTGCGAAAATCCGGAGTGACCCGGTCGGGGGTTGAGCCCGGTTCGCCTTGGTGGGAGGCGAGCGGTCGAACCACTCAGCCACCGTGGCCCCTTACAGAGCTAAGAGGGGGTGCAAATGTAAGGGATTGATATAAGGAACCTGGGGTGGCAAACCTTCTCTTCTCCGTCAAATATACGAGTGTCAAGTAGGCAACAAGCGTCTTTCAAGCTGTAATGTACTAGTGTCAGGTAGGCAACAAGCGTCTTTCAAGCTGTAATGTACGCGTGAATGGAGGTGGCGTTGGCTGCTGGAAAGTCAGTATGTGCCTGCAGCTGGTTGGGAAAGTCAGTATGTGCCTGCAGCTGGTTGGGAAAGCACGGCAGACTCCCATAACTCACAGGGTGTTTGTAAAACAAATGCACCCCAACACATACTCAAATCATTGGGTCGGTGGCTAGGCGCCGTGTAGCTGTTGTTTGTTGGGCACCGGACCCGTATCTAGGCAGTTAATTTGCTGCTAACTACTTTAAAGTAAAATTACGAGTTTTTGTGTTGTTGGCGGGGGAATGAAGCTCTCCTCCAGTCTCCCGGCTGGAGCGAATGTCAGTGTCGTGATGTGTGTCTAACATGTTGACCTGTTGTGTGCAAATGTGCTAATTAATCTCGCATGTAATGTGTAGATGAGTCCCGAGTCACCCGGGGCAGCTCTCGGGGTACGTTTCATCGCGTGGTCGTGTAGTGACGTTGGAAAGAAAGAAATCATTGTAGTGTGCTAGAGGGACCCTTGGAAGCAGAGTATATTTAGATTCTAGTCAAAGCAGAGCTGGTTGACGTGCACTTCATGTATGGTGAAGCCCATAGCGGTTCACGGGCAGAGGAGTCGTACTGGCTGCGATGTCCACCCTCCCCAGCAATATTTGTATTGCCACATGACATATTGCGGGGGATAGGCTCAGTATCGCGTTTCAAGGACGCTGGTTTGACAGAGGTTGGCCAAATCATTGACCGGCCGGACATTCTCTCTGCTAGACATTTTTTTTACGGGGACATGTGAAATCTCTGCAATCAGTGAAGAAGATACGGTCACACATGTAGTAGCAGCATGTGATGCTGTGCAAGCAATGCCTGCCATTTTTTGTGCAGGTTTAGGCGAACTTGGTTCGTCGTTGCAATTCGCGCATTGAATTCGCTGGGCGCCATTTCGAACAACTTTTGTAAACATTCTTTCCTGCTGTTAATAAACCAGTCTACCTGTAATCCTTTCCTTGTTTGATACGCACAACACTGAATGTCAAAACCACGTTATTACAACACAATGAAAACTGCTTGTGGCTTTTCTGACACTGTAACTTCACTCATACTTGTGTGGGAGAAGGGGCGGTTTGCGACCTCTTAGCCCTGTTAGTTTGGCACATGAATTCATATACAGCATACACTTGTGAATACTGTATAAACTATCTAGCTAACTATCTATAAAGTGTTTCCAGGAACCATGTCTAATTTGCGAGAAGCTAACATAGGCTGTCGATGTACAGCATGTTTGCGTTAAAGTGAGCACTTTTGAGGCACTATTTACTTTATTCTTTCAGCCATTTTTTTTTCTTTCAGAAAAAATTTAAAATAAATATTGGCATGTAAGTAATAAATACAGTTTGTATATTCCGTCAGACTCGGAAGTTAACATCTGAGGTCATAGTAAAATATATTTATTGACTAGTATTCCAAATGAGAGGGATTTCAAAAGTGCTCGCTTTACCGTGAATGGCGTATCATAAAGGTAAAGCAACGGATATTGCCGAGTCTGTTAGAAATAAACGATACAATGTGTTACCGCTAACAAAGCCATAGAACAAATGAAACTTTGACAACAAATATTAAGAAATATATACAGGATTTTATATTACACTTACAATAACTATTTAGCATATCTTAATTCACTTAGTTTGAGTCAGCTAATAATTTCGCAAAAATGATCAGCCTGCTCTCATTATTTTTTAAAGTGGCTAAGAGTCCAGCAATTTATATTCGTCCCTATTGTCGCGTCGGGACTACGCTTACGTATCACCCAGCTGAGGCATATTCCTCTACGGCGAACAAAATAGTACAGTACTCAGCAGACTGTCCCTCTCTCTTGCCACACGCACGGACTTTAAGGAGAAACTTATTTTGCCTACATTTAATTCTTTGCTTTTGTAACTTTTCTACGTTTTTAAAAAGGAAAATTCGGAAAGGACTCCTACAACCTACCAGATGTCGCCCTTGCACAGAAGTACAGCTATAACGACTTATCTACGTACTCGTATAGATTGTGAAGGAGAATTATTTCGAGCACACGAAAACCCCGTAAATATAACGAGCTTCACATTATTATGGTAGCTGATAAATGCACCAGACTCTTTAAAAATTTTTAATTTGTTTTGTGGATGACAATATCATAGTACCAATAATAAAGCTGGGACCAATATTAGAAGTAATTAATATTAATAAAATTTTATAGGAAATCAGTTTATTTTAGAAATTTGTTTTGTAGAAATTAAATTTAGAATAACTTACAAGCTCCCGTAGACGATTTCTTGCATTCAATAAAAATAACAGTTTTTAAACATCACTCATTTAACTCAAATAAAACAGACGAATTATCAATTCATTCTTCATGTGAATACCTGGTTCCGTTATAATAAATAAGTCAACCAACAAGCTCATATATTACCACTCTACATCATTATTATAGGCTGTTCACGGTAAAATGAGTACATTTGAAAGCCCTGCTTAAGATCTACTTGTATACACGTTGTGTATTCTTCCACCTTATGTAAAATTAACATTGCCATGGGCTTCATTACTTTATTCATGCGTCGGTCAAGTGAAACTGTGGAATTATTAGAAAGTAAACATTTTATAAATCTGCTAATTTTTACACACCGAGGCGATATGAAAACAAACAGAAAGCGAAAGATGTAATTTAAATCATCACAAATGGTTATCTAACACTTTTTATTCGACTTTACCATATGAAACGACTTTTTATCCATCGTTACCAATTTTAGCGGGCGCATGTCACTTAGTGCGCTCGTGAAGATATATGCATGCAGGGGAAGTGAGATTTTTCTAATGTTGATTTCAAAAGTGCTCACTTTATCGTGAACAGCCTTTACTTCTTTTTTTCACAGTGAACATTAATTAAAAACGTAGAGTAATCGTCAGTAGGTAGTCCATGTATGCCGAATATCGTTAACTAAACAATGACACTAGATGTAACTTCTTGCAGAGCGCTGCAACAGTCGTCCCATACGATCACCATTAGGCACGGCGGTGTGCCACAATATCGTATTTCGTCAGAATTGAAATTGTGAAGTAGTTAGGAGTTCGTAACTGCCTTGTCTTGTCTGTACTGTGGTGTAAAGTTAGTGAGCGAAGATATTTGGGCGGCTCTTGACATCGAGGTCTTGAGAGCCGATGAGTGTGGAGCAATGTGAGTATAGGCCAGCGCCGGAAATGCAAGTGCGGGGCGAAACGGGAGAACCTCCGAGAAACTCCCGCCGACCAGAGGCATCGTCCGCCACGATTCCCACGTGCGAATATCCGGGAGGCGACCTCGCCGGAAATCGAACCCGGTTCGCGTTTGTGGTAGTCGAGTAGTCTAACTACTACAACCACGCGACCTCCCATTGTAAAATTAATAGCGAGTTGGGTATAGGTGTACTTCCGGAATTTTCTTGTTTAAAAATCTCAACAAGCTGGAAAACCAAAGATCTAATATGATGGAGGAAGGTTGTTCTTAAAGTATCTTTGCCGATCACTCCCCTGCTGGGCATTGACTTCCCGGTTATAAACTGTTCACGGTAAAATTAGCACTTTCTAAAGGCCTGCTTAAGATCTACTTGTATAAACATAGTGTTCTTCCGCCCTATGTAAAATTAACGTTGCCATGGGCCTCGCCACTATATTGATACGACGGTCAAGTGAAGCTGTTAAATTATTAGAAAAGTAAATATTGTACAAATCTTCTCATTTTTACACTTCGATCCATAAAAAAATTCAGAAAGCGAGAGAAATCATTTAAGTTATCAGAAATGGTTACCAAACACTTTTTGTTTGACGTTAATATATGGAAATACTTTCCTCTCCATCGTTACCAACTTTGCTGGATACATGTTACTTAGTGTGCCTATTAAAATACATACAGCAAATATTCTGTGGTGAACAGAAGCTCAAATGTTCGTAGGTGCTGTGCTGTGCATACCATTCAATTCCGGTAGCTCGTGGCCAGTGGAATTCGCTGGCAACTGCTTCCTGGCCACAGCTTCCGCAGATACAGCCGTAAGATTATAAGTAAAAACATGTTTTGACTAGTTAATAGTAACACATGACCGACTTTTATTTAAACCCTATAGAAGCAAACACATTAAATAACGTGGGGGGGGGGGGATCCTAATAACAAACACTGTATTATTCTGGGCATGGTGGGTATTATAATAAATAGTCGGAATGCCCACTCATCAGCATGAATTCAATCCATTGTTAGGTTCCGAATTAGTTCCTGCATGACACAGATTTATTTAGTTACCATCCAAAGTTCTCTAGATTGCTTTAATACACGCATAAATCTACATGGTTCCATACTGTAACACTTGTCCTTCCTGATACACAAGTTCATACAATTTACTATCTTTCCTGCTCGGTCTACTGTTCAACTCTTTACCTATAGGAGGGAAGGAGTGTTACTGGGGGAATATCTGATCCATAGATAAATGAGCAAGAATGTTTATAAAATTATATACTTTTAATGAGACTACGTTAGATATAAAAACACAATACATTTACTCTTACACAACAATGAATGGACAGATAGTTACGTACTTCAATACACAAGTCAATTATTAACAATATCAATTAACCGCAGCTAATTACCTAACCTTGCCGTTAATGGACGATGGCTCGTTACGAGAATGGCTCCCTACCGCAAAATCGATTATGCTCGCCCGGAGTCTGTAGAGTCAGTTTGGCCTCAGAGCTCCTCTGGGTCTATGGTTACCTGCTGCCTTCTGCTTCAGCCTTCCAAATCCCACTCACTACCACACGTCGTCGAGTCTTGGAGCCGTCTGGGGAGGGGGAAGGGGTGTACCGCCATATGGGGACGATTTTATATCTGGGCCAACTGGGGCATGTTTATTAAACAACTGCGCCCGGCCGCCAGCTATACCCCGCACTACCTTAGGCGGTGTAGCACTGCCAGGTTATCGCTACAGCACGTAGAACTACGCACAGATCATGAAGTTAAATCTTAAATACGTCCGTCCAACAGTCAAGGAAGATTTCCCAAGCGACGTACAAACGAGACAGGTGAAGAAACCTGATGCTACATCTGCATGGAAAAGTATTAAACGAAAAAAAGAAATATTTAGGCTGATTTTACAGAACATTTTTCCATTCACTGCTATAACTGAGTGTTTCTTAGTAGCTTGACTATACAGGTACACATAGAGGTATGTGTGTATTTTTATACGTCGTTAGTATAAAGCTCCTCGGAAAAATAGTTATCTTACGTGTTTATGGTGATAGTATACATAGAATTATGAGTTTCTCATGGATGATCTCGCTATAAATAGCTGCTATCCATGCAACGCGACACACAGATTGCGAATAAGTGGAACGGTGAAGTGAATTTATGATTTAATATGTGAAAATTGAAGTGCGAAACAGATGCTGATGATAGGGAAGAAAAAGAAGTGATTTACGTTTGTGACAAATGCCTTAATGGCTAATTAGATATTAGAATAATGTTTCCCCTTGTTTTAAAATATATTTTTTAGGGGCCCACAACACGCCTAAACCTTCCCAATATGTGCTACTATATGTTTAAAAAAAAAGTGTTATATTTTTGTAGTGGTTGTGAATGTGTTTTGAATTTTATTATTTCGCCATGCGCAGAAAATATTATAAAAGGCATTGACTTATTTTTTTAATATAGAAGAGGGAAAGAGTAGGCCCAGTGCGCAAAGTGCAAAATATTTTGTGTAACCATCACTTTACATATAGGTCAGAACCCATTAATTTCATTTGTGCAAAATGCCTTAATAGCTAAAAATACATTAAAGCAAATTTTTACTCCATTAAAAAAATTTGTAGTGTCTCACATTAATATATATAGGGGCCCATAATCGGCGATATACCTTCCGAATATGGGCCACTGTATGTGTTCAAATAAAGTGTAATATTTGTTGTGGATATGAAAGTGTATTATGTTTTGCAGTCGTCTCATGCGTAGAAAAGTATAGTTAAAATATTTAGCCATTGTTAATATTTAAAAAAAATTATTAACTAGAAATACCTTAATTTTAAATAAAAGGGGGCCCATATCTAGCAGGTTTGCCGCATAGACCGTCTTTCCATCTTAACCGATTAGCTGAATTTTAACATGGATACAGAACACTGCAAAAAAATTTCTGGTTAACTTCCTAAACTGTAATGGAAGTTTTTAACCTATTCACTCTGTGGAAATATTGCCACACATGAAACTGCAAATACAGGAATGTTTAGCGCCGCTACTATACAGAGTTAGGAACTTCCCTAACTTCCCGGGGCGCTGGCGGAGGCCCGCGGCGACTGGGTGCAATTCCGGCTGTGGGCGCAATATTTCCGGGCAGTATATCTCGTCACTGCGACGTGCTAGGGCGCTGGTTTTGGTGCCGAACCAAAGATATTGTGTATATATGTCGATTTAAGCCATGGAGGCTACGTAAAGGTTGTTCACGATAAAGTGAGCACTTTAGAAAAGAACCTTAGAGAAAAATCACAGACCCTGCATCCATGCATTTTAATGGGCACACTGAATGACATTCACCCAGTAAAGTTGATAAACATGGACTGAAAGTAGTCCCATATCTTAACTTCGAATAAAAAGTGTTAGGTAACCATCTGTGATAACTTCAGGTTTTTTTTTTAATGCGCTGAAGTGTAAAAATTAGTAGATTTGTAAAGTATTTACTTTCGTAATAATTTCAAAGTTTCATTTGACCAACGCAAGTATAAAGTGATGAGACTGATAGCAACGTTAGTTTTACATAGAGCGGAGGAATACATACGGGTATAAAGATATATCTTATTCAGGGCTTTCGAAAGTGCTAATTTGGCCGTGATCAGCCTATAACCATTTCGTTACTTTCATTTGATTCCTCTATCCCAAAGAACCCATTACGCGCTAACACAGACGTATTCACGTAGAAACCACGGCTTTGTACCCAACACAGCCAGACACCGAATAATTTTTTCGATAGAAATCAATTACCTTCGTACTGTTTTGCCATTTTTGATACAGTGCATTCGCAGTTTCTTCACACGTTTTGAATCAAACCTTAGGAAAATCTGCCCATGAATGACGTGCGTCGTTATTTTGTAAATATGCCACGTATAACAAGCCTTTTAATGTTTCTGTCAACATAAATATATATATTTTTTTTGTTAAAGTAAACTTTTACTTATATCCTGACTATAAATTATAATAATTAATTTATATTTAATGTAAATAAAGCAGTCAGAAAATAGGCGTGTTGGTAACGCCTAGAAAGAAGTAGTTCTGATGTAAAATATTATTACGCCTAGTGCGCACAAATTCGGTGTGCTGTCCCTCTGGTGTGAATTTCTAGACTTGGTTAAGCTTTGTTTGTATGAGACGGAGGAATATCCAGAAGTAGAACATGAGCAGGGCTTCAGTAACGTTTGAAGTAACCAAAAACATCCTTCACATGTAATTTTGTATAGTCTTGACACTCCAGCAGTAATTCTCTCACTTGATAATAGCCATAAATTTTGTAGAGTTCACTTGTGCGATTTTCAGTAAACCTGCTAATCTAATAATCTTAAACGTGCGGGATTTTTACGGTAAAACGTACGTGCGTTTACGGTTATTTCGACTCGAAAGCTCGCCGAACTTTTAAGATGAAAAGGTTATGTTCTAATGACACGGGAGAATTGTGCAGCATCTTCATGAGAAGTAAGAATAATGACAGAATATGTCAATCGAAGACGGTTGCTGATGTTTTTAAATCACTCCTTGGTCTCTAACCGAAAAAGTTTGCGTTATCATAGTTCGTTTGGTAGAAAACCCAAAGTGACTTTAAACTGTTGAGATTGAAACGAGTGATATTTTTCAGTACCTAGTAAGTTGACGTGAGAATTGTAATCGATCTTAAAATTTCCAGTAAACGTATATTTAAATAACAGAATTTAACACTTTCAGATCAAATAATCCTCTTTATAGTATAATTAGGTTGGATTTATATAATACATACATTTGACGGCTATGATTATTCTCTCTACATATTTGACTGTTTCTAGTGAAAGATGTGGTAAAAATGCTCTAAATAAACAATGTATAAAAATGTCTTTCAAAAGATATATTTTACCATAGTTACATTTGTGACTCTTAGTCGGTTATTCGTGTTAACCAGTTATGGTAACATCATGATTTTAAATATGTGAACGCCATATACGGTATGTGTGAATCGTAAATGTATTTTCTCGATACTATAAAGAAAGAAAAGAGACCCGGAAGGCAGAAAATAAAACAAAGTATAGAACAGCCCCTGAAATATTTATTTATTGCAAAACTGAATTTAATATTTGGCTGTTCAGCAAAGGATAATACCATTTTACTTTGTAAATTACTTAAATTCTGTAAGATTCATCTATCTAAATATAGTTAGCAAAGGCTAATACCATTTTACTTTGTAAATTACTTAAATTCTGTAAGATTCATCTATCTAAATATAGTTAGCAAAGCAAGTTAACACTGTAGGTACCAAACCATTTGACAGATTTCAACCAACCTTTGTAGGATGACAATACCTATAACGTTCATTAAATGCGCTAATTGGCTGATTTTCTGCTCACCATTTTGTGAGATAGTATCACGGATATTATTTAAATTTTCTGTGTATTCGAAATTACTAAACAGATTTCCGCCAAATTTTGAATGAGAATAGCTCTAACTGTTATATCAAGCATATATTTAATTTTTTCTTTTAATACCGTATTTGGCAAGCAATAGGAATTATTTAAGCCAACATTTGTAGAATTGTAATATCTTGATGACCATTAAAACCTATTATTCGTAGATTTCATTCGCCATATTGTAAGATTGTACCACCTAGAATGTCAATAACTTTACTAATATATTTCAGGAACGACCGAAATCAAAAAACCATGAATAAACATACCAAAAGTAGCATTACAGACAACACGAATGAAATAATTTAATGTGGGTATGTTACTGAATTCCCAAATTTTGGTCTCTTTTAAATTCGAAACCAACCGGACATAATGGCTCTTCTTATTTTGGGTGTTAAACACACGAATTTGTATGTGCTTTAGTGTGACATTTCGAAAGATGACACGTGAATTTTAAATTAAACATAGAATCTCAGTTACCTATTTTTCAGCTTATTCCCGACACTTATTCTTGTATCAGTACGACGGGAAACCACATAAAATATTGTGGACTCTTATTTCCGAAGCCGTGATGTTATTATTGTCTTGTTATACAATTTTTACCAATAAGGTTTGCCAACGTAACTTCTTTGTGCATTGATTACATAACATAATAACTTCAATTTTCCACTAATTTGGAAGGTTCTGCGACCAAAACATTATTGTTACAGGTTAACAAAATCTCAGGAAATACTCGACCGATCACTGTCAAATCTTGTTAAGAATTATTTATTATGTCTAATAAGACACGCATATTCTTTTTATTTTAAAGTACCTCATCAAAATCAATTGTTTAAGTATATAGGTAGAGGAATTTAGGGTAATTAGTTATAACCGTAAATCCTTGTTTGTAGTTATTGTTGGCATATTCTTATGTTTATGGAAAAATTACATCAAATTTCATTCCAGAGAATTATATTCCAGCTACTATAATGGCAAAAAGTCCCATTTATTTTAAAATTTTGACATGAAGCATTATTGATTTGTATGCTCTGCGTTCTTGCTTTTCTCTTAGTAAAATACCCTGGAAAAAGTAGCATTTTAATTTTTTAATTTATGAAAGGAACATAGTAACTACATTTATGAATACTTTCACCCACGCTTGCTCCAGCGTTTGTTTTTTCTTTTAGTGTCAATTTTGCCATTGTTGGCAACGGTAAATATTTCCTGCTTGCTATGTTTGCTTCACTTGTAATGGAGTTGGATGTGATGCTACCTGCGTCAGCAGAGTCATAAAGGTCACGATATCGACACAAATAACTCCAAACACGTAAATGGAGAGTCTGTGTTTCATAGTTCGACGAGTGTGAGAGTATTTTTCGTCAGCTCAAATGTGACTACGGGTAAAAATAACGCATTTCATCCCAAAGAAAGCAGTTGACATCCTCCATTAATTAACTGCGTCACAACACTGGTGGAAGTTAAAATAGACTTTTAATTCACCAGTTATGTATCCTGTTCTATTTTTATGGCTTTGGTATATTGGATATTACGTTCTGGCATGCAATTGCAAGGCTCGACAGTTCACATCCAACGACCCCCATCCCCATATTTACAAAGGTGTACAATCTTTTTGTTTGTAGCTCAGGATTCTTTTTTGCGAACCGTTTATACGATGTAAGCAGATAATAGCCTTATAACGTTTTCCCCTTTAGCCTCTTGTAAAATTTTTCCATAAACTATTGGGAATATTACCTTACGTTTCATGCAATATCTCCAAAATTGTTTTCAAATTCATTTTTCTAACATTTAGGGAACAGCCCGTCATTTACATATTTGTACGGGGATTTATTCTTTAGTCAGAACAAGTCCCTTCCTTTACGCGTGAAAAAATTGTAACTAAAATTTTTTTACTATGTACGTGTTCAAGTCAAGCAATTTTAATTCATCAGGGGCTCCTCCATACATTACAAACATTCAGTTTAGAGATACTGTAGTAAAACAGGTCATACAATATAATATTTGCGAGCATTAAATATTTTGTCACGTTGAGTTTAACGTCCACTGGGCGCTATTATTAAGTAATTAAATTATACTTAATAGTTGGAAAATATAAACATTAAATTAAGAAAATACTGCTTCAGGAAATATAAAGTTAATTTCTTACAACGAGCTGTGATTTCCTGTCTTGAAACCTTAATGATCGCCAACAGATGGAGGCAGAAAAAGGGGAAGGATTAATTCCCAACGCAGTATTTCTAAGAAAATACTCTCTCTTATTCCGCAGCCCGTACTTGGCGCTTGGGTTGGTCGAGGGGGTGGTGGGGTAGAAAAGGTACCCTAGGGGTGGGGGAGGGGGAGAAATTTTTCATACCCGGGAGTAATACTGAGGACGGGGTTGTTGGAACAACGCGGTGGAGATGATATTACTCCGTAAGCCATCTCGCAATTTCCGCTAACTACAATGTGCCTCCCAACTCTCGCCCTTGTATCGTGCTCTTCGTTAGGCTTCCTTACAAAGGTTCCACCCCACAGTCGTTGAAGTTCAGCTGTCGCTGTTCACGGTGTTGTTAACAAACTTCAGGAGCTTGGGTTCTTTCATGAGCTATCACCCGTGCAACGCTGAACTATCGGATGGTTCTACTCCCAACAACATTACTTTAGTTACGTCCTGTTAAAATTCAGTGACTTAACGTCACTAAGACGTTATTATCGAACTGTTAAATTATGGGTTCAAATCCCACGTTCAACATACAGGACACTAAAGTCATTTTAGCATGTAATTTTCCTTCTCTTTTCTCGATGTCCGAATGACTTACAAATGAAGTTTATTATATAAACTTCATTAATATTATTCCAGCACTAGCGTGTATAAAGTATCACTACATCCGTAGGGCTGTGAGACATGTTGACATGTCGAAGTCGACATCGACATATAATGTATGTCGATGTATCGATATTAATATGAAAATCTGTTCGACACGTCGAGGGCGACATACAACTTGTCGAGACTGACATAATTTAGACTCTTTTGGCATCACTATTTTAATATGATTTCATCGATGTTTTCGAACACTCAAAAATAATATGAAAAAAAAAAATTCGGAGAAGTTTCTTGATTGTGTAATTTTCTGTAAAAAGGAAGGCCTAATGTTTAAAAGATTCTGGAACTCAGGCTACTAGTTTCGAAGGAATAATTTGTGCATCCCACTTCAGTAAGCCAGTAGAAACAAACAAAGTTTGCAGCAAATACCTTTTTTCTATAGTTTAGCAATAAATAGCGATATTCGTAAAAATACAGTACATTTCCAGGGATAAACTGTGAACGGAACAGCTTGCCATAATGGAAAGAAGGGCGCACCGCGTGGAGGGGAGGTTGATAACCAATATCTGTCATATGATATGACAGGACAGTGGCGTGTACCGTAGCGTACGCTAATGTCCACTACAATTTAAAAGTGCGAAATCTAAGTAATACCGCCGGGAATCGAGCCTGGTTTGACTGGTGAGATACTAATCACGGCTGTGACTCCACCAAGGGACTTCTATGGACGTGGAATTACTGACGTTGCTGAAATTCGTTTTGTCTATGTCGCTTTGTCTGGCAGGCATTTCGGCTAAACTAATTTTGTTAACAGGCATTTTGTCTAATATGAATTTTGTCTAAAGGCGTTTAACCTACAGGCGTTTAGCCTACATTCGTACACCAATCTTCCTTATATACCTACGATACGGACATTTTGCTCGCGTGTGTTTCGCCTAACAAGCATGTTGCGTAACAGACAATTTTCCTAATGGCATTTAGTATGCATTTTGAGCAAAAGGATATTAGGATAAATGAGGGATAGAGGAATTATTTCGATCGTTATACATCGGGGCTCAATGTAGATAGTTGGACATCTACACATATATGTGTATGTAATTATTGTAACTTTCTCACACACAAAAGTTTCTCCTTCCTCACATACATCAGTTGTTCTCACCTTTATTTTACTCGCTCTTACAGTTCACAAGTTTTATAAAAAGTTTTATAGGAAATGTCCTTGAGTTTTATACAAGTAACTAGCTGGTCCCGGCGAACGTTGTTCCACCTCTTTCACGTTCTGTTTTGCCCTAATGCGTCCTCTCTATTACTTCTGGTACTTCGACCGATGTTTGGCCGTGGTATCGCTGGCATTTTTCTCTTTCAGATCAACAAACATTTCCTGCAAGTACTGTACTGATTTATTTAATATCAAGCGAATTCGTTAGCCCTTTAAGACACACTTATCATGAGATTACAACTTTCTTATTGCTCATACATGCTCGAAACGTGCTTTGAGCTCGAAGTATGAAGGACGAGTAAGCATGGGTGAAAGCATGGATGAAAATGTACTCGATTCTGAGAAAATATCGAAGCTATGTTAGGGGGCAAGTAAATTTTGCCGAATCCTTGAGTCTTACCTCGGTTACTGTGTAAGATTAGATAACATATTTTAGTGACTTCTCAGCCGATTTACACCAAATTTGGCATAAAAGTAATGCCATCAAAAATCACCTAAGAAAACCACTAATTTTCAGAATGCAGGCATTATATTTTTAATGTCATATATGACATATCTTGGCGGAAACGAATCACATATATTGCGTAAAACTTGAATAGTGTTTGGTGAAATTCTAAAATAATTATTTTTCCCCAATATAATGTCATTAGGTACACAAGTAGACGGTCACTAAGAGCCAATTTCTTGCAGAGCTCGCACCAAGAGACATCAACAGGTGTAAATATAATTGCGATATCGCGAAGAACAAAGATTTTCTCAACTGCCCATCCCAATAAGCCCAGCCTTCTAGTTTTTACCTTCGAACACTGGGAGTCCCGTTAGTGTCTATCATACGCTCAGCAAAGGAACAATATTTCTCCCCTTTTAAAATTATTTCTTGAAACTGGGCCGGCTAATTTCAGACGTGATCAGTCTAGCATATTTTTAGACTTCGATTTGTGACACGTGAAAATGTATATTCCATTCACGGTATCTTCCGATGTTTCTGAAGCCTGCTAAATTTATACTTTTGGCTACTGAATACATATCCTTCCGCTACGCTCAAACATAAACATTGACATGTGACTTCTACTTTTATAACTGTCAGATGTGTTGTTTACAGTTTACAGCTGTTCAAAGAATTCTGTCATATTTCAAAACCCATTACGTACGAATACTCACAATTTATGCCTATAACAATTTTTCGGTCAGCTTTATGACACTTAAAGAATGTATGTGTCGACGATAGTTCTTACGGTTATTATTTTACCTACATTGCTAACATATTTGTTACACACGATATAGCACATCGCACGTAATACACGTTAGTAATTTGCCGCTATTGTGTGGTAACTTTTATTCCGTTCATAATTCTATGCATTGCTACTTACTGTATTTTAGGTATATTTCATTATTTATTTAAATTTATCTGGCTGGGCTTAGTATTTTGTTGGGATTGTAGCAAACATTCAAATCACAGAAACGTAAGCACGTTACAAAACTTTGTTTTAAACACTTAGGGAAAAGGTACAACGTTGTGATAAATAAACAGAATTGAATTTAAATGATTAACTTCGTCATAAAAACAGTTGACGGTTAGAACGTATAAATTTTGCATATCCAATATTTGAAATCACACACACCGGGCCAGCCTAATGGCCACGATGCAGCCACCATAGAAGAAGGGAATGGCAGCGACGCCCTTTCACACGCAGTGTGATTACGACACACGTTACAGTCTATTACTACCGTGGAAACATATATTTATCACAACATCGTAACTTGCCTTAGTAGGTTTAAAAAAACACAACGTGTACAAACTTGGTGTTGCAATTTGAAGTATTTTTGGAGCAAAGAAATTAACGCTTCGTTTGGCGATAAGCAACACGCCATGTAATGGCTCGCCACATATGCCAACTTAGATGTACCCCTCCCGCCATCACATCTTAATATATTAAAATAAGTATTCAAACATTAAAATCTCTTTTCATTTGTAAATTACAAATTAAAAAATTATTATTATGCTGTAATATGCATTAAATGTGCTAAAATTGAAAACATGTATAATTTGCTGCTACTACTAACGACGCGAAACATCCCGAGGGAGAGATAGACAAAGATAAAGAGAGAGAGAGACAATTTCTTCCTCAGTCGAAAAACGAAAAAACAAACAATGCCACTAGGGCCTATGCACGATATTTTCAGTTGTTATTTTAAACTGTAAAAATGAAATATGTTTCCATCGGGCCTACCTAAATATTTAAATATTTCAATAGGCAACGTTTAATTTACAAATAGATTACCAAAAAAACTATGTTAAAATAATATTTATCTGTGAAATATTTCTTACTAGCCGTCGCCAACACATCGTATTTAATACGAATAAATATTACAAGTTATAGAAGATATTAAGTTAAAGTTTAATTTTTTCAAGAATACAGAACTTTAAAGTTAATCACATAGTTATATATTTGTGGAATAAAAGTTATTGGAAAAAACTGGCTGACATGTTTCGCCTAGGGTGATTTTTCAAAGGTTCGTTTCAAAAGATCCGAATCATCATATAGGCCTACCAGTTGTTTTTTTAAATGAAAGCAGCTATTTTGGGCGATGCAAGGGTCTGTCAAGACGATTGTTTCGACGTGTTGCACATGGTGTAAACAATAATTAACTTATCATCCAAAGACATCGAAACCGGAAGTACAGTATTGCAAGAACTGTTCAAAGTGATGGCCGTTGACCTGCCAGCCAGTCGTACTACTCAAACAGTATGTCGTGGGACGCATGGAGCTGTGCAAACAGGTCAACGGCCATCACTTTGAATAATAGTTGTAATACCGTACATTCGGTTTCAATGTCAACTCGCTTGAGTGATTCTCTACATGTTATTTACATATTATTGTTTACAACATATGCGTCTTGCGTTTAATTTTATCTGCAGCACAAGGATGCATTTCCGAAGCAATGTTCATTATATTAAGACACTCCTCGACACCCCCTTGTATTCCTCAAAATATTTGCACTCATTTCGAAAACATTCTGTATATGCATTTGCATACACATTACCCACAATCGCTGCCATACAAATTTCCTCACCGAAATTAACAGTTGGATTCAGAGGAATTTTGTTAGTATAGTAATGCAGGCAAAATAAAGAAGAGACTACTGTACCATAGGATCAGGACAGTTACTGTCAACTAGTGGCGCAGAAAGAGGAAACACTTAGGACTACGTCGGACTTCCGATTGCCCGGATATAAGAGTCGACGCTGTAGGGCATGGAATGAGCGATACTCTCGTAATTAACAGTGGCGTGTAGTGAGATTTTTTTTACATGGTAATCAAATTCTACTAACAAACGCAACTTCCAACTTTGTTTGACCTCCACGTATATTTAAAGTTTTATAATACCTAACATTAGTTATGAAAATGGAAACGAAATGAATGTAATAATTATTAAAATGAATATAATTTAGAGAGCATTTTACAAATTATAAGAAAACTCCAGTTTTATCGAACACTTTCATCCACTTTCCAAGGAAAAATGTAGGACAGGAGGACGCAAACAGAGCAACTGCTTACCCTGCCGAACGGAACGCGGTCAAGCGTGGTGTTGCTTGCAAGTTCGATTCATCGCTAGTCGATCCCGTTTGTGGAAATAAATACTAGATAGCAGTACTATGCTTGCACAGTACGGGAGTTAGGAAAACTCTATTTCTCGAATCGGAAACGGAAAGCCAGAATTAAATGGGTTTAAAGTTAAGGCGAAAACTATAAATGGTCAAACGTTTCCAATATGTATAGGGTTAAGAATTGCTTACCTTGCGTCTACGGAATAAACGCCACTGGTAATTAATTGAACAACCTGGGTCCATTGCTGTACTGATGGGCGCGACTTAGCGGTACATTCGCACTCGTCTGGGGACAGACATTGCTCTTGGTTCGAGTATAATTTATAGATTTTTTAAAACTACGTTACTGGTGTTTTATAAGCCGTACAGGTTTATAAATTTATGTATAGCCTGATATTTTGTAAAACACACAAATAATTCATCTGTTCTTGGCAATACGTTATTGTCCTTTCCGTTCTATTAGAGGCCGTTTTTTATGAGTTGTCAGGTTGGGTCGCCAGCGATCTGGGAGAACTGCAGCTCTCTCAGCCCTAGTGTGTGTGTGTGTGCGCGCGTGGGCGTGGAACGGTATGTGGTGGAAGAAAGTAGATCGATGGTATGTGATTGCCTGTCGCCCACGCCGGAGAATTACTCTTGCAGACTTTAAAATTGTGAAACTCCCAGGGAAAAGGATGCAAGTGCAATAACGAAAAAAATGTCAGGGAAGGAATACAAACTCTCTGATTTGTAGTGGATTGGTCTATCCAAATAATCAAAATTATGTATCATAATATTCATTGTAATAAAAGTACCTTTGGTGAGTGAGGGGAGAGATTTCGGTGGCTCATAACATCGAGGTCTTGAGAACCGGCAAGGGTAAAGCGAGGTGAGTATAGAGCAGCACCGGAATACAAGGGCGGGGGGAGCGGGAATATCCCCGAGAAAACACGTCGACCTAAGGCATCGTACGGCACGATTCCCACATGTGAAAATCCGGGGGCAACGCCGCCGGGAATCGAACGCGGTTCTTCTTGGTGGGAGGCGGGTAATATTAGAAGTGCCAACCCTGGAAATTAGAAATAACTTAGTATATGACAAGCATATGGGCACTAACAACGTATGGAAGCCCACTTCAATAATAATATATTCAAATTGGGTGTGTGTAATAATATATTAACACACAAAAAATCATAATTTTTTAATGAAAAATCTTAAAATTTGTTTTAAACCTTCATCAACTCAATCTCATTCACAATTTTAGGCGTTATGTCTCACGGGCACATTTCAGATTACCAGTAAGTTTAACAGGCATAAATTAATTCAGAAGTGATGGCATGTTGAATCCTAGTATTCAAGCATAGCCACAAAATCCTGCTTCTTTGCAGAATTTATTTTAGTAAGACCAGTTAGCGGAGTTAACACATTTATGGCAGCTAAATACACTATCTTTACTCTCCTTAAAACTGGTGTGTTCGTCCATGTTTCCTTGTTCAGTGAATGTTTTCGTACATTTTACTATTAATATGATTCGTCAGTGCCGAATATAACCCATGAACCCTTATTAATTTCCTTTATAATAGATGTTTAATATTATTTCACGTGGATTTGGCAGCATATTATCATCGTGAAATTAAAATTGCCTCTGTGAGTTGTTACACTCGGCTCTCTTCGATAAGTAGTATTGCTCCACATGAAACACACGCACAGATCCGAAAAGACGGCAGCCCTCTATTTTATTAACCGTTTTCCAAAACTGAGTCAAAATTTGGAAACTCGAGAATCCGCTGAGGAAGGGCCGACATGTGGATCCTGCTGGCTAGTCATAGTTACGGAAAAGGAAGGCAAGGGCCGCTTGCGCCTGGTGTCGCAGTCTGGGACAGGTTGTATGGACCTGGTCGAAACGACCTCACCTCCATGCCTAACCTTGTGATGACCCTAGTGGGTCTACCTAAAGGCTGTTCACGATAAAGTGAACACTTTTGAAATAAACCTTAGAAAAAGTCACTATCCCTACCTGCATATATGTTAACGGGCGAACTGAGTGGCACGCGCCCAGTAAAGTTGGCAACCATGAATGGAATGTAGTTCCATATCTGCACGACAAATAAAAAGTGTCAGGTAACAATTTGTGATAACTTAATTTGTTTCACCTTCTGCTCTTTTTGCTACATCGAAGTGTAAAAATTAGCAGATTTGTAAAATATTTACTTTTCTAAGAATTTCACAGTTTCACTTGACCGGCGCATGAATAAAGTGATGAGGCCAATGGCAATATTAATTTTGCACTAAGTGGAAGAATACACAACTTGTATACAAATATATCTTAAGAAGGGCTTTCAAAAATGCTCATTTTGCCGTGAACAGCCTATAGTGTTTGATGTGCGCCTTCGGCTACGGGGAGTCCTCGGACGGTCACCCATCCAAGTACTGATCCCGCCTTAGCTTAGCGAACCACGGCATTCAGAGGGCCACCAGGGCGGTATGACCGTCGGTTATAGTGACCTACCAACCACGCCACAACCAAGCAGAATTAAGGAGAGAAGCAACAGAGAAGTAGTGGAGCTAGAAGAGTGGACAGGGTTCCGAACCACGGAGGTCGGCCGGTGACCAGCAGACTGGACGTCTTCCTCCTTCCCTTGGCGTTGAGCGAGGAGGACGAGTTTTCGAGTTTGGGAAATACCCTCTCCTTGGTATCCTTTCTCGGACTTTCCCCTAGCTAGCTAGTACTCTCCGTATATCGGGACCACAAATGTTATAAAAAAATTGGGTTTGGCTGTGTTGGGGATACAGCAGTTCGTTTTGCGTCAATACGTCTACGTTGACGCGTTCGGACGCCTTGATGCACTTCTTGCTTGGCTCGATCATATAGGGTTTTATGGGTGTCACTGGATTGCTCTTGAGATGCTCTTTAAAACCGTATACGATCTCTGTATTTCAACTTGGCTTTTTGACGAGTATAGGCCGAAATTGTCTTAAATTTTCTTAATTTTATAAATTAAATCATACTATTTCACGATCTCCACAACACACAAATATTATTGTGCATGCAATCGAATCGTTTTGACGAGAGCTGTTGATTGGAACTTAAACGAGCGTCATAGCTTCTCCTAGTCAAAAGTTATACTACGCGGAAGTTATGAGACGCGGCGAAACAAACTCTAGATTGCGGGGCCATCTTCCCACACCCCCCCCCCCTTCCCCCCTTTTTTCCTAGTCAACACGCACGGTATTTCGCAGTTCTCACTCAACGTAACATATTCTTTGATCCCTTAGCAATCGAGTGGTGTTGTTGAATTTTGAATGTAGATGATAGATTCCGAGCTGCAATGACAAACTGTATCTCCCGATTTTGCTATCATCGGATTTTCTGGATTGCCTTCCACTACGCTTGTTAATTTAAGAACGTATTCGCGTCAGAATTATTACTTTTTAACTTCATTAACATTTTGTGATTATCATTAACTGGTCTCTTTTTATCTATTCCTAATTTACCTCTCAACGCGCTCTTAACCTAGCCTTGTGATCAAAAAACATATAACAGCGATCAGCAGATTTACCAGGCACTACCTTCTCCGAAAGAATATTGTATGCCGTCTTCCTGCTTCAGTTCCTTAGAAACTTTTTTTTTTCACGCGAACAGTGGACATCTATCTCACATTTAACTGTTTACACCAACGTTTGGCACACGTCATCTTGTTTAGGTCTTCAGACGTGCTTGTGTTAGCATTCTTCCTCGCGAACTTTTGACGGTCATTAGGGATTTTTTTTTAGTTTTGGTGTTTAAAATCTGTTCAATATAAAGTGAGCACTTTTAGAATCAACCTTAGAAAAATTCACCTCTCCTACCTACATATATTTTAACGGGTGCACTGAGTGACATGGGCCCAGTAAAGTGGGTAACGATGGATGGGAAGTAGTTCCATATCTTAACGTCGAATAAAAAGTGGAAGGTAACCATTCGTGATAGCTTAAATTATTTCATTGGCTTTCTGTTTTTTTTTTTTTATGCGTCTAAGTGTAAAAATGAGCAGAACTTTAAAATTTACTTTTCTAGTAATGTCAAAGTTTCACTCTGCCTACACACGAATAAAGTTTTGAGGCCTATGGCAATGTTAATTTTACATGATGTGGAATAATACACAACGTACATACAAATATATCTTAAGCAGGGCTATCAAAAGCGCTCATTTTTCCATGAATAGCTTATAATCTTATGCTCAGCAAGGCATGTATTTTTTATGAATTCAGGGTGCTTGCAAATTTTTACGAGTTCTGTTGACATGCTCTGGCGCGGGAGAACATGCTACGTCACGCCATTTAGCGTAGCTGACACTAGTGATGGAAGATAATGGAAGATAATGGAAATTACAATAACGGGCGACAAAGGGTCTACGTCTTTAGCTATCGGCTTTTGGGAAATTCAAGAGTTTCTCTAAATCACTGATGTTTTATTATTATTTTTCACATTTTAAGGATGTTGTAAATGTTAACTACTGAAATTAAGTTTTAATGTTTCATGCCGCATTAAACCTGGCGCTCTTTAACATACGACAATGTCCGAATAGCGCCTAGTTAAATGCTGGCTTGGATGTTATTTAGTTGTAATGACTAAGTAGGCCTCTATATTAGAATTAAGAAAGCATTTTTGTAATTTCGTACTTGCAAAATAATCATTTTGATGTTTGTTCATTACTTACTGCAGATTACCATACATTGTTGCTCAAGTATTTGATTAGTCACACATGAATTAATCTTTTTTTATTAAGGTTATTTCTTGTGGCTGGATGCATTGCAATAGATTTCTAACTTCTTGTGCGGCAGTGAAATAATCTGGACTTAAGCGATTTCAGCTTCTACAGTACATTTGGTTGATATCGTTGGTGTTAGGATATTTCAGCAGCTCTGTTTTTCTTGTAAATTCAGTTTTGATGTTAACTGCATAATAAAGTATGTATCGAACTTCAAGGTTTTTCAGATAAGAAAATATTATTAGATTGAAATCTTGTAATACTGCGTTGTATTATTTAAAATTAATGCCTAGTGGCCTTTTTTTAAATTTGTATTTGTGGAAGCAAACCGAAGATGCATTTTCATTAAATAACAGTTTTAATTTCAGTGTGTAAGATGTACACCAATACATACGATTTGTTTATTTTGTATCATTATTATGACTCAATTGCATTCAAACTCTGATTTACCATCCATGTGTGAAGGTGAAATTTTGTATAATTTTGGTTGTTTGTAGGCAAGCGACTTTTAGGTGATAGTCACATGAGTGTTCTGATGGAATGGTATCAAAATACCATCCCAAAAGTATCGCTATTTTCAATTAAATGTATACTTAAATACAGTTCATTAATTTTAGGTTGCAGTGTCAGATCATTTTTTATTTAAGCGTCCTTTAGTGGTTACATGTGCATCAGCACCCAATGACATGTACAGTTGTCCAATTCGTGTCGTTTTAACCGTAATTTTTCTGGTGTAACCTTATGCCGTACGTACACAGCAATAATCATTCTTTTGGACCTACAGTGTCAAAATCCACGCAAATACCGTGTATTATCCTACATCAGACTTCGAAACAACTGCTGCAAATCTTGCTGCCAATCACGTACACCTAAACAAGAAGAAGGCTAGCATCGTATATATTTCCACATATGCTCGATGGGTGGGAAAACGTCCTTGTAAGCAGTACTTTGACGTATTAAAACATGATATAGACACTCCCAGAAAGCCAGAGCTTTATGCGATCGTGCGTGAGCATGTTGGAAACTGGCTTTTGCGTACATCTGCTGATCCCGCAGTATATCATCAACATATCGGTGTGGAGTCAGTGATACCTATAGCAATTAGAGTGGCAAACGACGATGACATTTGATTGCTCCCCAGATCTTAAATCAGTACAATGGGGCGGGTAACGTAATAAAGTGAAGGAACGGTCGCAGCACTTATCTGCTGTCCTGGCACAGTGGTTCTCCGTCTTCAAAGAAAAGCATGCTTTTTGAATACAAGATAATAAGTCAACAGTCTGTAGCATTACTTGTTGCTCTCTGTTGATACTTCTCGAAAATAAGACAGTAATGTTGACTGTTTTAATGAACGACCAAGTGAATTGGTAGTTCACATTGCAGATCTGCTTGCGAGAGAACTATATGGGCCTGGGAATGCTCGCGGTAGAGATTTGGTGTTCTAGTGAAGCTGGATGATGTATAATCCATTGACGGTAACTTCACACTTTTCTGAAGACTTGCTTAAGTTATTTCAGGATATTCCTCCGACTCGTGCAAACTAAGCTTAACTAATCCTAGAAAATTACACCAAAGGACATCGCACCAAATACGTACGCACCCAGTTGTAATAGAATTTTGCATTCGAACTATTTCTTACTAGGCGCTACCAACACACATGTTTTCACACTGTTTTTTATTATATTTATTATAAATGATATATTATAGGCCTATTTTATAAATAAAATATAGCTAAAACATCAAATTAACACAGAAACAAGAAGTTTTATTTTAACAGAGGTACGAAACGGATGTGACACATGATAATGTGGGAAATAACTAAACACGTCATACATGGGGTGATTTTTCAAATGTTTGCATTAAACGGGTGAAGAAACCGCGAATAGACTATATAAAGAAGCTGCTGGCTCTGTTCGTGTCTGCCCCGATAACTAATCGGTCTCTCGCCTGTTGGTCTGCCGGGAGCTTCCAGAACCTGAATGCCATCTGAGGTTATTTTCACAGGCCATAGCTTTCTATAATACACTTTTACCATATGATGTCGGTATGGTACTAAATATGACAGGCAGTGGCGCGCCGTCCACCATAACTCTTCCAGCCATACTATGCAAGTTGTCTCAAAATTCGTCATTTGTTCGTACAGCTGTCTCGTACGTCTTCTCAGAACGCCTGGCACTCACTAACCACATCTGGCCAGTACATTGACGTCACATCAAATACGCTGCTCTAGGAACTGTTTGTACACGTCCCATAAAGAGCGATGGGAGGATCCTCGTGCGATGTACGTTCATGAGCTTGCCATCGCATGTAAAGGCTGTTCACGATAAAGTGAGCACTTTTGAAATCAACTTGGAAAAAAAAGCACTGATTCTACCTACATTATACATAACGGGTGCGCTGGGTGACATGCGCTCAGTAAAGTTCAGTAAAGTTGGTAACCATGGCAGTAAAGTAGTTCCTTATATAAAAAGAGTTAGGTAACCCTTTTGTATTAACTCAAAATTATTTATTTCGCATTCGGTTTTTTTTTGTCCATCAATGTGAATAAATAAACAGATTTTAAAATATTTACTTTTCTAATAATGTCACACTTTCACATGACCGACGCATGAATAAAGCGAAGAGGCTCATGCAAACGTTCATTTTACATAAGGTGGAAATTTACACAACGTGCATACAGGTATATCTTAAGTACGGCTTTAAAAAGTGCTCATTTTATCGTGAACAGCCTAAACCTTTTAATTTGTGGCATTTAATTCGTCAAAATATGTTATGAATCACAACTATTTTGTACTTGTGTTGTCATAAAACTCTCGTATTTTTGGTGAAATTTAAATTATATTTAAATTTTACTGATAAATTATACTATTTCATTTATGATTAATATAAATACATACAGCGATAAAATATATGTGTTAGTAATGCCTACTAAGAAATAGTTCTTATGCAAAAAGTGATTACACTAAGTGCACAATAATGCGATGCACTCTCACTTTGGGGTGATTTTCTAGCCTTCGTGAAGTTTTGTTTGGGCGAGGCGGAGGAATATGCTGGAAGTAGAACTTAAGCAGGACTTCAGAAAATTTTGGGAGTAACCGTGAATTGGGTATAGGCGGTAGCCTTATCCCCGATAAGGTTAATTCTTCTCAAGTTAGGAAAAAAACGAGATTTCTTATGGGAGAGTTTGGAATAGGGAATATTTCCCCCGCTAGGTACGCAGTGTTACAAATAGTTCACCTTTAATTACAAATTTTAGCTACGTGATTTATAAAGGAGAAAGATTTTACTTTGTTACGAAGTTATTTTATATTTGATTTATGATTATTGAAATTATCAGGGGTCGGGCCCGCGGGAACCGCGGGCTGATCCACCGAAGATGATGCAGGTAACTGTACGAATGACTATTTATGGTGCAAAGTTGTCTGGGAACTTCGGCACGTGCTCGCTCGCACATCCCGACATGCAGTAGCAGTTATGGTGAAAGTACGACTTAAGATTTAATACTTAAAATTTGTGCTTAAGACTTAAGAATTACGATTTAAGACTTAGACCTTACGCTTAAGAAGGGCTTAACTGATTATTTGGGGGAGGGGGCACTAAAAGGCACCCCCCCCCCCCCAAATTTGAAGAAAATCGGTCGAAAATACGCCTTCCAGGCCGAATCGAAGGCGAAAAAACACACCCCCAATCCCACAAAATGGAAGACATACCCCGCTTGTCCCACTAACTCCTCTCTGGGGGGAGAGGGGACACTTGGGTGGGGAGAGGTTTCAAAGAGGAATTAGGGACATCAGTGAGGGGGGTCGGCTTCCAACTCCTCCCTTCCGTTTGCCCACAGCGGGCCTCAAAAACAGCGTTTTATTTGTGCAAAAACTTCCGTTCTTGATTAATTAGTATGATACCATTTTTTACGTAGGTAAAGGAGAAAGTCTGGCATGTATGCTACACTAGCGCTTACCTAGTGGCGAAAATTTCTCGTTGTGAAACATTTTAACATTAATCTTCCCAGCCTGTAGTAGAATAAACGTTAAACCCGAGAAGCTGGCCTGTCAGATGTAAGGACAGCTGATGTGCTTGCCACGAGGTTAGTCTGCACGAGCCCCGGGCTCCTGTCAAACATCTCCGAAACTACGTTAAGGATCCCCCTGGCGCCAGTCGAACGTGGCTCGAACTATACCGTGCCGTCGGGGGAAACTGAGGAGTCTGAGAGAGCGTGTATCTTATGCGGGTAAGCCAACAGTCTCCGAGTCACATTACCGGAAAGCTGTATTGCCTGCAGAACCGCTGAGTATGGAGGGATATTCACCGTAGAGTCAGCACTTTTTAAGACTGTTAATTTTTCCCTTTGAGCCAAATTTTGTCTTTCCGTCACTTTTTATCTAAACATTTCAATGTGACTTATAAACATAGTGTCTGTCAAAAGTTAACGTCTGAGGCTGATATAAAACATATTTACTAGGGTGAAGGGCTTTGGACGGCTCTTAACATCGAGGTCTTCAGAGCCCATGAGGGTGACTGAGGTGAGTATGGAGCAGTGCCGGAATGAAAGGGCGGGGGAAATGGGAGATCCCCGAGAAAAAACCCGCCGATCAACGGCATCGTCCGGCACGACTCCCGCATGCGAAAATCCGGAGTGACCCGGCCGGGGATTGAACCCGGATCGCTTTGGTGGGAGGCGTGCAGGATTACTGCTCAGCCACCGTGGCCCCTATATTTACTAGTGGTTGATGCATGTTGGAAGGGCATTAAAAAATTCTCACTTTACCGTGAATGGACTGTATACAAGACTACGGGAAGGGCGAGGCCATTACAGAGATTCTCTTCGTGTTTTGAATTTACTGCTCCACAAAATTATCCAAAGAACTCGCATTTGAGCGCTGGTGCCTTAAAGGCGAGTCAACGTGCAGTCTGTTTATTAACGTACATACATTCCTAACACTGACAAGCTAAGAAGAATTGTAAAATGTTTTTCTCTTGTTTCACGTTATCTTCCCGATTCCGCTGGTATGTCCATTGCCACGCGTCGTTTCGCTGTTTGTGGTAACGCTTATTACTGACAACATGAAGTCAGGAAGGTCTTCAGTTTGCATTTTTGTAAAATGATTTACGATTATTTCATATCTGAAAGGGGCTAATAACGGAGTAGTACATGCCGCGATGACAAAATACGCCGTTATTAGGGCCACGCTGTCCTATATCAGGCGCATTATGTACTTTTACGGCCCCGTTTACTGGCCGGTGGAGAAGGTTTCTGCTCCTGCCTTTCGCGAGGTATTTCTGCTATCAACGGCTCTTGTCCTGGATCGATGTTTGAAGGTGTGATCAGGCAGGCCGTCCAGCTAAGGCCCGACCACAGTTCATAACAGCGTGTATGTAATCCGCTTGTAACTGTTTCGTCCGGACAGTCGGCATTACATCGATGTTACTGCTTCGATAAGGGATGCGGGAGGGATGCGTGAGGGAGAAACAGACTATCTTTAATATATTTTCCGAGGTGTCCCACGAAGGTTTCGAGCAGTATTTTTCTGACTCGACACAAGTCACCAACCCAGACTAGAGGCTGTTAACGATAAAGGGAGAACTTATGAAATAAACCTCAGGAAAATGTCACTGCCCCAGTCTGCATAAATTTTTACGGCCTCACTGAGTGAAATCCGTGTAGTAAAGTTGGTAACGATCGATGGAAAGTATTTCAAAATCTTAACGTCGAATGAAATGCGTTAGGTAACGATTTGTACAACCAAATAGCAATAAAACCAATTCCGTTTGGGACTGAGAATCGCAGAAGCAAGCTCACTATAGGCTATTCACGGTAAAATGAGCACTTTTGAAAGCCCTGCTTATGTTCTACTTGTATGCACGTTGTGTATTATCCCGCCTTATGTAAGATTAACATTGTCGTGGATCTCATCACGTTATTCATGCGTCGGTCAAATGAAACTGTGAAATTATTAGAAAAGTCAATATTTAACAAATCTGCTAATTTTCACACTTCGATGCATTACTAAAAAACAGAAAGAGAATGAAATAATTTCAGTTACGACAAATGGTTACCTTACTCTTATTATTCGAAGTTAAGATACGTTACTACTTCCCATCCATCGTTACCAACTTTACTAAGCGCATGTCACTCAGGTTGCCCGTTAAAATATATGTAGGTAGGGGCAGTGAGTTATTTCTAAGGTTTTAAAAGTGCTCACTTTATCGTGAACAAAATTTACTTAGTGTTATGATTTCAAAAAGGGAAAAGACGGTGTAATTTTGGTGAACACAAACCATTGGCCTATAGAGTTAAACAATGTTTTTGCAAATTATTTAGGAGTTAAAATTATATTATACTGTCACGTGTCGCTGGTCTGCGCGGCTGACCTTGGCCCGCCCCGTGCAAGCGGGCGGAAGAGAAGGACAGAGTAGTTATAAGTGGGACGGCAAGTCAGTGGAATGTTTCAAAGGCAATCGTGCGAAAATCCTACCAGCATTTTGAGTTTTGGGGTCATTCTGCCGTGATAACCCTTTGTCGGCTCGCCTCTGACCTTAGGCGGATACAATTTCAGCGTTTACCTGAAGAATGTTCGGGATTAGTGATGTTCTCACGGTGTGACTCGGGGTGCGTTTAATCCTCCAGATGGCCAGGGCGAACGATATGCGTTTGTGACAGACCTCCGATCCGGGAGTTGAGTTCAGTGGAGTGGAGTTGTTGAATTGATAAGTGGCTGAGTTCCGAGTGATAGAAGACAAGCGGCGAGAGAACTGACCAGCGGAAATAGAAAATCTGCGACTGCGAGTATCAAGCAGGAAAGAGTGTGGCTGGCAGGCTGGCCTATTGGACTAGACGTGTGAGTGAAAGACATTACAAATGATGGCAACAAATAGACTGAACATGTGTTAATGATGAGTATGAGTTAATGAACTGTAACGAAACAAAGGCGTTAAGAAGAAAGTTAATTAGAATTGAAATATACATGAAATATTGCACTCGCTGTTTAATGAAAAGAGTAATATTGGAGATAGATAATTTAATGCTTTAAATAATAGCCGTGTGAATAAATTAGAAGTTATATTTAGTTATTCTATTATTTGGTTAAGACCACCATCCCTCACGAACTCAGATACGCCCCGTTGACGTCCACCTAACAATAAATTTAATTTAATGCAGAATTTTACAATTTTTAACATAAAAATACGTTTTTAATAAGGTAGAAATTTGCGAAATTATAAACTTTCTGAAAACTAGCAAGAATTTGTCATTTATCTCCCTCTTAATTTCATTTTTTTTGTGATTACAAAGGTAATCTCACTGTATCGCGCAAATAATATTTTATTAAAAGGCTTAGAATAGCGAGTTAATCCTGAAAATACACTAACGTTTGTGAAAAATGCAAAACTAATAAGGATACACGTGTTTGAAATGAAATTTATACCATACATTAAGTACATAACAAAACACAACTGAATATGATTACAGAGCTGGACATGATCTTTGTCCTTGAGAGTTCAGTATAGTGTGATGCCTCCACGTACTGCAATCAGAGCCCCTAAACGTCATGGCATGGTATCAAAGAGGACCTGGATATGTTCTTAGGGAATCTCCCTCCACGCGGTTTGTATGCGAGTCCACGATGCACCAACAGTGTTTGCTGGAGGTCCGTGATGCACAGATCGATGACCAAGCATATTCGAGACTTGTTCGATGGGTGACATGTCAGGCAAACGTGCAGGCCAGGGAAGTAGTGGTAACGGTAGTTCATTGAAGAAGACATACACATTCCTCGCCACATGTGGCCGGGCATTGTAGTGCTGAAGTATGGTGCCTGGAGTCGCCTGAATGAGGGGCAGTATTTCGGGCTCTAAAACCTCCCATATGCATCGGTTTCTGTTCAGATTGCCTTCAATATGTAGGATTCGAGATCGTATGTTGTATCCAATGGTGCCCCAACACCATCATATGCGTTTGTTCGCTACGTCGCTCCACAATACAGGCTATCAGATTGCAATCACCACGGTAACGTCTAACACGTATGCGGCCATCACTTTACGACAAGTTGAAGCGGGGCTCGTCCGAAAACACTACATTTTGCCACTCAACACGCAAGCGACGGCATTCACGTGCCCATTGCAGTCTGAGTCGTTTGTGGGATTCTGGACAACGGAAGCTGACGCAATGGCATGCGTGCCACCATTCCAGTCCGCAGCAGATGGGGTCGAACTGTCGACGCAAAAAGGTCGACACCTTTTGAAGTGCCTGAATGTCGAGCCAACACTGTGGACGAGGCTGTACGGTCCGTTACGCCCATGCGGACAAGATGGCTGTCATCCCAGGCTGCGGTCACATTGCGTGGTCCAGTACCCGCCCGTCGCTGCGTACGAGCCTCTTCTTTCCATTGGTTACACACACACACATCAATGTCGTAGGAGCATGCCCTGTACGAGCCGAAAAGTCACGGTATGACAAACCCGTTTCCTGGAGACCGATCATTTTGCCCCTTTTGGATTTGCATGATGAAATAAAATACTCAGGTGTTGAGATAACAAGTTGGAGATCACTGCAGAATGAAGTTTCACATCAGATCAATAAAGCAGCAAGAATAGCGGGCTGCATGAACGACATAATATGGAATAATAAATACTTAAATATGGACATTAAGGTAAGAATCTATAAAGCAGTAATACGCCCAATATCGACTTACGTTGCTGAGACAAGGGCGGATACCTAAAAAACTAAACGAATCTTGGTGACAAATGAAATAAGCAACAGGGGATTGGGTAGAAAGACGAATAATGGAATGGAATTAACACGTATCCCGTATGACATCGGACAAAATTGTGCGCGTGGCAAGAGGTAATTTACCAGTGGATGGGAAGAGATAACCTGGAAGACCGAAAAAGAGATGGAAGGACGCTTAATTTCTTGATGGAACAGGCTGAAAGCCTACTATGACGAGAATAGGAAGAGGAGGACAAATGGTTGCCTAACAATTTTTCTTCGACGTTAATGAAATGGAATTACTTTCTCTCCAACGTTACCAACTTAGCTGGGTGAATGTTACTCGATGCACCCATTAAAATATATGCAGGCTGGGGAAGTGTCATTTTTCTAAGGTTAATTTCAAAAGTGCTAACTTTATCGTGAACAGCCTTTAGCAGCTGTGTAGACGTGGGTAGAATGTCACTCATACAGCCGCCCACTTCCTGTACGTCACCAGTGAACCAGTGAGCACTGTGCGGCGGAGTACTAGTCGCCCGCTTGAAAGGTCGTGCACGCCCACGCAGGCAACTCAGGGTTGGGGGGGGGGGGTGCGCTCACGTTGCATGTCTCCAGCAGGCCCGCCTTGCGTGTTAAGCATTCCCTGTACGCCCATGATTCGTCCGCTTCAAGTCGCGTTGAGCGCCAGGATACCGTGCGAGTCTGTGTCTTAACCCTTTGAGGACGGCACCAATTTACTGGCACTGAAGACAATGTTCTGCCTATATTCCCCACTACAGCAATATAATTTTTTACTGGTGGTCTCTGCATTTCCACATACCATTTTTCTATTGGTCCTGGCTACACCGGACTCGCTTACTGTACTCTGCAACGTTTATTATTGGCTGGCCGTCGGCCAATGAAGTCGCGTCGCGCCTTGTCTGTGTACCAATTAAAGTGTCGCGACATATACAATACATTTTACAATCCATCCTTTTCATTGGAGAAATGATTAAAATGAACAGTTTTTATCCCATGAACTGAAATGTTGACTATTAGCAATTTATTACTCAGATTCCGGTAAAGTCCAACGAAACAGTAAAATGCAAAAGTGTGCAATTTGTCTTCGGGAGCAAAGAAATTTCCATATTAACGTGGCCCCGTGTATATACGTGCATACTCCTCAAAGTGTTAAGAGCATTTTAGTGCCAAAAATGATTTTCTATATCTTTATGAAATTCGATATTGTATTGCAACAAATTGCAGTATAATGAACGATAAAATATGGAAAATTAATTTACAAAATTTAATTATGAAAATTAAAGGAATTTATTGTTTATATATCCTACCATACAAATTTATATATTTTTGAATAATTAAGACGTTTAACTTCAGTTCCAATTATTTGTTGATGTCATTAGAAAAAGTCAAAGAAATTACACGGAAATTATTTAAGTGGTTTGACCATAATTCTATTATAAGTTCTACAATACAATGTAAATTTAAAATAGCTAGAAGTTAAACCCCTATTACCGGCTAACTAGGTGACAGACTTCCAAGAAATGTCGTCATGGCATTACAAACGCTTCAAGAAACATTTCGGCTGAAATAAAACATATTGTACTGTAAGCAATACCATTCCAAGAATGCCGTAATTCCTCTTGAGGAATTACTTCAAAATACTCAAAGACCCCAGAATACGAGTTGGCACTATTCGGTCTACTCATCAACCTCTCCTTTCGCCTTAATCACAAGACATCTGCGCCGAAGGCTCTTGGTTGCTATTGCTATATCTGTTACTAACATCATCATAGTATAAAAATTAACTTCAGAAGACCTTGTAAACTGCATAATAATAAAAACTCCTGCCACAACCATTTATACACAGATTCCGTTGAAGAAGAGCGTCTTGCATGCGATTCATGTTAGGCCTAAATAATTAAAACACAATACTCAAATATATACATTTATTTTAGAATGTTTGCAAAATGCCAAACATTTGAGATTATATTTTCAAACAATAATTGAATTATTTAAAAATCTATGCGCTACAGTTAAAACATGTAGCTAAGTAATTTGTGACCTGTCTTTCTCCTTATCGCAAAGTTACAGACAAGTCTGAAGAACATATCTGTTTCCATTTTCCTTACCACTAGAATTATTATATGGTAAAAGCAACTGTTTTTTTTTTTTTCATAACAGATTTGAAGTAAATGTGTACTCCAAGAACGGCTAAAGTTACGAGAGTAAACTCATTAATAATCTAGGTCATTACCAGTACCTAATGCAGGAAAATTATTTAACTTCAAAATTCACACTGTTTGGCACGAATAAATCACGCATGATATTTAGAAATAACCTAGCTTTGTGTAGGTATATTTAGAACTGACAAGTAAGCTGCAAAATACCGTATTGTAGTTTTGAATTTTAAAGATTTCGCTGTAATGATGGCTGTTGTTTCTACTAACCTATGTGATGTTTTAAATTATACATGTAATATATTTGTGGGAATTTCCACCGGACTTAAAGTAAATTATATGTTTGTTACTGAAGACTCTTCAACTACTTGTCGCACTTGGAAATATAATGCTAGCATTGCACACAATCTAATGTCTAAATACACTCAATATAACGACCATTTAGCATGAAATAGTGATGAAAGAATGAATTCAATGCCACTCATAATAAATAATATATTTTACTACAAAAGGGTCATGTAAACTGAAATACGACATATTTTTGATCAGTATACATTTCTCCTGCATCTAGATACCGACGACATGAAAAATATTTAGTTAGTTATAAACAAGTAAATCTCTAACTGTAGCCGTATTTTTCTACTTGTAGAGATATTGTATTCTACAATTATTTCGGAATTTCAACTTAGCTTTTTCGTTCCCACGTTTTACCTTTAAATGTTTAATTTATGGTAGTATGACTATAAATATTTGCTATAGTGTCTTTCCATCTAACACGAACAGAAGATTAATGACCACACTAAGCTATTCCAGTCGAATCCATTAAATTTCCCCCAGGGGAATAAAAACTCGTTCCAAGCTCACTGCATTGGCTGCAGAGACAAAAGTTATAAAGTTCGTAAAATGTTTATGCGCCATATTGTGTACTAACTTTATAAGCTATGTGCAGTCATCCTGAGTAACAGATGCTATCGATTAATGCGCTTTCAACATACACGCACCCGTGCGGGATGTATGCTTAGGTTTAATAACCCCATTTATCCCTTAGTGGTAATTATACACTGTTTGCAGCACGCACTGTCAATAGTGAATCATACAAAGTACCAGCACGAGTGCACAAGAATTTCGAGTTTTCTTGTTATATGAAAATATCGAAAATATGTTAAATCGGATTGACGCTGCTTTGCTCTTTCGGATGATTCTGATATTATTCTTCCATTTCGGATTTGGGAGAAACGGACAACGACTTTTGGTGTATGCCAATGTCTCCGATGGATTCAAAGAGTAAATTTCTCTTCCCAATCTTCCTGCGCAGTGTCCAACACTTCTTGCATGTAGATCTACACATAAAAAATATAAATGAAATTTATACCACAGGCAAGGGAATGTAATGATAACTTCTTAAAATAGCCAAGTTAATCGGCTTTTTTTTTTGGCACAGTGAGTCATTCTTAAAAGAAATTTCTACTGACTCATGCACTAATTAATAGGAAGTTAAATAATAATATTTCACCTTAGCGGTGTTTTTAAAATGAGATTTTCTCGTACAGACAATACACACTCATGAGCATTTGAATAAGAGACACCTGCCGTGTTGGCGAAATGTCGATATGGTCACCACATCGAATGGAACATTGCCCAACCGCGCATGGCTGGGATGTCGTCAGACCTCATACTGACCTGAGTAACAGCTGAGAACAGAGTGGGGAAAATGAACAAGCTCCCAACGCATTTGATCGCGGCCAGATGGTACGGACCAGAGACGTATGGGGCAGTCAATCTCCGATGTCATGCAGGTACTGGAGTTTCCACGGGCCACCGTGTCAAGAGTGTGCCGCGAGTTCATGGATTCGAGCAAAACCATCACCACGCCGTCAGGAACAACGGCCGTGGCTTACATCTTATCGATGACAGGAGTCAGCGTCCGCTAGCTCGGTTGGTAACAGCGGACAGGCAGATCAAGTGCAGCAGAACACCAGTCAATTCAACGCTGGGCCCCAACGACCTGTGAGCAGTCTTATCCTACCGAACCATCTCCTCGCTGTAGGGTACAGAAGCTGCCACTCCACCAGAGAACCTCTGCCTACTGCTCGTCACAATACCAAAAGATAAACCACCCGAGTTGTGACACGAGATCGCTTGACTGGCCCTCGAGGTCACCCGACCTCAATTCTATCGAACACATCTGGGTTGCTATCTCTAATCTATTCGGAGTTTCTTCACCCTTTTTGAATCAAACCTTTGAAAAATCACCCTATGTATTACGTGTTTAGTTGTTTCCTAAACATGCTATGTATCACAAGCCTTTTATAGGCTCTGTTAACATGAAAGTATCTCATTTTTCGTTAAAATTAAATTTATATGTATTTTAATAGTAAATTAGTAAGAAACAGTTCTCATACAAAATATCATTACAACTGAGTGCGCACGAATTCGATGCGTTGTCCTGTGGCGTAATTTTCTAGACTATGTTATACTTACCTTGCATGAGGCGGAGGATTATCCTGGCAGTAGATCTTTAGCAGGGCTTCAGAAAAGTGTGAAGTAACCATGAAAGGATTACAAACGAATGTGCGTGCGTGGATCGTGCTCCGGCTGATATCTGCGCATTGTGGGAAACTGAGCAACAGTCAGGTACCAGTATGACACCCGACCATATCTGGTTCCATGTGGAGACCGTGCTACGTCACATCGCTGCCGTCTTCAGGATGGAAGGAGGTGCTACACGCTACTAGGCAGGTGTCTTTAATTCAGTTATAGAAAGTTCACGGTAAACTGAGCACTTTTGGAAACCCTAATTAAAATTTTTGTATATGAACTTCGTGTATTTTTACGCCGTATATAAAGTTAACATTGCCATGACCTGGTCACTTAGTTCATGCTTCAGTAAAGTGAAACTAAGGAATTATTATAAAATTAAATGTTTAAAAGTTTGATCATTCTTACACGTGGATATATTAAGAAAAAACATAGAAAGCATGATGAATTATTTTAGCTTTCACATATGTCTACCTAACACTGTCAATTCAACGATAAGACATTGAACTACTTTTCCGCCATCGTTACCAACTTTGCTGGGCGTATGTCACTCAGTGCATCCGTTAAAATGTATGCAGGTGGGTAAAGTGACATTTTTCAAATGTTGATTTCAAAAGTGCTCATTTTATCGTGAACGACCTTTGCTCATTAGTGTACACAAATCCCAAACGTCTCATACAAGGGATTTAGAGATCGAATCACGGTATGGCATGTGCGGTTTCCATGTTTAAGATGAACTTGTTTTATTTTTACCATTATACAAAAAGAACTGCGTCATAATAAGGCAGTGAAATAGGTAACATATAAAAGAAAAATTATCCCACACAAAGAGACCTTCCACCCAGTCGCATGCTGTATTAATATTTCCTGTTTGTACACATGCGCATGTATCTGAATTATATCGTCACAGATAGTTCTGCAATGAGTTTATGTAGGCGATCATTGATACTGAAAAGATAATTAGTTTGCCGTAGTAATTTTCAGGTTTCTTGTCTAATTTACAGACGATTATATACGAAAAGGCTTGTATGTCAGGCATACGTGTTGTATGCATATTGCATATATTGCACATGAGCATATATATAAATATATACTTTTCTTCTTATGAATACTGTGGACATGCATGTGTATATATATGCACGTTTACACATATGCATTTTATTTAGAATTGCTTAGCTCATACAAGAGTTTATCTGTAAGTTTCTTTTTTAAAACACTGTGCTAAGCGGACAGTTAAAAACGTTTGCATTTTACAGTTTATCACTGTCTGTATGACGTACAAGTAACACCATGTATGTAACATTTCAGGGTGCAAAGTTAAACCGTGTTATCATGTAGTGAAATGTTGTTGACTGTTATATGTATGTGAAATTTGTGTCCACACACATGTGCCTCTTTTTTTCCACATTATTATAAGAATTTCTACATACTGCATGCAAAATAAATATTATGTCGGACTGACATCTCTAAGGCAAATGTGAATGAAGGAACGGCGAATGTAAATGTTTGCATTGGTGTGGACGTATTCTAGGCCATGTTAAAATACGAGTTCCTTTGACGAACGTCCTACGGTTTTTTGCATGTAACTGCAAAAAGAGTTTCTTTGTAATTTCCTTATGCTACTACTTTTTATTGGTTCGAAAAATTTACTTTTTTTCCCCCCCCCCAAGATGCTAATAAGTAGTTTCATATTTCCTATTCATCTTCCATGTGTAATGTTTTGTAAACGTTATATTTAAGTAACTTATTAACCTGACATGTAACTATTATGTGGTTAAGTGGAAGAGAGGTACACCGCCGTACATTTGCCACAGAATTGATACTAAATCTGTTCTAAGGCTGGTGGAACTGCAGGTGGCATCATGATTATTGACACCGCGACACACCATACGCATGTTGTCATATTGGCAAGAAGATATCGCAGTTGTTCGTCATTGCCTTCCACGGTATAAATGTGAGCCAGGTCCACAAATTACTTCAAAATTACATAGTACTTCTGATGGGGATAGAGCCGGGGCCCACTAGTGAGAGGCAACAACGCTATCCACTAACTTCTTAAGCGACCAAACTAAGGTCGTATAGGAATTGTCACTAATGTATATGGTTGTTAAACAAAGACAAATGCTTAAATGCTGTTCACGGTAAAGTGAGCACTTTTGAAGTCAACCTTTGAAAAATGTCACTGCCGCTATCTGCGTACATTTTTAAAGGCGCATTGACTGTCACGCGCCGAGTAAGTTCGACAACGACGGATAGAAAGTAGTTCCGTGTGTCCACGTTAAATTACAAGTGTTAAGTAAACATTTGTGAACACTGAAATATTTAATTTTACGTTTTTTTAGTGCATATAAGTGTAATAATATGATAGTTTGTAAAATATTTACTCCTAAAAAAATATATTACAGCTGCCTTGAACGACGCACGGATAGTTATCCGGCCCACAGTAACGTTAACTGTACATATGGCGGTATAATACACAATGTGCATACAAGTAGATCTTAAGCAGGGCTTTCAAAAGTGCAGAGCTTTCTATGAACAATCTATGATTGTCCTAATGTGTACGTGTTTAGATTATTCGGGCGATTCTTGGCATTTTAATACTACGCTCATTACACATTCTGGCGGCAACAGCATAAACTACTGCGAGAAAACATAACTAAAAATGTGCTGCGTGAAGGTACTGGCGTATTTAGATTCTTAGCTGTCCTTTCTAAAGTTACGTACAAAACATATATATAATAAATTCTGAGTTCCCCTATGTATTAGTTACAGTTATAGGCTATAAACAAAATCGGAAACTAAAGAACTGAAATCACTGTTATTAACCTTTCACGTCTGTTAATGGGAGCTATAGCAAAATTGGTGATCTAAAACTGTTTTCTTACAAATTGATGACAGTTAGTAAATATTTATTAACTTTTCACACTTTAGTTATATATAAACATCACAAAACGTGCGGAACTCAAACGAAACAAATATGGAGACAGCATCAAGTTCGCAAACACAACCAACAAATAAGCAACTTTGTATACATTTTTACCGTAACTAGAGTGTCTGTGTACTGGGAATTTGGACAACGCTACTGTATACACGATGATGCCCCAGGATGAGCCACGTAAGAACATATGAGAGAATTAACACGAACTTAATATAAAATATGTCATTAATCTCAAACATTTAAATCTATACTATATTTAACCGCGTGCCATAGCAGAGACTACGAACAGAGAACCTACAGAGACGCTTTCAAAACTCTTTACACTCGGCTGAGGCAAGATCGTTTGCAAGACAAAGGATCGTTAAGGCAGGGAAGCCTCGTGTAATCCGTTCAACCGTTATGCGCTGCATCTGAATTGCTACATCACGGGAATTTACAAATCAGTTTATGTTAATGCTGGAGACGAAAATGAAGCTCCCATCTTTGATGCATTCTGTGCGCTTGTAGCGTATCTCAGGGAATCTACATAGGGATGAAGGGAGATGCGCCTACGAAGACTAAATAAAGACACTCGGAAGGAAAGGCGGTACACGTCACGGTAGACAGTGGAAAGACATGCACGTAATATGCGTAGAAATGTGACGCAACTATGCATTGTGCTCCTTATGTTACATGCACTACAAATGTATTTACGAAGAATATAAATAAAACATTGTTGGTATAGTCTATCTGCAGTATTTCCAAACTTTTTGAATCAAACCTTTGAAAATTCACCCCATGTATGACACCTTTGGTTGTTTTCTATATGCCTTTAAAAGGCTGTTCACGATAAAGTGAGCACTTTTTAAATCAACCTTAGCAAAAAATCACTGCTCCTACCTGCATATATTTTAACGGGCGCACTGAGTCACATGCGGTCAGTGAAGTTGGTAACGATAGAAGGAAAAGAGTTGCATGCCTTAACGTCGAATTAAAAGTGCTAGGTAACCATTTGTGATAACTTAAATACTATTTCCTTCGCTGTCTGCTGTTTTTTATGCATAAGTGTAAAATAAGCAGATTTGTAAAATATTTCAGTTTATAATAATTTTACATTTTCACTTGACCGACTCATGAATAAAGTGATGAAGCTCATGGAAGTGTTAATTTTACATAACGTGGAAGAACAGAGAACGTACATACAAGTAAATCTTAAGCAAGACTTTTAAAGCGCTCAATTTAGCGTGAACAGCCTATATACGTTTGTTAACATGAAATTATCTTATTTTTGGTTAAATTGTAGTTTTACTTCCTATATATTGCATCTATAAATTATGATGTTTTATTTATAATTAATACGAATAAATTAAGAGATAATGTATGCCTGACGGTAATGCCTAGTAAGAAATATTTCTCATGCGAACTGAATGCGCATAAATATGGTGCCTCTTGTCACGTTGGTGTAAGTTTGTAGACTCGGTTAAGCTTTTTTTTTTGCATAAAGCGGAGGGAAAGCTTGAAAGTAGAATTTTACTAGGGCTGCAAAAAGGTTGGAAGTAACTATGAATATGCTATGATATAGAAATGCTATGCAAAATCAAAGATTTTGTCATAGAAAGGACTTGAATTTCGTGTAGAAAATTCTCGTGGCTCGAAGGGGTAAACATAGTTTTATAAGTCACTCATGGTTATGAACAGCAGTAACGAATCGTTTGACGTGTTATCAATAAAAGCGCAAATTTTTTTAGTATTATCTATAGTATTTTTCGAGTGAAATTTTTAGTTGTTCTGCAGAGTAGTTTTTACATGCGAAATTTGAACCAGACAAATTTGAATGTGAGTAGTAAATGTTTAATTTATTACATCATTAATCAAAATGATGAAAATTAACTATCATTCTGCAAGTAGCGCGATGCAAAGACGGTACACTGGTTTAGCTCCTTGGGCATAGATGCGACGAAGCAGTTGATAAGTACACCAATCCCACCCATAGTCATTCCCTGAAACATTTATCTGCCTCAGACACACAAAGCAAATCCGGCGAATGGAGCTCGTAGCTTATTATTAAATAATTAACTCTCGCATACACTATAAAAAAATTCCGCATGTTCAACGGAAATTTTTACGGATATATAAGATTTAATAAATGTAATTGCGATACGCGAAAGACGAAAAATGGAGTTGATCTCCATAAATACGACATACGGAACCTCGTACTTCCTACAGCTTCGCACTGTAATCAACAAATAATCGTTTTTTTGCGGCAGTGAAGAAATCCACGTTATTTATATAGACCTGTTATTTCGAACATCGGTGAGTATCATCAGAAGCATGTAAAAGTTAGTAAGACATGTAGAACACTCAAACATTACTAGAAACTGAGAGAGTTGCATGTTGTTACGAGAGTTGCATGTGTACTGCCGCAGGGAAGCAGGCCAGGTTCCAGTGTTTGGGAGACACGGAATAAACAGTATAGTCCATTCACGGTTTCTTCGGCCTTTTTGAATCAAACCTTCGAAAAATCTCCCCAGGTATAACGTGTTTAGTAATTTCCTAAATACGCCCTGTATCGCAAGGGTTTTATACTTGTGTTCATAAAAGTTACTTTTTTTTTTGTTCAATTGGAATGTTATTCATATTTTAACCATAAATTGTAATGCTTCATTTATAAATAATCTGAATAAAAATTAGGGAGAAAATAGGTATGTTGGTAGCGCCTAGTGACAAATAGTTCTTATACGAAATACTGTTATCCTTAGTGCGCACGAATGTGGAGCGTTGTCCCCCTGGTGTAATTTTCCAGACTTGTTAAGCTTAGTTTGCACGAGGCGGAGGAATATACTGGAATTAGAACTTTAGTAGGGCTCCAGAAAAGGCTGAAGTAACCGTGGATTAACGTCAAAAGATAAACTAGGCCAGCAGGTTGATATAAAAGGCAGGGGGCCACAAGGTCGGCTTTCCAATACGTCAGCGGGTCGCCGGAGCAAGCGATCCAGGTCCCGGCGAGAAACGGCATTGGCGGAGCCCTCGTTCGTCAGTAGTGCTGCATAGAGATATTTCATTGGCGAGGAAAAACCCTACTTGGATGTGAGACGGGGCTTAGAAAACAGATGCCGCATTTATTATTAGAATGAATTACGTTGCTAACTATATAATTTTGTCTCAACATTGTAACACATCTTGTATATCACTTTGAATGTAAATTGTACGCTAACTTGTATGTTCTATAAAGTTAAGATAAGTAAAGTGCCATATAACTTGATCGTCTAGTCAGTCTCTGTACTAAAGTCCGAGTCATTAAGGTAAATTACCAGATTTACAATACGTTATTCATAGCCAAGTTTATCACAAAACGGTTGTAGGTGTGTGCAGAAAACAGCGTAACTAGAAAATATACGAAGGTTTTCCGCGAATCTATGGAAAGTCCGTTTCTGAAAAATAAGCATCTCGGTAACAATATCGAGAGTTATGAATACATTCTTACCAACACTTTCTCGTAAAATTAAGGGGAGAATTTTATTAGTATGTTTGCACAGAACATTTTTCTCTGCGATGTGAGATAACAGGGAGAGCAACACACGATTTTGAAATATAATCCATTGACGGTTACTTCACATTTTTTTTGAAGCAATGCTTAAGTTCTACTTCCAGAATATCTCTCCGCTTTGTCCAAACTAAGCTTATTTAAGTCTAGACAATTACACCGAAGGACAACTCACCGAATTCATGGGCACCCACTTGTAATTATATTTTGCATGAGAACTATTTCTTACTAGGCGCTACCAACAGAAATGTTTTCTCGCTGTTTTTCTTAATATTTAATACATATGTATAATTATTAGATTTATAAATTTAATACAGGTAAAACTTCAATTTAACCGAAAGTAAGGTACTTTCATGTTAACAGTGGTTAAAGCACTTGTAATACATGGCGTAGGCTACTTACGAAATGGCATACTTGCAAAATAACTAAACTTGTAATACATGGGGTGATTTTTCAAATATTTGATTCAAAAAGTGCGATGAAACTGCTAATAGACTATATAGGCTGTTCACGGTAAAGTGAGCACTTCTGAAACTTTTTCTACTTTTTTCTTGCAGCCAATTGATATACTTCCACCACTTGTTAATGTAAACACTGCCATGTGAGTAATAAATACAGTGTACATGTTTCACCTTACTGATAATGGAAAGTCCAATGTCACAACGATATGTATTTATTGGTTATTATGTCTGATGAGCAGAGACGCAAAAAAAACTCGCGTTATTATTTGGGGACACTTTAAACTTTTCACGTGTACATTTGCGACACGTTTGTCATTGGAACATACTTTATCTGGCACGCCGCGTGTAACGTTTGCGCCGGTAAATAAACGGCTCACATTTGTGAGCCCCAATTACGTGCAGTTCAGTCAGAAATGGCGTGGCTTCACATCTACGCAGCTGCTAATGGAATACGACACCGGCTCCGGTATAAACAGTGCTGTGAAGTTCAGCCTGGTGCCAAATAATAACGCGAACTTTTACTTTTCCCTACTAACGAGACTCCCTCGAAAAGTGCGCACGTACCGTGAATATCATAGTCACGTCAACCATATTACCATATGTTGTCAGTGGAACTCCAGTGCCTGCGGTGCCAGCTATACGGCAGCAGGCGGCCGGGCTATCGAACACGCGTCAGCTGGTTATTGATGTCGATGTGAAAAGGAAATGTTAGTGCTCCAAAAAGGGTCACTTTTTTTTTTCTGCCCTCGAAATGGCCGAGTTTATGTGCCGCACTCGTGAGGGAGTGTCGGCCTCTGGGGGGGGGGGGGGGGGGAGGTGTGACGTGCGTCACGGATTATTGCCTTACGGCATTGAGAGAGCGCGCGGGCTGGCAAATGGCCAGGCGGTTCGAGCCCCATGAACGTGTTTGACAAAGTTAGGCCATTATAAAATTTTCTTCAGTCATATATCACGTTCATCCTTCGTTGACGCGTGCATGTAAGAAAATGAATACTACCGCGATAAAACTGAGTGAAAAGATTTGGGCGACTCTGAACAGATAATCTAATTATAATCACGTTTGTTACTATAGCTCATTCACGGTTTCTTCGGACATTTTAAAACAAACATCTGAAAAATCACCCCATGTATTACGTATTTAGTTGTTTCCTAAATATGCAACATATTCATATCTCTTTAAACACAGACGTGTCTTATTTTTCGTTAAATTGAAGTTTTACCTATATTTTATTTATACATTATAATAGTTCTTTTATAATAAATATGAATTAAACAGTGAGAAAAAATCTATGTTGGTATAGCCTAGTAATAAATAGTTCTCATGCAAAATAATATTAAAAGCGAGCGCACAGGAAAGCGGCGCGTTCTCCTCAGGTTGTAATTTTCCAGACTTGTTTAAGCTTAGTTTGCACGAGGCGGAGAAATATCCTGGAAGTAGATCTATAGCAGGGCTAAGAAAAGTGTAAAGTAATGTATTATAACAGTTAATTGTGGTATAAAAAGTGTAAGTTCTACAATGTAATTTGGAATAATTGTTTCTATTACATAAATATTAGCAATATTTGAAAATTGTGATAAAACTTTAAGAACGACAAAAATATCTAATAAAAACTCATAAAAATCATATTAACGTACGAATTTAATATAACATGCGATTAAAACTACAAGAAAATTTATGTTATAAATAATCTGTTATCAACTTTTACAGGCTATAACATAAAAGAGAGCCACAAAATTATGTAAATGGAATGTCAGGATGAAACAGACTTCATTGTAGTAGTCACAAACCTCAACATTAAAAATCCGGACGTGAGAAATGAAACGCTTGACGCATAAACCTCTAGCAGGAAATTAAATTATAAAGAGCAGAAAAGTTACATTTGTTCAATATGAAGTGGGTTACATTGTTACAGAGAATTTTATTACAAATACGAAATGCAGAATAACAAGATAACATCAGATTTTGTAGATCGGAAAAGAAGATCCCAGTCTATCACATACCACTATGGAATTTAAATGTTTATGGATACATACAATCTAAATATCTAAATACTGGACAACATGCATGAATAAATATTTATAGCTTTACAGCATTTACTTTTTAACTTCCTGTTAAACTTGTTTTATTAGGATTTTGGTACCACTATTAAGCGTCAAAAAACTACACTAACAAACACTGTTACTATCCTAATTCTCGCAACAATACAAACAAATTCTTGAGCTGTATTTTTGAACAAAGGTTATCCAATGAGTGACGAAACAAAATAAGTAGATCCAAATAAATATTTGATCACAGCATAATTTTTTGGCCCAAAACAGAGGTTTTGTTTATTCAAGCGTGTATTTTGTTAGGTGAACAAAATTAATTTTGTTGCTTTTCAAGTTTGTTTTCTCAATGAAGCAGATTGTTGGGGGCAACTAAATATGTTTTTGGCCCTATACGTACAAGTATTTGGCTGGCAGGAACAAAATATTATCTCAAGGAATCAGTAGCAAAGACTACAAATTCGACACCAAATAAAAATATCACACATCCCGTACTGAAATATGTTTTCCTGACTTAGACGCTGTAACTTCCAGTTCCCAAGAGCAAGAGTTGGCCTTTTTGTAGAGAGTCGTTGACTTCTCCCAACAGATCCACTTGCAATTTAATTGGCAGTTTTGCCAAGTAATTGCAAACTTTTGACCTTTCACTTTCGCTCGTCGAGACCGTCGTTTCTCTTTCCATGGAGTAGATGTTGCGTTGCCTTGCTTGTCGCTTTTCTTGTACATTGGTGTTAGAAGACATTCAGCTCTCTCGAGTAAAACAAACGTATATGACACCAAAATTCTAGGTGCCTGAATGATTAAGGATAAGACACTGTGCCACTGATACTGGAAACTAAGTAGTTTATTAAAATACTTTGTTTATTGCTACCGCCGTATTTAAGTCATTCTCAGTATTTTCCCTGTGGCCACATAACACACAAAACTATCGCCGATCACTCTTCAGTCTGAACTGCTTGGAAAAGTGCGTTTACCATGTTGTGTAGTACTGGGAGGCGAATTGTTTGTTAAACCTCGACATACGCCATTCCATCTTGAAGAGGCAGACTACGAATTTATAGGCTGTTCACGGTAAAGTGAGCATTTTTGAGGCCCTAGTTACTTTTTTCCCTATCAGCTATTTTTTTTTTGTCGTTTCACCAATTATTCAAATAAATATTGCCATGAGAGTAATAAACACTGCGTATGTATTTCACCGGACTTGAAAGTTTACGTCCAAGGCTAAAATGATATATATTTATAGACTATTATTCAAAATGAGAGGGCTTCACCAAGTGCTCACTTTACCGTGAATAGCCTATATCATGCCTCAGAACTCTACTCCGACAATCGACTCAACCATACACTATTCAGCCATAACTCTTTCTGTACTTGCTCCCTTTATTGCTAAGTTACCATAAACTAATATTATTGTTGTGTATTATTTTAAAACTTCAAGTTCACAGATATCGTTATATAATCATCACTTTAAATGCAGATCACTTCTTCTACGAGTACCGTCGTATAGACAAGCAGTAAGTTATCAGTGGCGTATACAAGACGTCCTACGGATGACCATAAATCATAAATTTTTTGATTGACATAAGTTGTAAATCGATTAAAATAATTTTTAGGAATGCAATGAAAATCTTTGTTAAAGCTATTTTCTAAATTGAGAATTCTCGCCATTAGCCAGTGTGTGTAAGAAACGAAAATTGCCAATAACATGAAGTTACTAGTTCTTTGTCGTCCCCAAATATCTACAAAACTTGATCACTTAAACGTATGATGTATTCTACTTTGTAAATGACAAAGTATAAATGAAAATAAGTGTGACAAAAATATTATAGGTTTTTAGGTTTGATGTGGTTATAAAATAATATTTTACTTTTACATATTTTGCGAAGAAGATTCACAATAACTGCTTGGCAAAGTTCAAACAAATTAACCGCTTAAAATTGCGGCAGATATATTAAGAACATACGTGCTAAAACGAGCCAAAGGAGATTTAATTGAATTTCTTTATGCGGGATACCGGTGTTAGCAATTCTGAGTTAGAGACATGAGTAATATTTGGTTTAATATACGGAGAAGCCAGCTAACAGATTACGATATTCATTCACGAAATATTTCAGGAACTTTCTGATTACTGTTCTGCGTTAAAGGTACACACTTAATTTTTATGATGGTATGTTGATACACCAGATAATGATATATTATTAATTGTTTGACGTTTATTTATTCCAAATTTTTTACTAATATTCTAAATTAATATGGTTTCTACCATTCCTGTAACTACATTAAATCATAAACATCTTGAATTACTTGAATTTTAAAAGCGTGGTGTTTATATTGTCGACTAAGATTTAAACTTTGTCAGTTCACTGAAGTCCCGCAAAATATTTATTTTTGTACTCCAGGATAATACAGTGTGGGTTTACGAAAATAGTGCTTGCTTCGTAAGGCGTTTATAGCTCCAAAATTCAGGAGAGACCCTGAATTACACTCGGTAATCAATGGGCTGTAAATCGTGTTGTGAAATTCGCAGGCCTGAAATTTTGCTTGCGCGATGCGCTGGGGCAGCGGATGGGGAGCAGAGGTTGGTTTTAGGGACAGGAGGGGAAATATATTGCGGCTGTTCATGCATTGTGCGGGTTACAGGATGTTAGCTGACTGTAAGGGATGGAGGATGGGATAGTGGGAAGGAGAGAGGAGGCGGTAGAACTGCTGAGCAGCAGCATGAATATTCACAGCGAGCTGTGGGCAGGAAGACAAGATTTACTCCGTCTGCTGCCGAGGACCTGAATATTCCTTTCCCGTCACTCCTCCCCCACAATCCTCTTTGCTCCTTCCGGCCCATATTATGGACGTTTATCACTGCCCACTCCACACTTCCGCGCACCCTGCGGCGTAACGTATTATCTATCAAAAGGACACAATGAAACGCCACGTTATGCCACAGAGCATATCTGTTCATGCGATCAGCACATGTGACTGGCTTTCCTTAGGTAGCGGCTTTGAATGGGGGCTGTTGTTGAGGGAATGTTAATTTCCATGTTTTTGTACCCATTACAGTAGATTAGCAACAGTATTCATGGCTAATAACCTACGTGAATTGTAATTGTCTTCCATTAAATATACATCGCCAATACCAGTCTCGTAATATACGCAACTGAAAGGGTCGGAGTATAATGGGGCTTACGAAAAAAAAAATTAAAATAATTCACTTTCAAAGTCTACTACCAGGGTTAGCCTGCAAATCATAACGATACGTCAATGAAACCCACACATAATTTTCGTGATACAAATGCATTTGCATTATAAATGTACCGTAACTTTCACTAACGCCAGTATCAGCTACACTAATAGGCCTACTCTCGAAAATCTTCCTTGGCTAATATCTTCTCCTCGTGTAGCGTCTGCGTAGAATGTTGGAAATTTCCCCACGGAAGCTCCCTTATGGTCGTAATAGTTCTAGGGTTGTCCAGCAGGTCTGGGGCACTGCCTTAATACCACCTAACCCTCCTCTCACATACCACTAAATATTTCAACACAGTGATAAGCATTGAATGTAAAAAAAAAAAAAAAAAAAAAAAACAGAAAATAAATGTATTAGTTCTATAGACCATGTTGCCCACTGATAAGTATGAACTATGTTTGAAAGTACTAGCATTCACGCCATTCCAAACTTAAAAAAAAAGATGATTTTTATATTTATTTATTTTGTGTCATTCCTTTCTCAGCTATACCTGTACTACAGAGAGAATTATGATAACTTATTTTTATTTGGATAGTGTAATGCATAAAGTACGTGTATATATATATATATATATATATATATATATATATATATATATATATATATATATATATATATATATAATTTATTCAATCACTCACGAACATGGATAACATGTATGCTTATTTTCTGTTGCATTGTTTACATTATCTTCAAGTGCATGCAAGCTAGCGTGATTGCTTAATTATTAGCCTATACATATGCGTGTTATTTTAATTGGAATCTTAGTTACGGAAGATTAGTTTCCACAAGGAAACTATTAAAATAACTCGCCGTTTCGATAACCAATTTTAGTTTTATATACTGACTCGCAAAGTAAAGAAGTAAAAAAAAGAATCATTGGGTGATTGAAAATTTTGTAAACATGACTGAACGCGGGAAAAACCTTCCGGCGAAGGTTTATGAAGTAATGTTAAGATTATGCACCGAAAGAGCTTAAACTGTGACTAAGTATTTCAAGGAAAATCGTGCAGTGCCGCAGTCGTTGAATAAACAGGTCTCCCCCACACTATTTCGTTGCTTCTACATATTCATGACTCATTTTATGATGGCGCGCCACCCTCTCGCACAGTTGGCTGGAATCAGGTCTTCGATAAAAAAAAAATAGCTTACACGCAATATGACGGAACTGCCTGAGTCTCAATTGCGCTGACCTAGATTTATAAAAACTCTGTGCCAACAATCGATTCAATCAATGCCTCAGAACAAGAGTTGGGAGATACTAATCCCAGATCTCGACAAAGGGTCGAAATGCATTAATATTATAGCTAATCTGTAGATGAATTAATTAACCACAGGTAAATTATTCCGTAACAACTATCATGACATTGTTGAATATTATGATAACCTACGAGTGATTAATAGTTTCATATAGAGCACGGGTATTGCATTCAAACCGAATTTGGAAACCGATTCAAATAAAATATTACAATAAACTTTACGTCACACAAATTTGCAGCACTGGACCCCGAGATTCGTTCAAAAAAGTTTGTTTGAAAAGTTAGTCATTTAATATTGTCTCAGATTAGCTTGCAGTGTCGTGGGTTAGATATCGGTTGACTATTTAAGTGACAATGTTCTCAAAGTTTCTCGTCCTCGTTAAAGTTAAACGGAAGTGTATTCGATTTTGTATACTCCAAATCTTTTGCATTAGATGAAAACAAGGTACATATTAGCGTAGGCGTAGGTGCTGTATATTTTTGTGACATTCTTTACTCAGATGCACGAGGGACCACATTTTATGTGTTGTAGAGGATAGCGGGGGTGTTTTCTGAACTCATGACTTGAATATACGTATTTTCACGCTGATAATCCTGTACAATTGTAACCGGGCGTTTCCACGCCAGGCCACAATTGCTCCACACTTCCTGCGTCCCTGTCACTTAACTTCAGGGAACAAGAAAAGGTGGGAAAAAATATTAGAAATCATCAAAAAAATTACTCAAAAGCGGAGCACAAATATGAAGGTTATAATTTTTTTTTTTAATACTATGCATCTGTCCAGGATGGGAAATCCCGTGTGTTACCCATTCGATAAAAAACAGTCAATCTCTTTGATTTTTGAGTTTGCTACCAATGTTCATCAGTATTTTACACAACTCTTTTTGAATGGGCGCATACAAAATTCATTGTAATACAAATTGAATTATTTCACTCTAAAACATACTTGCCAATTTTTGCCATCCATATGATTCCACATAATTTAAAAAAAAAAATCCTCAAAATGTTTCACCACCAATACAATTTACAGTTTTACATCAGAAAACCATCGCATTATTCATTTAAGAATATTAAAACTTCATAGAAAAAACTCACAAAAAACCTCAAAACACTCTGATTTGTACAACCCACCAGATAGTATTGTTACCCTTTTTTTCCTCTTGTTCCCTTTTACTTAGACTCGAGATCTCAAGAAAATACCCATCTAAAAAAACAACACCTGAAACCACATTCTAAAAAAAAACACGTTATCTTTACAGCTTCCCACACTACCTTTAAAAATCAGCTTTACAAAATTTACATTTCCTGTACAACATATTTTACTCCAAAAACATCCCTTAAAAACCAGCATTCCCCTTACAATATATCTTACAGTTTATTCTTCGTAGCCAATTTTACAATCTCTGGCTCCAATTACACAGACACGCTTTTTTTTTCTTAAGGTCAATATTACGTCGTACACAACTCACGACGAGCGCGTGAATGGTCTCGAGGCAAGCATTCATAGCGAATTACACTCTTGAGCAGAGACTCGTTTAACCATCCAGTTTCCATCCGTTTTGACGCTCCCTACCTATCTTCACGTCGCGGCGGCGGTATTGCACGGTCCTGTCACTCACATACACCCAAACAATTATGGTGGCCTAAGGATATTCTCCCCACGATACACCCGAGGTGACCGTATTGCCACCACAATATCACACAGACTCCCTTGCACACAAAACATACACACATCGAGGTCGAGCCCAAGGATATGCTCTCCACAAAGACATACTCAGTGTGTGCGTATTGCCCTTCCTCCCTCACAGTCACATCCGACACTCTCATCACATCCAACACACCACCTGTCCCATTTCAAAGGTCTTTGTTTACAATCTCTTAGATAATTCCTAAAAACTTCAAACCGTTACTGGTCCACCGTACCATTCACAAAACAACTCCCAAACTCCGAGTCCGAGTATTCCTCTAGCCGATGTTCAACTCTTACACCTTCTAGCAGCCTCTACTTTGCTGAACAAGATCATAACGACTCCCAGCCTCGAGGAAATTCCCCTGGGAAACGAGTTTTGCACCTTCAATCCATCGGACCCCTGTTTCCGAAAATCCCTTGCTTCCACTACTCATTCCGCTCACAGTTTCCAAAAACACAAACGCACCCTTTCCCACTGATCTTCGCCCTTTCCAAGACCTGATATCTATTAACCCATTGCCAAAATTCTATACCTCAAGTGCCCGAATATTTTGTTCCTGCTAGGGGATAGTATCAAAGACCCCCAGTTCTCAGGCTAAGTCCGATTTCGGCACTCTCGTAAAATATTTTCTAAGTCTTCCCATCGCGTGCAAAAACTAAGTCCCAACTACTCTTGCTTTTCAGGCTAAGTCCATTCTTCACTACATCTGACTATCACAAATTTCTAAGTCCGCAGGCTACATACTCTACAGACATCACAGAACATTCTATATTCGGTTCCTTTCAATTTAGTTTTAGAAAAAATAATGTTTCAGTGGCCCCATGTATTTGAACTTAAACAGTGAATGAACGGGATACAGTAACTATGTAAGAGAATTAAATAAAACATTTATGAGTTAATTTAATTTGTATTATGTTATTTAATGACACATCAAAATGTTTTTATTTATGTGAATTAACGCAGTAGGGCATAACTTTATATTTCCCGGATGTCAACTGATATTACCATAGAAAATATAATTAAGTAGTAGTGAAACAGTCACATACCCTGCCTACTCCAGCGAAACGCCAGCAAACTGGCGTCACCAGCAGCAACTTGGAATGCCGTTTGCCAATCAGTGTCTGGTAAAATAATTGCTTGCCAGCAGTCTAGATCAATAGATTATATTCAACAGGGTGCACTAGCCAATCAGACAAAATGCACGTTCCAGAAGCAGAGAACGGGATGCGCCAACAAAAAAGGGACCATCACCCCCTATTTAACCTATATGTACTAACCTATCGTGTGATAAAAGCATGCATACCTATCATTGGGAGTGAAAAAATGTTCATACATTTTGCGGAAGGATACACTACGAGCAGAGAGAAGGAGTGAGCAGTGTTGATCTGATTGCAAGCTTCTCTTAAGGCTCCCGCCTAAACTATAGCTTTTTTTCAGCTTTTGAGGCCGAGAAGAGAGGGAGCGACAAGATCGACACTGCCTCGCACGTCAAACGCGCCATCGCCGCTAAGCACAAGGCTATCTGAACTGGCGTGCAGTAGACGTGGGCACTGAGTGAGTGATTCGAAACACTGAGTCGACTCACCGACGTGAAAGATTGATTCAAAATATTCGTCTGCCGGTGACTCAACACTTTCGCCAAGGCTCCGAGTTTCGAGTTGCGATACATGCGCGATCTGTTCCGTACGTTTTGAAACCAGCCAAAGGTTTTTCGATTCATTCTAAATGGTTCGATGGCTCAAACTAGATGGCGGTGATGTGTCAGATACTGAGTCCTGAATAGTTTTTAACTCTTGTGTGTAGTATTTGTTATATCGTCTTTGTATTGCAGTGTTTTGAAAATTCTTTTTTTAAATATTTTTGTTAGTGTTATTGATGTTTTGTTATGTAATAGTTTATTCTAGAGTAGTTTTTAATGCATTATCCATTGTTAAATACAAAACTTTGAACGAAAGCACCATTTTCTAAGTACATCCTCATAATATAAACCTGTATTTTTTTTAGATTTCTGCTAGATATTCAAAAAATAAATAAAATGTTCATTCATACGGCAGCCATTATTTTAAAACGAATGTATATGTGACAAAATAAGCATTTTGAATCTCGTTAAATCTTGTATTATTACATTTTAATATTTTAATTTCCCACTATATTCGTATTTTTTCTCTCTCACCTTTCACATGTCACTGCAACACAGATTTTCGGCAACGATCAACGATCCCCTTTGAGCCGTGGTAAGCCGATTCAATACAGTTGATTCAATACAGTTCAGAGTCCTTGAGATGTCTCAAATCTTGAGAGTCGAATCAGTGAGTCGACTCATCTAGCAGAGTTGATCCAAATGTTTCGAATCAATAAAATGAGTCGTTTCGCCCACGTCTAGCGTGCAATGTTCTCGTCGCACTGCGTCTACCTATGGGGCTTTCAGCGGTCACCACATCATTTGATTGGTGAGAAATCTGTGACAAGTTTCAAAATACGGATCTTGAGTAATTCTGTGTCTATATTCCAAGTATATTTTGATATAGAGCGCAAAAAATAAATCATTCTTAGCTATGTTGCGAGTGCTCTGAGATGGTGTTTCTGATATGCGTGATGTATTGTAAGTACTCAACACCCCTCATTTGAAATGTGTTCTTTTCGTAGATCAGCTTATTGGACGAACGTTTGACATTTCCGTAGACAAATGTGTATTTTAAACACACAACGAAGTTTAAGTACCATGCAAGGCGGAAGCCTCAAGGCTGGTCTGGGCCACTGCTTTGTCACGACAGTTATAGTCTATCCATGGTTTCTTCGGATGTTTTGATACGAACCTTTGAAAAATCACCATAATCGTAACGTGTCAACCTTTTTTTCAATGCCTTGTATACTACAAATATATAACACTGTGATTAACTTTATAGTATTGCATTCTCGAATAAATGAAATTTTAACTAAGTATCTTCTATAACTTGTCATAATTATTTCGTATTAAATACGCATTAAAAACAGCGAGAGCAGTGACGTGTTGGCAATGGCTAGCCAGAAATAGTTCTCAGTTAAAATATTGTTTTAACCTAATCCATTTGGTATGCTATTTGTAAATTAAACTTTGCCTATTGATATATTTGAATTTTCAGGTAGTACTGAAGGTAATATATTTCATTGTTACAGTTAAAAACAACAGTGCATATTACCATTCATAAGCCTTGTCGACATTGTGTTTTTTATTCGTCCGAGAAAGAAAATTCTATAGTCCGAATGGAGCTTGTCGCTCTCTCTCTCTCCCTTTCTCTCTATCGCTTTCTCTCTCTCGAGAAGTTTCGCACCTCATGTAGCAGCAGGAATATTACAATGTTTTAATTTTTAGCGTACCTCATACATATTACAGAAAAAATAATTATTTTTGAATTTTTGATTTACAACTGAAACGAGATTTTTATTGTTTGAATACTTACTATAATATATCGGCGACCCCAATATGACAAAAAAAAAAAGGGGGGGGGTTTCTGAACGAAGCATCAAGTCGGTACTGGTTCTGTTTTTTTAAACCCACCTTAGGAAAGTTGCAATGTTGTGATAAATATATTTTTCCACAGCAGGATTAAATATACTGTAAAGTGCGTCGTGACCGTAGTGTGTGCGAAAGAGTATTCATGCCCTTACGTTACGTTGGGCCAATGTGTGTGCGTATGTGTGCGTGAGTGTGTGATTGCAAATATATCGGACGTGCGAGATCTATACGTTTTAAGCGTGAACTGTTTTCAAGACGAATTTAATTGTTTGAAAGTCACGTCTGTTTATCACGACGTTGTAACCTTTCCCCAGGTGTTTGAAACACAGTTGTGTTACGTGCTTACGTTTCTGTGAATTGAATGTTTTCTACAACCGCAACTAAGTTCTAAGTCTAGCCAGATAAATTAAAATAAACTGTGAAATTAACCTAGAAAACGGTAGGTACCGATGCATAGAAATATGAGCGGGATAAAAGTTACCATAGACCTATTTGTGTGTATTTTCGCCACTATATTTTGAGTTTGTCGTTTCTACGTACAAAAAGTAAGCGACAAGAGTTGCGTGTTTGAATTTACTGTGTCTTTTCGTTGGAATGGTTGTTCCTTCGTTTTAATTTTTACTCTAAATGAGGCCGTCCTTTTAACGAAATAACCCAACACATATCAATAACAAGAGGTTAAATAGTGTAGTTCTTTCCCCCGCTGTTATGACAGTGTTAAACACAGCCGCAACAAAATATTAAAGTGTATTATGTGTAATGTACTATGTCGTGAATAAAAATATGTTAACAATGTATAATAATAACCGTAAGAACTATCTTCAACACAGACATTGTTAAAAAGTCATTAAGTTTGCCTAAATATGTTAATAGGCCTAGATTGCCAACGTTCGTAGGAATTGGTTTTTGAAATATGACTAAATTCTTTGAACAGCTGAAAACTCTAAACAGGCATTTCACAGTTAAAACGTAGTCAAACGACAATGTTTATGTTTACATGTAGCGAAAGGATACGCAATCGGTAACCAAAAGTAGAACTTGAGCAGGGCTTCAGAAAAGTGTGAAGTAACTGTGAATGGCCAATATTACATCGCTTGTGCAAAGCCCGTGGAGAACCTGTCTATTGCAGAGACAGCGCGGTCTTCACGTCGTGTGATTCGAGCATGTAAGCTCTTCTTGCCTCTGTGTCCGTCGGCCAATCTAGCTGCGGTGAAGAGGATTGACCTACCTACCAGGCGCTATTGGGTTTTAGCAGTGCAGCTCCATGAAACACTTCAGCACTGACAGACATGCAAAGAAACTACCTTGAGAGAAAGCTTTTCTTAAACTAACAAAATGATTTTTGGTATATGGTGAAACGGGATTTGTAGTTTTTATAAAATGTATTTGTCTAAATGAAAGATGAAATGCAACGATACTAATTATTCTCATCCGGAAAAGTAAAGGCTGTTTACGATAAAGTGAGCACTTTTGAAATCAATCTTCGGAAGAAGTCGCTGCCCCTGCCTCCATATAATTTAACAGGCACACTGAGTGACATCCGCCCAGTAAAGTTGGTAACGATGGATGGAAAATAGTTCCATACATTAACGTTAAATTAAAAGTGTTAAGTAACAATTTGTAACAACTTAATAAATGTTTTTCGCTTTGTACTTTTCTATTATATCGAAGTGTGAAAAAGAGCAGATTTTTAAAATACGTAATATTCTAATAATTTCAAAGTTTCACTTATTGACGCACGAATAAAGTGATGAGGTCTATGACAGTGATAATTTTACACAAGGTGGAAGAACACACAGCGTGCATACAAGTAGATCTTAAGCAGGGCTTTCTGAAATGCTAATTTTACCGTGAACAGCATAAAGAGGAATTTGAGCTAAAGTAAACAATTTTGTCAAATAGAAAATCCACGCAAACTATATAATTTGTGCTCTTAAGATTGCATTTTTTATGTGACCGTGTAAAATTTGTATTTTTTTTTTTTTATCGAGCGTATCTTGGAAACTTGTATCGTCTCTCTTCCCCTGGCTCTCCTCCCCACTAAAATGTTATTAACGTAATTTATCATCATCTGACACACCGAGGAGCCGGTGCGATTTCCTCATTCGTCGAAGTGGTTTGGTGTTCAAGTCGCATCGAATTTTGTTGCATTATTATGGAGAGGAACGCGTAAGGTAATGGTAGCTCCTGATTACAGCGGACTCTTAATCTCTAGATTGTAGTATCTATGCTCCAACTTTGACTTCTTTTTTATTTGTATATGGTTATTCACAGTAAAACGAGCACTTTTGAAAGCCCTGCTTAAAACCTACTTGTCTGCACATTGTGTATTTTTTCCGCATTATGTAAGATTAACATTGTCGTAGGCCTCATCACTTTATTCATGCGTCGGTCAAGTGAAAATGTGAAATTGTTTGAAAAGTAAATACATAACAAACTTCGACGCATTAAAAAATAAGTAGAAAGCGAAAGAAGTAATTTAAGTTATAAATGGTTACATAAACCTTTTTATTCGACGTTATGATACGGAACTACTTCCCATTCATCGTTACAAACATGACTGGGCGCATGTCACTCAGAGCACCCGTTGAAATATATGGAGCTAGGGGCAATGACATTTTTCTAAGGTTCGTTTCAGAAGTGTTCACTTTGTCGTGAACAGCATTTAAGCCCCAAGTAAACATGGGTAAAATTTCATAGTCATATAAATGATTGCGTACCTTGAAGGCCCCTACAGTACGTGAAGTGAAAAAAAAAACGGCCTGTGCTGATAATTTTTGGAACTAAGTAGTTGAAATCCAAACTTTCGTCGCATTGGTTTTTAACACATTCTGGACTAAGTTCGAGCAACGCTAGTTTAAAAATTTCTTCGTCCTTGAAAATAAAACTAGCATTGTTATAGAGTCATTGTTCCACTAGTATTTCATAGGATCTTACACGAACAATACAACCCAGCAGCTATAGTTTCCGTGCAGAAAATGTATTTTTTGCTATGCCCTTATAGAAGAACTCGATTAACTGTAAATTTTTACGTAGTAAGAGACACTTGATTGGAGTATAATCAGCTCTGCGACCCAAGTGGCTGATGACGAGCCAATGGTGAACGTTGTAGAGGACAGTAAGCACGCCCAGTGTGGTGTGGACCAATAGAAGAGTGGCAAGTGGGAATACGGAAACCAACAGAATACACGTTCCTGCAGTGCTGTATACAGGTGATACACTTCTAGCTTTTTTTCAATCATAGTAAATATGTGCAGTCCTGAATGTGTTAATAGGGTTTACTAACTTAACTAGTCACGTAATCTTCGTAAATACGATATGTAGCATATCTATTTGTCATTAATTTTCACCTGTGTTTGTGTGATCCTTTAAATATTACTCTTTGTATTTTTCAGTTTCCTCTTCTAGAGATTATTTGCTTGATGTATAGTTTATTAATTTATGATTAGCGGTTGTAGATAGTTAGCTATAAATTTAATTGAAATGTATTGTAGAATTAAATACCACAATTCTACAGATGATTACCTGGAATTTTACTCAATTGGATTGAATGTTGTTTCATTCGAAAACATTTAATTCAGAATTATGCTCCCAACAGTAATCATTGCGGCGATTCGTGCCACAGATATGATTCTTCACTTTTGTTAGATACTGAATGAAATGTTTTTTTTTATACATATATAATCATTTTACTGGTGAATAAATAATAATTAGTTAAAAGTTTTGAATATAATAAAATTAATAGTGTATACATTGACATATTTGAGGCTCCTGACTGGTAGTATCCATATTGCTGAATTCTGTAGCGGTGAAAATCAGGATGGCATTGATAGTAGGCATTTGAAACACTTTATGATTTTTCACATTTACTAAGTTTTAATCACCTTTTTAGTAACGGAAGCTTGCGGCTTTCTTCAAGAATCTTAAGTGTTATAAATTTTGCATATGTTGGAGCCACGTGCGTTATTATTTGCACTGGTAATGGTGTGTGGTGATGATTAAGAGATTGCCCAAAAATTCATGAAAAAGGTAGTGTTTTAATCAAACATGTTTATCTTAAGCATGCGTACGAGCTTGGAAATACTTGCTGTGTTGATTTATGGAACTGTGTGCACTGTGATTCTGATCATTCCAGACGTCTGCAATCTTTTAACCTTTCAAATTGTGCAACATGTCGGTGGTATTTGAAGATCGAAATTCATTAATATAAAATAGGACACTTCCATCACTTTTGTTTTATGTTTCTCCTCGACATAAAATGGCAGTCGAGTTCTTGATACTTACATTATCATTGTTCAATTACACCAGTCCATTTTCTCGAAACCAAAAATCTATTTTCGAGCTAGTATAACTATTACGTATACTTTTTTTTAGTTTTTATTGATAAAACTATTTACTGGTTTCTATTAAATTTTGATATTATACATTGCTATTTTAATCGCAAATAGTATGCGTTAATAAACAGGCGTATTTTATTTAATAAACATGGTTCTGGCATACTGTCTGTGGTAAGCAAACACTGAGTGAAAATATTTAGAACTTTGCAATAGTAATGATCTCGCACATAGTAGATCTTGATTGAAACGCCAGATTACTTCTGGCTTCTTTGAGGGTTCAGTGGCTATATCGGGGAGGGACGAAAGTTAGATTGAAAATAGAAGGAGAATTCCCACAGAAAGACAGAAGAGTTCCGATTCCAATGTTCAACCACATGTGGTCCGAGATTCCGAACTCTCTTGCGGAGACATTTGTCTTGTCCCGCCCGTCACGTCTTACTCTTCGTAACTTTAACAGAAGAAGACGTCACGGACAAGAACGCGAGAGAAGAAGAACAGTGGGTAGGGAAGGAGTCCAAAGAAAAGCGACCTCCGTATGCATTTATCGGTAAGGCGCCTTCAGGCCATGTGATTAGGGGTTCGAAGCATGATTTGTCTATTACGTTACGTTGAAAACTAATCAATGTGGATAAACCAAGAAATTTTAAGCTACGTGTCTGTATCCAGATACAAATAAACCAAAACACATTGCAAAAATTATAGTTCGTAAAACCTAGCAGAGAAGCGTCAGCGCACAGTGTTCGGGACAATTACGCCACCAAGAAACTGTAAAACGCTTGACAAAACCTTGAACGACGTATGTCTGACGACCCACGATGAGAAGAGCATCCTTTAAGATGCATCTCTGTGTGCCGCTTATTGCTTCCCTTCACAACATTAAGAGGAGGATGTACTGAAAATTTGTCTGTGAAATAGTTATTTGTGGGAATACGCGTATCTCGGTAAATAAATGCTCCGAAAATACGAATTATTGTTAGAAAGGATAGTAAAACCATTTTCTCTACCCCTATTTTTTTTTTACTTTTGTCATATCTGGAAAACAAATTCGTTAATATAGTCAAATATCGTATTTTAAAGCTTGGCTGTACAGTTTCCGTAAGCGGCAAGAGAAAAGTACTAACACACGGGCGCAATTTAATCTGTGGGCTTTCATCGCGTGCTACAAAGTCCCAATGCTACAGATCCAATTTACACAGTACAGCGTTACGACGGAAACACTGCACACTTGCGCGTAGGGGCGATGAGGCACTAGGCGTGCGTGTTAGTGTCGCACGTATCGCACCCTCGCTTCTTGACCCTGGACGCGCAGTTCCACCCCACTCTTAAGCGTACGGCATCGGTAAATATAGGTTAGTTACGTTCGAGTGGATCGTCAACAATGTCTTGGATCTCCCTTGCCAATAGCTAATCTTTATTGTAGCCTTGGGTTAGTAAAATTAAATCTCTATTCTATCTCTTGTACAACATGAGTATTTAGCTATGAGAACCTACTCTAGTCTAAAATATTTAAGTGAAACCTAAGAACTCCGTAGCCTTAATTATAAAAATTAGAACAACTGGCTCTCGGCTGGCTATCAGCCGCCTCGATGTATTTTTCTATTCCTGGGCGGCAAGCGAAAGGCCACGAGTTCAAGGCTGGGTAAGGAACCACATTACACATTTTCTACCAATGGATGTAATATTTTAAGAGGTGATACGATTGCTGATAGTTTGCCACTACTTGCGTTTTTGCTCATGACACATTTATTTTAGAAGCATGAAATATATTTACATGGCGAAATGATTTCTGTTTGCATCGTATTGTATTATTTTACGCAGTGGTGAATGTACTCACAGAGTAGGGTCTAATGATAGGTCGCCTTACGAATGCGCGATCTAGTAATATGGTTTAGGCCATGGTATGATCTTACCCATCACTACACATTATTCGCGATTGGTATAGTATATTTATTTGTTTTATAGACACAAATATATGTCATGTAATTTGTTGTGCACAAAATATTGAAGATTCCAGTTCACGCCCGATTGAACGCGAATAAAATAAAATAACGTCTTATGTCATTTCTCTAGACACGATAATGAATACCGCAACATGGCAATGGTTCTCCGTTCGTTCGACTCATTGGCTAGTCTCTAACAGTCTCCTAATTATATATAAGTATTTCACTGGCAGATATCACTGGTAATGGGTTTTAGAGTTTTAGTAAGTTCGTGTCAAAGTGCCCGTCACATTCGTTTCCAATTATTTCTGTTTACAATACTTCAGTATCGCAAGTGTTCCTATTATATACAAGTATTTCACTGGCAGATATCACTGGTAATGGGTTTTAGAGTTTTAGTACGTTCGTGTCAAAGTGCCCGTCACATTCGTTTCCAATTATTTCTGTTTACAATACTTCAGTATCGCAAGTGTTCCTATTATATTATTTCTGTAACATACGAGTGTTGTAAACGTATTTCTCACGCTCCAGTCTGCGATTGGGCATGCAAGGAGCTGATTAATTGCCTTGTTCTCGCGTTGACGAACGGAGAGATGGGACGACCTGGTGTTTCGCCTGCTATTGCTTCCACTTTTCGAACGCAACCATTGTGCGGGTTGCTAGCTGACTAAAGCTAGGCGTTTCGCTTTCGTTTGCTAAGAGCCGTCCGTGGTTATTTTATTATGACTGGCTGTTCCTTATGCTATAGCGTTACTTGATTGTGATTTACACCGGATATTACAATTGCATGTCATTGCATGCAGAGTATTCTGGAGGCTCCTCAGAAAAGCCGCTCGTCGATAGACGTGGGGGTCGCGGGGAGGCAATGCCAACAAGTATCTAGGCGAGTGCATGGGCGGCCTGGGTTCAGACAGAGAGATTCTTCCTCGCAGAAAGCGCCGGTAAGCGCCGGAGATTACACCGATAAAAAAATCTCCTTCATTTTACGGAAAACTGCTAGTAAAAATTTATCCAGTGTCCGTAAAGTCTCCGTAAAATTACGTACACATTGATTTTCAGGAATGGACTTTCCGTAAATTTCATGGAACCTCTCCGTTAATTTCCAAGTTAGTTTTCTGTACTTTCCGTTTAAAATGAAAAGAGGTAATAAAAATGCCTTTAATTTTCGTTATTTGGGTGTTCTACCGTGTATAAAAAATTATATTTAAAAAATTTAAAAATGTTGTACTTAAGCGAGTTTTGAACCCGAGTCAAAAAATTACCAGTTCACTACGCTAACCATTTTTTTTTTCATTTAACGTTGTTGTAACTTTTTTTTTGTCGTTGACAAAGCTCTAGTGAGACCGACTTGACGAATTCCCAGTGCGACAATCGAACTGAGCATCCGTTTCGTCAGAGGCACCGGGGCGCGAGCCCGCGGCCCTACGACTATAGGTGGGCAACTCTACCCATGAGCTATGAAGGTAGGGCTGAACCCGAGTCAAAAAATTACAAATTCACATCTCTAACCATTCGCCTACAACTATCACTTGAAATTTATGGTGTAAATTTTATATTTATATTCGAAATACATAAGGTAAAAATTTCAGTTTCTATTAAATTTAGTGTATTTTCAGTGTTGCCAAATGTTACAGACGCCTGATACTATTTTTGAATGTTTGAAAGAATATGTCATAGTTTCTGCGGCAGTTAAGGTTATCCACGCGACTATCATTTTGTTGTTACAGTGGCGAAGAGAACTTCGTGTAGAATCAGCATTGTTCGTCCCCGTAACTCAAGGCCAAAGGGAATACGGATAATTTACATATTTTGTATTTACGGACTTAACTCTATTATCCGTCATCACGGATTGCATTTCCGTATATACACCACACATTTCCGTAAAACATTCCATAAATATACGGAAATTTTTAACAGCGCGGTAAAGCACCAGCGAGGCGTCGATTGGAGACTGCGCCGAGAGGAAAGATGTATTGATGACCAGTGGACGAGGCTATGCTTCACAGTAGTAGCGAGACTCGTCGTGAGACTACAGAAGTTAAATATATGCCGGGACGTCGCTTTCTTGGGGTCATTTTGGGACGTGGTATCACACCAAGAAGTTGGTGGCTCACTTCAACTCTTCCCGGGCTTGGTGTTCATCTTCGTGATAATACGGGGCTAAGTGATATTTGTGAATACATATTCACATGCTCATGTAAAGGGGAGGAACTAAGGGGCACGAATTGCGAAGACAGTTTTACGGAGAAGTAGTGTGGCCCAGTTGACGCAATTCCTGGGTCACAACTTAACTACCCAATCTGCCTATCCACCTAAAGTTAAAGGAATCAGGACAGGAAGGGTTAACTGAAACGTGTCAGCAAAAGATGGTGTATTTGTTGATAATGTAACTGTCGACCTCGTTCACACTCTCTGTTTTCTGGAGAGGAGGAAACTACTGCTACCATAAAAACCTTAGCATGCATGTTAAATTATCTTTACTTGAACTCCAAATATAGTACGCTGTTTCCCTCCACCTGTATTTGCCAATAACATACTTTCCCTTGTACAAACTCCTTTAAAACTCCTTAAAAATTCCCTTCCAAAATCTTGGGCCTTGTATTTTAAAAAAGTTTTACAAAATTCTACAAACACATTAAAACAGCAAAACTCTATCCAAAATGCTATCGACCTGCCTTAAAACTGCAGGTTTGAAAACCATGGTTTTTTAATCCTCTTCGATACAGCTTAAAAACATTTAAATCAATCAACATTACATAAATATTTAAAAACATAAACACCTTAAGTGTGCTGACTCCAATAGATATTTTACAATGCCGACACACTTATAGACACTCCAAAACCATTTACGTTTACCTTAAACTCCCTCTGTCAGTTCTCCCAACATAACTTCATTAAGGGTAACCACTAACACCGAATAATGGCCCCTTTACAAATCACTCTCAACCTTTACTAACATTTAAAAACAACTCCTTAAAAACCTTTCCTCTCGGGTGCTCCTACAAGTCCACATGACTGACCCCGAGGGATAAACTTAAAATCTTTGCCTTTAAATAAATTCACTCTTACACTCTCATACTTTACCACGCAGGGTGATTACACCAAAAATTTCAAATAAAACAAACTCCTTCTAAAAATAGAATAGAAAAGGCCCCGGTGAAATGCTGGTCTCTAATTTTTCTGCTTTTTACAATCGTTTCGTCCTTAAAAATGCTCAGGAACAAACCCATGAAATTACCCACCAAACACTCCACAACACTCCCCACAATTACCTCCACATGATTCATCAGGCTGGGGATACTCCTCCCACCATACACTGATGTGGCGACTTGCCCGTGAACCCACACCAACACACTCACCACACAACCAAAGCAGGCCGAGGATGTTGTCCCTACCGAAACTTTCATGAAGGCTGCCAACTTCAGCACTAACTATTCTCCACACATACCATCCATCAGCCATTCACTCTCCCTCCCCTAAAGTCCCAGTTCTTTCATTTACTATGTCCCACCACAAATAATAATACTTCCAACCTTTCCATTTGTATTGCCCAAGTTCCTTCTTAAAACCGCGACGAGAAACTATCACAAAATGCAATGCTGGTCATGCAGCTAACCACCACACGTATAACTTCGGGAGGCACACGGGGAAACTCACATTAGAATCTTCACAATAATGTTCACTCAAATTAATAGCCTTTTTCTAATGCTAAATTCCAACATGGCCGCTCCTCATACGCCCGACGCAAGGAATCCCCAAATAAATAATGATCATGTGCTAGCTCAAAAACAAGTAAGTTTATACTCTTTCTCTTCGTAGAAAACCAACCAAGTCCCACACAGGACATAGCCAAAACAAAGTCTAAATCTCGCAAGCACACTGAAAAAATCACTAAGTCCACGGGCGCGTTCCTCCATGCTCAAAGACATTAAGCACGCCTCCCAGGAAAAGTCTTATTACCAACTCCTAATGGCGTAGTCTCCTGGCAGAAATATTCTAAGTCCCCACATCGTGAATATTTTCTAAGTCCGAATACTCTGAGGCAGCTCGTGCACCCCAAAATACCGGGTGAGGCATTTAAAGCAGGCCACCCTAATATATCGGCCTCACGTAACGATAGAAGAAAATGTTTCAGACAAACGTTGTTTGGAGTGAAAGGGGCCATAATGTTACGTTAATAAATAGGTGTGTTGTACGCCGAGCTGTGACGGAAATATGGGGGTCAAGTTCAGTATGTTAAATGGGACGATGTGGTCTAATGTTCACCTTTCTAGTACGTTTGACACATGTTTGCATTCATCTTGCGAAGAGCTGTTCAGCGGTGTGTAATAAAGTATGTCATCCCATTTACAAAACAGAAGTTGACCCCATATCTCCTTCACTCTTCGACGTAACACTAAACTGTTAACGTCACATTATGGCCCCTTTAACCCCAAACAACTTTGGTCTGAACCATTTTCTTATATCTTTACAAGAGGGCGATTTATTAAGGTGGCCTCTTTTAAATGCCTTATCCTGTATACGCCGAGCGAACCCCCACTATCGTGCTCCTCCTCCCAAGAGACTCGTACCTCAGCGCACCCCCTATACAGTCAGCGCCCTCTTTACTAAACAAAGTCCTCTTTATTGCCAATATATTCTGAGTGGTGCGAAATTCGGACAGCCAATTATTTCTTAGGGCGTGCTTCTACAAGGAGCGACTGTACGCCCGCAACCCGCTTTGCATAACAGTTGTGCAAATCGTCACTCACTTCTCTGCAGGCGTACACACTTATCTAGAGAGTGACATTTTCTGAGCACTTTTTCCACACATAAAACACTTGGGACAGATATCCCGTCACAGTAGTAAAGGAACGGGGATTCTGAAAGCTGCAAGTGTCGTCCCAGGGAGAGTTTAGTTTAGGACTGTGAGTGTGAGTGAGATCAGACAAAGCATTGCTGGCATCGAAGAGTGGTACTATGGAGAAACACTACCTACTACCTAGGGAGTATGGTGAGGAGAATATCCTCCCCCCGGCTTCTGACTGTGGACTGAGACTGTGTGTGAGTTTGTATGCGCATGAAGAAACATGAAAAGAATCATATTTTATATTTCTCGGGAGCCTCTCGAGTAGGTTTAAAGGTTGTTAAATGAATTTTTGATGAGTTTTACACTTTATTATGGTAAATTTCAGAAGTTAAAGCCATGCAAATCCTTTTTTTTTTTGCGAGAGTTGTAACTTTTTGTGGTGCTTTTGAGAGATCGTATGTAATGTTTGTGAAACTATTACATGGGGAATAAGACCTTTTTATGCGAATTGCATTGCAATCCATTGTATCGTAATTCATTATATACGTTACATATTGTAAAGCATGTTGGGTGCCGATTAATGAAATGAGAGTTTCTAAAGGCCACAGTTGTATTTCTAAACCTAAATTTTATTGTTCGTTTGTGTAGTAGCATATCACCTACCGTGGAAGCCACTATAGTCAAAATTTCCTTTATCCTATTTGTATTTGTGAAAGATTGGAATTTTATAGCTTCTCATTCCTTTTACATCCTGTTTCTTTTGGAGTAGGACTACCTGAGTTTGATATATGGGAATTTTCTGCGGTTGGGATCTTACCTGATACGACGCCACACATAAAAAAAAAGTGAATATCAAATATTAATTCGCTGAAACATCCCCTCTTTTTTTTTCGTTACAAATAATGCAAGTAAGTAGGGAAATCGATATTTAATTTCTTATTCTTGATGTATTAAGCCCGCCAACCTGTTGTGAACTTCATACTTGATTTATTGCTCGTGTTTTCATAGTTTTCTTTACCGTACATCCACTACGGAAACCTCTATGTTGATATTTGCATAACGTTTTACGTAACTGCTCGTTGCTCATCCGCTCTACATGGGGGTCTCCAATTTTATGCTATTCAGAGATTTCATCGTTCAGGCTGTAGATGTTGAGCGACTCTCTTATATCCTAATATGGATTCTACCTCTCATTCCCACTACCATGACAGAACGAAAAAAAAAACTTAACTTCCGAGGTTTAGATCCTGATTTTGTCTTAATTTGTGTGAATACGCGAGACAGTTCCAGAAAGGCATTTTGTTACTGCCAAGATCTTGAAAAATATCGGCATTTGTCTATTTTGGTTTTCTTTGGAGTTCTAATTACAGTATTGTACATTTTGTTATATTTGTCAATTATATTTTTATACTATCTGTTTTTTAATATTGTGAGTGTGTACAACGGAGGATTTTGAATTAGTGAATCAGTTTGTATGGTTCATTTTAGTAACATACACACATATAGTACATAGTAAATAAATTATAAATAAATGATTAACATAGGTGTAAACACGCGGCAGCACGGTTCTCAAGAAACGCTAGCTTTAATGAGCATAAATCTAAACATTTCACTTGTAGTACTGCGTAAAATCACAAAACTATTTTTATTATAAGCTGTTCACGGTAAAGTGAGTACTTTTGAAATCAACCTTTGAAAACTGTCACTGCTTGTACCTGCGTGTATTTTAACGAGAACACTGACCTGCGTGCATCCTGTAGAGTTCGTAACGACCGAGGGAATGTAGTATTAATGTGCTTTAATGTTTAATTAGATTTGTTACGTAAACATTTGTGAATATTAAAATTATTTATTTCGCTTTCTGATTTTTTTTAATGCACGAGTTCAAGAAATATAAAATTAGTAATAAATTCACTTTCCTTATAATATCACAGGTTTACTTGACCGGCTCATAAATAAAAGGATCAGGTCCACGACAATGTTAATTTCACGTATGGTGTTAGAATACACATTGTACGTACAAGTAAATCTTAAGCAGGGCTTTCAAAAATGCGAGGTTTACCGTGAACAATATTTAATTATCTGCTAATATCTGGGTGCCTGCACGCCCAATGTTTACTGTAGCATATTAGTACTTGCGGGCAGTGAATTTTTTTTTAAGTTGATTTGAAAAGTACGTACTTTTACCATGAACAGTATATAAGATGACTTCGGTATACATGTTAAAACACTGCACACGCCCATACCTTCACCGGGATTTGACCCTACAACTTAGAGTTTCGAAGGTATCTTGCCAACCGTGGCCATAGATGTTGCCATTGCTAAGGCTACGTTTAATGCAACAAAATTGGCAATTTTGGTTACTGCACGACCGTTGAAGAACGCACGGTAGACATCATACGTCAGAGTGATTTATTGCGAAAGAGGACTTTTAATATCAGGAGATTGCGCGTGTCTTTTTTTTCTCTGCCAGACCGGCAAAGTGGCAATTAATAAATATCAGCTATCAATGATTACGTGATATTAATTTGAATAGCTGTGGATCGTTCGATTTATTACGCTCCGTTAATTAGTATGTTTGGAACATATAGCAAAATGGATTAAATTAAAAATCGCAAAGGTACACGGGCCACACATGCGATTGTTCCGCCTGATCACGACTCAGAAATAGGTCAGCAGACTGTTCGACGCACAGTAAAGAGTACAATAAATAAATTGCATGGGAATTGCCCGGAATTCCTGCGGCCATAGCGGTTCGAGGTAGGAAAGGCTGGTAATATAATCCTTAGACTTTAACCTGTTGTTTGAGTTATTGAAGCCGTAGGGCATGGCATAGCATGGTGGTATGGCGATCAGAGGGCTTTTCAGGCGGATTATTGATTTGAGCAGGGAGCTCATTTATATTTACCCATGTATTTCAATAAATCGAGGATGTCGAAGCAAGAAGTATTTAAGCAAGTTTGCGCAGGTAGCAAACATAATAACTATGTTTTGAACCAAAAATAATTTGACCCATAAAGTGCTGAGGATGAGAAAATGTGAATCACTATCAGCTTATTTACTGCAACGATTCCCACACAGCATTTTTAACTATGAATTATCGTGAGCACAACTTTGTAGAATCACGCATGGTATTCAGGTCTAGGTTTCAAGAATCGTTTTTACCATTTCCTTCTATAGTCCATAAATCTGTATTTGGGAGGCGTTTTAGCTTCTTATATGAAAGCGATATGCTTTTTTATTAATGTTATACTATTGGAAATTTAACGGTACACGAACAGGTTGATGCGGTGAAGTCAATAGTTACATGTATACATAATCATATAAATGCATTTTTTTAAATTGAAGCAGAGGAACTATTCTAATACGTGACATATGTCGTACTTCGACCGTGTCTAGAAAATATAGTCAACTATATTCCAGCCAGTGCTAAAGTTTTTTACGTAAACTTACAATATATGACAACAAGAAAATGGAAATTTCAATACAAATCGTTTCCTTATTGTCGTAACAGAGATACAACTGATTGGCATACTCATTTTTTACGACACACGCGCATAACTTATTACAATATGCAAGAAATTCAGCGAGATATTCCCAACTAACGTTTGGGTTGTTACTGTAGCAAACCATGCTAGATATCTGTATTTATCTCGCAGTACTGAAGGAGCCACGTATCGTCATTTTTGAAGCAAATACCGCATAGTTACTGGTTTTGTTGTATGATAGAAGGAGGTTTCATACACGTTTACCTAAATTACATTTAGTTTAAATAGCTCTTCAAATGCCGCTCATGCCAGTGTTGCTGAGCTATCTTGTTCGTTTTTAGTGAAATGTTCTGTTAGGATTCAGTTACTTAATGGAATATTTATAAGTCTTAATCGTAAGTAAACTAAAATAACACATCGGGTAAAATAAAATTCGAGTCTAACACAATGCTAGTTATTAACAACTTGGTTACCATAAATTATGAGTGCTCAGATAACTAATTCGTCTTAATTGCCTGCAGTGTTCTCGGTGATGAGATTTGGACGGATCTTAACATCAAGGTGTTGAGAGACGACGAGGGTGAAGCGAGGTGAGTATGGAGAAGTGCCGGATTGAAAAGGCGCGGTAAACGGAAGCTCCCCGAGAAAACCCACCGACCAGCGGCATCGTCCGGGAAGCGACCCCGCCGGGAATCGAACCCGGTTCGCCTAGGCGGGAGACGATTGGTCTAACCAGTGCAGCACCGCGGCAGTGCTCTTGTTGTTCTTCATCCATCTATGGAACTTCGAGCTGTGACCACATAATCTTATTGGCGTGGAAAGTCAGTGGAAATGTTCAGCGTACGGCCCTTGAATGTCTTTTGTTATGTAAGGGCTGTTCATAATAAAGTGAGCGCTTTTGAAATCAATCTTATAAAAAAGTCACTGCCTCTGCTTGCATATATTTTAACGTGCGCACTCAGTGACATGCGCCCAGTGAAGTTGGTAACGATGGAGGGGAAAGTAGTTCCGTATCTTAACGTCGCATAAAAAGTGTTAGGTAAACATTTGTGATAAGTTAAATTATTTATTTCGCTTTCTCTATTTTAAAGCATCCAAGTGAAAAATGGACAGATTATAAAATATTGACTTTTCTAATAATTTCTCAGTTTCACTTGACCGACGCATGAATAACGTGATGAGGCCCATGACAATGTTCATTTTACATAAGCCGGAAGAATACACAACGCGCATACAAGTAGATCTTTAAGCAGGGTTTTAAAAAGTGCTCATTTTACCTTGAACGGCCTGTATCTAACGGGTTTGTTTCGAATTGCAGCGGTTTGAAAAATTAAAAAAAATAAAAAATCTTTAACTATGTTTGCGTGCTCTGAAATTATGTTTCTAATGTGCGTGACGTCTTGAAAGCACTAAACAGGTCTCGTCTTAAGTGTACGTTCTTTTCGTAGATGAGCACATTGGATGTAGTGATATGAATTGACCAAGCCTTAGGTGGACGGCCTGTCTGATCACGTCTTTAAACATTGAACTAGGTCACGAGCGTGATTGCAGTAATCACCTCGCGGTGGCAGTTGCAGAACTCCCCTCCACTTGTCAGTAATAGGGGCCGAATATGTTAAACAACGTGCCTGATATAGGCCAACGTAACATTGGGAGCGGCGTCTTTTGTCGCCGACCCATCGCAACGAGAAGACACGAAGATGGACATGTCCGGCCGTCGTTAACAGCATCCCAGAAAAAGCCTCCGGCAATATGTATGAGGCGGGAACTTTCCAATTAGATTGCAATAGTAGTGGCGTGTGGTGAATAGTCATAACCGATTAAATTAGCATTACGGTATTCCATTTAAGCTCCTCCGATTAATAATCACGTAATTAGTTATTGTATGATAATTCTGTTCAATAAACCCCCATAATTTACTGTAGTGCTCTACCTACTCATGACTGATTATTCAGGTATGCCCTTACGACACTTTCACGTATGAATTGGCCACAAGCCAATTTCATAACAGTAGGTTCAGTAGTGTCGTGGAATAACGCGTGTTCCAAATACGCTATGTTATTCGCGAGATCGACTGTCCTGCAGTGAATGGCAGGTACGGGCTTCGGACATTGCATCCACGCTGTATCATTTTCACTTTTACAGACTAATCTTAGAATTTAGTTACCAGAAAGTTTCCATGAGTTATACTGCAAGAAAAATGTTCGAAAGTGTATTTCTTTTAAATTGTTTTACAAGCGTATTTAAATACTCAAAAATAAATATTATTTCGTGACTATCTTATAAGAAACAATAACTTCGGTAAGCTACCACGCGGCATTTTTTTTGTGTTAGCAACAACTGCCAACACACTTTACAAACGTAAAACACCGAACGAACGTCACGTTTACAGGTCAGGTGCAGACATTAAGATTTCAGGGATCCTAGGAACAGGCAAAATTCTCACAAATGGTGACTGACAATAATCGTTTTATAGTTGATTCGTGAAATTTTGTAAAAACATAAACGTTGTAATTGTCCCTACAAGTTGTTGTAGTGCCTAGCCAAGTGTACAACCTATCTATACTCTTGCATACCCACACTGGCTCAAGGCCCTCAACAAAGTACCAGGATTGACTATATTAACTCTCCTAAATTACTACCACCGGTTGCTTCATACATATCAAACTTTATTACATAAATAAAACTAAACTCAATTATAAATTACACAGATACAATAAACGCTATACTTCTTGAACTCATTTTACCTTTAGTTATATTTCAAATCTCAACTATCTTACTTATAATGACTTTAGTTATTGCGTTTAATTCCTATCTCTTAGTCTATAAATACAAATTATTCTCTGATTCAATAATTACTTTAGATTATATTAATCACTCTACCCGACTCGTATCGCACTATGCTCGCCCTTGTACTCTACTCAAAATCACCTACCACTGACAGACTCGAATAGCCGGAGCTCCTCCGTTGGCTCGTGTAGCGGAGATGTGGTGAAGAAGGACGGCTTGCCCAAGCCTGGTCAAGACCCAGCTCCTGGATCACCTTGGCACTGGCTCCGCCCGACGCTGCTCCAGCAACGGCAGACTCGCTGATCGGGGATCGCTCCAGCCTCGCTGAACGACCAACCTCCAACACGCACCAGGTTACCAATCTCTCGAGAAGGGGGGGGGGGGTGTCGGCCGTATTAACGTCCGTGGCCTGCCGGTCAACTCATCGTCAGCGCCTACCCCGCTGTCCCCTGGTGGCACTCTCTCTCTCTCCTGCGGGGCGTCGCCCTCGACCGCGGGCAGGCTTCGACCTCGTGGACAGCTGTCCTCTCACTTGTGTCCACAACAAAGAACTATTATTATAAGTGGACAAATATACTGTGAATTTACGAGAAGTGTTGTTGTGGATGTAGAGAAGACTGTAATTAGACCAGAACACTTTGTTTCCAGAAACAGGAATCTTTTATTCTGCACCCGAAAACGGACGAAGCACCAAACGACGCCAGCGCACCAGCACTGACTGTCTACTGTTTCACTGCTTCGACTGTCTACAAGTACCTTGGTTTTGTGTCTTCCGCCAGTATTTTGGATAGCGCTTCTACTCATCTGAATTCTTTCGTTAAACAACTTAAGGGCTGGAGACACGCTTTAAGTGACAATGAATAAAGAACACTGATTTTATTCTTCTGACCGAGATAGTTAGCGATGCCGCAACACGCTAGACCCACATTTGGTAGGACTCAGCTTCGATTTCTAGTCATGTCACTACAATTGAGGTAGAAATCGTTTGTTAAATCCTGATATATGGCATAAAAGCCTTTATATTCTTATTTGATGTTATTGTATTAAATTACCGAAAGACAGGCTCTTTATAAACGATCCTTCTAATGTATACTGCCTACAAAAAAAATTTTTGTTAAATATGATGAAATTTTTTAACACATGTGACAGTTTTACCGAAACTATTTATGAAGCCACCATTCTGAACATCGTTGTCTGACCTATTTAAATCAAGAAAGTTTACATGGCCTTCTGTAGCATTTACGGTGTGTACAATTTGGTGCAAATTAGTTGTAAGATTCCGGTTTAACATGTTGCGGGAATCTGTTGTTTGTTCCTCGAGATATGGCATAACACCTCCATAATTTCCATACGGCGATCTTCATAAAAGGAGAACAGAACAGTAATGTAGTAGTACATTCGATGATTGTATACAGCAAATATACAATGTTAAGTTAAAATAGATTTGATAATTTCGTAGAGATATCACGCAAAACTAAAATGATATTATAGCCACCATTCTGAAAAACAACATGTGTCTCATACTAAAAATTCCTACCGCGGTGACACCTTTCTAAGGTTGATTTGAAAAGTGCTTACATTATTGTGAACAGCATTTACTTATGGGACTCTGAGTGGCGACCCTATAATTTTATCGGTGGAAAGTCAGTATCGATGTTCAGTGCATGCACCTCAAATACTTTGTGTGAAGAGACCATTCACGGCTGCTTCCAACTTTCATTTAACACTGCTCAAGTTTTCCCAACCAAGATATTCTTCCGCCTCAAATAAACAAAGCCTAAGTGAGTCTAGAAAATTGTACGAAAGGAACAAAGCACCAGATTTGTGCCCATTCAGATTAACAATATTCTGCATAGGACCTATTAATTAAAGGCTGTTCACGATAAAGTAAGTACTTTTGAAATGAACCTTAGAAAAGGTCACTGCCCCCTGAACGCATGTATTTTAATGGGCACACTGAGTGACAATTGCCCAGTAAAGTTGGCAATGATGGGTGGAAAATAGTCCATAACTTAACGTCGTATTAAAAGTGTTAGGTAACCATTTTGATAACTTAAATTATTTCTTTCGCTTTTTGTTTTTTAATGCATCGAAATGTGAAAATGAGTATATTTGTATAATATTGACTTTCCCAAAAATTTCACAGTTTTATTTCACCGACGCATGTATAAAGTGATGAGGCTCATGTCAATGTTAATTTTACATAAGGCGGAAGAATAGGTCTACACAAAGTGCACACAAGTAGATCTTAAGCAGGGCTTTCAAAAGTTCTTATTTTACCGTGAACAGCCTTTACTAGGCATTACCAACACACCTATTTTCCCTCTGATTTTTATCCACATTGTTTATAAATGAAATATTATAATTTGTAAATATAATGTACTTAAATTTTCTAATGAATCAATATAAGATAATTTTATATTGACATAAATAACCAAACACGCCATTCATGGGGTGAGTTTTCAAAGTGAGTAAAGAGATTTGTACGGCTGTTAACATCGAGGTCTTGAGAGCCGATGAGAGTGATTGAAATGAGTATGGAGCAGCGCCGGAATGAAAGGGCGGTAGAAACGGGACATCCCCAGAAAACCCGCCGACCAACGGCATCGTCCGGCACGAGTTCCACGTAGGAAAATCCGGGATGACCCGGCTCGGGACTGAACCCGGATTGCCTTGGTGAGAGGCAAGCAGGCAAACTGCTCAGTCACCATAGCCACATGTGAGTTTTCAAAGGTTTGATTAAAAAAGGGTTAAGATTCCGCAGACATGCTATATGTAACACTTATATTTTGGGATACATAACTTTTAAAATGCCTTCTTTTTACCACGCTGGAGTGTTCTGAAATGGTGTTTCTAATTTGCGTGACAATTTAAAAGTAATAAATTGACGTATCTCGAAGTGTGTGTTCTTTACGTATTTCATCACAGGACGCACTCTTGATAGTTTCGTATAGACAGTTCCGGTAAAGTGAGCACATTTGAAGCCCTAGTTACCTATTTATTTCTACCAATTCATATCCTTCAACCATTTGTTAGTGTAAAGCCTGCAATGTGAGTAATAAACACAGCGTAGGCCATACCCAAAATACCCAAAACCATAATGTCCTGGGCCACAATGAAATATGTTTATTGGTTGTTGTGTCTGACGAAACTATTTCAAGAAGTGCTCCCTTTACTGTGAACGACCTAAAAATAAAACCTGGATTTCAAACACATTGTAACGCAGTTCGATTGCCAGTCAGGCGGGTCCATAAACGAGTCTCAGCTATTTGCTGATTGGGTGATGCATGGTTAAGTTACCCGATTTACCCTCCACTCTAAGCAATTTTCTGGTAAACTTCCTAAACTCTAATGGAAGTTTTTAACCTATACACTGTATAGTAATAATACCATACATCAAGCTGCAGGTATAGGAATGATAGCGTTGCTACTATACAAAGTTGGGAACTTCCGTGTGCATTTGACTGTTTCCTGAGCGAATTTAGGAACTTACAATGCACATATAGGGGAAAACATTACCATTCTTGCTTTCTCACTAAGCGTATACTCTGGTATGGCAAATTACCGAATAATTTCTTAGAGTGTGGACCAGGTAACGCGAGACCCGGTACTGGGTTTATTCCAAGTTTGTTGTAAACTCGCAGTCATGAGGTGAGCACATGAAGCGTAGACGCAACTTCAAAACAAATAATGCTTCGCTGGCTTGTAAAATTTCGTTCTGACGATCATAGTCTCCAAAAGATGAACGCATAGTACGACGCTCTTGTGTGCAGATCGAAATTAGTCATTAGAGACGCTTAGGTTTCGCGAATTTATTTGGCGATACAGCAGAATTCAAGCACTTGTTCTTTTGTGAAGTTGTTTTATTGGACACCATTTCACAACACGTTCCCGGTGTGTGTTTGTGCGTGTGTGTCGGCGATAAACATACAACCAAAGTTTTATCGAGTAATGAGAAAACCCACTATTAAGATTTTATATTTGTTGCATCGCCGATGATGAATGTGTTTTTTTTTTCTTCGAGAAAACCACTACAAGATTGTTACCTAGATATGCTTTCCTCGTTGCTTCAGCATCAATAGCAAGAAGATTCCCACGACTTCATCTTCAAGCTAGATAAAGTACCACCTTACTTCCACGTAACTGTACGGGAACACTGGAACACACATCTGTCTGGATGATGGTTCGATCGTGATGGTGCCAGCGATGCAGTGTGGTGCAGACTGCCGCCGAGATCACCAGACTTAACCCACGTGCGATTCATTCTTGTGGGGTTACGTGAAAGACAAGGTGTTTACCCCACCCCTGCCATGCCCTTTGCCACAGCGGAGGCAGCGAATCGCATTAGCCGTAGTCTTATCGCCAGAACACACTGCACAAAGTTAGGGACGAGTACGAATATCGTCTCGACGTCAGCTAGAGAAGTATATATGTACTTTCGATAAACTGTAGAAGAATCGGTTACTCTACTGACTGGAAAAAGTTTGAAGTGGATACGTCTTACTGTTAAGTTTTTATGAACAGTTGAAAGTGTTAAGTTCCTTTGTAGTAATTTTGTATAAAGTCTATTCGCTCTTCACACGTTTTGAATCAATTCATTGAAAAATCACCTCATGTAAGACGGTCTTGCTTGTTTCCTAAATATGTGACATATCACAAGCGTTTTATAATTTTGTTGATATAAGATTAATTTATTTATAATTAAATTAAACTTTTACTTATAATTTATCTAAAAATTATAATTTTTATTTATAAGTAATATTAACCCCTTAACTGACAGGTTAATTTTTCCATCCAGGTATTGCAAAAGACGAAGTTTTTGGTCTGAAACCTACTTGCGAATTTACTGTAGTATCTTACATAATGGAATGTATAAAAATAATTCGTATTGGCCTGTCGCAGCTGCAGCAACCAATAATCTAATTTTCGTGTATCAGAAGCAGCCAATAGCATTGGCCGGGGAAAAGCGCTGTCTTTATTGACGCTAGTTTCTCACTTTGTATTGTACTGACCATGATTTTGCCTATTTTGCAACACGTCATTCGTGAACGGGTGCATTCGGGGTAATATGTTAAGGGGCTAATAAAAACGGGGAGAAATTAAGTGCGTTGGTAATGCCTAGTAAGATATAGTTCTTAAACAAAATATTATTGGACTGGGTGCGCACAAATACAGTCCCTTCGGTGTAGCTTTCTAGACACGGTTAAGCTTTCTCAGCAAGAAGCGTAGGAGTATCCTGTTAGTAGACCGTGAATGGATTATACCACCTGTGCTCATAGCACAGAAAAGCAGCTCTCCGCTGTAAAAGTGCGCACAGATATAAGCTGTTCAAGGTAAAATGAGCAATTTTGAAAGCCCTACTGAAGATCTACTTGAATGCATCTTGTGTATTCTTGCTACTTTAGTAAAATTAATATTAACATCGGCGGCCTCATCACTTTATTCACGCGTCAGTCAAGTAAAACTTGATATTACTAAGAAAATAATTATTGTCCCAATCTGTTCATTTTTACACTTCGATGCATTAAAAAAACAGGGAGCGAAAGTATTAATCTGAGTTATCACAAATGTTTAACAATCACTTTTTATTCGACGTTAAGATATGGAACTATTTTCATTCCATCCTTAACAACTTTACTGAGCAAATGTCACTCACTTCGCCTATTAAATTATAATGCAGGTATGAGCAGTGGCATTTTACTAAGGTTAATTTCTAAAGTGCTCACCTTATCGTGAACAGACTTTACTAAGTGAATACATAAGAATAGTCGAAAGCAAGACGTTAAAGTTTGAATGATTATCACGAAAATAACAATAACCTGTAGATTTATTAAGGCCATATGTAGAGAAATTGAGTGGAAGCTACCAGGGGAGTAGAGAAGCGTTGAAGTGCCGCAGACAGCGAGCGCCGATAAGACAGACGCGGCTCGGGGAGACAGTTGTCGACATCGAGGACATTTATCAACCCGCTCGAGACAAGGGCCGAGGAGGGATAAGAGTGCTCTTTCGCGCTCGCTGTGAGTAATTAACGCGATGACATGGCCGCGTGATTAATTGTTGCCTACGGGTCATGAACTGCGATGAGTGTGTTTCACCCCACTCTCCAGCAGCGCTCTGGCCTTCCACATCGGGGAATGTTTACTTGCCAACAGCAAACAATTCACGTTTACAGCAAGGACATCATTAATGCCTGCCCCATGTGCCGGTACCGCGGTAAATATGTTTCCCCGTACTTAGTATCCAATGAGTGGAATATTTACAAAGTGCATGTACCGAGTTGAAATTCACACAAATTTTGTGTACTGTCAACAGCAGCGCCAATCGCAACAACAGTAGATTAATTTATTGGCTTCTTGTTTTTGAGGGTTTCAATTTTGAGGCTTTACATAAAACTTTTATTACAACTTATGTTATCTTTTGAATGTCCTAATTAATTTTCATGAAGACTGTGACCTTTAGATCTGAGCAAACCAGTTTTCCAACAGAGTACTTTAACAACACCAACTAAGCAGACACCAAGAGATAACACCAGACTGCAGTCAGATTTGCAGTCTTTTAAGTACAAATAATCTACCGCCAGACAAATTTACCTCTATCCACTGTCACCAATGTAACTTGGCGTTGTGTGCAAAATTAAGTACTGCATCATGTGAGAGCATAAAATATTTTGGGCTAGTTGCAACAATGTGAATACTTAAACAAAAAGAGAAATAAATATTTCTTTAACCTCGCCCCAAATATCAGGATGACTAGAAGAGTACCATTTGTTCAGTAAAATATACATAAATCAGTATAAATACGTTCCGTTTTACAAGCATTATGCTTAAGTAAGTTCATTTCAAAACAAGATACTTGAATAGAATGCTCCAATCAAAATAAGTTATTAAAAGTTTAGGTAAAACTATATTTTTATTGTCCAATCAAGTATTCATTTTGGGGTGTTGTTTACTATTTTTTTTTCAAGACCTAAATTATTAGACTCAACATTTACCTAAAACGACATGTAAAACTCTGCCAAATCTTAACATAGACTCCCAACTGCATTGTTTAGTTGATAGATTTCCTAAAATTTTGAAAGATTCCTGTTTCCGTTACCGGGCAAATGCACCCGAAACAAAGCAATTTTATCAACGAATTATGAAGTACTGTTGAGCTGTAATTCACAACGAATTCTCGGTGATGGAATCCATAAACTAACCAGTTTTCAAAATCTCACGAGCTTATATTTAACAAGGTCTCCCCCCCCCCCCCCCCGGCTCATCGAAGCCTTTGCCAAACTACATGTTGCGACAGCGCAAATGACACTTAAAGTAGACAAGGTCCATTGAAAATACAGGGTTCTGACATATTTATTCAACATAAAAGAAAAGTCTGTATTTAGATATTTATTTGTTGACATTACTTGGAAATGCAAGAGCTGACACCAGCAAGATTTTAAAAGGAGCACCCAATCAGGGAACTCAACGTCATAGAAGACATACGACAGCCGAACAAGCCACTCTCAGACAGGGTTGTAACCAGTGGTGAGGATATCGGGATAGACACCTCCATCCCCCTCCTCGCGCGTAATTAATATAAAATATTCGAAAATAAAATTACACTTTTAATTGTTTTGATATAAAAAATGTGAGATCCCCTTGAACATGAAGGGTGTTTATATCATTTTGTGGTTCTATATTTGTATATCATCCCATTGGTTGTAAATAACTTTTTGAACTAATGATTTTTAATATTACAGCTTTCATAATTTTTTCGAAAATATAAATTTTAACCCCCGTCCCCCACCGAGTAAATATCTGACTATGCTCCTCTCTCAGCAGCGAACACAAGCTCACTACGTCAGTTTGAACGAATACATCGTCATGGTCACACTGCAAAATATTTCTTGTAAACTTCCTCAACTCTAATGGAAGTTTTTCACCCATACATAGCATGAAAATAATACCACATATCAAGCTGTAAACAAAAATATGTTTAGCAAAGCTGCAATACATAATTGGGAATTTCCCTACTCATTAAAACTTTTCCTTGGCAAATTTTAGGAACGCAACCATGAGTGTAAGGGAAAAAACTATACCCTTCGCGATTTCTCACTGTACGTATACGCTGATGTGGTATTTCGGCGAATAACTTCTTATAGTGCATGCATGCTACTCGGAAGTCGCCCGAGCTTCGGACTCGCCGATTTCGCAGGACTCATTAGGAACTGCTTGCAAATACAAATGTTACTCTGTGTACCCTACAAGTGGAATACCTGTGCAGCTGCATAGGGTATAGAATCCATTCACGATTACTTCACACTTTTCTGAAGTACTGCTAAAGTTCTGCTTTCACGATATTTCCTCGCCTCGTGTAAACTAAGCTTAACTAAGTCCAGAAAATTACACTAAAGGACAACGCACCGAGTTCATGCGCACTCAATTGTAATAATATTTTGCACAACATTCTAGTTACGTTTTAATTTTAGACATTTTTTTTTTTTTCCTTTAACCAGCTTTTTCAATAAATTTTCCATGTACATAACAAACAGTGTGTATCTTCCACCGCACTCGGAAGTCAACGTCTAAGTCTAAAATAAAATATATTTGACTATTATTCCAAATGAGGGGGCTTTCAAAAGTGCTCACTTTGCCCTGAATAGCCAATAGATACTCTGACATTTGCGCTGCTGTAGGCTGCAATTTTGTACTGTAATAATGACAATAATGTAAATAATAATAATTATATAATAAAAAGTCTTTATTTTTGTTGCGAAGTTGAGGCATTGTCACCTTCTTTTACACTTAATCACTTTGCATAATAAAACAAAACATTTTTTGTTTTTAAGAAAAAGAAATAAAACAATGACACAAAACTTAATGTCTAATATAAACTTAGAAAAAAGCTTATATGAAATATATAAAAGCAACTTACATAAAATAAAATAAACCTTAATAGTGAACTTACACGATTACTCTTAACACATATACGCATACACAAAACCATATACACACCTGACATATATATGTATATATAAGTATATATATGTATATATATCATCGTACTATTTATAATAATGAACTACAAGATATCATTGACTAGTAAAAGTTCTAAAACTGAAATTTATTTTTAGTTTTTCTGAAGGACAGAAAATCACAGCATATAACTATTTAAATACGGGAAAAAGACAAGAAAAATTCACTAAAGTAAGACATTAAAAATTACAATATAAAACGTCTAGAATTATCAGCTACCTAAAAATATACATAAAATAAGATATTAATACGATATTAATTAGTGCAAGAATGTTCATCACACTAATTTTCAAATTTACAGTTTTTTTAAAATGCTAATAATTAACAATTGAAGAAAAATGTCAAGTGTTTTAATCAATGAACGGAAAATGAAAAAATGTTAAATGATGTCCGGTCGTGGTGAATAAATAGCATTCATCCATTTTGTCGTCGGCAATTTTTACAGGTCGGACTTGACATGGTACGAAATGGGATTTGTACGGAGAATCCAATTTAAGTTGTTCTTTCGTCATTCATAAATGAATGTGTTTTATATGCTGAGCTTTCACAAATCACCTCATTTATTTGTGGAGACTTATAAAAAAAATTGTAAAATCCTTTTTCAAAGAGTTGATTTTTCTTCTCGTACATCAAATAAAATTAATTTTCCCCATTCCATAACGTTTAAAAAAAACGATGAATTACACAGTTATATCGAAGTAACTATCTGTTACCCTTTTAAAATTAATATGTTTAAATTTTAGTCGCTGTTTAGTAATAACTGTTTTTGATTACACAGCAGGAACATATTTGGTTTATAAAAAATACAAGTCGTAAATTAATGTACCAAAGATAGTTAGTTAAGAATATAAAATTATACAGCAACTCTTTTCAGTATTTAATGTGCACCAAAGTAACCTTTATTAATTTTAGGTCTCCTTTTTACTGTAAAAGAAGAGTAAATAATTTTAAATGGCACTTGTTATGTTTGATTTCCATATTTGAGTTTGGTGTTGTCATGATCATTTGTAGAAGGTTGTATTTTATTTTATGTTTTTTTTCATTATCTCAAGTTTACTTCCGATTAGTGTAAACTATTTATTTGCGTTGAATTTTATGGGAAAAGCCATACAAGTGTAATTTTTAGTCTAAATTTAACAACAAATTCTATTCAATCATGGGTACTTCTTTCTTGATCACTTAGCTTGATTAATGGCAAAAAATTTACGTATATTATGATAATAATTACATTTTCCAAAGGACGTCACAAATGTGTTGTTTGAAGTAAAACACGTTGAGAGAAAAGAATTGCTGTAGCATCCGTAAATAACTCCGCTGTAGTATAAGGAACAGATATTTATTTCATATATCTTAACATTTCTATCGTGTTTCTCGTGAGGCATTATAGCTCTCCTGAACTATCCACGTGCGTAAACAGTTTTTCGCTAGCCTGTTCCTGGAGAGGTCATAATCAGTTTTAGCATGTGGTAAACAAGGCTACTACGGCCGGGAGGGTTATCTCGGGGTACTCCCATTTATCCGTTCCTGAAATACATCGGTGCTTCGTTTCCATTTCACTTCACTCCCGTGGACGCCAAAGATCTTAAGTGCCCTATAAATATCCCATTTTCGTTCAACTTCGCGTAGCGCAGTCGGTTGGTGCGCCACCGGTCTGGAGTGCGGGAGGCTCTGGGTTCGAATCCCGGGTAAGGCATGGGACGTTAAAAAAGCCCTTTACAATTACAATCGTTCAACTTCGCTGACAAATTTGACTGTTCCAGGCAGAAACTATGGCCAAACGTTGCTGCCAACTACACTGCAAAAAAATAAGAAAATATGGGGAAGCTTAAGGTGATCACTTAACACACTGACGTCTGCACACATTTACTGGAACCTAAGACAAATTAAAAGTGAGTCATCTATATTCACTACAGTAAGAACACCGGTTATGTTGGTGCCCATGTGTTAGAACTCGCCGTCGTCCTATTGGTCCATACCACATCGGATACTAACTACCCTGTACTTTACAGCGTTCATTATTGGCCGGTCATCAACTAATGGAGAGAAGAGCTGATATTGACCCACTCAAATGTCGTTTATCGTATAAAAGGATTTACAATCAATCATGCCCCTTAGAGTGGCTATAAAAATAAATTTTATCGTAAAAAATATAATTCTTTACTGCGCTGTGCTGTTCTTGCGAGTTCATGTTGAACACTACCCGAACAAAGACTGCACATCCATACAAGTTTTGTTCTGAACCACAAAGAAATTTTCAAATTGGCCTTCCTCGAGGTACACTCAAGTGTATTCTACAAAGTGTTAACCAACGGGAAACAATAGAGGCATTTTCATCTGTGTCAGTGTAAACGATATACACACACACACACACACACACACACACACACACACACACATATATATATATATATATATATATATATATATATGAAATTTCTAACCACTCAACACATTACGACCGAGAATACATGACGCACGTGAAAGGTTATTTTTGGCCTGTACTGTACACAGCGAAGCTCAATGTATAACGATCTTCCCTGAGTAAATAAAACAAATTCGTAAACCATACTACCGTTAGTTCATAAAGTCTGTAATAATTCTTTGGTTGTATTAATGAAACAAATACTAGATCGGCTTAAGTACACCCAGTATCAAAATATTTTTTTATTTGCAGCAGACAAAAGCACAAATGAATGCGCATATTAAAATACATTAAAAAGAATCCGTGTTAAACACTTTCAGAGAAATTGAGGATATTTAACATAACAATTTGTTGACAAAAAGGTGATTTACGCTATGTTGGTTCCATAACACTTTATGTTAATTGTTCTTGAATTAGAAATCTCATTCGACTTTCATTGTCCGCGGTGACCCCAGTAGCAACTTTTCGCTGGCCCAACGTCTGACTCTGGCGTTGGGCCAACGTTGGAAATGTTAAGTTGGCCCAACATCAAAGTGCCTCTCGGGTCAACGTCGGCCCAACGTGTAATTTTGCGTTGGCTACCAACTGACTGAAATAAGACGCTCAACCTACATTGGGCCAGTGAAAATGTATGGCATTCACACACTCATTTACCCACTGTTGGTAATGTGTTGGCAATGTGTGTTATTGTATACATAATGCCATCCAATAAACAACGTTCTGCCAACGTTGACTGCCAGTATTTAAATAAATTTTACCCACTAAACAAAAAAAAAAATTTCAATCTCACTCTCTTCCTCACATTTCATTTCATATTACGACCTGTACATTTCCTCGGTAGATGTCAGATACGAACTTGCGCCCTTTAGATTATCAGCCCGAGAAGTCATCCACTAGGCAGCTGTAACTTATATTCACAGGTGAATCAATAGGCACATATGATATTGTCGTTCGATATACTGTTACATTTTCTATATTTTAAAGTCAGATTTTAATGATTTGAAACTGAATTTAAAACCTACCAGTTACAAGAATAGATTTTCCAACCAATAACCAATACACCACCACCAATGGTAGCCAGTTTATTTTTAATGAATCTCCATGCTAAGAAAACGTGAACCATTGAGAAACTAAATTGAATTTAATGTTCTTTCATTTAGAAAAGATAATATTCTATGGTGGCATTACGTACGCGATGTTGTCCCAACATAACAAAAATAAGCGATCACCAACTGTTATTTTTACAACGTCTCAACGCACGAGGACCACAACACAGTTAAATGAAAAGTTACATTTGGCAATTATTTATATGTTCTGAAAATTAATTATTTCCCATTTAAAACGATTATTTTCTATTAGTGACTTTATGTCGATTGTACAATGTTTGCCCAACAACTGTATACAGTTCATACCAAATGCCGACTGTATGTATTTTGACACATAACCAAGACATAACCAACGAAGTTAATTTTAAATAAGACATGGTTTGGTGTTTTTTAAACACTCATATGACAATATATTGTTATTTAATCATAAATATGGCAATTTCCTTGGTGGGTATAAAATTGACTACACAATGATGGCCCAAAAAAATTACATACCAAATGACAATAGTATGTTTTTCGACAAGTAACTAACACATTATCAACTATATCAATTTTAAATAAGACATTGTTTGTGTGCTAAAGATGTTGCTTTTGAACATTCATACCGAATTATAGTGTTATTCCATTCGAAATATGGCAATTACCTTTATTGGCATAATGTTGGTTTCACAATCTTGACTCAATATATGTTTAAATCCAAATGCCTAAAGTATGTTTTCCAACAAGTAGCCAACACATCTTGAACGAAGTCAATTACAAAAATTAAACATATTGTAATAACCATTGTTGGCATCATTTTGGTTACACATAATAGTCTGGGGGATGCTAAACCTCATAAAATTTTCGTGGTAGCACATTTTGTGTCATTTTCTGTTGGACCAACGTTGTATTAATGTGTGTGCTCCAACCCAACGTATAGCTAACCTTACCAACCACGTGTCAAAGTTGGGTCAATGCAGGTTGCTATTTTCATTAAACGTATTAGGTTCGATTGAGGTTGGGAAACAATATTGGCCCATTGCGCACACATTTATAGAACACCAACGTTCCTTTAGCAAGTTTATTTAACGATCTACCAACGAATAAAACATCACCACTTTATTTATTTTTCTTTTTTTTTAATTAATGGGTTAATATGTGTATATTATATGTTGTAACACAATTTTCATTAAATAGATTATGTTTGGTTTTGGTTTGAAAATAACGTTGGCCTAACGCGCACACATTTACACAACAACCGTTTTCATGCACACGTTTATCCAACGTTCCACCAAAAAATTAAAAATCAACACATTTCCTAGTTTAAAAATAAATTGTTTATAATCATTTTTTATGTGTATGTATTTTATTGTATGTTTTAACATAATTTTCATTGAATATATTAGGTTGGGTTTTGGTTCTCAAACAACTTTGGCCCAAAGTCACTTTTATGTTGGATTCTTATACAACATTTTGCCAAGCAATTTAAAACGTTGGCCCAATGTCAATTTTATGTTAGAATCCTACACAACGTATTGCTAACCTTTGCAACCAATTCAACGTTGGCCCTACGTATGTTGCAATTGGGGGACTACGAAAAGGGCACTGTAAGCAATGGAAGTCTAATCAAATTTAGAATTGGATTCTAACACACAGTTCCCATTTAATTTCGAAAACAGAATCTTATCTTTCCTGCTAGGGTTATGTTCTATAATAAACGTTTAAAGATGCAAATTCAAAATTTTCTCTTAATAGCTAATAAAGTAAATTTATCCTCAAACTATTCCGTCATAAACACAATTACAATTCCTACTGAATTGAAATAATAAACATTTCTACTGAAATGCATGCATTTTTATTTTCCGGGAATCATCTGGAATTTACTTATAAGTATGTATGCTTATTTATGGGAAAGTGCGATTGAAATCACTGTTGGTGTACCTAAAAGTTCGTTTGCACCAAAGACCAACTAGAAACATGCATGGTTTCGCTCGCAAGTAATATGAAACCAACTTTAAAATTCAATTCCAGGCGTGTTAAATAAACCGACAGCCTAATTGATGCGCAAGCTTGAAACTCTCAGGTACTTTAAAGTTTTAAAGCTGAAGGATATCCTGTAGAGGGGAAAATTAGGTGCTGTATTTCGTACCTGACAGTCAATTATGTTGTAATGAAATTCCGGGAACAGGGCCAGTTAAAATTATAGCCGACTGCAAACTGCAAACAGAATTGAAGTAAAATTACTCTTCCGTATTATGGAAATTCTAGAATATGATATGTACTCATCTTATGGCATGCGATACCAGCAGTATTTCAGACTGAAAGAAACTTTTTAGATATGAAAATTTTGCAAGAAAAGGAAATCCGCTGAAGTGAAATATCTTCCGGGCTATGCCAGGAGCTCCTCAACAAAATTTTAATCGTGTAATTTTACAGAACAAAGCGTTAACGCTGGCCCGAAAGGCGAGAATGCCAAATAGATTATAAATGTTAATCGCGATGTTGAATCCAGCTTACAGGTTCATCCACTAATGCCATCTTACTGATAAGAAAATAAGTGAGGGGTTGGTTAAGAAGAAGGCTACAATTTGTATTTTAAGATTTGAATACAAATTTATTCATTAACTTCTGGCGTAAAATTTGGCATTCTTAGTAACACACAACGTTGCTTAATTCCACACAGAAAATTCAGTTTTGTTACAGTGAAAATACTATATAGAAAGATTTAATTAAAATTGGTTTTTGCCTTTTTACCGCGGTTTGTAAAGACGGAGCAATCTCAGAAGACCTACCCAGGTACGTTTCAAACGTTACTGGGGATGCGTGCAGTATGTACTGTTGTTAAGTTTTTATAATGTGTGATCACAGCTGGGTTAAATTATTAACGGTCTTTATTGTAAATTATATTAATCACTTCTTCACTACCTCGCCTGAGATTTCTTGACCAGCAGTCAAAGTATGATTGCAATGCCAAATCTGAAGAAAGTGTGCAAATTTTGCGTTTTGAAGATAATTATAATGGCGAAGTAAAAGATTTTTTCCTCCTTTCTTATGTCAATAAAATATTCACCATCGTTCGGTAATAGAGGCCCCTGTTATGGCGTGGCTAGCACACCGGACTCCCACCAAGGCGATCTGGGCTCGCTTCCCAGGTTCTCCCGACTGTCGTGTGTTGGGGGAATCTTTGCGAGTAAAGGCTGTTCACGGTAAAGCGAGCACTTTTTAAGGCCCTTCTCAATTATTCCTTTCATCCAATTTCCATCTTCTTGCTGCTTTTTAATATAAATATTGCAATGTGACCAATAAATACAGTATATAAATTTTACCACCCTCAAAATTTAATGCATCAGGCTGCAATAAGATATATTTGATAGTGGTTAAAGTCTATTGAGAGGGCCTTAAAAAGTGCGTACTTGACCGTGAACAGCATTAAAAAGTCTTTAACTCCGGCGGCCATTTTTCGCTTTTACCCTCGAAATATACCGTTTTCCTAAAAACAATTCCCTTAAGAAATTTATAAAAATTTTAATTATAAAACTTACATTTCCTGAGGTCTTCCCCCACATCACCAATTACTCACTTCTGTTTGAATCCAGCAGACGACTGACTACCTCGCACCCACTTCCCTCACCTATACTCATTCCGCCATTTTATTTTTTTCGTTCGCCATTTGTTTACATGCTACTGGAAGCAGCCAATTTTTGTTTATATATTACCGGAGGCGTCCATCTTTGTGTATATGTTACTGGAGGCGGCCATCTTGATTTTGTTGTTTGTCATTTGTTTACATGCTACTAGAGGCAGCCATATTGGTTTATATGGTACTGGAGGCCGCCATATTTGTTTTTTAGTTTATTTGTTTATGCATTACTGGAGACCGCCATATTAGTAGGCGACCACCATTTGGTAGGCATCGTCCATCCTCCATATTGAAAGACAATGACAATGACCTTGACCATATGACCTTGAATGACCTAGAAAACCTTACAGGCATAAAAATACTTGAAAATTTCCACCCTATTTAAAAAAGATGTTTCAAATAAGCAGTATGCCTACAAGCATATTGCGAGACTTTTGATGACATGCATAATTTATTAAATATATATTTGGTATTTAAAATTTAAAGCTAATTAATTTAAATAACTTTTTATTTAATTATGTAACTGTACGTATAGTAAAATACTTTTTAATAAAATTTCTTCCTGTACTTTTTAAATTTTTATAATATTCCGACAAAGTAGGAAAATATTAAATAAAACACAATTTTATTCACAGCCATTTCATTATTCAATTAAATTATTACACTCGCTAACTCCATAAAAAAATCTCAGTGTTCTTTAATATGTCTAAGCAAACTGTCTCTACGGCTGTTATGCTTATCGCACCTGTCACACAAATATGAATTGCAACAGAGATTTTTAGTACAATTACAGCGCTCATGACGTCGACCATTGCTGCTGTGCGTGAAGGTCTTTTCACAGAAGCGACACTTCTAATGTCGGAATGGTTTAGCAGATGCTGCTGGAACAGAGGCCGATAGTCCTGTAGGCGATGCCAATGGAGCTGCCATAGTTAGCTCGCTCATTGGCACAGTCGGCGTCATGCCTGAAGACGTCGGTGGCTGAACTGTTGTAGGTGACCCACCCGAAGACGTCTATGGTGCTGTCAGCACCATGCATGAAGAAGTCGATGGTACTGCATTGGTGGAAGTAGATGCTGCTAGTGACGTAACCATCACATCTGAAGAAGTTGGTGGTGATAAATGATTGGGGAGCAATATCCACTCAACTTTAACGTAACTAGCCATGGATGTACTGGAGTGTAAGCAGGCTGAGACGATCCACCTTTCAAGACTCTCGGCTTATCTCCCTACTGTTTATATACGAGTAAGCAAGCCCATAACATCATATTGGTGAAGAACCAATCGTATTAAGAAAACCAATCAGGCAATCACCAACTAGAAAATCACCGAGTTGTCACGTGAATACAGCTGGCCAATCACGTACAAGCACTGAGACATCACGTGCATGAGTCAGTCTCTAGGTCCTGGGGGAGGAAGAGGAGGAGGAAGAGCAGGAGGAGACGGCAGCCTGTAGGAGTCAGTCAGTACAGATTGTCCGCGATTCTTCCAGGGTGAACGAGTATTTGGGTTTTCTCAGAGTGCCCCCATACCGCGAAGATGAATTGCGAATATGAAGGGCTGCATTTTGACCTCGACGAGCATGGAGCCGCGACCTACATCATCGCTACCTGGTTGCCGGCAGGGCCGATACTGCGATCGAGTTTTCGCCTATGGTCAAAATGCTCGCCGGCATGAGATAACGACCTGTACGAAGAGTCCTTTTCGCACGATGAAGAATTACGACATTGGTCTCATGCGGTTTGTGCAAGGTGATACAATGAAGGAACATACCGAGATCTGCAAGGGTTCGTCTACTGGGAGCCAGCAAGTGATTTCGTCAATACCTCCTGTTACATCGATGGATACTGTTTCCGCAGACGATTAGGACGAGACAGTAAATGCTAAAGACGGAATGAGTGCATTACAATCATTTCGTGTGAAACGTACACTTGCAAGACGTTCGCGTGAAGTCAACAAACTTAAAAATAAACGACCGCCAGCTCTAAATACTGATGAACATACAACTCCTGCTACAAATAAAAGTAAACTTGATATTGGGGATGAAGTAGGAAGTGAAGACGATCATGAAGACAGCATTGATGATGACTATGAAGATAGTGATAGTGTTGAAGACTATGATGATTCTCTTGACGTACCCACACATTTCACCAACGAGTTTCCTTCGACAAGTGGCGTGAAGAAGGTAAAAGTTGTCGAGAACACCGGCTAAATGTTTACCGAAGACCCTAATAAACTTGTAGATAGTCTAAAGATAACAGTAGAGGAGAGGCGCTCGGAATCATACACAGCAAATTCGGAATGCAGAATGGAACAAAGCAGGTGCGTTTCTAGCTTATATCAGATTTTGGAACTATTTTCCTTGTGTCCCTCTTTGGACAATCAGTACTGTCCTCCCCTTCCCCTTCCTCTTCCTCCTCCTCCTCCTCCTCCTCCCAGGACCTAGAGACTGACTCATGGATGTGATGTCTCAGTGCTTGTACGTGATTGGCCAGTTGTAATCACGTGACAACTCGCTGATTGGCTGATTAGTTTTCTTAATACGATTAGTTCTACACCAATATGACGTCATGGGCTTGCTTACTCGTATGTAAGCAGTAGGGAGGTAAGCCAAGAGTCTTGAAAGGTGAATCGTCTCGGCTAGCTTATACTCCAGTACAGCCATGGCTAGTTACGTTAAAGTTGAGTGGATATTGCCCCCCAATGATTTCTCACCACCAACTTCTTCAGATGCGATGGCTACGTCACTAGCAGCATCTACTTCCACCAGCGCAGTACCATCGACTTCTTTAGGCATGGTGCTGACAGCACCGTCGACTTCTTCGGGTGGGTCACCTACAACAGTTCAGCCATCGACGTCTTCAGGCATGACGTCGACAGTGCCAACGACTTCTATGAGCGGGCTACCTACAGCAGCTCCATTGGCATCGCCTACAGGACTATCGGCCTCTGTTCCAGCAGCATCTGCTAAACCATTCCGACATTAGAAGTGTCGCTTCTGTAAAAAGACCTTCACGCACAGCAGCAATGGGCGACGACATGAATGAGTGCTCTAACTGTACTAAACATCTCTGTTGCAATTCATATTTGTGTGACAGGTGCGGTAAGCAGATCAGCCGTAGAGACAGTTAGACATATTAAAGAACATTGTAATTTTTTTATGAATGTTAGCGAATGTAATAATTTAATTGAATAAATAAATGCCTGTGAATAAAATTGTGTTTTATTTCATTTTCTCCTACTTTGTAAGAATATTATTAAAAATTGAAAAGGTAAAGGAATACATTGTATTTAAAAGTATTATACTATATGTACAATTATATAATAAAATAAAATTATTTTTTCAACATCAAATAGTTTTAAATTTTAAATACCAAATATATATTTAATACATTATGCAAGTCATCAAAAGTCTCGCATTACGCTTGTAGGTATACTGCTGATTGGAAACCTCTGTTTTAAGTAGGGTGGAAATTTTCAAATATTGTATGCCTATAAATATAAGGGCCGACAGCTTGCATGGCATCCAGCATGCTTACTTTTAAGAAATTATTCTCGAGCTTTTGTTTTCAAGGTGATCCAAGGTCATGGAGTAAAGATCATGGTCATTGTCTTTCAATATGTAGGATGGATAATGCCTACCAAGGTGGCGGTCTCCAGTAATGTATAAACAAATGACGAGCGAAAAAACTAATATGGCGGCCTCCAGTAACATATACACGAAGATGGCGGATTCCAGTGACATACAAACAAAAATGGCTGCTTCCAGTAGCATGTAAACAAATGGCGAACGAAAAAACAAGATGGCGAAATGGATATAGGTGAGGAGAGTGGGTGCGAGGAAATCAGTTGTCTGCTGGATTCGAACAGAGGAGAGTAATTGATGGCGTGGGAGGAGACCTCAGGAAATGTTTTTAAATTAAAATTCTATAATTTTTTTAAGGGAAACTTTATAGGCAAAAGGGGAAATTTCGAGGGGAAAAAGGGTAAAATGGCCACCGGGTTAAACGCTTTTCAATGAACAAAATTATTTAACGATTTTTAATAAAAATATTTCTCGAGGGAAATTTTTAAGGAAAGGGCAAATTTCGAGGAGGGTAGAAAGGGAAAAATGGCCGCTGGGGTTAAAAACTTTTTAATTAAGAAATCTCTTATATTAAATTTTTTATAAATAAATTTTTTAACGACTGTAAATTTTTCAATTGTTGTTTTTAATAAAATTTTTCAATAATAATTTTTTTTATAAATTTCTTAATCAATTGTTTGTTTTTTAAACGATTTTTAATTACATTTTTAATAATAAATTTTCTAGAAATTTTTAAAAATGTTTTTTCGCAATTTTGCGGTTTTTGGGGTCAGAGGTCATCGAGGTCATGGTCATCCAATATGGTAGATGGTGACGTAACATGATGGTGGTCGACCGGCTACGGCTCCGATGATCCACGCCCTTATTCCAGACTTCCTTAAATCCTACTACTTTTGTGCGTTGCTGTTTCCGAGTGTGTTTTCATTTTATTTCCATATTCCAGTTTTCCACGCATTTGCATTAGGTCACTGCTTCGTCTCAATTCATACCGACAAACGCCAATTACTTTTTTTGCACCATCCAGATTTCTCGACCCAATATTTGGAGTCAGATACTTGTGGAACTTGTTGGTTGACGCTTGCTTATGAGTGTTTCTTACTGAATGTATGACAACTGACCGACAATATGGCTAACTTTGTTTTGTGTTAATACAGTTCGGTATATTGCGGTCCCGCCACTGCCGAGCAGAGCTCTGATTATTTTCTTCTTTCTTCCCATTATGTATCTTTCTATCGCGCGTAGGCAGATAGAGCTTAAGGACGCTGCCTAGTGCTACTTGATTTTACATGCTAAATGATATTAAGCATTTCTCAGATACATATCATGATTTCATTTCAAACAAAATCAAATGGTTTACCTGTGTATATGTTATATTTTATATACACACACACACATAGACACACTTATATAAAATGTAATGTTAAATTACAGTTTCCAGTTTCCTCCCTAGGCTAGAAGATGACCATGAGACTCGACGCACGTTAATGACCCTGTTTTGACTTCTCCAAATTCTAGCCTACTTTCAAACTTTCAAAAGGAGAGAAAGACTTATGAGATCATCTTCCTTTCTGTCTCTGTGTGTGTGTGTGTGTGTGTGTGTGTGTGTGTGTGTGTGTGTCCCCATTCAATTTTCGTACGCTTCAACAGAATTTCACCAAACTCGGTACATATATAGTACTTAGTAAGGATACCTCACTTTTATATATCTCAATCACACCGGGTACTTGTTTTCAAAATGGCTGCCGTCTTAATATTTGGGTTGATTGTAATATCTCGGGAACCATTCAACCGGTTTAAACCCAATTTGGTATGATAGCAGAGCATCGTGTATGCATTAAATTTTTAGATGGATATTGTTAGCCCACCATTTTAAAAGATACACCAAATGGGGAAAAAAAATAATTATTTCACATTATTAGAAGGAAATAGATGAGATGGGCTCAAGGGGACGGTGGACAGGAGCCCAACAGCCGGCCGCCACCATGTTGTGACGTAACCACCTCCCATCGTTTTCCCTTTTTTCACTTAAATTTCCCTTTTTCTCTCCAAATCGACTATGTTTCCCAAAAAAAAAAAAAACCCCGTTTTTCTCAGAGCGGGTGGCTAGGATCAGTGGTTCCGAACCAGACAGGAGACCAGGATCAGTGACCCTGGGTCAGAGAGCTTAGACGGATTAGCGACCCAGGTGGCCATGGGTCAGGGCAACCGCACCGGTCAGTACCTCTGACTTTTGACCTTGACCTTTGACTAAAAAATCCAAAAAGATTTAAAAATCCAAAAAATCCACACAATTCCAACATGTACCAAAAAATCGATTATTAGATTTATTTTAAAATGTATTAATATTAATTAAAGTTACTGAGGTTCTTCCTCACCCCCTCACCTAACAAGTTAGTCGGCAGATCTCCACCCCCTCGCCCATACCCAGGTAGATGTCTTGGTGCTGTCAGCCATCGTAGCATCCATTTTGGTTACAGATGACCTTGACCTTCACCGCATGACCTTGAATGACCTTCAAAACAAAAACATCGAGAAAAATGCATAAAATTCAGCAGTCATATTATATTACAGGCTACTACCACTATATCAGATGCAGATGATTTTGACAATGACCACATGACTTTTTTAGGCAGTTTTTATAAGGTAGCCCTGTTGAAAAAAAATCTTGTATGCCATATCTCGGAGACCAATCAACCTATTTCCACCAATTTTCCAGACAAGTAGCGTTTTGGTAGGCCATGTATACTTGTGTATTTTTAGTGGCTCAGTCACGTATTTTCAAAATAATAGTTTTGTATGAATAACAAGTTAGTGAACTCTATAATTTAAAACATGTCTAATGTTCCGAAGTTGATCCTCCGAATCCTACCTCCGTGATGCAGTTGATTGCACTCCAGCTTGAGTTTACAAGTTTTTCTGAATTCGAATATCGTGTAAGTCACTTGTGTATTCTAATTGTCTTGGTAATGTTTCACATGTTTCTGGTTTCATCTCTAATGATATTGCTGTCAATGAGAAGTCAACGCCTACCTATCAAAGCTTTCAATAATTTGGCTAAAAACTTATTTGCGCCCATGCAGAGGAAAGTAGGCTCATTAGTTATCAGTAATTTATTGTCGTTCTTGAGTGTATCCATTCACCGCTTATGCTGTGTTCTGTATGGAATTCACTAAAGAAATATTTTTAAAAATTGTAATCCGTAATTTTCTAAGATTATATCATATGGCGCAAGCTAGCGAAATATGCTTTTACTGACGGGTTTACTGTATTTAGTGTGTTAAACAATTTGTTTGGTTTTGTTTGTTTTTACACGAAACCTTCCCACATGAAAACCGACATGATTGTAGGTATATTTGCAGCGTAAAATTATTCGGGTAATTTAGTTCTAGATGTCACACCGATAATTTTTACTATGCCATTTGTCTAAATAACGTTTTAGGTCCTCCCATAGTCGGATAAACACTCCAGTTACTCTTGTTCACCGTTTCAGCTTCACACGCGACACTGAAACATGCTCAGACCGGCAAAACCTTGGTGTAGGGGGCTCTCTGTTCATACACTCTAAACTTGAAACAGTGATAATTGAGCCAAATCAGTGAGAAGTGAGCGTTTGTTAATCACTAGTAGATAAATTATTTATATGGTAGCTGAATTTTACTTATCATATTTGCGTTTCCCATTGAATGTCAAAAATTTCCATAGCAATGGGTCACTTGTTCCCAGTTAATTATAGGTTGTTCACGGTAAAATAAGCACCTCTGAAAGCCCTGCTTAAGATCTACTAGTATGCTCGTTCTGTATTCTTCCATCTTATGTAAAATTAAAATTGCCACGAGTCTCATCACTTTATTCATCTGTCGGTCAGGTAAAACTGTGGAATTATTACGAAAATAAATGTTTTACAATGGTATGTTTTACACTTAGATGAATTAAAAAAAAAAGCATAAAGCGATAAAAATAATTAAATTTACCACAAATGGTTACCTAACACTTTCTATTTGACGTTATGATATGGAACTAATTTCAATCCAACGTTACCAACTTTACTGGGGCGCATGTCACTCAGAGCGCCCGTTAAAATATGTGCAGGTAGGAGCAGTGTCTTTTTTCTAAGGTTGATTTCATAACTGCTCACTTTATCGTGAACAGCCTTTAGCTTGATTCGCCAGTCTACAGTAGCCTATCAACTTACTTTCATTAAATGTTATTTCACTGATTGATATCACTGATTCGTGCTTAGAGTGTAGTAAACGACATGCACTGGCTTCGAATTTTATGGTATATTTATTTTATTAATGGTGCGTATTTTTGCCTCGAACTTTCTTATAGTGAAACTTTAACCCACCTGGTAAGTAATTCACTAATTTGAAAACTATTTGTCTTTTAGATATGTATATATATATATATATATATATATATATCTAAAAGACAAATAGTTTTAAAATTAGTGAATTACTTACCAGTTGTGTTAAAGTTTCACTATAAGTTAAAGTTTCACAGTGTGTGTGTGTGTGTGTGTGTGTGTGTGTGTGTGTGTGTGTGTGTGTGTGTGTGTGTGTATATATATATATATATATATATATATATATATATATATACACACACTGAAATTTCATAACAAAATGCACATTCTTCATTCATTAATCATTATTTAAACTAATTGGCTTGAAAATATTAATTATTGTTATGAAATTTAATTACGTTCGAAACTTGTCATACTGAAACTCAAGATAGGACATGACTATGTGATAACGGATGTCATCAGGGCGCAATGCAGTGAAATACTCCACGAGCTTCAGAACGTAATGCAGACTATAGTAAATTCGCGGTTTCTTCAAACTTTTTGAATAAAACCTTTGAAAAATCACCCCATATAAGATGTATTTAGTTATTTCCTATTTATGCCATGTATCACAAGCGTTTTATATATCTGTTATCATGAAAGTATCATATTTACCGTGAAATATAAATTTTACTTGTATTTTTATTTTTAACACTTATAATTAATTTATAATAAATATGAATAAAAACAGTGAGAAAACCTGCGTGTTGGCAGCGTCTAGTTAGAAATAGTTATCATGCAAAATATTATTGCAACTGAGTGCGCACGAATTCGGTGCGTTGTCCTTTGGTGTAATTTTCTAGATTTAACTAAGCGTAGTTTGCGCGAGGCGGAGGAATGTCATGGAAGCGGAACGCTAGCAGGGCTTTAGAAAAGTGCGAAGTAGCAGTGAATGGATTATACAGAATACGTAGCTTTATAGATATGAGCCTTTGTTTTCTAGTAATTGTCCTGTCGGCGCCGTAGACAGTTTACGCTGAATAATTCCGTTTGAGGGTTTTAACAGCAACCGAATGCTCATAAAGAGATTGCTCTGCAATCGCAAATGCTGGTAAGAGGCTGTTAGAGAACTTGGGGCGAAGTGTTGGTGACTCCGTGATAGCCACAAGGACGTTTAGTAGGGTACGAATAAAAAAGGGTTTCTCGAAAGGGGGGAGGGGGGAGGGGCACGAGAAATGGTGGTAGAATGGTCGACCATAGCATCCGGTCGTCTTTAACAGGTAGGGAAATGTCTCAGCACTCAGTAAAAGGATGCTTGAAAGGGCTTCATGGCTCTCCGGGACGAAAGATCCATCCTGGAAAAATACAATATCGCCACTTGCGTTCTAACCGCAGGATTTCCTATTATAGACCTTTTTTATGCACGCGTCATGTGTCGCGCGACAGCTGACGGCATTGTAACACGCCGGGATTCACTATATAGCTCCGACCAATACAACACGACACATCCGACATGGCACATCCGAACAGTCAATCAAATACAAGACGCGTCTGTCATCAGCACGACGAAAATTGCTGCTCGACAACCACTTTTGAATAAGAAATTATATATATATATATATTGTTTTCGTGTTGTGCAACACAAGACATACGACTCGCTTAAAATAAAATAGTTCCACTAACTTTCCCCTAGGGGGTAAAGTTTTCGTCTTACAAGGGAAAAAATTATTTCCCACCTTCAAGATTAAACCCATAAAATTAGCATTTTTACCTTGTGCTTTAACATAGTATTTGCATTTTTTTGTCAGTAACGCGTGTTCCAAAATAAACTAGTTTCAAAGGCTGTGAACCGAAAAGAAATTTGTAAGTTTCTTGAAAATGGCTCCGGAAATTCGTAACCCTCGTGTAAAGTTAAATGCTCTAAATTCAAGCAGTCACATTGAAAATATTATTGTCGTATCGTTGTTAGATGTTTTGTTTTGACGTTTCGTGCTGGGAGCCAGGTGACTACAGCATGAGACACGGCTTGAGCAAGGGTTTTTGAACACGCGACACGTGTTGTGCGTTATGAGAAGGATTGGGAGGAATATCGAAAAAAAGGCTCAGTATTTCGTTTAATATATAGCAGTCGTGATGGAATCTGTTCCGACCACAAAATAGAAATGAGGTTGGTCGATGTCCGTCGGCTGCGCATGTCCTCAATATTGACTTGACTTTACCGTTGCTGAAATAATTGCCAAAACCACGGAGTTAAACAGCGATGAACACGTATGTATACCAATGGTTTTTAACCCTTTGAAGACGGCACATATTTACTGGCACTGAAGAAAATATTGAAGTGAGCTGCCTATATTCTCCACTACAGCAATATAATTTGTGTTGGTATCTGTATTTCCATTTACCATCTTCCTATTTGTCCTGGCTACACCGGACTCACTTACTGTACTCTGCAACGTGTTTTACTGGCTGGCCGTGATCCAATGAAGTCGCGCCTTGTCTGTGTACCAATCAAAGTGTCGCGACATATGTAACACGTTTTACAATCCATCCTTCTCATTGGAGAAATGAATTAGATTGTAAACAAAGAATTTGTTGCATGATTGTTTGTGAAAGATAAGATTTTGTAAATATTAATATTTAAAAGAAGTGAAATTATCATTATTGCAAATTATTATACATATTTAATTTAGCAGTTCTGATGTAGAGTTTCGTAAAAAATCTATTCCAATAAGATTTGATAAATATATACGTAAGGTTTTTTTTTTAAATCAAGCAGAAACACAAAGAGTAAAGAATAGTACTAACAAATACTTACCACCTCGATGAACTTGTGTATTCGAATGGCTCATAAGTGTGAAAATATCACATACATTGGCAGTGAACGAGTAGAGGGCTGCATCAGTATACCTTATGAAACTTGTAACGTTAACCAAACTTATACTTTATCTAAGACCCGTTAGGATACGTAGCGGTTGTTCATTTTTCCCAAGCTAGCGTCATCCCGCGCACATTTCCATCGATACATGCGTTCAGTTATAGCGTACTTCTAGACGAGAAGTAAAATAAGAATCTTCACTTATGCCAGTCATCGGAGGACGCAGGCAAGTGTAAGACACGGCTGTTTTCTTTAAACCTCAATTTCTGTTTGCGTTATGAGGTGGAACCTTACCACAGTTAGCATTAGCTTAATATCTACGAACTTATTCATGTATTTTCGAGCCACGCGAAAGGCAAGAGAAAACTGCAAACACGTCACTGATCTTATTTGCGTGTAATAAATAAAAATTAGTTTCATTATGCTGGTATGATTGTACTGTGTCGTTGCCGACCACGAGATGAATAAATAAAATTCACACACTCACAGAATTCAGTAAAACGAAAAACAAAAAAAAAAAAAAAAAAAAAAAAAAAAAAAACCATTTACACCACAGACAGAGAATTAGGAAAAAACTATCATTAAAAGGACACACAGAACAACGTGTTATTACAGAATATGACAGACAAAAAAAGCAAACCAAAAGAAAAGACAGCACGATGACAAAAACGAAAACACGATACAAGTGAACCGACAGTGCAAAAACAATATCAGTGGACACAGCTGAACAATAAAACACACACAAAAGTAGGACAAAAAAAATGCAAAGAAACACAAGTCAGGAAAACGTATTACTTGTCAGATAACGAACCCGAATAACTAAACTCTACGAACAACACACGAACCAAAAAAAGATTACCAGATAAAAGAATAAATAAACTAACGGATAGGACAGAAAACTAACGGGTAGGACAGAAAACAACGAAAAATTAAAAACACAGCGATAATTACAAGTCTTCACGACGTTTCGGGGTCTAAAATGCCTGCTTCTTCAAGTGAGACACCAGACACAATGAACAATCGCAGTAGCGCCAGTGTAAAGGTCAGTTAACAATCAATTCCATATACGTAAGACACGTCTACATGGAATGTTTACTAAAATGTTTTGTTCATCGTGAACGTACTCGTCACATGTTCAACCAATAACACGTGATTAGAAATTGAATTAATTTGAGTGAAAACGTGACTTATTAACCAATAATATTTCATTTGCACCCGTTTTCTGTCAGTACACACTGAACCCGGTTTGTCATTAATATGAAAGAAGAATGATAATACGATAAATTGGCAAATCATAATTATTTTATTGACACTGATTTAGACGTATTCTGTTGAACGCAATACGTTGATTCTTATTCTTATTTCCTGCACCAGTGCTATTGGTTGACGGCCTTATGTACACGGCACACAATAAAATACCGCGATTTCCTACACGTCCACGTCTACAAGTCGAGGTTGATCGCACACGACACTTAACGTGAAGACCATGAAACGTTTCGTAAAAAGTACATTTATTTCTGTTACGTACACGTTCATTGGGGCCGCAGTGATGTAGTAGTCAGACTACTCGCCTCTAACCGAAGCGAACCGGGTTCGATTCCCGGCGTGGTCTTTCCCGGAATTTCGCGTGTGGGAATCGCGCCGGACGATGCCTCTGGTCGGTGGGGGTTTTCTCGAGGATCTCCCGTTTCCCTCACCCTTGCATTCCGGCGCTTTTTCCATGCTCGCCTCAGGTCATCCTCGCAGGCCCTCAAGACCTCGATGCTAGAGAGCCCCCTAAATCTCTCCGCCTCCGCTCCATTGACACTACGCGTCAATTACGCGCACGTTCTTCATAGTTTTTCAAGGCCGGCATCCGTCATTAGAATCGCGGTGAAATTTTTCGCGGCAAGGATGACGCCGATTGCCGACTAACCAACGTGTCGGTTTTCCCGCGTCGCCGGAAGCAGAAACAAGTCGTCGCGTCGGTGGTAGTGGACCCACCCGTCAGACGTCGGGGTGGTTTAACTCTCCAGGGAGTAGGAGGATCCCATTCGTTTTGCATCACCACTCTTGTACCCCTGTCCCCCGCCAGCCTTTCCGCTTCTTTCTCTACCCTTCCGACACCCGGGTCCATAACGAGGGGGAGATTAGCTGAGTCGCGCTTGGCAGACTCGACTCGTTCCGTCTGATAGCGTATACTGTATCCAACCAACAATTTCCCCCTCGCCTCTGTGCGCGTATCCCATCCAAACTCTTCCTCGCCAAAATTGTTGCGTAGGGGCTGAGGGAAATCCAGCATTATACGCGTGTTCTTGTAGCACAGCATCGCTATCAACTCTCCAGGGAGGACCATTTCATCAGCCGGAACTTCAAAGCCTTCGCTTTCCCTCTTCTCCACACGTGATACAATTACACTCCGGCTTTGTGAACGTCTGGGTCTGTTCCAACTAGAATATATACTACCATTTCCCCACACCTATGATACCCGAGCAACCAATTGAGAGATTAATAGTTACCTAATAATTCCTATCCTCTATTTTTTCCACATATCTGTCTGCATTTCAGTGCCTTCAAACGCCGAGTATTCCAAGACAAAATTCTTGCAGTCAAGTTGCGAAACATTTAAGGGCTTGTAATCGCTTCAGCTGAAGTGTTATACATAATGAACTCTCAATACTGAGAAAATTGCAACTGTCCGTGTAGTTACACTAGCCTAACACAGCAATTCTAATTCACGATGTGGGAGGAGTAAGACTTTTTCACGACAACCTAAAACTGTTTTTGGAGGTAACAATCATTTTTCAAGTTGCGAAACATTTAAGGGCTTGTAATCGCTTCAGCTAAAGTGTTATACATAATGAACTCTCAATGCTGAGAAAATTGCAACTGTCCGTGTAGTTACACTAGCCTAACACAGCAATTCTAATTCACGATGTGGGAGGAGTAAGACTTTTTCACGACAACCTAAAACTGTTTTTGGAGGTAACAATCATTTTTCAAGATGCTGTGGAAAATTTGATAATCACGCAGTCTGGCTGGACTTGGGATCAATGAATGTTTTCTTTTTGATTTCAAGCCGAATAAATTTCACACTATTTTGGACAATTTTTGCAGATTCATAAAAAAAAAATACTCCAGCAGTTGATTACTGAGTTTCCAGCCAGCAAAATTTTCCTGCTCACAATTCCAATGTTATATTTAATTTTTGGGTTTACTGTTTTGGATGATAGTGACTTATTGCATTTATCAAGAGTTCTACAGTGCGATGTACTCGCTGATGCAGCAACTAATGCATCACCTTTAATAAAACCTGTTAAGTTATTAAAGAAATTATGTCTCGGTATTTAGTTTTCGTTGAAGATGTATTCTGTATCTCATGTCACATCCTAACAAAATACAGGTAGTTAGGTAAATTCGCGAACAATGTATATCTATGACCAAGATATTGTAACTTGCCACAGTTTATTATTCTCCCCAGAGTTTCGTTGGTATAATGACGGAAAGCTCAGTGTATCATTTTGCAATACTACTTCGGCGCAGAGCTCCGTAAGTTTGAGGAGTTAAATAAACTGTTAACTGCTGAAAGTAAACACAAAAGAGAAATATTACTCTTTCCTTGCAAAGAAATGAATTAAAGATTTAAATTTACCATTTCCACAACTTTGTTTAAAACAAAGTTGTGGAACACAACATTTCTATTTACAAAATTCATTCTCTGTAGCCTATATCGTTATACAAATTTCAGTGGAAGCTACACTAGCAATGCAATTCCCCTCAGACTTTGTGGATTCAGGCTCACACTTTGGCATGTGAGAAACGTTGTGTATTTTGCCGACAGTCAGTTAATTTCCTTAGAGTAGTCTGGTTTCCTTCACAAACAGCATCCCACCGCTTTTATATATTACGTTTTCATGTTGTGTGTTGCCTTTAGAAACGACGGTCGTGTATGTGCCCCAGCCATTGCTTCACTTGATGGGAGATTCGCCGCGGCTTCAAACCAATATCTCTTTGCATTTCAACTAAGTCTTTCTTCTCACACCCTGCATGGGTCTTCAGGTATTACATTAGTCCTTATAGCATTATAGGACACAGTTGCTCCAGTTTTAATAATGAAGAAAACAAGTTTAGTAAATAAACAAAATACAATATGCGGCCACCGGTTATTACCCTTTACTCGCAGTTACAGATCTGAAGGAGACACGAGTGCAGAGAAAACGAATACTAAATATATATAGCTGAGTTTTAAAATTTTACGTTGCCTTTAAATTGTGGCAGATTTTTCAAAGGAAGAAGCAAAACTTTGAAGGAAACCCTTTTAGTGTACTGCAGAATAATGCATACGCGCAATATACACAAGAATGATGGGCATGTATGTACATTACATAATACTGTTATTTTCGTGCATAATCTTAAATGAAACCTACGTATATTTTAACGATCATGATCATTGATCACGAAATGCTTGTCTACGTATCGTATTTCTAGTAAGTATGGCTCTACTATGCAGTAAACCTGTGTATGCTTGTAAGGTATATGTACGAATGTGTAATCAATTTATTCTTGGAATATAGAGGGACATTGCACACTCCACCTATGATACCGAAGGAAAAATTTTCAAGGCATTCGGTGCGAAAATGATATTAAATTTAACGTACATTAGGAAACTGATATACATTCCTTTTCATTACAGCAAATGCCAGGTAGTCTCATAACGACTGTTGTAAATAATTTTTCTCGTATTTTACTGCACCGAGATAACAGTTTATAAAATGAAACCCCATGCATGCTAATGACAGTAATAAGTAATGCAATAAAAAGTACACTATATTTCCATAAAATTTTAATATAGACCCTACTTTATTAAATATAAAATGACATTCACGAACAATCAATCCCGATCTGCCTCCAATAATTAATGCTAAACACAATTTATTCATAATATTTTATAATTATTTAAAGCGCTTGAATTAATCTCGTTACACACCACAGGGAAAAATATTTTCGCAAGGAATTGGAAAATGTTATGATAACATCGTTAAGTACTATTGGGTTTTGAAAAATTGTGGGTTCGTCTTATTAAGGCAAAGCTCTGAATTCTGTGAATTAAAGTGATTACTAAGACTTCTTTCTAAATATCTTGTCACTAAACTTAGGATGTAACAAACTATCATCTCAATTCGGCATACATTTAAAAGTATTTTTAATGGAACGTTTCATAACAGATTTGTAAAAAAAAATTAGTTCACAAATCACCTCTAATTGTACATTATAGTATGAATCGTTATTCATAACTGGCGAACGGAAAAGGTACCAGCCTGTTACATCCTGTAATGGTAAATTGAGCACTTTTGCAGCAAACACTTGAAAAAAATTACTGCCCGTTGACTGTATTTATGCAGCCGTACACACTGACTTGCACGTGCCCATTTATGTTGGCGGCGTATGAGATAAACTAGTTCTATCTATCGACGTTTCATTGCGAGTGTAGTATTTACATTTGTGACCATTCAAGTTGGTGTTTTGCTTTATATAGATCAGATTACGAATTCGCGTAATAGCAACCCGTCTACATTTCTAAAATCTTATTTCTTCACTTGACTGACTCATAAATAAAGTGTCTAGGTTAATTTTACAAATGGTGAAAGAATACAATAAAAAGAGGAAATTATATCCTAAGGAGGGCATTCAGAAGTGATCACTTTATCACATATGCCTGCAGGTTTCAATCGATTGCGTGTGATATGAGTTGTGCAGATCGAAGCGGTGAAAATTGCACGTCTGTTAATAATAAAATTTGGCGAAAATTCGAATAAAACAAATGTAAGCTTAAGTCACAAAGAGATATATCGTTGTAGGCGTTGCAAGGGGCAAATTTTTGTTCAGATCTGTGCTAGCACTGGCGTAACGCTCTGTCGCATATCGAGTCCCAAATAAATGTGTTTGTGGTTCGTGTAATTGGCAGCAGCTGTTTGCGGTACTACGGAATGTAGACCCAACAAAGAACTATATCTTTCACACGTAAGGAACTTCGCACGCTGTAGGCGGATTATTCCTCTTCTATGCGTAGGCTATTAAAGCTACTAATCTCTTTGCAGCGTCCAAGATATACGACACTACGACTGAAAAGGGTTAAGCTACTGGTGAATCAGAACTTTCGCGCTCATAAACGGAACATTTTTATTTAAGTTGTCAATCGGTAAACAAAACTCCCAGACGTTGTAGAAATAGTTTTAAAGTGAATAGCGGGTTTGGTCTGTGCATCCTCGATAGCATCATCACCTTGATTCAAACTTAAAATAAACTTTTCATGACAAGCTTGTGAGCTTGTTGTGCAAGCCAATACGTTTTAAACAAGCCTGAATCAAGTTAGTCTCCACACGTCAAGCTTGTAAAAAAGATAGGGCAGTTAAACTTGATACAAGCTTGCCTTCGCAAGCTGCAAGTATAATTTAAGACAGCTGCATTTATAATTTAAGCCATCTGCAAATTATTGCCTTTAGTAAGTGTGTATGTGCCAGTAGTGAGAAATTAGAATTCAATCAATCATGAATCATGCATGATATTGTTGCGAGCACGGGACTCGAACCAGCACACCTGATGAGGGGGAGTGCTGTCCTGGCGCTCTTGCGGTGAGGGGAGCTGGGAGTAGCAAGGGTTGCAAATGGCGTTCCTGAATGTCGGCAAGTAGCAATCTATATGAGGCCGCTGGGGCCTGACGACGCCCCCACTCTTTGGCCCACTCTGCTGGTACCACTCCGAGGGCAAGATCGACGCCGGAGGTCGGCACTCGTGAGGGCAACACTGCAGGGCGAGCCGAGTTACTGACGCCTTGGAGAGACGTATCCAGATCAGCCAATGACCACGACAACTCGACATCACGAGGCGGAGGAGCTCCGGCCGTGACGTAATTAACAGTGGTAAGGAGAAATTCTGTTGTGGGTACAGTGAACCCTAGATGTCTTCCATTAAGAGCCTAATTTGTTAACGTAATTGTAGCTTGAAAGAGTGGAGTTCAGTATTTCTTGTTAATGTATATGAGACCTTCGATTGTATGAAAACGAGTAATAAAATATTTCGTAGTTTTTGTAATTATCTTGTGTTATTGAACCATCTAGAGTTTACCCCTCACACCATAGTACAGTAACGTCAAGAGGAATAGCCTCAACATTTGGTATTGAGTATAATCTTGTGTTTGATAGTATAACGTTTTAGTAGGCAGCCCAGTAAAGAACATTACAAGGCAACTACAAGGCAGTTCGAAATCAAATGGCATGCTTTCCGCAAGCTTTGACATATGTGTGTGTATATACATATATATAATTCAGAATTTGTATATACGTGTTTTCTCTACATAAATCTACAGCTTTCGACGAATACGGACAAAAAAATTGGTCAACATAAAATATTGTGTAGACCAGAATTATTGACTCCACCCTCCTCTGCTCCAACTCAATTAGACCCGAAATCTCAAACAACGGGATCACGCACCTCTCATTCAGGACTTAAATATATTCCTCGTGCAAAATTCAGTGATCGGTTAAGTGCAACCCTCCAGGCGGATGTACATTCTAAACTGTTCATGTTTCTTTCTCAGCTCATCATACTCTTTGAAATATTTCGGATTTTGTAGTTATAAAACAGTCGTGTGCTCTTTGTGCTGTTTTGTGCGCTGTGGTATTCTTCGTACTATAGATAAACTCAATAATGCGTACGGAATCCAAGAAATGTAGGCTACTGCCAACACAAACTTAGTTATCATGTAGCACTTACAAATTTTGCTTTGTAATTATTACACTATTGAGTTTTGTACAGTTGTTGGTATGTGTAAAATTATTCATTAAATGTTACATTATAATCAGTTAAAATTACTGTAACAGGCAGTTTTCTTTATTACGATAAAATATGCGTGGCTAAACTAGTGATTTGACATTTCCGCTATCGTATGGAATATAAATTCAGTAATTCAGTATAATATTTTAATATTCATTCTTATAGAATCGTGCCGGACGATGCCGTTGGTCGGCGGGTTTTCTCGGGGATCTCCAATTTCCCTCGGCCTTTCATTCCAGCGCTGCTCCATACCTCAATCACCCGCATCGGCTCTCAAGACTTCAATGTTAAGAGCCGTCCTAGTGTCTGCATCCACTCACTCACTCATTCTTATGGATGTTAGTATCTACTAGGTATTCAGGTTAAGTTCACTCTTTCGAGATACTCCTTACATACCACACTGTAAATATAATATTGTACATCATGGCCAGTTAGGAGAAGTAGGCATCGCGACAGGACCACTAATTCAGTAACGGATAGGTTACCTGGTTTAAAGGTGTACCGCTTTATGTTGTGGTTAAATAAATATTAGCCTCTTTCTGACACAGTGGCTTGAAGGTTAGGTTGTATTCAGTAGGGGATTATTATTTATTGAAAAAAAAAACATTCATAAATTATTAAAAAATAAAATGATACCCTGGCAATGCCCAATAACCCAGCTAGTGACTTATACATTGCCTTGCCTAGATTGTCTGCAGTTCTTTTATTCCGAAAACCAATTGAACCGAAATCAAAACATTGAAATATTTCTTCAAAACATTAACACAAAATCCAAGATGAAAATTTGAAGTGTATTGAGTATCTTATATTAAATATCGAAATTACAATTATAGAGACTTTATCAATATGCAAAATACAAATATTATGGTTTTGCAGAGTAAAATTGTCTGATTTGCAATAATATACTGAGAATGTTGTAAGGCATGTAAGTTAAGGCCCAATTAAAATCCTGCTATTCCAGGTGTGGTCATAAACGTTTTTCATGACGCTACACTAGAGCTGGTGATGTGTGAACGGCTTCACTAAGAATATGTTTTTTCTCATTAACTAATAAAGTGGTATTCAACGAGAAACTAATAAATACAGGTACAATAATACAATTTTCGAAGGTAATATTACTATTTATTTTCATATTCAGGGAATATTGATGCCCCTTAACACGCTTTTGCACTGGAACTAAGTTGTAATTTCCGACCCATCTCATGAATCGAGAGCGATCTTTCTATCCACTCATATCCTGCGACCTTCGCATCTCGAGCGGTAACTGTGTCGGATTGTGTGCGCTTGGACGAAGTCGTTCAAGTATCTGCTTCTCGGAGGAGATCGAAGTCTGGAAGTTCAGGACGAGGGAGAAGCAGGAAGCTTCTGCCGAGGATATTTTTCTCCCAATTAAGGAACTCCTCTTGGGAGATCTCCTCCGCGAAATTTTGGTACGTCGCCAATAAGCGTTTCCGTGTCCCGCGACTTGAACTAACGGTTTGCAGAAGAGTCGTTCCTCGACTTGTTCACGAACATTCAAGTGTATCGACTTTTGGACGGACATATTCGAACAGTTTTCCTCGCGATCACAAGAGATGTTAAAACGAATGACTCCGAAAAATGCGAGCGTGTGCATGAAGCATAGCATAGTATTTCTGAATCAACTCTTCGAAAAAGAAAAACACCCCGTGTATGACGTGTTTAGTTATTTCCTATATGAGCCACGTATCACAAGCGTGTTATACCTCTGTTAACATGAAAGAAGTAAAACTCTGTTAAGACGTTTTTGAAGGGACTGAAAAAATAATGCTTATTAACCAGGAAAACTTATTAAAAGGGACAATTTACACATGTGCGTATAGACAAGGTTCAAAATTATTCATTTTATTAGCAGGAAAATGTCTTCAGCTGAATCTTCTTAAAGGGGTTGCACTCTTATTTCATATTAAATTGAGAGTTTTACCTTTATTTTAATTATAAATTATAATAATTCATATTCATATATAGACACACACACACACACACGTGTTTTGGTAGCGCCTAGTCGATACTAGTAAATAAAATAGAAGTGTCTCTGTGATTTTCGAATTTTTCACTTTTAATTATTTTTTCATATAGTATAATTGATAACTAAGCCATGTCTAATGTTAATTTTTTTAGTGTCGGTCTGTCTGTCTGTCTGTGTGTCTGCCTGTCTGTCCGAACGGATTTAACTCAAAAATCACTTAACGTATTGACATAAAATTTACACAGTATATAGATAATAGCCCCAGGACCAAATGAGTCTTTGTTTTATCGAGATATCTCGAACGGTTCCGGGAAAAAAAATGATCAGAGATGTAAATAGGTACTGGATTAAGCTTTTCTTAGGATTACTGCATAAAAATAGCATTGTTAAAATTAATTCTCTTCATTCTCATTTCTTTGTTGTCTATGGGCTGTAAACCTTTCCTTCCAAAAAGCCGTAGTGGCCCAGTGGCTAGAGTTATTCCAAGTGGGGACGCAGTGACCCAGTGGATAGTTATATATCGAGTGGGGCCACAATAACTCAGTGGCTAGAGAACCCAATAAGGGTGCCGCAGAAGCTCAGGGGCTAGAGAACACAATAGTGGGGCCGGAGCTGGTCAGGGGCTACAGCACCCAATAGTGGGGCCGCAGTAGCTCAGTGGGAGGAGAAGAAGTCAATATTGGGGCTGCTGAAACTCAGTGGTTAGAGAACCCAATAAGGGGGCCGCAGTAGCTCAGTGGCTAGAGAACCCAATAAAAAAGTGGCTAGAACAAATCTAAGTCCTAAATATCATGCTAACATGATACATGTGCGAAGCTATGGCTGTGTGTTATTTAATAACTCCATTAAACCTGAAAGAAGAAATATTAGTATTTTAAACATTAAACCTTAATAAAACTATGGTTGGCTTTATTTAAATAACTTAAAAAAAAATCATGCGAACGAAGTCGCACGGGCCAGCTAGTAAGAAATAATTATCATGCAAAATATAATTACAACTTAGTGCACACGAATCTGGCACGTAGTCTTTTAGTGTAATTTTATAGACTTAAATAATTTTAGTTTGCACAAGGCGGAGGAATATCCTGGAAGTAGAACTTTACCAAGGCTTCAGAAAAGTGTGAAATAATCATAAATATATTATTAGCGGCGCGTCACATAGCAGACAACAAGGCACCTTGGAACATTAGAGTTGGCCTTGTCTTTGGATGTGCATGATAAAATGATGAATCCTGTCCGCCCTGTTGCGACACCCTAAACATTGCGAACCAAACCTGTCAAAATTAAAATGCAACTACTTTATCAGAGCATGTATTTATTTAGTCTGAAAGTTGAGCTTCATTAGTTGTTATTTGTTTAAAACCTCCCAACTTTTACATGCATTAAATACAAAAACCTGCATGAATATTTTCGATGTTTTGGCTGTCCCACTATGGCGATGGGCGAAAATGCAGTTTCAGTGATGTCATAGCATGACGTCTCCTGTCATTCCTACCTCCATGGTGAAACAGATGGTCAAGAGAAATTCATTGCACAGTAGTAGGATGCGCAACCAGGTAAACAAAGCTGCCGAGAAATTAGGAAGAAGAGGGATATAGCCGTTTGGAAGGAGCAATGGGCCAGCAAAAAAATTAGTTTACCTATTAGCAGGCCGTAGACTTCACTGAAAAGGGGTGAGGTAAGTAAATTCAGTCTAATATAATCTGAGACTCGCAAACAAACAAACAACAAATACAAATACATTACACAAGTCTACTAAACATTGCTGCTGCAGAACGAATACAGTCACACTTAGCAACGAAAAATGGACGTAATTAAAAAAAAAAAAAAAAAAGCGTTTAAAGTTAATATTTAAAAAATTAAGTTATAATAGTTTTACTATTGAGACTGATAAAGGCTCAGGAATGACTTTAGCCGTACGCTAAATTACTTCAGTTTGTAAACTACTCTCATTTAATTTAAAATCACAAGTAGAGAGTTGGGGGCAATTAAATTGATTAATGAATTGTCGAAGTACAATAATAATGCTTCACTTAAATTCTGTCTTTTCGATCATTCGTTCGGTATATATTTTTTAATGAAGGATTCTACGATATTAATCACGGAACCCTAAAAATATTTTCAATTTATCACGGAAGCACATTGACCATGAAAAATCTTGAACACAGTTGTCAAGTTGTTATATAGGCGCTCGTTTGTGGAGAATAAATTTTCCAAAACAAGCAAATTACTTTTTCAAAACTTAATCATTCGTCTCGAGCTGTCCGCATATTGCAAGCAATTTTGTGCGGATATGAGTGCAAATGTTGTATGCTTTATAAAATAAGTAAATATTAACATTTCTTCTTTCAACAATTATAAGAATTATATTTTCGTACCCAACATACATGTGCTACTCATAAGATAATGGGATTTGAATTATGTGGCAAAGTAAATATAATTTTTAAAGTTTTCCTGTGTTTGGAATTTTTCACTTATTTTGTTAGGTTTTACGGATAAATCACTTCATATAGAGGTCTTCTTTCACACATCTTAGTGAAAAATATTTCTCTCTGGGTACTTCCAAAGGCAAGTCGCGGAAAGTTTTTTAATAACTTTTTATTTAGACATGACGGGGCTGCGATGGCTGAGCGGTTAGCTCGCTCGCCTCCCACCGAGGCGAACCGGGCTCAATCCCCGGCCGGGTCACCGGATTTTTGCATATGGGAATCGTACCGGACGATGCCGTTGGTCGGTGGGCTTTCTCGGGGTCTCCCGTTTCCTCCGCCCTTTCATTTCGGTGCTGCTCCATACTCACCTCAATCACCCTCATCGGCTCTCAAGACCTCGCTCTTAAGACTCACCCGAATCTGTTCACTCATTCATTTTAGACATGACGAAGACCTGATACTTCATAAGAGGCCAGTACATACACTAATAAATTGGCCCTCAAAATAAGTAAGATTTTGCACCAGCGATGTACAATGTGTGCGCTGTGGTTGTAGTTTTGTGTTTTTATGTTTTATTTTATGATTTATTGCGTTTGAGTTATACCTCGATTAACCTCATTTTCACGAATGTTGAGATTGGAGTTGCCTCCCTCACACAACGTACGAATATTCAAGTTCTCATTGCAGCAACGCCAGTATAATATACTACGATAACGTGCGCTAAGAGTTAAAGTACACAAAATAAATTACTATTGCTCTTCGGATAGTAATCATTGGAAAGATAATTACCTTAAGCTTCAAAAGCCATGGTTACAATTGAGTTATGCATTTATTTCCAAGGATTTCGGAGTTTGGATAAGGAATTTGTAATGTAAAGTAACTGTCTTTTGTTTTTGTGTTTGGAGAATGTTGCTCCAACTAGCAATTTTTCTTTTGTACAGGCCAAATATTAGTCTATTTGTAGGTGACTGGTTTCTTTAACTGCACATAGTCATCACCTGTTAGGTCTTACATCTTATTTACTATAACGCATCACTCGATAATTAATTATCTGATATTTGATAACAGTTTATTTGCTACAACAACAAGCACAGAACCGGGTTTTTCAAAGTAAATTCCCGCATTAATTAAGTATTTTATATAGGTTACACATGCCCTAAATTATTCATTGAAAATTCACCACTGTGTGTTAACACATAAGGTAATATTTTTCTTTTTAAGTATTAACAAACAAATTCCAAATTTCTCTATAGACGTCTACGCCTACCACTTACATTTCTCATGAGGGATACAAAGTCATTTCACCATACCCCATTCCTTGTGTAGTGTTTGTTCATTCTGCTTGGCATATCTCCTCTAAATGAGCTGAACAGTGCTGGACAATGCCGCTGTTCGGCGGGTTTCTCGAAATTTCCCGTTTCCCCATCCGTGCAATCATGCACTACTCCATACTGAACTCGCTTCGTCCCCATCGGCTCTCAAGACCACTTAAGAGCTGTCCCAAATCTCCACCAATGAGCTCCTTTAACAACATGGGTGCCGACACACACTCTGACAAGAGGCGAAGCATCCGTTTGCTGTCCCATTTTCTATGATATCACCAATGAGTGTCATTGTATACCGAAACACTTACATGTAGTGAAGCGGTGATAACTAGCGCCAGAGTAGTGCAGCAAAACTTCTCGAAATACATAAGTGAAGAGATTCAATACAGCAATACATCAGGTCAGTACTTGAGGCACCAACATTAACTTTAAAACTCGTAGTCCTGAGTAAATCGTGAGTACAGTCCATTCACTGTAACACACATTTTCTGAAGCCCTGTTAAATATTACCCTCCAGAACGTTCCTGTACCTCGTGCCACCAAAGCTTTACCAAGTCCAGAATTACACCAAAGGGGTAATGTACCGCATCCCTGAATACTCGCATCAATAATATTTTTGTGTAAGAACAATTTTTTACTCGCCGTTACCAACACACTTATTTTCTCCCTATAAATTAAATGTTATAATTGATAAATAGTATATGCATAAGTTTAATTTGAACACAAATAAGGTATTTCTATGTTAATGCAAGAATGAAATACTTGTGGTACATGACATATGTAGGAAATAACCAAGCACATAATATAGTGAATGCTATTTTAAAGCCATGGTTCAAATGTGTAAAGAAACCGCGAACAGACTATAGTATCTGACTCTCTTGTACATCAGTGTATCTTTCCTTGGGCTTGATGAAAAGCACTGCAGGCGACAAAACCTATCATAATGCACTACAAGTGACATTTTCTTGTATGCATGCTGCGTTATTACACATTAACTAACCAAATTGGATATGCCATATATGCATACCGGGGTAAATCGACACATTCGTAGACGCGAATAAAAATAAACCAAACCATCAGCTACCTAGACCTCGTACAAGAAAGTGACCTTTACCAGTATCATTGGCACTGTCACAGTAATATAGTCATCTGTGAGTCTTCCGTGTTCCCAATGACATTCATTCGAGCATTCCGTGAATTAACAGAGCATTACGATATTTCACGCACAGAGGAAGTCAACCAGACGATGAATTCTCTTTGACGACACAACTCTAACGAAGTTTTTGCAACACTTGTGTTATTGATACGATGTATACATAAAGGTCCAAGGAAAATTTTATAGTCATTTTTAAGATCCATGCCTCACAACATAGTACATGGCATAGGTGTTTGGGAATATGTATTAGCCACAGGAATATATGAAGACTTTTAGTGTATACAAATTTCACGTATCCCAGCAATTGTTTTCTATCTGGTTGCGTTTTCATAGTAGTGAAATTCCACTGTCTCCAAGTGCAACATCACCAAGTTTTTGAGTGAAATTTGTGTGCCTGATGATCACCTTTGTGTACCAAACTTTCACTAGTGCCCCTCATAGAGGGGCACTTTCAAAGAATCGACACCCCAGTTAACAGTTAAAAAATAGTACTACAATGATAAGATGACAATCATTTCAATACCCAGCATACTTAACTGATTGTATCAACTACAGTACTCTTGTTTAACTGTGAAGATTCTCACAATTAATATGGCCTCGGTGGGACTTATTTAAAGATCTCTGTTGCGGCACATACATCTGAAATGAAACACTTTGACTACACTTTGACGTGGTTCATAGATTTTTAGGATGTACTACGAATATTCTCTCGGTATTATGCATGCAGGCGAGAATAGTAGTAGATGGAGGTTCGTATGTGATTCCTTTGGGCGTTTTATGGTGGTGACCTGGCGGGTCATGTTGGAGTCAACAAGATTAAATTCATCCTATTGGATAAGCAACTTTCATGATAGCCTGAGTATATGTATAAGATTTTGACGCTGTTACAGTTCAAGGTATGACAGAGAGAAAGTGTCAACGATGACCACCCATGGTGTTCATTGCATCCCTTCAAAGATGTGGCTTTGGATGGCTGTTGTAAGCAATACAATATAGTAAACTGGGTAACTCTGATTAACTCACTTATAGAACTGAGGAGTTAAATTGTGCACGATGCCAATTCTCCATTCTTACATAAACACCTCAGACTACTGGAACTAGGACGAGGAGCACCCTTGGTTTTGAGTCTACATACTAGCAGCACTCTCCTCTCTCGGTTAATGGGTAGATGCCATCAGTGGCTTCGCCACCACCTCCTTCCTTCTCCATGAAGAAATAAGTTTCTCCCAGGAATTGAACCGGCTTATTCCTGCCCAACAGGGATGATAAAGTAAACAAACAATACCAATATTCAGCCGGAATGAGAACAAGACACAGTACTTGACACAGAACACCTCGTTCACCATTTGGCTGTTACATACTACAAGCAGGCCACCAACTGCATCAAAAACCATTCTGTAGCAAGGATTCTTTATTTGGACAGTTTAAATTCTAGTAACACCCATTGAGTAATCACATTGCTTCCTGAGAGATAGTGCATATATACATATATATATATACACACATATAACATATATAAAAGCTACACACATGTGTAGTTTTCTTCATGTTATTTGAACATGAAACTGCAAGGTATGTAGGTGGTTTGTTACCGTTGGCTATGCAAGTCACACCTGGGGCTTTTGAGGGATTAGCTTCCGTGTATGGGTTCTCCAACCCAGAGGTCAGCAATTGGCTTGGACTCTTTGATTTAATACCTTTGCAGGATAACCTGTTAGACAGCATATGGTATGGCTATTGCAAACTTGTTGCTGTTTGCTTCGCCGACCAGGGTGCCTACTCTGTGATATCTCCTACATTAACATGCCACTTGCTGAAGTTAGTCTATTTCGTACCTCTCCCCTGTAAAGTGGTACGAACTATCTGACATTGCTCATAAGTATGCTGCTTCATTGAGGCATGGAGTCGTAGCACCTTCCATACCTGTAGTTGATGTCATCGGCTAAGGACTGGCCCAGCCTTTGGTCCCACGGAATAGCATAATTCACCCTAAATCACGCGTAGGGATGTCATTATGATGCCTGTTCTTCCAGAGCTTGGCAGCTTGGCGTCTGTCACATCCGTCTGTGAAACCAACTAAACTAAAGGTAGCAGCTTAATGCCCCTTAATCCCACTACAAAGGGAAATGTGTGGAAAGTGCTGGCTTACATGTTTTCAAAAAGACCATGACTACTATGCCCTCAAGAACACTGTCATATTACCTTTAATAGCCAGGTTTACAGTGCATAAGATACTGTGGTACTGTGGAGCTGCGTTGACATTGTGATCAGAGCTGGCGATATATTTTATTTCGGAAAGAACAGTGCTTACCATTAAATGATATCCTGATGAGGAGGAGCATTCTGGTATTCAGGGCACATTCCGGATGTTCTGCTCAACACGACTGTAGTTAATGGTTCTATACCTCAGGTGGAGAAGCTGACAGATAAGAGCAATTCCTATTGCAGAAGTACCGATACAGCTTGTGCCGTAAATGCTGCAACCTGAGATGAGTCAATAGCACAGAAAGTGTTACTCCCTTAGGGGAGCCACTGACTGTGATACGATAAAATTAAATTGCTCTACTGCCCCTTCAACAACGTTAAACTCATTGAACCTTCTTCCCATACCAGAGCGAAAACTGTAAACCACAAGTATCTTTTACGTTGAGCGACAAGATAGTAGGCCACGAGCCGTCTACGAGGACAGAATGAGAGGCAATATAATGGACAACGTTCCTTCTGTGAGGGAATGCGATTATTTTCCATGGCGATGGTCTTTCCCAGTTTCCTCATGGCCTCAAGAACATGGAGGCTGCTGTGACTACTTCACACCGTCATGGATGCTAAATGTAGCATATAAAGTAGTAACCTTTGGCTATATTCTAGCATAAACAAAGAGCGCGTGACATAACTAATAGAGACACGTGATTTTCAGTGTTGAAAACTGAGGCTCCTGCATAGTAATTTTTGGTCATGTATGAACATAGTTTCATTATTCATACGTCATGTGACTATTAAATTCTACATGGCAGTAAGTAGAAAATAACTCGGAGCCGCGATAGCTACCTCTGGTTATACACGGCATTACTTTCCTCATTTATTTATATCTCTTTATACCGATTTGAAACATAATTTTTGAAATTCATTTCAATTTTTTTTAGAGCCGCTGCCTACTAATTGTCTTTATTCTCACTGACAATTCATATTGAGTAGCTCAGTCGTACTAAAACATCTTCTTTGCACCTTTCTCCCTTCCTATTTACTGCGCGAAGCCAAGTTTTGTGCAACTAAATGTTTTTTTTAAATACGAATTAATCTGCATTTGTGTATGTTCTCCCTCGTCGCCCGGTTTTCAAATTAAATGCTAACGATCTGGCCCAACAGTTCCCTAAGTATTCCTCAATATTCATATTGTGCAACTCAAACGTGGAGTTCAAACCGTTTTCGTAGCCGTCTTGCCCCTAGCGCCATACTTATTCATTACTCTGCACGTTGTATTTCTTCTAAATAAGTCCCTCAGATAATTAAACTGCCATTCACACTCTGAAGATACAACTCTTTTGCAGTCGCAAAAGCTCACAAATCCGTGGAGGCCAACACAGCGACGCACCGAATAAGCAATACTAGCGAATTTAAAATTTCGCCTGAGAAGCAGGTAAGTGGCGCTTTCACTATCGATCTGTCTAGGGATGGTAAGGTTGCTTCGCCAAGTTCTGTATATGCCACCTACGTATGTTCACACGTACACTAGGTTGTGCTAACACGGCTTGCCTTTGCAACTACATTAATCATCCTACTGTAACACTCTTAAATAAAAATAAAGGAATACTGAAAAATGTCAGTTATGTAATGCTCCGTCTAGCTTAGTTAAAATATTCGCTGTTACATAACATAAATTACTTCGTTGTAGAAATTGATTCAGAAATCCAAGGTCTGACCAACTTATCCTTATTTATAAAACTGAATCTACATAAACCTGCATTAACAGATATCAATTAAAGGAAAATATAAATATATAAAGCATTGATTTGATAATACCACTAGATGAATAAAGTAATCACCATTAATTCGATTTTATGAAACAAAAAAATTGTGATTTGAATTCATTATTTATACCTTATAATCTGCATATCATATTGAAAAGACTCTCCTTGGAATGTTTTGCATATTTAATTATATTTAATAAACATAATATTTGCAACCATACGGACATAATAAAAAATGAGAAAAAATTACATTCATACCCCACACAAACAAAAGCATGCAACATCGATGCACTATGTGCAACGGATCCACCCATTTTTCAGTTGTTTCACAATAACTTTTCTACTTTCAGAGTTCGTGCATCTTTAATTTAATTATATATATATATATATATTCGATGGACTTGCCTCAGGATGATACACCACTATAGTAGTGTATAGAACCGCAATACTCCTCTGGCAACTGCTACTGGAACGATCTGCCACAAAATTGGATCTCGCCCCCCGTCAGCAGAAACTGGTTATCATCGGCTGTCCACTGGAACCGTGGTCCTGGCGTCGACTCTTGTCCCAGTTGCCTCGTTGTGGACTCGCTGTTGCTGATCGAACCCCTTGGCGGCTCCCTTCACTCGTTGTGCCTCGCTTGGCCGGGACAACGGACGTTGAACTCCATATTTTAAAACTACGTCAGTTCAAACCTGGGTCCTCTGACGACGTGCAAGTAGCATCGGCTCTACGTAGCTGACTCCTTATAATACATACAAATTATGTTAGCAGCTTAAAGATGTACGATTAAATATTCCTCTGTTCTGGACGGATGAATTGTAGTGCCGTACAAAGGCTGGTTTCCATACACATTCTCTTCCAATTTACATTTATGTGGACCATTATACTTATAGTGCCCCCATACATAGAACACTAACGTTCGGTTATTTTGTTCCTAATAAATCTCCGTTGTCAATGCCAACTTGGCTTGTTTATCTTATACCAAAGAAAAAAAATTTTTTTTTAAACATTCACTTTGCAAAGATAAAATTACCATTAATACTAAACTACCATCTGCTATGGCTTTCCAAAACAGTTCTTTTCCTCACATACACTTTTCATACTATCCTTGTGACATTTGATATTCGAACATAAATTGTGACTGTCAAAGTTAATATTATTTCCATACATAGAATAAAACAAGCTAGCATAGCCAGGTGTTACACTGCATTATTCAACTTAGTAGCTGATAAATATATTCGTATTTCTTCTTCCTCCTTTAAATGGTCTCAATAGATTAATGGGAGTAGGAAGACCTGGAGCTCTTCTGGTCAGGTAAAAATCTTCCCTAGTTTGGACTCACGGGTCCTGGAACAACGATATAATAAAAGTCCTTTCAGTACCACATGCGGAAGAGCAGCTTGAATATAAGTTTAACCAGAGGAATAACTCACTCAGGACCTCTTCTGTTCTTAATTCCATCGCCCTGTATAGTGTTATTCAAGGTCTGATTTAAATCACTGCAACACTCACGGACTTTCCTTATAAAATCAATACTAAATCCCCTACGAGAGCGCAACACGTTGTTCGCCTCTGCTAGCGCCACCATAAGACACTCCACGCTATCCTACATAAAGCGGCTTTAAAAACGTCGCCAAGAACTAGCCAATCACAAGGCGGCTACTTCGATTAATCAACAAAACTTTCGTTGCCCCTGGCAACGGCCCACGGCCTTCTAGAAACTTAATCGCAATGAAATAAAAGAGAATGGAAAATATTGAAAATGATGAACAGTTACAGTAACATCAGTACACTTATTAAATTAGGTAATAAAGACAATTAGTACTGCCATGAAAACAAAAATATTCAAACACATCAGACAACAATACAAAATAATAAATTAAATTTTCCGATATCTAACAACAATAAAATTAGCATTGCAATTATATAGTTTGTAGAAAGCATAATAAGCGGTATTTTACCAGGCGTTACAATAGTGCTATAACATAATGCTTCAAAGACATCACAAATTTCATAAAAACATAAAATTTCATCAATGGAAAACATGCTAGAGCCCTCCTTCACGCTGCAATAGTAAATAAACAATTCAGGCGAAACGAAGCAGTGATAGCTCCACCACATCAACTTTTCAGAGTATTACAAGAGGCAAAAAGAAGCCCGTTTTATTTTTACATTTTCGGCCATTCATATCTAGCGGATATAATTAATTTTCCTTGGTGACATTTAAAACAAAGCAGATCATTTACAAAAAAAAAAAAAAAAAAAAGAATTGGGGACAGCGCTGTCTGAAGGTGAAAAATGGCGAAAGAAGGATCTGAGGTAGCGGGGTTGAATATGCGTCACATCCTTTTTGCAATCCCCGTGATGGGATTCTGATGGCTGCGAATATTTCAACCGCTCCTGTCATTGTGCGGGCGATCCTATGAATCTTTGCGTCGCCGAGAGGGGCCGCCTGCTTAATATCTACTTGTATGCATGTTGTGTATTCCTTCGCCTTACGTAACATTAACATTGTCATTTGCCTCATCACTTTATTTATGCTTCGTTCAGGTGGAAATGTGAAATCATAAGAAAAAAATATGTTACAAATCTGGTAATTTTTTCACTGCGATGCATTTAAAAAAAACATAAAGCAAAATAAATAATTTAAGTTATTAGAAATGTTTACCTAACACTTTTTATTTGATGTTAAATTATGGAACTATTTTACATCTATTATTACCAACTTCATTGGCCGCATGTCACTCAGTACACTTGTTAAAATACACGATCTAACAAAAAGCAATTGGGCACCTGTCCACAATGTTTGCTCGGTGGTTGTCACTCCACTAGAATCTCGTAGGGCCACCTCTTGGGGCTATAACAGCAGCCACCCTGTATGGCATGCTCTCTACGAGTGTTTGCAGGACATCCACAGGATTCGTCGCCATTCCTCTTGCAACCATTCCATGAGTTGAGCAATGGATTTTGCCCGCACCTGACGAGCCCTCACCCGACGATCCAATTCGTCCCAAAAGATATTATATAGGGTTGAGGTGAGGACTCTGGGCGGGCCAATCCAGTCGGCGAACATTGTTGTCGGTGTACCACTGCATAGTAGCCCTTGAAACATGGCACCTGGTATTGTCATCCTAGAAGTAACATGGGTCCATTCTGTAAAAACGCCACAATGTTGGGAGAATTTAATTATTCAGAATGTTACAGTAGGCCTCTGTGTTCATGTTACCACGGAGAAACATCAGCGGTCCTACGCCGAAGGCCGTGAAACACAAGTCAATTGACGTACTGAATTACCTATCTTCATGGGTGCTCAATTACTTTTAAAGATAGTGTATATGCAGGCAGGGGCAGTATCTTTTTTTCTAAGGTTGATTGCAAAAGTGCTCATTTCATCGTGAACAGCATGTAGGCCTACCACTGAAGTTCGGAGACAAGCTGCCGAAATCCCCGAGTGGCACTCTTTGCACGTGCGGGAGCTTGTTTATCTGTAGGGCGCGATTAATTAAAACCGAGTGATTGTGTCGCTCCCACGTGGCTTTCCACACTCTTCGCCGGCAACCTCAACACCTCTACCACCCCCTCCCCTCAACCAACAACGCAAACAATCCCCCGCTGGCCCGGCGACTCGGAATTAATGTTCCGAAATGTTGTGGCGCCCAGACGAAATTAAAATTTTAATTAAAAGCTACGATCGGCAGGCTGGTATCGGACTGGTTGCGGCACGTGCCCGAGGTAATCTACACTGTAGTAAAATTTCGTATTTGTAAAAGATATTCTTTATACACTAGTTTCCAAAGATATTTTCGCAATAGTATGAATAAAGTTGACTAAAGTTCACAAAACCTTTGCGTGGAGCGTGTGAAACTAATGTTGAGTTCCAATAATCAAGTGTTATTAAGTCTATTCGTGGTTTCTTTGCACTTTTAAAATGAAACCTTTGAAAAGTTACACCAAGTATGACGGGTTTGTCTGCTTCCTAATTATATTATATGTCACAAGCTTATTGTACTTGTTTTAACATAAGTATCTAATTTTCTGGTTATAATATAATGTTTTATTTTATTTTATTTATAAACTATATTATTTCATTTATGATTAATACGAATAAAGACAGTGAGGGTGTGTCGGTAACGCCTAGTAAGAAATGGATGTTATGCAGAATATTGTTGCGGCGAGTGCTCACGAATACGATGCTTTGTCCATATGAAGTAATTTTCTACACACAGTTAAGCTTTGTTTGCTTGAGGTGGAAGAATATCCAGGAAGTAGAACGTTGTCAGGGCTTCAGAAAAGTTAGTAGTTGTGACTGGATTATAGATTTCAAGTTCTTAATAAACACTGAGCTGCATAAACAACTATGTGTGTTTTCTAAAATGATGTGTAGTAAATACACCACACAATGAAATATTTAGCAAACGGATTCCCTAAGAATTCTTTGTAACAACTAAATAAATGTTTACTGTGTAGGTTGGCTGCTGCATGTACCGCGTGGCCGGCTATTTTCGGTCAATTTTTATGTCACGAATTTGGTGGCGCGTGATGGCGAGCTGGACCATGTAGGAGGGGCGAGGAGAAATATGTTATCGGGATTTCGTGGGTAACGTAATTCAACCGTTACATCGCACTTTACATTTACGCTGGTGGTTGTGAAAATTGTATCAAATCTGTTACGCAATAAACGCCTCTCGCTATTAGGGAACGGCTCGATCGCTCAATAAAACGTAAACTTGCGTCCAAAAAGGCACACACGCCCTTGTCTTTACCAAGTTTGAGGACCCATGATTACTTGTGAAGTACTATGGTTACCTGGCTGTATTGTATCCTAGTCTAATAACGATTGTATGAGGAGTTTTTTTTTTTTTGTAAAAAACAACTTGCCACAGAAAATTTGTCGGTAAGACAGATGTGTACGTATTGCAGATTAAATGCTGTTCACGATAAAGTGGGCACTTTTGAAATCAACCATAGACCAAAGTCACTATCCCTACCTGCATTTATTTTAACGGGCGCCCTGAGTGACTTGCGCCCAGTAAAGTTGGTAACGATGAATGGAGAGCAGTTCCATATCTTAACGCCGAATAAAAAGTGTCAGGTAACCATTTGCAATAGTTCAAATTATTTCTTTCTGTTTCTGTTTTTTAATGCATCGAAGCACAAAAATTGGCAAATTTGCAAAAATTTTTCTTTTGTAATCATTTCTCAGTTGCACTAGGCCAATGCATGAATAAAGTGACGAGGCTCATGGTAATGTTAATTTTGCATAAGGTGGCAGAGTACACAATGTGCATACAAGTAGATCTGAAACAGGGCCTTCAAAAGTGATCATTTTACCGCGAACAGCCTATAGAAACATCCTGCCTTACTGGATGATTTCGTGTACTCGGAAATGAAAGTAGGATTTAAGTTTTTTTTCTAATATTCCAATATTGTGGCTCACTTTCAAGGAATAATCCACGGTAGTTACTTATTTTCTCAAAGAATGAATAATATGTGTTATTTCCCTACTTGGGTCCCTGGGACAATTTCAACACTGTACCTTGATGTCTTAAGCTTAATTGTGTGTTTTTAAATAGTGTGCAATAAAATAGAGAAATTAATATTCGTATGGGTTTTTACTTGATCACGTACACACCAGTTTTATCCGTGGTGTGAATCAGAAACTAAGTAAGAGAATTCTTTGTTATGTGATGATAAAAATTGAATTACAAATTTATGCTACTGGCGCAGTATGTTTAAAAATTTGTATTTTTCTTAACGTTGGCTTTTGGCATATTAATCATATTCGCGTACGATTGCGTGATTTGACGTACTTCTATTGTAATCGGAAAATTGTTTAAGAAATTCCTTTGTAAATTATCAACAAAACGCAAAAGTGTCAGAGAATGACAGACTTTCAGAGAAAAGGAAAGTATTCCCAGCAAACACGGAAAATGAGTGTCGGAATCGGGCCGGGAAATGCTAGCCAACAAACTCCGGCCAGCCGATACCGGCCCCTGTCTTATGCCGGAAGCGGCCCGATGGAAATATAAATTGGCGGCTAACTGTTGGCCAACAGCGACTGCAAGTCGGCCACCCTAACCCTGAGCTATGGAGGTAGGGCTATTCACCACGGGGTAAGTTTCTGATACACTCCAATAATTAAAAATATATCATGACAAATAATATCAAGGAATACATCAATTCTATTACAACATAACAAATAATTTTAAAACACTGATAATATAAAAACTATCTCTTCAGAGACTTGCAAACAAAGTAGTTTTTGTTAGTTTTTAATATAACTTTCAGATGGTTGTATAAATAAAAAACATTTCAAAGCAAACAAATGCCATCGGCTATCATATTACACATTTATAATCACAAAAAAAAGGCAAATGGTTAACATACGGTCTCAAATAAAAACAACATGTCATAAAGAGCTAGCTAACATCTTGCCAATTCAAAACACTTTCCAAAAGATTGTCGGCAAAAATACATAATATTTATATCTTTATTGTGATAAAGAGCCTTGTCTCGAAAACGTCACCGGGCCGGAATAAATAAGATAATGGCCAGCTTATCGAAAAGACAAAGATGCCGTATGAGAATCGGCCCAGAAACATTTTTAATATGCTTGCAACATGTTTGCTCTGCGATATCATTCCAGCGTCTTTTCTGTGATAGCCATCTGTTATCCTAAAAAATACAGCGGACTGTTGTCTTTTTTATAATGGCTTGCAATCAGTCTCAAAAATACATCACGCCGTTGTCATATGGCTATCTTCTGGAAATTGAAACGACAGTTGCCGGCAGTAGAGGTATCGGGCTAACAATTTGCCAACACTTTGCCGATAGGTTGTGTTTGCTGGGTATTAACTCATGCCCACAAAATATGTATTTCTGCAGAGATGCTAAAGTACTCTAATTTAAGTTTTTCCCTTGTAATTTCTCGGGTTTATATATTTACAACATTAAATGTAATTCATCATATTAATGTTTGTGTAAAATTCCGCACATTTCGAATATAAGCATTTAGTTTTCTGTAAATTTTTGCAAAGTAAAAAACACACACACACACACACACACAAACACACACACACACACACACACACACACACACACACACATATATATATATATATATATATATATATATATATATATATATATATATATATATATATATATATATAAAGAGAGAGAGAAAGTCACACACACACTTTTTTCTTCGCCCATACGAAAAAGTAGGAATCCTCCCACCTTGAGATTTTGGGATTATTTTAATTTAAATATGAAAAGGATTTACCTCACAAATTGTACCAGTTTCAAGAGACGTATCGAAATATGGCATACGAAATAGGTTAACTAGCGCAACGATTATGGCGCATTATTTTTTTAATATACGAATTTAGCCTTATATGGACCGTAATGAACTCAATATTTCTGGTTCGTCTTCTTTCTTCCTTCAGAACTTCCTTTTTTTTTTTTCCAACTGCTCGTCTCTGTTCATCAGTCCACACTCTTTTGGGACTTGGTTTCTGTCGATCCTCCGGAAATCTTGCGTGGTCGATCAGACGCCTGATGTTCTCTCTGTTGTTGAATAATTATTCCGCTATCCCAACTTTTTCAGCATCTTTCCTGGTCTCTACCATCCAACCTTGTGAATTTCAATTTTGCGATGTAGTTGAATATTTTCTTGGTGAGTCTATTCTCATTCATTCTTTTTAGGTGTCCATAAAATGTCAGTCTTTTCCTCATTGTGTCTGTAATTTTTTCGGTATTTCTATATAGGTCTTCATTTTTCCTCTTGGCCCACGTATTGTCTGTGTTTTTGAGTGGTTCCAAAATTTTTCTCAGGATTTTTCTCTCTCTTACTTCGAATTCTTGCAGTTCTCCTTTCTTGTTCGCCACCAGGCATTCTGATCCATATGTTGCTTCTGGTTTGATGACTGTATTACGGTGTCTAATTTTGGCTTGGGTGGATATTGCTTTGTTATTGTAGAGGTTTTGTGTTATTCTGTATGCCAATTCCAATTTTTTGACCCTTTCTTTGTTTGTTGTCTTGTCCAGGCCATTTGGTTGGATCCATTCTCCTAGATATTTAAATTTATCGACCCTCTTTATTTATCCATATTCTGTTTTCATGTATCTTTCTCTGTTATGCCTGTATTCTAAATATTCTGTCTTTTCGTAGAAGATTTCCAGTTTTTTTTTTTTTTTTTTTTTTTTTTTTTTTTTCCATATAATGCTTCCACCATGGTTTGTGCATCTGTTCTGTTTTATTATTGCTACGTCGCCGGCAAATGCTAGACATTTCACCTCAAATCTTCGTTTTCCTTGTCCTATACTGACTCCTTTCCCTCTTTTTTCATCCAAGGCCGTTTCCAATGTCTTCATGATTTTATTTAGTACAGGGTTGAAGAGAATTGGTCGAGTCCGTCCCCTTGTCGAATTCCTGTTTTTATTTCGAATGATTAGGAGATTTCCCCTAAGAATTTTATTTTGGATGTAGTATCTGTGAGGGTCTGTTCTATTAGTCTTCTGGTATTTTGGTATATCCCTAACTCGTTTAATGTTAGGAATAGTGTTTGTCTGTCTACTGAGACATATGCTTTCTTAAAGTTAACGAAGGCGACTACAGTGTTCTTATTCTGGAGTGTTCTGGCCCTTATTATCGTTTTCAAGTTGAAGATCTGTTCTGAGCATGATCTACCTTTCCAAAATCCTGCTTGATATTCTCCTATATGGTGTCCTGTTTGTTGTTCTACCCTGTTTAATAGTGCATTAGATAGTATCTTGTATGCCACTGATAGTAAGGAAATACCCCTGTAGTTATTTACATCAGTTTTGTCTCCTTTTTTGTGGAGTGGGTGAGTTAGTGCTTGTTTCCATTCATCTCGTATTTTTCCTGTTGACCAAATTCCTAGAATGACGTTATGTATTTTCTCCACTCCCAGTTTTCCTCCAAATTTCTGCTGTTATCCCGTCTTCTCCTGGTGCCTTATTGTTCTTTAGTGATTTAATTATGAGTTATATTTCTTCTAGTGTTGGTGATTCTGATGGTGGAGATTCTTGTTGTTGTATATTATATACACTAATTGTAAACATAGCTGATCGATATTGTGGTCCTCTCTGACAGAAAATTTTTCATTATATTTAGAATGTGGTTCTTTTTTTCTTTACCGTATCAAAATAATTCGTAATTTATTCTGCCGAAATGAGAAAGTGAAAAGTGTGTCAACATAGGTTTCGGGTCAAAATATGTGTATAGCATCATTAAAGTTCTTGCATTCAGTCAATGTTCTGCATTATTTCAGGCAGAAGTCTCAAGTTATAAATATCTTCAGGAAAGAGTGCAATTATAGAAGCTTGGTATAATGCACCAAGTTAAGAACTCTTAAGTGGTTTCTGGCTTGGCAAAAAAGTGCAATCAAAACTTCAGGAATGGCCAACAATCGGAGAGCAAGTTCTTTATCATACGACAAGGAGATTTATCTACCTCAGCAGCATGTGCATATTTTGTTACGAGAGCTCCAGTTTCCGTGAAGATTAAAGTGAACATAGAGAACTAACGAGGCATTTCTAGATACAGAAAAATCTATTTCTCCGTTTTGTATAAATTTTTATTGTGTCAAGTTTTATCGAGAATTTTCGCTTTCTTCGGACGGTCTGAATGCGTACGTGGCTAAATTATGTAACACTGAACAAAGTTTTCTTTAAAACAAAGCTTTGCTGTGAGGTTTTATGAGTAACGTTATCAGTGTTATTTGTTTATCTATTTGACACGTGTGTTTACCAATATACAGGCATTTTAATTCTTAGACTTTATTACATTACCTGTTTGGTACACTTTTCTATGAACGATACCTACAGTACATTGGATTTTTCTCGATTACTCCCGAGTGTTACATTCGCCCTTTCTGTACCTACTTCGCATCCCATCAATTTTGCGTATGGTCCGGGCTGATGTTCCAGCCTGTTTGACATGTTGACAGTTTACGTTTCGTTGAATATATCTTGGGGTTGATACCAGCCCACATAATTTTCACTCTTTCACTTGGATCTTAAACGAATCTTGCTGTTGTGTGCGTTGAAAATGTAAAGCGCAAGTTACTGCGGAAAGTTATTTTCAAAAGATAACTTTTCATACACGAGGAAAAAATATTTGTCCTGGTGACTAACTCTCTAATAGTTCCTAGAGATTTAGTGGAGGTAGGTTCTCTCTCTCTCTAAAAAAGTATAATTTCTCCATTCCATTCGAAATTAACTACATTTACTCTAAGGATAACAGCACATGTTATCCTTAGAGTAAATGTAGGTAAGTTATTATGCTTCCTTTGTTCACAACAATAAGTCGCTTTACGCATTAACAGCTAATCATCTTGGAAATAAAGAGTGTAAGAAACTCTAATAAAGACTGTTCACGGTAAAATGAGCACTTTTGAATGGCCTGCTTAAGATCTACTTGTATGCACGTGGTGTATTCTTCAGCCTTATGTAAAATTTACATTGCCATGGGTAGCATCACTTTATTCGTGCATCGGTTAAGTGAAATTGTAAAATTATTACAGACGGAAATACTTCACAAGTCTGCTCATTTTTACACGTCTATGAATGAAAAAAAAAAAAAAAAAAAAAAAAAAACAGAAATCAAAAGAGGGTGATTGAAATGAAAATGGAACAGTGCCGGAAAGAAGGGACGGGGAAAACGGGAGAGCCCCGAGAAAACCCGCCGACCAACGGCATCGTCTGACACGATTCCCACTTGCGAAAAGCTGGTGACCCGGCTGGGGATTGAACCAGTTTCGCCTTGGTGGGAACCAACTTTACTGGGCGAATGTCACTCAGTTCAGGTTCATTTCTAAAGAGTTCACTTTATCGTGAACATCTTTTACTGGATGTTAAAACTGAGTAAGGTGGCGCAGAGGTTACCCTTCAGAGTCACATGTGGGAGGATCCGAGTTCAATTCTTGGCGGTTCGACCACCCTGATTACGCTTTTTCACGATTTCCCGAAATCACACCAAGCGAATGCTCGATGGTTCGCTACTACAAGCCAAGGATGATTTTTTCTCCGTTCCTGTTTCTGTGAGAAACCTACTCCATTTGTAATGACCTTGCTGTCGACAAGACTTCAAGACCTAACTACTACGTAACACAGTGATGTGTTCAGCTGATATTCAGTGATGAAAGTGGTCATTAGTGTTTACTTTGTACTTCAGTGAACGTCTGTTAGAGCAGAAGTTTTAAGTGCGCTTTCATCCAGGACTATATTAATTATAGGCTGTTAAGAAATTATTAGTAAATTTACCATAGCAGTGTATAAGTACAGTGACAAAGCGTGAATGGTAACATATTTTCCCTTACATCCATGGCAACGTTCCTATATTTGCTCAGGAAAAAGTCAAATGCGTAGGGAAGTTCCCACTATGTATAGTAGCAATACTAAACATTCGCATATTACCAACCTGATACGTAGTAGTATTTCCATACACTGTACAGGTGAAAAGCTTCCGTTATAATTTTGGAAGTTAAACAAACATTTCTTACAGTGTAGGAATTAATTTTATTCTCAATATGCAGCCTTCTGTCTTTAATAAATTTAACTGTGCCATGGATCGTTTCGTTTTGTTCGCTCACCATCCAAGTGAAACCGTGGATTTCTTCTCTCACGATTTCGCTGTTAAGAGTCGGCCAAATCTCTCCGTGGAATTTTTGAAAAGATAATCGGTCAATAAGACGCAAATGCGTGCGTTCATGCGTTTAACAAAGAAACACTTACTCTATTTCCCATAAAATAAAACATTGCACTCTTGGTACAAATTCAAGTTGTAGGCATGTTTTTATTAAATCGCTGCCAACTTAACTGGAAACCTGCATCACAGCGTGTAGTTTAGCTCGTATGTATTTAGGAGAAGGGATTTTTTTCAGAAGTTGATTTCAAAAGTGCTTATTTTACCATGAAGAACATTTAGCTTCCGAACATGTACAAAACTATGTCTACAGTATAGTTTCCATTATACACTAAATATCTCGGTATTTAACCTTGTCTATTAGGGTCCACTATAATACTCCCTCTCCTTGAAGCACAGATGGGATGACGCAAGTAAATGCGACGGTTTAAATACATTCTTAGTTTCAGATTTCCTTCGAGAAAATATTTTCTGAATACGCTACTTCTCCTACCGAATTCACATGGCCGCGCCATACCGTAATCAAGCTTAGAGGCTGTTAACGGTAAAGTGAGCTATTTTGAAAGCAAAATCTTTCCTCGTAAGTAAATATATATAACAATACTCGACGAGATGTAGACTTCAAATCAAGTTGGCAGCGAATCACATTGCGGTTCCTGCTGTCATGGCTAAGGAAAGCGATTTAACCGAGAGGCAAAAAGGGATGATCATCGGCTTTCGAGGCAAGGGAGCATTTCGAAAACAGTGACGTTTGTGAACTGTTCACGTGCATCTATGGTAAAGGTGTATCGTGAGTGGACCATTGGAATAACTGTCGTGGAAACTGCGGAGTTCCACAAGCCGTTGATGTCGACAATTGTGCATGAAGGCAAGCCGACATGCTACAGTTGAACAGCTCGCCATCCAAATGAACAAGGGGGCATCCAGACACGTGTCTATCGCAACAATTCAGCGAACTCTGCTGCGAACAGGGCTCCGGAGTAGACGGAGGGTGACTGTACCCATACTAACACAGGTGCATCGACGAAAACGACTGGAATTTGCTCGACAGTGTAGTGACTGGACTGCTACTGATTGGTGATGGGTAGCCTTCCCCGACGAGTCACGTTTTCAGCTACATATAACGGATGGATGTCAGCGTGACGGTGAGAAACTTCAGAGAACCGACACCCTGCATCAATTTCTGGACGAACACAAGGCGGCGGGGGCAGTGTTATGGTCTGGGGGATGTTATCGGGGTGTTCTCTAGGTGCCATAATCCGTGTGGAAGGCAATCTTGATCGATTTGGTTACGAATCCATCTTCGGTGATCGTCCACCCGTACATGATGATTGTCTTTCCTCGGGAGGATGGGATATCTTCCAGCACGATAATACGCCTTACCACACGGGCTAGAAGTGTCCGCACGTGACTCGAAGAGCACGATCACGACGTCAAGGTTCTTCCCTGGCCCCCAAACAGCCCCGATCTCAATCGATTTGAGCATCCGTGGGACCACCTCGATCGCCGTGTTCGCCATATGTCTCATCCGCCATGCACTCTTCAACAGTTGTGGGACGCACTGTAGACAGCATGGCTCCAGATACCCGTGGATACTTACCAGCACCTGACTGAGTCACTGCCAGCTCATCTAGCTGCTGTCCGTGCTGCGAAGGGCGGTTACTTTGCATACTAGCGGATGGTCATAATAATGTAATTCGACTGTTTATACGACGAGGAGACCGTAGCGGCGATTTTTTTTCACGTGACATTCGGTATAATACAGTTTATAGATACCGAGTCAGTGTATAATACAAATGGTTCGCAGCCCACTGACATTTTTGAAACCCATTATTTGCAGCCTTCCTCTGCACAAATGCATGATATAAAATTTGAAATCGTACTTATACTTCTCTTTCACCATACGATATATACCGGCGGTCTCAACACAATTGAAACAAACCCGTGGTAAATTACATAAATAGTGAGGTCGTAAGAGCCGATGAGGGTGAAGCGAGGTGAACATGTAGCAGTGCCGGAATGATGGTGCGGGGGAGAACGGGAGGTCCCCGAGAAAACCCACCGACCATTGTCATCACCCCGTACGATTTCCACGTGCGAAATTCTGGGAGTGACCCCGCGAGGAATCGAGCCCGGTTCCCCACGGTGGGAGGCAAGTAGTGTAACCACTACACTACCGCGGCCCTTATATTAAATAGACTGTAACGGAAGTTTCATACCCAATACTTTTCGTGAAACCCTCGTATTAGACCTTCTTCATGTCTGAAAAATGCCCATTATAATAATAAATATAAAAGGGGAACTGTCATTCGAAATTGGAAAATATCATAAATGCTATTCGTAAGCAAACGTTGCTAGGAAATATTGAACAGTTTTTAAATTACAACTATACGATTGTACCTCTGCGCTGTGTTTGTAGCGAGGCCACACTCTAGATTCGAATCAGTGGGAAACCACTGATTCGCAGTGAAATTTAACTACTCTATTCAGGGAAAATGGCTCCGCCTAGAATCAGTAAGAAACCAATGATTGTTTCAGAGAAAAAAATTTTACTGATTGAATTAGTGACGTGAAACTATTTTACTGATTGAATAAGTGACAGCAGACTGCAGTGGCTAATTAAATATTGCTTTTATTGAATTTAGCCAAATAATTACGCGAAATAAACATATTTACGATAGTTTACTGTTTATGTTGTATGCTTTACCGTAATTAAAAATAGTAAAAATAAAGCTTTGCAGGTGACCGGGCTTAAACTCGCGCACCTTTCGACCCTAGGTCGTCGCCTTGCCATCAGAACTACCACGCCAAGTTGAAGTTTTAGACGGAAACTATATGTCTTATATTTCCGCTGTGAACTTGTGTAGTTTTAAATTGTATGCTCATACTTTTCGTGTTTGGTTTGATTTGTACCGTTAGAATTATTAAAACGAATAGTATATATGAGTGTACTCTCTTCACCAAATTACAAGCAGTTTAAACATTCAAACAGAGCGCTGTGGCGTGTGCATGGAATCGAAATGAAAGACGTACAAACGGAATGAAAGGCTGTGTGTACATATTACCTCGTAAAATGGCGTTTTGAATCACGAAACAAATTTGAGAAAGTATTTTGTATTAGTTTTATTCGTTTATTCGTTGTTACTACACGTTGTTTAGCGGCCATTTTTACACGCAGTTTCACTGATACATCAGTCAGGAATAACTAGAGACGGAGAGGAAGTAGCTGAGATGTTTCACTGGTCCATCTGTCCAATTATTAACCACATTGTAAACACTGAAGAAAAATGACTGACGAATCAGTAGGAAACGTCACTGAATCAATCAGTGGAGAAAATATGGCATTTTTTCACGGGCCCGTCAGTTAAATTCACTGATATATCAGTCAGAATCGTTTACTGGTAGAAACAGTGAAATTCTCACCGATTCGGATTTAGAGTGCAGATGATGCCCTTAGCTGCGCGGTGTAGTGCGTCTGATTGAAGATCTACACTACAGACATGCCTCCTGGTCATTCTTACACTAAGATGATAGTTATAAATAAAACCGTGCAAATATGTTCTAGCTATGGGCTGCAGTTTAAAGAGGTAACAATTAACGTGCAATGAATGCTACGAAATTATTACTTAAAAGTCAGAGCAAGAGTATATTTTGACAGATGGCCAAACTTTTAACCAGTTTTCTCTGTAAACACGTTTATAAGCTGTTCACGGTAAAGTGAGCACTTTTGAGGGCTTAGCTACTTTTTCCTATCAGCCATTTTTCATGTTTTCAGCACTTTTAAAAATAAATATTGCCATATAAGTAACAAACAGCAGTCTATTATTTCCACCGCACTCGTAAGTTAATGTTTAAGGCTACAATACAGTATATTTATTGACTGTTATTCCAAGTAACCGGACTTTCAGAAGTGCTCGTTTTACCGTGAATAGTCGATTGGGATGCTGTTCACGATTATTTGAGCACCAGGGTACGGGTCTGTGGAACCCGCGGGCTAGGCCACGACGGGTGAATCAGTTAATTGTGGTTTTGTATCGAATGTACACTTAACTACTCGAGTAGCTCGCTCGCAACTCTCGACACTTGCAGCTATGTGAATACCATGTAAATTATGCAATGTGGTATATTATGTTACACTGGTACCATTAAATTTGAGTAACTTCTGAACTGTTCGCCTGATCTAGGCCGGCGAAGGCTTTTTGGAAAGCTCGTGGCGAGCTTTGGTATGCTCGCTGCCTGCGGAAATAATTATGGTACGCATGAAAAGTCGTCATTAATAGCTCGCGAACCGTTGGATCTAGGTCCGAACTAAACTTTTATCGTGAACGCAAACCTTAATTGTGGGGCACTAAATCTCCTCCCCACGGAAGTGATGGGGAGGGAGGTCGGCAACCATAACTGACCTCTCCCCCCCCCAGTCGGGGCACTATCAATCCCCCCTGGGCACTCACCCTCCCGGTTTGGGCGTAAAGTGTTTGACGGTGTAAACTTCGCCCTTGATTTATAGTGTATTGATTCTTGAGATCAATCTCTGAAAAATGTCACTACTCCTACTTGTATATATTTTAAAGGACACGTTTGACTTTCATGCACCCAGTCAAGTTGGTAAAACAGAAAGGAAATCAAGTCCGTGTCTTAAGGTTGCATTAAAAGTGTTAGGTAAATATATGTGAATATTAAAATAATTTATTTTGCTTTTTTAATGCATATAAGTACAACAATTTGGAAATTCGTAAAACATTTACTTTTACAATGATTCCATAGTTTCCTTTTCCTGACACGTGCATGTAGTGTTCAGGCACATGACAATGACAGTTTTGCATATGTGGAATAATAAGCAACGTGCGAACAAGTACGTCTTTATCAGCACTTTATAAAGTGCTCAGTAGTAGAGACAGCGGCGGGTTACTGGCTCACTTTGGTCATCGGCAGGGCGTAGTGCCACAAGATTAACCTGGGAAGGGTCTCAATCAGGAGGATACCAAACTGGTGCTGGCCCTATTTGGAGTGGAGGGATTCCAGCTGGCGCTATCCCTAGTCGCTGTGCTGTGATTGGTCGTTGGTTGTGCAGACAATCAATTTTGAGCTAAAACCTTTTGTAAATATATGCATAATTTCCAAACCGTTGAAGGCATAGTGATCAAATTCATAACATACTCATCAACCCCAACGACAAACAATACTACAAGGACTAACATATATAAAGCCTTTTTATAAGCATAGTAACTCATAATTTCCCATTTACCGAAGCTATAGCCATTAAACTCTAGCTCTAACGACTGGTGAGCAGGTTGCTATTAAACTCGATTCCCATTCAGAATACTTAGATTTTATTCAGTTTTTATTATTTTGTAATTTAAAAAGTCAACGACGAGCGAAATCCATCAAGGTAAATAGATTGGTGCAATAAGCAATGGATAACTATACCAAATAGTATTGACATATTGGTTCCCGTCTCATACCTTACATTCCGATACAAAATGTCTAACAAGTAACACACCTCGCGAACATTGCTCAGGGAACAGCTTTGCTTGTGAGGCGACTACACACTTATGCAAAGACTCCACAGACTCCGCATGCTCCACACTAGCTCCACAATCAACTGAACAGGGTGCACCACTAGCACCACATGGCCACAAACTAACAACACATATCTCCTCAGTTAGCTCCTCACACAGCTCTGCAGGTTCCTCAGTTAGCTCCTCAATCGCTCCTCCCTGCTCCTCAATCGCTCCTCACGCAGCACCTCACGTAGCACCACACTAGCACCACATAACATCACACTTGCACCATATATCACCACACTATCACCACATAGCACCACACTATCACCACATAGCACCTCACTTAACACCTCACGTAGCACCTCACATAGCACCTTACACAGCACCTCACATAGCACGTCACACAACAACTCACTGCTCCTCCTCCAGATTCGTCTCCACATCCACATCCACACTAACACCACAAGCACACACCTACAATCACACACACACACCACCTACAATCACACACACACATCTACAATCACACACACACACCTACAATCACACAACTCAACTACATTTACAAGCCAACTGGAAAAAAAACTTTGCAAATATATCAACTTACCGTACACCTCAAATGAACCAAAACAATCACAATCATATTATGAGACCATTTCAGCTTATAATACTAACATCGGGCCAACAGACTTAGTTTTCAATACATTCCAACCAGCTAAGCTAACATTACCTTTAATTCGCATACCTTCTCCATCACATCGGGGAAGACATTTCATTCGCCTTTTACTCAACAGCAGATATAACTAAAAGATTTACAATAAAATCACTGATATTTATTCCATGTAATGTTAAGATATTCGAATAATTTTTGCATGTAGAAATAAGCTCAGTACTCAATTTCACAACATCAAAGAGACATACTTCATTATCAAAAATATACGACCTTCCACACCCTATCTAGTGTTAAAGCGAATGCTACTGGAAGGTGGATAACATTTGAGAATCAACTTAAGTCATACTATTATCTCTGTATTCTATACAGAGATAATAAATAGGAGGAAAAGACTTATCACCTTAAATAATTAATTAATACAAGTTTTCCTTTCTTTTCTTTTACTGAAAAAAAAAAAATACTTTCATCATAAAGTCGCGTATGTCTCTTCTAAATATCATTTAAATTACCAGAGAACTCCACATACATATATATATATATATAATCAGTCTTAGCTACCATTTGTTGATATCATACAGGCCGTGATATTGGTAGTTGTTTTTCTCAACGGTTTTGATCACCATTTTAGCAAATATTGGCACATCGCTTTCTACGTACTTAACGAATTTTTTGTCAAAATTAATGTGCTATTCATTCTGACATTTTCCGTGCCGTTGGCCTGCACTTAAAGCATTACAATAAATAAAATAGTAAAATGAATTGTCTCACGCCATTTTAATTGAATAGCTTCATTGCAATTTCATTGCTCCACGCCAGCCGTTTTAAAATGGTTTGTATAAGCAGCACGTATAGGCCTATACGCATAGTGCGTGATGACCACCGAACAGACGAACCCTATCCTATTTATTTCTCACCCAGTAACATTTAAACTGTGAATTGTTAACCAAGCATTCCAAGATGGCATATTGTTGTTTTAATCCACCCTGTCACTCCTCTCAATTTTTCGGTTTTATTCTACCCTCCGTCATAGGCTATATATACTCTAGGCATTTTGTTATGAACAAAATTCTTAATAACATCACCAAACACTCATCAAGACTCGTGTTTTAACAAGGGCGATGAAATTTTATTTTGCAGCTTATTTTAGAATTATGTGATAAGTTAAAATAAAAAAAATAGCTAGCTAGTATCATGTTTTATAATTTCTAGAGTTTCTCAATCATTTAAAATGATATCGGGAATAATTTTTAATTTTTAAGGAAGCAGAAAACCTATCACTTGACAATACGACATTAATTCCCAGCTGTAACCTAGACTGCCGTAGTTCCGTAGTTTGGCAAGTGGGTTAGCTGGAGCTAGTATGTTATAGGCTGTTCACGTTAAAGTGAACACTTTTGATAGCCCTGCTTAAGATCTACTTGTATGCCCGTTGTGTATTCTCCCGCCATGTGTAAAATTAACACTGCCATGGGCCGTATCACTTTATTAATGCGTCGGTCGAGTGAAACTGAGTAATTATTAAAATAAGAAAATATTTTACAAATCGGTTCTTTTTTATGCTTCGATACATTATAAAACACAAAGAGAAAGAAATAATTTTTAAGTTATCTTAAATGGTTTTCTAACACTTTTAATTCGACGTTAAGTTATGTAGCTAGTTTTCATCCACCGTTACCAACTTTACTGAGCGTATGCCACACAGTGCGTCCGTTATAATATATGCAGTCAAAGGCAGTGGCTTTTTTTCAAAGGTTGATTTCAAAAGTTCTCACTTTACCGTGAACAGCCTATATGTTTAAATGAGCATAAGAATATTTTTCATTTTAAAACTTAAGCACGCAGTGTATGGCCAGTTCGATCCTTAACTAAATAAAACATTTTTATTTTATTTAAATTGTGAAATGCTATTCTTTGCCTGTACTCATTATTTTCTAACAGCTATAAAATTATATTTTGTATGACATGGGAGTAAATATTTCCCGTCGACGAATATATGTTTTTTAAAAATTATTTGATGTTTTGTTAAGTACAAAAATATTTGGTTATTTATTTTAAAATACCGTTATATTGTATCGTTATCAGAAACCATTTACGTGTGTCCGCTTAGTTACTCTAATTGCAATTTTAAATTTTTCGCGGCAATCGTACGTTCTAGGCAAGAGAGAAAGGAAATAAAAGCGAAAACTTTCAGGTCAGCTTTTGTTACATGACGAACAGATGATGTAACTCCGAGCATGGCAATGTGGTCAATAGGCTTCCTTTCGAGAAACACATGGACGCCGCTATCAGCAAAGATGGTGTCTACTAACGTGGAGATGATTGACGGGATTGCACACCGTCCCCCCACGCCTTCGAGTGAAGGAGTTCTGGCCAGTTGTGCCTAGTGAAAACTTCGCGTGCTTGAGGTGTAGGGGCAATGCCATGCTTCTAGTACAGGCTGTTCTCGATAAAGTGAGCACTTTTGAAAATAACTTTAGAAAAAAGTCACTTCCCCTGCCTTTTTTTATATTTTAATGGGCACACCGAGCTACATTCGACCCAGCAAAGTTGGTAACGACGGATGGAGAGTAGTTCCATATCTTAACGTCGAAGAAAAACTGTTAGGTAACCGTTTGTGATAACTTAAATTATTTCTTTCGCTTTCTGTTTCTTCAATATATCGAAATGTAAAAACGAGCGGATGTATATATTTCCTTTCCTAATGATTTCACACACTGAAAAAGATTTCTGGTGAACTTCCTGAACTGTAATGGAAGTTTTTAACCTAAACAGTGTATGGAAATGATACTACGTATCAGGCTGAAAATATGGGAATGTTTAGCATCGCTACTATACAAAGTTCGGGACTTCCCTATGCATTCGACTCTTTCCAGAATAACTGTAGTAACTGATATGGTACATTTACAAATAATTTCTTAAAGAGTGCAGTTTCACTTGACCGACGGATGAATAAAGTGGTGAGGCTCATGGCAATGTTAATTTCACATATGACAGAAGAATACACAAAGTGCATACAAGTATAGGCTTTTCACGGTAAAGTGGGCACTTTTGAAAGCCATATCATTTGGAATAATAGTCAATAAATATATTTATTCAAACTTTAGACGTAAATTTGTGAGTGCGGTGAAATATACACACTCTCTTTATTACTTACATAGCATATTTATTTATAAAGGTGGTTATAGGGTAAACAATGGCTGAAAGGAAAAAGGAACTAGGGCCTCAAAAGTGCTCACTTTACCGTGAACAGCCTACAGATCATTAGCAGTTCTTTCAAAAGTGCTAATTTTACCGTGAACAACCTATATCTGGATGTGGCAAGCCAGCGTACACCAGATGGTTGGAGTGTCATGAATAAAATCTCTCCATCAATGCGACTGTCAGCTCCTCGTGCTGTGCTTAGGCACAGCAAGGCCTTGGGTTTAAGGGGGTAGTATACTCCTACCCCAACATGGATTTATTTTGGTTTCACCGTAGTTTGCTTTTCAGGTAAAATTTTTGTAAACGAAGGATATCAGGGCTTAGGACATTTATCGATACTTACTAAGTCCATGATGTTTTACCCATTATGATTGTGGATCTTCTGTAACCGTAAAAACGATTAACTCATTATTGATTCTTTTTCAGTCTCACATGAAAAAAATAGAGACTCAAACCAGTCCATTATGGTTTCAGGAATTCTCCAGAAGAGTTATGTATGTAATAATAAGTTTTGAATCGTAATATGGAATCTCAACAGTAACTTACTGTCGAGATTGAGATTCAATATTACAATATATCTCAATGTGCGAAGGCGGTGATTTTCTTGCAACTCACGGCATTTGGTGCGTACTCAGTGTAATATTACTTTCCATAAGTACTGTTTCCTATTAGACATTACCAACATGCTTATCTTCTCCCTGTTTCATTCACATTAATTATGACTGAAATATTATAATTTTCAGATAAGATATAAGTAAAAATTTAATTTAACCAAAAATAAGGCACTGTAATGTAAACACAAGTATAAAACGCATGTGATACATGGCACATATAAGAAACAACGAATCACGTCACACATGGGGTATTTTTTCAAAGGTTTATTTCAAAAAGCGTGATGAAACCGTGAATATACTAATGCTGTATTAGCTGGAGGTGCCACAGCCTCGTCAAACGTACCTCAATTCTTTGTTTTCGGACCTTTTAAGCGGTCATATCCTCCAAGGGAAGGTTATGGCCGGTCGTGCGTTTGTCCGCTTCTGACACAAGAGCCGAACCTTTCCCTGCTTGACAGCAGCTTGTACTCATGTGCCTATAGACTATTCACGGTAAAGCAAGCACTTTTGAAAGCCTTTTCATCTGGAATAATAGTCAATAAATATATTTTAATTTAGTTTTAGACGTTAACTTCCGACTGTGGCGGAATCTACACACTGTGTTTATTATTTACATGGCAATAATTACTTAAAAAGTTGGTTAAAGAATAAATAATGGCAGAAATATAAAAGTAACTAGGGGGTCAAAAGTGCTCACTTTATCGTGGACGAGAGACTCATGGACATCCTCTGCCCTAGCCAGAGTTTCAATTGTAAGATTACCATTAGAAAACTTTTCTATACTTTTTAACGGTACAATATACTTATAGGGTATCCACAGTACAATGAGCACTTTTGAAATCCCTGCTTAAAATCTACTTATATGCAGGTTGTGTATTCTTTCGCCTTATATAAGACTAACATTGTCATGGGACTCATCACTTTATCCATGCGTCGTTCAAGTGAAACTGTGATAGTGTTAAGAAAGTAAATATTTTACAAATCTGCTCATTTCTACACTTCGATGCATTAAAAAAAAAAAAAACAGAAAGAGATAGAAATAATTTAAATTATCAAGCCTAAGCCTTTTTATTCGACGTTAAGGTACGGAACTACCTGCCGTCCTTCGTTATCAACTTTACTGGGCGTATGTCATTCAGGGCGCCCGTTAAAATATATGCAGGAGCAGCGACATTTTTCTAAAGTTGATTTCAAATGTGCTCACTCTATCGAGAACATCCTATAACATGGCATGCAGATACGCAGCGCACCTTTGTGTATTATTACGCCATCAAATAACAGGTTCCCCCACTGAAAGTTCTATCATGAGAGTCGACAAATGAAATCCTGCACGCCAGTTCAGTACCTTGCGCGTAAGGGCGATGAGACATTCGATGCGCGTACCCAAGTCGCCCTCATCAATCATATACGCTTGTAGGCCTCTGACACGCAAAACACCTTCAGATGGATGGCGTCTTCAAGAAGGATGCGCAGCGGAATTCTATGGCGTATAATTGATACCAGAATGTTGGGAGACACTGCAGCGACCTAGTGTCCGCAAGCAGACATCAGCGGATGGCGGAAATATTCGCGGGATGCAACCAGTGAGGTGCGAGTGCTCTACAGCTGTGGGATGCTCAGGGCGCTCCTAGGCGAACGTTAAGGGGACTATGTAGCTGCGCGTCCAATGTCAAGAAGCGAGGGAGTGATACGGGCGACAGTTACACGCGCGCCTAGCGCCTCGTCGCTCCTACGCGCGAGGCTTGCAGTGTTTCCAGCGTAACGCTGTACTGTGCAAATCAGATCTGTAACATAGGGGTTTTATTACACGTGATTAAACTACGTCCACGTATTTGTACTTTTCTCTTGCCGTTTAAGAAAACTGCATGGGCAAGTTTTAAAAATGCGGTATTTGACCATTTCCACGAATTTGTTTCTCCGAGAATACACTTCTGACAAAAAGTCATATTTCCATAACTTTTATTTACCGAGATACGCGTTTACCCGCAAAAAAAACGATTTCACAGAAAACGTTTCAGTACATAGGACCCTTAAGACACTACATTATCCGCTCTCGGGTTGTGGACCTGGGAATTATATGGTGAGAGACAAATTATTTCCGCCTTGTTTTCATATTTATTTTGCTAAATTAAAAATTATATAATTTTGTCGCTAACCAGACTACGCCCAGAAATTTTTAAAAAAAATTTGTTCAACTCGCTACAATAATCACAGATAGCTCGCATAGGCTACATTAAGTATAACTCAAAGAACGATGCCAATCCTGCTTGTTATATCCGATAGGAATCTAGACACTTTTTTAGTGTTCAGAAGATATACGGAGGGTTGTTTACATACCAGTTTGTTCCGAAGTTAATGACCGGAATGTACTTAGTGATCCTTAAACGCTCAATAACTTAGATTGTATGGGACCTAGGTACCATGTATAGTACCCGTGTAATATTATAACCGGATGCCTCGCACCATTTCCAGAGTAGGCGCATGTGTCAGGGCGCATTAAAGTTCTCTAGTTAACATATCGGCGCAAACGTTTTAACTGGTAATTTTGTTGCTTCAGTTTAAACTGGGAACTCATTTAGACATGGACATAGCTTATTGCGGCGAACAGATATCGCGTAGACACATCGTACGTCACTGGCCTGAAAACAATTTGTTATTGTTGGTAGAGTCTTCAAGACGAGAAAGGTAGACAAATTCACACATCACCGACAGCCCAACGATTCCAGTTGAATGTTTTCCGACCATCTGCAACAACAAACAAGGAAAATGAAACAAAAAAAAAAAAAAAAAGAAACAGGACAGTTGGGTACCGCGAAAAACGACAGTAGATATCACAAAGATCAGGTGCTAAGTTACCTGCAGTTAAGTGTTGGTTCGTCACGCCCCACAATAAGCGAGCCTCTTATCGATTGTATCGTGATTCGTTTTGACAAGTGGATCCTGTATGTGACACTCGTAAAGGACGCGGGCAGTGTTTGGACGTTGGTGGAACCTCCAAGCACTACCTGAAACCCGAAACGTAGGTCGTCACCACAAAAGATTTTACTGATGGCGTGGTGGACAGAACTAGGTAACATTTTCTTTTTCCCTGCAAAACAGTTACTGCTGTCTCGCACAGTGCAGGAACTGACGAAATGCACCGGTACAGTCCGTTCACTGTTACTTACAACTTTTCTGAAGCCCTACTGAAGTTATATAGGCGGTTCAAATAAAACGAGCCCTTTTGAAAGCCCTGCTTAAAATCGACTTGTTTACACTTTGTGCATTCCTCCGCGTTATGTAAAATTAACATTGACGTAGGTTTCATCACTTTAATCATGCGTCGGTCAAATGAAACTGATATTAATAATTAAGTAAATACTTTACAAATCTGCTCATTTTTACACTTCGATGCATTAAAACGACAGAACGCGAAAGAAATAATTACAAGTTATCACACATGATTACTTAACACTTTATTTCGACGTTTGGATACGGTACTACTTTCCATCCATCGTTACCAACTTTACAGGGTCAATATCACTCAGTGCGATCATTCAAATATACGCATGTTCATTTAAGCAAGGTTCATTTCAAAAGTGCTCACTTTATAGTGAACGGCCTTTACTTTCAGGTTATTCCTCTGCCTCATGTAAAGAAAACTTATCCAAGTCTAGGAAATCACACCAAAGAGACAATGCGTCGCATTCGTGCGCCCGCAGAGTTGTATTATTTCGCATAAGGACTATTTATTACTAGTAGCGGAACCTGTTTTTCGCGAAAATATTTCAAGACAAAATGTGTTCCAACGCACTTTCGTTCAGAACAACTTTCGTGATTGGATCATGTGAATTGTCAAGCGCCTTATCTACCTGCCCGCGAGTCACGGACGGTCAGAAACGGAGAAACCTAATTCTGATTGGCTCACACATGTAACAGACTGACTCCGTACAAAAAGAAACGGCTAGTAGTCAAATGAAGGCTGCAAGTGTGAACATAGTATATTGAAGTTTAGTCTCCGCGGAAGTCTTTTCGCGAAAATTAGGGGGCTCTACTAACTAGGCGTTAACAAAACACCTGTTTGCTCTCTGTTTTTTAATAAAAATAAAAACTGTAAAGAATTTTATAATTTACGTATAGAATATGAGTAAGAATTTAATTTAAAAAAAATGCAGAACAAATACGAAACGCTTGTGATACACCACACACTTATGCCCGGTTGCACCACAATGGCGAAATTGGCGTTTCGAAATCTCGATCCGAGATCAGCAGCCATCGTCGACAAATGTAGTTTGAAAATACACCAACAGATAGAACTACGTTCGATGGTTTTCTTGGGGAATTGAAACAACATTATACGCACTTGAATATTATTCAGTAAAATTCATGCAATGAAGATTAATTTAAAACAGTTAAAACATCGCACGTCTAGTTCTATCTATAGTGAAAAATACGCCTACTTCAATGACGTCATATATTACGAACCAATAGCAAAATTTGTCCCAACTTAATCTCGATCTCTCACTTTGGAACCAATATCGACGAATCGGAGATCCAGAATCATGGCAATTGGTTGGGGCAACACTTTTACATTGGAACCAAGATCAAACTGGATCCTGGTTCGTTACTAGGATTACTCGATCTCGAATCGGGGAAGATGTTGTTGCAACCGGGCATTAGGAAACAACCAAACACGTCATACATGGGGAGCTTTTTAAAAGGTTTGATTCAAAAGTTCGAAGAAACCGCGAATATACTATAGTTAGCGGGTAATATTTTCTTTGGAATATGGCAATGAGATAAAAGTAACAAAACAGACACTTGACTTTCATGGCTGAAATCGACAGATCTAGACGAGATCCTCCGTTTGGCATCGAAACCAGCACGGCAGCACGCCGGAGTCACGAGATATTCTGCCCGGAAATTTTCGCCCACGCACAAAAATGCCGCCAGTCGCCGCGAGGCCCCACCTGCGCATCATAGTCTAATACCTGATCCAGTGGCGTGTGGTGAAGTGTTGCAAGGTAAGATGCTACTTGATCAGTGCTGTAGACACTCGCCGCACGCAACAGGAACCAGTAACCAGAGTTGGGGGCCGAGAGAAATTGGATGTATTGCGGCCACTCACGAGAGAGCAGCGAGGCACCCATTACACACTTGCTGTAACGTAAACTACACTACTACGTTGGGGTGGCCGATGTGTAAACCAGCAAACAATTAGGTATAGTTAGAGAACAAAAAATTTCGCGAGTTCAATGACTTGCAGGCTAGACTCTACAGTCATATGTACCTACAGATATTCCGATATCAACTACGCATTGGTTGTCTGCTGTTACGGTGGAAGGCGACGATTGGGTCAGCGTTCTCCAAGAAGTGTCAAACACCGTGTGGGCCAATGTCTAAAGTTAACTAAACTCGCGTGTTTTGAATTATAGCTTGTATCGAATTGAACCCGCGAATTCTTCAGGTCTCTAGGTATAGCACAGAGCGAAACACAGCTCACCTTGAAACATTTCACCACGCGGCGCTGTAGTCACGAAATTAGAGCGTCGAAGTGGATCACCCTACAAACGAAACATATTTTCTTTTTGTCCTGTTCCCCATGTTTCGGTCTGATTAAAAAAAGAAAACGTATTCGCTTAAAAATAAAATACAGTTGATCAGTACAAAGGGTCCACTGCTCTTGGCAGACGCCAAACCTCAATGTGGTAAAATTAAGAAACAGAAGCTGAATAACTTGAGGAGTAAAGTAATCCCACATTCTCCTCCATATTTCTATGACTTGGCACCATTAGAGTTCCGCACTTTTCTAAGGCACTTACTGAAGGGCAGGGACTTCTTCGTCTAGCGGGAGCCACGTTCCTTGGGGAACGTGTTTGAGAGCCTTGTCAGTGATCGACAGTTTTTTGTTGATGCAGGCGTAAATGATTTTGAGGAGCACGAAAGAGGCATTTTAATCCTGAACTACCTTTTACTTACGCAGGGTAAATTGTACTTTATAGAAACGTACCTGCACGGGATTTTAAACGTAGAAAAAAAAATAACGGCTTGGCAAAATGTGCAACGGTAATAAATCAGTTGTAGAGTAAGTGCAGAAATGCAAACCGATTTAACTGTTCAGAATGAAAGGATAGAGAAACTGATAATTAATTTCCTAATGAACTCTACAAGTAAACTAACGAGGTTCTTGGAATTTATAATCGGGCATGTTTATGCTGAATTCCGCGAAGACATGGGTGTTTGTAGTGGAAACTTTCTACAAATTCAATTTTCGCCGTAAATATGATGCAGCTTCAATATGGCCCGGAATGAGAGTTAATATTTAGTTCTTGATTCGAGTTCCACAGTAAGGAACGGTATCCCATGTCCACAAACTTGCTGTCCAAGACATATCAGAAAAGCTCTAACAACATTTTTGAAACAGGCTGTGTTTATGCTACAATTATCAGAACTGTGCAAGATAAACTTCCGCATATAACATATATTACAGCATGCTCACTATTTCTAACCCCAAGAGGCAGCTTTGTTTGAAATATATATAGTCCATTTACGGTTGCTTACAATTTTCGGAAGTCCTGCTAAAGTTATACTCCCAGGATATTCCTCCGCCTCATGCAAACAAAGCCTAACCAAGTATAGAAAACCACACCAAAGGGATAACACACCGGATTCGTGTGATCTCAATGAAATATTATTTTGGATAAGAAATATTTATTACTAGTCACTGCCAACACACCTATTTTCTCCCTGTTTTATTCACATAAATTATAAGTTGAATATTACAATTTATAGATCAAACATAATTTAAAGTTTAATTAAACTAAAAATAGGTACTTTTGTGTTACACATGTATAAAACGCTTGTGATACATTATATATTTAGAAAACAACCAAACAGGTAATACATGGGGTTATTTTTTCAAAGGTTTGATTTAAAAAGTGTGAAGAAACCGTGAATAGACTATGTAAATTGTCTTTACATCACCGCTGGTTATTTTGTAATTACATGAAAATAACGTTTTAAGATTTTTGTCACGTCCAAGAAGCTAGTGGCTGTGTATCTGTAATTGGGACACGGTTCATTGCGAATCACACAACAAAAATTATGCCAGGTGAGTCGATATACCAGCTTCACGTGTTCACTTTTCGGTCTCGAATCTCATACTGCTGACCAGATTTACAATGTAAGGAGTATTTTGAACAAACACCTGAGAGCTATCAGAAATTCGACCAACGTACGAGTATAAACAGTACACGCGTGATTTAGGATAAGATCAGACGTGCCTCGTCCAAGAAAAAAAATGGCGGGTGAAGCTTACCTGTAAGTAGGACCCACGCTGACAGTAGCGCATGTAGCGTCTTCATCGCGGATGCCACCGTCCGGGAATATACAAGCTGCTTCGGAGGACGGACACTCGCGAACTCTGACGCCGGCGTCCCGGCGCAAACTTCCCCTAGCGAGGAACGCCTCTTAGCGACGCTCGGCGTGGTACTGACTGAACGCCTAGTCCACCCTACCCCTCCCCTCAAACCCTCCCTCCAACCCCTGCACACCCCTTCCGACCCCGAGGGACGCTCGCGGGGCTCAGCACTCGTGGCGCGCGCGTGCTGTTGCCATGGCGACGCACCCCGTCTCACCTCCCCTCGACCAGGATGAAACCTCTAGTGGAGGGGTACGGGGTGGGTTGCGAGAGTAGGGGTAACAGAAACACTACTTGGTGGAGGGCTCCGACCCCAAACACGTGGAGAGGTTTCCACACCGACGCTTCTCCAACCCAACGCAACCCCCTTCTTTCCCTGGGGAATATTTTCTCTCTCCAGCCAGCCCACCATGCGGCCATTTAATACCCTCGAAATTTATTTTTTTTCGTGTTTAACGGGCAGAACACGCTGCGAACATAGACCGGAATTCCTAGCACAGTAAATAATAAAGAGATGCACGGCGGAACGTGGAGAGCCCGACTGCGCATTTCACACAAAGAACTGAAACACACAAGTAATAAAATCTCGTGTTTGAATTTCTCACGGTGTAAATTTTTATGTGAGAGAATAAATTTTAATGGAGTAAATATTAAAAATTTGGAATACATGCCCTACACTGTAGCAAATATTTCGTTATAAAGTTTTCTCATATTATATTCATGAAATAAGGTATCTACTGAATTTATCGTAGCTGTAACCACTGGGGATAATATATTACGGCCACAATAATAAATAATACATTCTTTCTAATTAAAAAAAAAAAGATTGTTTGTCAGTGATGGAGAAAATATCCGTTATTTTGGTCAAGATAAAATAAACTTTGTGGGAAGTACAGCATATTTTACTAACACAGAAAGTTTTGCAAAATCCATTTTAATATTTTATTTCGTACACTAAATGCAAAGGCGACTGAACATCTCTTCATATAGTTTTCTTCCGCTCAGCAGTTTCAGATCATCACAAAGGTTTTATCCCAGTGTCAGACCATCTTGTTTATTGCGAAATGCTGAACAGATTTTTAGTGTAAAAAATTTGTCACTCTTTCGTTGAAGTTTGAGCAGAGCAGCAAGCTTAGATAATGTAATTTCATATTCAGTAACAAATTATTTAGAAGTAATTGGCTGATATATCTGTTCAGGCTGCGTGGACTAAAATACAAAAGCGTCGATGCCGTACGACGAAGCTATAAATGTCTGATGCAATGCTGTGATACAAGGTCAGGAATCCAGTTTAAGGGGTAAACTGAATATAAAGTATTCCAATTTATTGCTTCTTAAATCGTGAAAAACGTCGAACGGCATGAATATGCACAATACTATAACAGAAAATACTTCCATAACCGCCTACAAGGCCACTACGAGCATTCGAAATATATTTGGTGCCAGCATAAATACGAGTACACAAACCTACAATTTAATGAAACACAATGAAATTCTGAATTTTAAAATTTGCATGCCTAACCTAAACGCATTATGACGGTTCGGCCTACAGTTAATAGGCTTAAGACTTACTTACTTTTGAAGTTTTAAAGAATATGTTAAGAAGTATTAAATATGTATGATAGCTAGGAGTCTTCTGTCAGCTACTATTCTCATACTCGGCAGTTTGCTGACTTAGTCTCTTAACTTTGATTCGATTTAGTTTTAGCAAGCCAGATGACTAAATTTTTGTTCACCCCGTTGCCCAGAGGATAATCTGCGGCACCAAAATTCTCCAAATACGGTCTCGTGCTCTAGGCATGAACTTCACTAAGGGCTGATATTTTCGCATAATTAAAACACGAGCATTTCTCTTCAGATCACTATGTTAAGGGCGGTAAACATTGCAACCCATCGTATTTTTCGTGGTTTGCAACACGGGGTAGCATTGCTTCCCCGTGTTGACTATTTAGGACAAATATACATTTATGCCTACATCGAGTTTCGAATATTACCACCAGACATTCAACAGACATAAATTGACACCATTTAAATAAATCAAAGGTATATTATCTGAAGTAAGGCATAACATGTCTTCACAGTTATAACCATAGGATACACATTCCCTTTACTCATGTTTGTATAGTAACATTTAAGCCCTCAGCTTACGGAACACAAATCCAACAAGAGCGATTTAATGTTGTCGATTTATTTAAACTCACCGTACTGACATAAAACGTCTATGACGGAACTTCTTAGAAATACAGATATACGAAAAATCAGATGGCAACACCAGAGGTAAAATGGTTGAATGACGCATTAAATTGTATGCAAATCGCATAAAAAAGGTTTTTTTCCGTGAAACTTTCTTTACAAATAATTTCAAATTCACGGCTTTGCACTTTATTGAGATTCCGTTCAGTCGTTAATATATCGTATAAGAAATAATTATACACAGTTAGCAACTGACTGCTATATTTGACAAAAAAAATATTTCATATTTAAACACAGCAGACTATATAGTGGTACAGGGTCCTCAAATTGAAGTTCTTCTTGCAAAGCGTTTTAAATAAAAGAATTACAGAAAGAGATAATACTGCAACGTACTGCGGTGGCATGAGTGTAGTTCCCAGTATTGGCGAAGTAACTACAGCGCCTAGTATCACGTTGAAGAAATTAGCTGCTCATGTTCCTCACCCCCCATTCCCCCCACCACCCGCCCTCATCAAAACGCGACTGTACAGCCATCGACTCAACTGTGAACAAGCTACATGTCGAAATTTTCGGCTCACATGTAGAGTTCCATGTTATGTCCGTCAAGCTATTACACAGACTGTTGTCCAACACAAAGTGATTGACACATACACTAATGCTCCTTTACACGTTTAGTACAATGTTGCCATCGAGTCGCCACGTAATGAAGCAGATCGCTTTCCTATACTGAATTTTCAGTGGCACACGTCTGATTCCTATGCAACTTGTCAAACACAGCTGTTTGGTACGTGCGTGTTTTCCCGGCGTTTGTATAACAACACTCCAGGATCCTCCAATTGTATTGAAGTACTTTACCAGACCTAAAGGGACCTTTAAACGTTTGTATCTGTCTGCACAGAGCATATTTGCAACGACCGTCTACACATCTGGTCTGCAGTGTCTTCTCAGTGCATTCACACGTTCCGACGATATGTGCGACTTTCACACACTCCTGAATTCACAGGAGAGGACAAAGTCTTGTCTGTTCATTGCCAAATTCAGTACGTTTCCTTACGATTCTCGTATCTAGTGGTTTTATACTGGAAGTTAAGAACAGAATGAGATCACAATGGAGAAGATGAACAAAAAATTGTATTTTTAAGGTGTAATGCTTTTGTTTGTTATTCGTTAACAGAATAAAAAAAAGTTGACTGGTTTACTTGTCGCAGAATGGATGTACGGCTATCATTAGCAATTCTTTAATATGTCACATCGTATATACGAAATATTTACTGCAACGCTCAGGTTTTTGATAACTAGCGAAAGCTATACTGTTCCGAAATTTTCTGCTGTGATGCCGACATTATTGTGCCACATCATTCAGGAAACATGCCGTGCCATATATAAAGTGCTGAGGCACGAATATTTTCAGCACAATATTAAAATGTTTTACTTTACTCTATGTAACTACTCGCTACACTCTAAGTGTAGCTATGTCTATTTATTTTTGCTTAATGAAAATAAAATATTGGACGTTGAAACACAATAATTCATATATGCAATAATGCATTGTAAAAAGATAGAACATAGAATCTTAAACATATAAAAATAAACCATAATTATATAAAGACAATAGTAATAATCGAATAAAAGAAGATAAATCATATTGTGCCTATCTTATTAAAATATGCTGTTGTCGTTTGAATAAAATATTAGCAAAATCCGAGCCACCAAGTTGCTGTTTCGAGGTCCTGCAGTTGGTAGTTCTTGGTAACTTATGGTACGGTTTACTGATTGATCTCCAAACAGAGTTCTCCCCTGAGATGGCTGCATGTGAGGTCTAGACTGGCGAGATTAATAAGAACGTCTAGAGAGGTTAGTTTATAGAACACTGCAGCACAACACTACACAGCCGGACTTTAAGTTTTTCACATGCAATTTATTTACAAGAACCGGAAATTTATATACAAGAACACACAGCAATTATGTAATATTTGCAACTTGTAGTTATTTCATATTCAGTGTCCAATGCACAGCTTAACAAGAAATAATGACACGTAAACATAAATGTGTTTGGCGTTTATAACCTTACATTTGTCCAGCAGCAGCGAAATTGCACAACCTACAAAGAGCATTGATTAACTGACCGACGCCGGATTATAAAATCGACTTTAGTACACCGTTGGAAATCGAATCACTCACATCCAGAAGCGTGTCGGTTTCCTCCGGAAACAGCAAATTCACCGTATCATCAATGCTGAGGTCAGGTTCGATGTTTATTGATGTTTACCCATCTGGGGGGAGCTGGGTTCAGGTACAGCCTCTTGTTTGGAACGGGGTCTCTGAGAGGCTTCTCGTTGATTCGAGGTGACAGGTTGCTGTACTTCGGTGGCTGAGTCTACCAACTGCGACGTAGAAGGTTCTGCAAATGGCAGTTTTCGAGGTATGCAGATCCGATGTTGACACGCGCAGGGGTGATTTGTCTCGACATTTTACAGCAGCTACCACGTTGTCAGGCGAGCGCGGAACTTTGGTGTCTCCGCGCATGTGAAAAACACAACACTTGCCGTAGCCTGGCGTGCAGTCGATCACCTGCAGACAAGGCTCGAATGAGTCGGGATTCCCAGCACCGATCCATTGTAAATTGCCGTCGCACACCTCTTCATACTCCTTGAGCTTGCTACCAGACCAGTAAATATAGTCAACGCGACTTAGTCCAGGTTCTACGTAACGATACGTTCTTGCCGGATGGAAGCCAGACATGTTGTCTGTCTGCCGCGAACTGGGTTTTCGTCGACGTAGCGGGCCCTGTTTTATATAGGACTGGTTACAAAACTGGCCTTCATCTGGGAAGTTGTTCATGATGGCGTTTCACGATCTCGGCAAGCAGTAACACGAACCTTGAGATGGTCCCCCAAAAAAGAAGCAGCGAAACATTTACATTTGCTGAAGGTAACTTCGTCTTCCACATCCACACTGTCCATGTCATCGTCGATGGGAAATGCACCCCCGTGTTGTGAATCCATGCCAGTGCACTGACAAATACATACATATTATAGAACACGTACCCGTTTCGTTTATATACCACATTGGCGAGAAACAATATTTGATTGCTTGAATTTAGCACTACATAACTATTCCGTCAATATACACAGAACATCAATGTGATGCACATGGCGTGTCTAATGTCCGCAACCACCCGCCCTTGTCTTTACTCCCATCCTTTCATGCTATATACCGTTACAGCTATCTGTCAATTGGTACGGCCGCGGTGAACTGAAAAAAGTGAACGTAGCACTCGCCATCTTCACACTGGAAGCTTGCTAAAAGCTGGGAGGTGACTTGTAGCGAAAATTCATTCCATTTGAGCAAGAAATGAATATTCCCATCCCACATTTCAAAATAAATCAAGCTGCGAATCTTACCACACTCATCTTTAAAACAGATGCCATATGTTACACAGTGTTGGCTTGTATTTACGTAATCATACCGTGTATTAGGATACGACATGGAGAAGCCGACATGTTCCACTGGGTGAGGATCGTTAAGCAGGTCTCTTTCCTCTCCTTCAGATCCGCTGTAGTCATCGACTTCAAATTGGTACTCTCCTGGCTGTGGCATCTGGTAGCCACGCGACCAGTAAACTTCTCGCAATCATTGTATCTGCAGACTGGAAGACATGCTTGCTGGCGGGGCCGAAAACTGGCGATCGGGTCGGCTGCTAATGGTTATATGGCCAAATTCTTTTCAAGATGACTACCGGCGCACGATGTCGTTGCTAGATAGGCGTCACAACATGAGTGGTAAGCACAATGTGTGCCATACCATCTTTCCACGGTCCATGATGGCAGTGTACTGGTCGCCATTACAATGCACCGTCCATCTAATTGCATTATGGTGACCGTCAGTCTTTAGCTTGTAACTGATTGTTCCTGCACCAAACTTGACGCCGCGGTTCTACTTTCGTACGCAATATCAGCTGATTTGTAGTGACAGTTATCGATGCGTATAGAAAATTCGCCTGGGCCAGGATGGTCAAGACGAAGAATGCATGCTTTGTCACCGAAACCATGGGTTTGGAAATGTACATCATGGGATATCTCTGGTGGTAGATACTAAAAAAAGAAATAACTAGCAAACTCTTTAGTGTCCATTATTGGTATAATGTGTGCTTTTATTAATTTAGTGCCCAATCGACGTATACTATTGATTGGTTTTGGCAGAAGAATAATTTTTGTTATGTAAGGACAATTATTAATTTTTGTGGAGGGTAGAGTGAGGTTTTGGGGAGGATAGAAGAGCTAGGGAAGAAGTTTGAATTTATATGTTTCTTGATTTTAAGACTTTTGTCGATTTTTTATTAATTTGGGAGGAAGGGGTCAATGGGGTCAAGGTTAAGGTTACCAACATTCAACATGCTGGTTAAAGTCAGTGATATATGTCCGTAAATTTTTATTATGTTCGTCAGTTTTTCTCAACTTTTATAGTTCAAGGGCATAGGGGTCAAGGTCAAGGTCACTTGAATCCAAATTCGGTGTCGGAGTCAGTGATGTAATATATTCCGAAACTTTATAAGTGTCTTTGAATTTTTAAAAATGTTTTCTCGAATTTTATAACTAAGGAGTGTGAGGGTGGTTGAGGGTGAAGGGGTGGGATAGGGTGGTATGAGAGTGGAGGGTAGCATTTTATGTTTTTCTATTTTTTTAAACTAATTTTTCGATTTTTGTGATTTTTCTTGATTTGTTATGATTGTTTGGTGAGTTGGTGGGTGATTGTGGTGTTTGTTAGTTGTGATGGGTGGAGGGGGATTGAGGTGAGCGGAAGGGAACGGTGAGGTAACATTAGGTACGCTTCAATTTTTGGAGTTTTAACGAAATTTCTCGATTATTTTATGCTTGGGTGAGGCGGGGTTGGAGAGGTGGTGAGTTGAGGGTATTGGGTTGAATGTGAGGTTATTGTTGTATGTTCCTCGATTGTTAAGAATTTTTTTTAATTGTTGTGATTTTTCGCGACTGAGAGTTTGTGGGAGAGTGTGACGGGGGCGGGAGGGTGGGAGGAAGTTTAATGGGGAAAGGATAACATCATAATGTTCATCGATTTTTAGATTTTTTTTAGATTTTTCGCAGTTAAAAAAAATTGTTTTCAAATTTATTTAAGGTGACGTGCACATGGCCAAGGTCAAAGTCTCCATGATCTAAAATGGTGATAGTGTGCCATCACAACATGGCCGCCTCAGGCCGCCGGCCTCCTGTGATGTCATCGCAGGCGAGTAATTCGAAAATCCGATGCATGATACCTGTCCCAAACTCTCCTTTACCCTACTGCTTAAATACACACATATAGATGTGTAGACATGAAAGCAAACACATACACGCGAAAATACACACATACTTAAATCTCTCTGTGAGAGATGCGGGATGGATTACTAGCGACTGGTATACAAAATCCTATGTATTAATTTTTTTTTAAAATAGGTCTTGGTGTTCAAATTGAATTAGGTAAACTCCTCATCATACTTCTTAAACGAGCATCAGTGTTACCAAACTGAGATATATATATTTTTTAACTGGTGTGCAGCGGTTATTTTGTAAAATATTGCCATGGATTTTACAGATATTTGGCGAAAGTCCTCTCGCTGGAGTTTCATAAGATTTCGAGCATTATATTTGCTTAAGACTGTTCACGATAAAGTGAGCACTTGGGAAATAAACCTTAGAAAAAAGTGACTGCCCCTGCGTGAATATATTTTATCTGGCGCAGTGAGTAACATGCGTCCAGTAAAGTTGGTAACGATTGAGGTAAAATAGTTCCATATCTTAACGTCGAATAAAAAGTGTTAGGTAACAATTTGTCAAAACTTAAATTATTTATTTCGTTTACTGTTTTCTTTAACGCGTCTAGTTGTACAAATGAGCATATTTTGTAAAATATTTTCTTTAATAATTTCACAGTTTCACTTGATCAACACATGAATAAACTGATGAGGCCAGTGATAATACTAATTTTACATATGGCGGAAGAATATGTAACGTGCATACAGGTAGATCTTAAGCAGGGCTTTTAGAAGTACTCATTTTACCTTGAACAGTCTATAGTTGTCGGTATATTGTACTCGTATGACATAATTGTTGTATGGTTGAAAATCGTTTAATTTAATACGGCGCTGTGTACTATATATGAATATAATGCATTTCCACCCTCTTTTTTCCCCCAACAATGTGCATGTGTTCTCAAGTCGTTTCATCGTGAATGAGTTATCTTCTGAGTATCATGTCGCGTCACGTTTTTTCTCCTGTAAAATTCTTTTGACGGGTACTTTATACCAATCGTAACAGAATATCTAACGAATATAGGATGTTCACGGTAAAATGAGAACTTTTGAAAGCCCTGCTTAAGATCCACTTGTATACACGTAGTGTATTCTTCCACCTTATGTAGAATTCACATTTACATGGACCTCATGACTTTATTCATGCGTCGGTCAAATGAAACTGTGAAATTATTTTGAAAGTAAATATTTTACAAATCTGCTCACTTTTACTCTTCGATGCATTAGAGAAACAGAAAGCTATAGATATAATTTTAAGTTTGGAAATTATTTTATGTATATCACTGTAAATTTTGTATTCGTATAAACACTTTTCTAAAAGTCATATTCGAAAGAGACAAAAAATAAACTGTGCCTAATTACATTGTTAAGTTGCACCATAATGATTTTAGTGCAACCTGGAACTTTTGTTGATATCCCTAAAATAAGTTTAGTAAGAATTATTTATTGGTACCTCAAACCTGAGTATAAAAATAAAATATTTATTTTCTAATATGTCGAGATATAAAATCAAAACAAGAGTTCAATAAAATTGTTGCCTATTTTGGAAATTAAGCCTAAGTACTTTGTTAGAATCCTAGAATCATGCAAAACATCTAGTGTTAATAAAAAAACCTTAGGTTCATGCAAACGAAAACCTATTACGAACAGGAATTCAAGTATTCTGATGTAGGATAAGGTAATCAGAACAATGTTGTGTAAAAAGACAAAACAATCAGTGCAAACATGTTTTGAGACTGAAACAAACCTTTTAACAGGCAGAGATGTACAATGTTCGAAAGGATAACATAATTCATTTTCGTCAATTTACAAAGGCCCTTGTTGCTTCAGATTAGCCCTATTCTTACGCATTTACAAATGTATACTTGGTATGCTACAACACTATTTTTCTGGCTTGCTTGTTTCCGGGTGGAAAAAATTCACTCGAAATTTCTTTCAATTGGCAACAAACTCAAGCAAACATATGAATACAACTACTTAACTTACTTTTATTCAAGAATATTGCATTTTTTTAAGGGCAATGTTTTGTGGCTGATTTTTTTTTAACTTTTTGTGAGTAAATTTTTTTTTGTGAAAATAATTTTTTTTTACAGAATTTGGTTAATGCCATCCAGAGGTTGCTTGTTTTTTTTTAATTTTTTAGACACGAAGAAGAACGCAAAATATAGCTTATCGTTCTTGTGGGTTACTATCCCATTAGGTAAGTCCTTACATTGAAAATTAATAGCTAATTTGGCTAGTAAGAATTTTGACATAATAAACTTGCCCAATTTTGCCCATTTCAGTGGAAAATGTCTTGGAAATGTCTTAGTGTGTGCACATGTTGCTTTGCTGCCAATTATTTCTAAAAGGGCAATTCCAATTTCAAATTCTAGTCAGTTCTGTTTGCTCAGAGGGCTTGTAAATCCAGTCTTATATTTTGAAAATTATATTATTGTCATAAAATTTATATTTAGTTCACATGAATGAATATCTTATTGCATATACATACATCATAATATTGTGTAGCTTTTTTTTTTTTTTTTTTTTTTGCAAATGAGCCCCACATTGTGTGTTTTATACTTGACGGTTTCGACCGTTTAATATTCGCACCTTATTCATACATTTTGTTCGGAATAGAACACAAATAAGTCGCCATATAAACGAAACCGAAACCCAATTCTTAAATCACCATGCTTACAAAGAAACGTTTCATTTTATTAGTAACTATTCCTGCTGTCTGATAGACTAAATGATGCTGCTTCTGCAGTTTACATTGCATTTACCATATAAAATAATGTTATCATGCCAATGACTTGCAAAATTTTTCATATCCACATCACTGTAGTGATGGTCAGTGACGTTCAATCCGCAGTACGTGAAGGAGTATAAGCACATGTTAAGCAGAGCATAGTTAAGTATAAATGAGCTAATCGCTTGCTATATATTTTAATTTAATCGTACTCGATTGCTGTTTGGCTCAGCGAGGATCTGGGAAAGCGACTAGCATCACATTGGCTGCTGGTTACTGAGAAAAAAAATCCTTACGTGTGGTGAAGTGTCGCAAGGTAAGGTGGCGCTTGCGCTCAGTGCTGTGCACACTCGGCAGGAACCAGCAACAAGAGTGGGGGCGGGAGAAACACGCACATACTGCGGCCACTCACGAGAGAGCGGCGAGGCACCCATTACACAAGTGCTGTGACGTCAACTGCATTACTACGTTTAAGTGGCCGATGTGTAAACTAGCAAACGACTAAGTATATACCAGAGCGAAACACAGCTTACCTTGCGACAGTTCACCACACGCCGCTGCTTATTGGTTGCTCTGCTAACCAGCAAGTTAATATCTAGGTAGCGATTGGAGAACTACGCTCAGCCATATTGGTGGCAATTGAAGCCGTCTCACTCACTCGCATGGCCAGGAGTAAGCATCACTTGCGTCTGTTTTGCTTCTTAATCCTTTATAATTTTGTGGAGGACTCAGGTCACCACACTATATTGCCTTGGAAACACCGCCATTTTTGAGTTGAAGTTTTACACAAGGATTGTGATCGCCTCAGATGACCATAAATTCTTTTAAGTTTAGTTCGAAAAATAATATATCTGTTAAATGGTTAAATTTTAGAAGGAAATCGAGGTCTCTTCATGCTTCACTCCAGCTCTGCTATGATATGGAATAGCTCGGGTGACGCTCCAGCCGTCTTTGATTGCTGGCGCGCAAGATAAAATAGACCAACCTCATTCAGATGCCAGACGTTAAAACGTAATGAGCCAACACCGTTATTCAAGGAATGAAATACAAACGACGTATTTAACAAAGAGCAGATAATTTCTTATGTCTCTAAGCTGGGGTACTCGATCAAGAGCGAATGAGTAAACATCATTTCTCAACAGTTCCAAAAATAAACGTTTCAACTGTACGTGTAAATATGAGGTGCTATTACACAGTTGTATCCACTTTGTTCTAAGCTCGGTCAAAACATCACACACACAAAGCGGCCTAGGTCACGCATGTTGTGCAAACATGATTATGTGGACAAAATGGAGAAACCTGTGGAAATACGTTACAAGAGAAGATTTTATAAATGGTGTAACGTGTATGGCTTGGTCGACCGCGGAAAATCAATATCTAGTATTATAGGATATGTATAACATTGTTTAGTATTATACATAAAATGCCCTACACTAAAATTAATATAATATTAAATTACTACGAGGTAGTACAGTAAGATAGGAACAATTTAACCGGTATATGAAATCTCAAAAAGTGTCCAATATTATAGTATTTATTCAATAGGAGTTTAATTCCTTTAGAAGTAAGTGCATAAAGACTGCAGCATGTTAACTGATTACTGATAAAACCGTATGAGGCAGCGGACATTACGAAGGTGGGTGTAATGAGATTCAGTAAACTTAAATTTTCTCAATGTTAAAGTGATTTTATCGTGGAACCTTCCTTCGCTCCATGAAACTGAAGATAAATGAAAAAAAATCTATCTAGTATTTGGTATTGCATTTGAATAAACAATTTCCACTTTTGTTACTACTGATTGCTCTATATAGTACCTATACCCCATTTAATCGTTTTAAATAATAAAATCGTATGCTTATAAAAGTAATGTTATTTACAACTACACAAAAATATGAACAGTCAAGTGCTCTTATACATGCCTGCCTGAGCATATGTAAGAGTAATACTAAAGTGTTTTTTTCTCTGATTTCGTACTAAAACAGTGCATCGTTAAGCTGGAATTTCGACTTGGATCACTTAAATAGCAGTACTTTTTCAGATGCCATACAGCGGGCCTCCATACCGGTCGCATTCATCACAGCTAAGGACGTTCCTTCGCTGAATGGTGGCGAGAAGAGGCAGTGCACAAACACGCGACGACACTACAAACGAGTCCACGAATCATTAATGACGAGCCTCGTCTTTGCCGTGATGTCAAAGCTGAAGCACTAGACGTTAAAGAGAATCCTCAAACAGGTCATTGACATACTGTTACGATCTGACTCCACTCATCATAAGAACATGACAAGGAATGATAACATTTTGTAGAAGGGTAAGCTAAGAAGACGACTCATAGAAACAGTAGATAAAGTATTTGAATTCCATCTACGGCAGTTATAAAATTGTTACATAGAAAATAAAACACGAGACAAGCGGGAGAGAGGATGGCAAGGAAAGTTAATTAGGTTAGAAAAAGAGCATTATGAAGAACGAACTCCCCCGGTATCAGACTCTTGGACTCGCCGCCACGAAGTAGGATGTCGACGCACCTGGACATCGACGCAGCTGACCTGGCCCCTTGACAATCGCCGACTGCCCTGAAGACAATCCTCGCAGCCCAGTTCACTCTTCGGGCCCTCGGCGTGTGTGCATTATGAAGAACGAACTTCCCCGGTATCACACTCTTGGACTCGCCGCCACGAAGTAGGATGTCGACGCACCTGGACGTCGACGCAGCTGACCTGGCCCCTTGACAATCGTCGACTGCCCTGAAGACAATCCTCGCAGCCCAGTTCACTCTTCGGGCCCTCGGCGTGTGTGTATTATGAAGAACGAACTCCCCCGGTATCACACTCTTGGACTCGCCGCCACGAAGTAGGATGTCAACGCACCTGGACGTCGACGCAGCTGACCTGGCCCCTTGACAATCGCCGACTGCCCTGAAGACAATCCTCGCAGCCCAGTTCACTCTTCGGGCCCTCGGCGTGTGTGTATTATGAAGAACGAACTCCCCCGGTATCACACTCTTGGACTCGCCGCCACGAAGTAGGATGTCGACGCACCTGGACGTCGACGCAGCTGACCTGGCCCCTTGACAATCGCCGACTGCCCTGAAGACAATCCTCGCAGCCCAGTTCACTCTTCGGGCCCTCGGCGTGTGTGTATTGACGTAATGCATCGTGATTGGCTCCCGTTGTGTACTGGAGGCGGAGTCTGCTTATAGTTTATTATAATTATCCAGGAATGTCCTGATGTTTCCTGCACCCATATTTTCTGGTGTTCTTTGCACATTGCTATGGCAGTTTAGACATTCCACTCCGGCTCGCGGTTATGGTTTCTTAGTTTACCAAACTCGCCTGTGGCCTCCTTCACAGGTTGTTTTGACAGGTGGTGCACAACGGGCCTTGTATAACAATACGTTGGCGACCTCTACGGCCAAGGTCATCCTGGAGTTTCCTTTAGATTACGAAGTTATAGGTACTAATCCCAGAAACACATGGGTGTTTGCAATTATTACGTACTTTATGCCAGTTTAGTTAAGCACGTAAACTGCTTCCCAGTTACTTTTTCAAAGCTGGATTACGGTTAAATAAATAAATAAATATATATAATGCATTGCTGGGCCTGTGCGTTTATGTACGACGATTGGAAAATAGGTACTTTTTGAGGCCCTCGCAATGTAAATAAGAACTATTTCTGAGGTCATTTTTATTCCGTGTTTAGCTGTATCAATAATTACTGCGCTACGTACGTGCATAAGCTTGCATTGTGAGTGACTTCTCTCATTCACCAATTGCCTAGTGCTTAGATCATTAAATATTCTACTAAAGACGTCCTAATTTGTACGCCAGTACACATTAATGACGATCGGTGACATTTAATTTTGATAGAAAACATCAGTGTAATAATTTTCAATTTGATACGCCAGACTATGTGGTAGATGGTTTTCAAACTGATAAGAAAGTTAATGTAAATCAGCATGTTCATTCTTCTATGTTCGATAACTCTTACGTAAGAAATATTTATGATATAAATGGAAGAAATTACATTTTTCCTATAGAATATTAGAATTAAGACTCTGACTAAGAATTTTTTCATATAATTGATCTAGCGTGTAATTATTTTAAAAAATTCTGAATTCAAACCAATATAATTTACCGAAATAATGAACTTTGATATAAAACAGTATTGAATTCAACTGAACATTATTCTGTCTTTTTCAGGATACCGCTTTATATTATTGATTATTCAAATAGAAAAGACTAATATAAAACATAGTGTTTACATTAATAAAGTTGTTTCAGAGCATACTATATATAATGTCGTACTGATTAGTCAAAAAATTTTCCTTGTTATTACTTGAAATAGATAATTACATAACATATTATTCTTAGTAGCAAATAACATTCGATTGAGACACTTTAACCTCGTCATTATATAGGCAGACGGTCGGCCATTAACGAACGCTGGTCAGTAAAGTAACTACGTCAGGTATTGAGTGAACCAATAGTATGGTTGTTAATGATAATACAGTAATCAACAAAACTAATGGCCATGTAGTCGTGAATATAGGAGAGTCTATTGTAGCTTGTCGTAAAAGTTAGTGAGTCTCTACCGCACTCAGAGTTAATTAATTTGGTTCTTTAAATTATTTTGCTGCCTTATATATGTATGTAATAAAAACATGTTTTTATGAATTTTTCAATTAATGAAATTGTTTTTTATATAAATATTATATATAACACCTTTAGTGTTATATTAAATATTTCCATTAATTTTATATTGATGTTTTTGTTATAACATATTTTATACAAATAAAGTTGCAGTCATGGAATCCTTACTCAAAAAGTTCAGTAACTCATATGAAGTTACTAAACTTAAAGAGTTAGAAAAGGATAAGAAATACATTACTACCAGTTTTCAAATTATTGGCACTAAGTTTCGTAAAGAAGTTAAATGTATTTTAGACAAAATGTATACAATTTTATGACTGGATAGATATGAGAAATTAATTAATAAGAGTAATATAATTTTAATGAATATAATATATATTTATTTATTTGCTACGAATGGTTTCAAAAAGATAAAAAATGGGCAATTAATAAATCATATTGTGTTTTCATAAATATTAATTTATTATATAAAATTGTATGCTTTTTTTGTTGAGTCGATTGATAAAACGATAATTTTTGGTTTTCTGTGTTTTTTTGTTATTTTCGCTATTTTTTGTTTAAAAGCTGAGATTAAATCGTTAAAACGTATGTCAAAAGTATGGTTTGAAATTTCGGGGTCTGCGTGCTCAATCTCCTAAATATTATTTACTTTCTTTCAAATATTTGTACCTGTGAGAGAAGCGCCATCCGACATGTTCTCAGATCACGGCACAAATTTTGTTGGTTACCAACATATACCTGAATAAAGTGCATCAAGACCGACTTTGCAGATACTGTGTGATCACTCAGCTGACGTTAATATTGCTTGGCACTTCACTCCATCAGCAAAGACTCAAGTTCGGAGGTTTGTGGACAGCCACAGTCAATTCGGTCAAATAGCGTTTGAGATAAGTACTTGGTGAACAAATACTTTCGAGGAGTTAGCAACACTCGTTAGTGAAACCTCAGCAGTTTTGAACTTCAGACCGTTGGCTTCCTTCTCTACGGATCCCTCAGAATTTGATGTCCTCGCCCTGGAGAATTTTTTTCTCTGTTGCTTCTTTTATTGGGATACCAGAACAAGGCCTTTATCACATAGTAGAGAAACGTGTCGTCGATCGATGGCAGTTACTCACAAAGCTATAGCAGTGCATCTGAAAATGATGGGGCAACAAATATCCCCATACACTTCATCATAGAACCAAGTGGAATGCTTCGACTCCTAATGTAGTGAAAGACACGCTCATCATGGCGAAGGACTCAAACTTGCCACCATTGAAAATGAGAGCTGATAAGAGTAATTAAAACTCATCATGGTGAAGATGGCGTTGTTAGAATTGTAACTCTAAAAATTCCCAGAGGTGAATTTGATTGTTCCGTTTCGAAGATATGTCCATTGCCACTAATCTAAGAGTGTACCTGTAAAATAGATCGAGACACAATTATCCTCTTCTATGGACTTTTGTAATCTTTTGCCTTTATTTTATTTTATTGTCGTTGAATTGATTGGTTTGATGCTAATGGTAAAAAATATCATTTTCCGGCGGGTTCGTGCCTGAGTTATGCTAAAACGGAAGATTTTATTAAAATCATGTTGGCGCAGTGAATCGTGGGACTGAAAGCAATGAAAGACAGGGAGAGACAAGAAAACGGGCGTGAAATTTTTGTTCGTTTGAGTGTGCAACTAAACCTGTGCTTTCGATCTGTCAAAAAATAAAATAAACCGTGTTTACAAACACCTCTCTTAGCTATGTCGTGAAGGAAACGGCAACTACAATAAACTGCTGAAGAATGTATTCCAGTGAGTTCCTAATGCTTGTGGTTAAGTTTAAAAAAAAATTAAAGGATATTGTAATTGTAACATTTGTTATAAAATATTAAATGACAATTTTTATGAAGGATTTCATTAGTGCATTCGTTATTAAGTTAACTTTTAGTTATGGGTACATTTCTCGACACAACAAATTCGAGACGAATACGCGTTAAGATGAATATAAATATTATATCTTTCAACTGTTTAGTATTTAAATTTTTAGAAAAAATTGGTGTGTTAGTTTATGTAATTACTAAGAATCCATTTGCTATGTCTATAATATTTCTTTTTTTTGGTAAACCTGTTAGTAATAATAAAATGCTTTTTAAACTCCTGTACTAAGCTAATCGCCGATCTCCCGTGGCGTAGCGGGTTGGTGCCCCGCCGCTCTGCAGTGCGGGAGGCTCTAGGTTCAAATCCCAGGTAAGGCATGGGTGTTAGTCTACAGGTTAGTTCATAAGTTTGTTTGTAAGCCGTCCCCTGATAAACCTTCAGGCATAACTCTGGAGAACGTTAAAAGCCCTTTCCAATTCCTATTACTAAGCTAGTAAATTTATGGAGTCTTCGAGTCTTACATGTGTATGACGCTAAGTATCAAAACACCGGAGTGGCATGTAATGAGTTTGCTCATTTAGCTTTATAAGTTTCCTTAATATCTCATTGAGACTTATGTTTTCTGTCAGAGCATGCGTGTAGAAAAGTTTTTTTCTGATGGTTTGGAACAGATTTAGTGCAACGCCCAAACTTCTTGTACGAAAAGGAGAATTTAATGGAGTGCACTGCCTAGTTCTCGTAAATTGATGTCGGCCTGTCTTTTTTTTTCTGATAATTTTTGTGATGGTGGGTAGTAAGGGAAATTCTAATTATAGGCTGTTCGTGGTAAAGTGAGCACTTTTTAAGCCCTGGTGGCGTTTTCTTTTAGCTATTAGTTATCCTTTAACAACCTTTTCAAATAAATATCGACATGTATGTAATAAACATAGTGCGAATATTCCACCGCATTTGGAAGATTACGTCTGAGGCTACAATAAAATATATTCATTTAATAGTATTCCAAAAGCGTGGACTTTCAAAAATACTCACTTTACCGTGAATAGCCTGTAGCCAGAAGCACTCGGAGATTATCCGGGTTTGAGAAGGCGCCAGCGGTAAGGCCGGCAGGCACTTCGGGCGACACGCAAACGATAGCGGAAATTCTGAGTGAGGTTTATTGTGGGTAAAGGAAAGGAAGACGTGCCATGCCAACCAACGTTTTTAGAATGCGGGCGTGGATGGCTGCGTGCCCGGTGTACGAACTGGCACATCGCGAACGCCCGCCGACGAGAAAATACGCGGCAGCACAGAACAACTTTATCTTAACGCATTCGGGTGGTTCGAGGATCCTCGCCAGAATCGATAGGATGAACTGGAACCAATAGAAAAGTTCTGAGTAGGCAATTTTACTTTTTTTTTCATTATGGCGTATCACCTAGTCTTTCGTTGTTCTTCTCGTTTTGGTGTGGTTAAGTGAACAGCGCGCCAAGAAAAGGATCGGAAACCAGAAGACGTGGGTTGTCAGTTGAACCAACAATTTATTTGTCTTTTTTGTATTTACTGTAAAATCTTAAAATATATAAATTGAGGTAAAATTATTTTTAAATTTGCAACTAAAAATTACAATGAACCTGCAAACAGCTGAGCTTATGGATTTGCCTATTTTTATACATTGTCCTTGTTTACGAAAAATTTTATTTTCTTGAATCGGTAATGAAGTAAATAACGCCAGCCATGTTCATTAATTGTTCGAAAGGAAGCGTAAGGAGCGTGGATATCAAGCTGTCGGGCCATCACGACCGTTCCCGTCGTCCAGGAAAAGTCGTGTCAAGATAGGCACGAACCTTAAAACCCCAGGGGGCCGCGGTGGCTGAGCGATTGGCACGTTCGCCCCCCCCCCCAAGGCGACTGGGTTCAATCCCTGGCCGGGTCACCGGATTTTCGCAAGTGGGAATCGTGCCGGACGATGTCATAGGTTGCCGTTTCCCCCGCCCCATCATTACGGTGCTGCTCCGTATTCACGGCAATCACCCTCATTGGCTCTAAAGAACTCACTGTTAAGAGTCACCCAAATCTCTTCACCCTTCACTCCAAACCTCCATTAGGTGGTGCGCCGTCTTATTGAAAAATGGCAAAAGGGGGGGGGGATACTCAAGCAACTAAGGAACAGCAAGCAATTGCAACATATCCAGACACACTGGAGAAATGATAGTGTCCTCAGCGAAAAAAAATGGCCAATAATTTGCCATGCAAAAGCGCGCCAGTACATTCACCTTTGGGCTGCCTGTGGTACACTCTGACACCTCACCAGGGGGCTCTGAACCCCAAATACGCACTGTATGTCGGTTTGCTTCACCACTAACAAGAAAAGGTCACCTCGCCAAAGAAAAAAGCAACACGTTTGAGATAGCCTATATCGGCCTCAATACGTGAATTACATTTCGACTGCTAAGCCATACCGACGCGTGGCGTCATTAGGTAGCAATACCTGAACAATTTGCACTCTGTATGCACGAAACCGTAAACGTTTGTGTGATATATCATGAAGAGAACTTTCTGGTATCTGTAATTCACGTGAGGCCCTACGCACTGATTTCTTGGGGACTTGGCACAAAATACTGTCTCACTGCTTCTACCCTTTCAGCTCAGGTTGATGGTCTGCCAGTTCTCGGTAAGTCAGCAACAGACCATGTGTCCTTGAACCTGCCATACCACGACATCGGGCGGCATCTTTCCAAACGTTGTCTAATAGTTTCTCTGTGCGGTTATTGGTGACCGGATCTCGTGGTACCAGAGGACACACTGAGCTTTTTTTTTTTTTTTTTTTTTTTCCTGAACCTTTACGGTTTTCTGTACACTGTAACTGCTACACTACAGGCACGTTACTGAAACCTGCAACAAAAACTTGGTTCGTTTACCAACATTTTGGCACCAGTTTCACATCTCTATCTTATATATAGCTGATATAAATAAAGTTTGAAATCAGGGAAAAATTTTTTGGACATTCTGTATTTTGAAACGGTGTCTTCGTTTAATGGTGATGCAAACTACATGGCCTAAAGTCAATCGAGAGCTGAATACATCAAGTCCTTTATGTATATAGTACAGAGATATCATTGTTCTACAGTATGCCATAATGAATAAAGTAGGCGAATTAAAACATAAACATTACCATAGAGCAGAGATGTCGCATTTATTTAGTACATTGTGCTCTATTTTGTAAGGAGTAAACACTGGTTGCAAAGGACAGGTATTTTCATGAAAATGCTAATTTTCACTGAAAAAATAATAATATGCAAAGTTCAACGGTTTAGTGTAATTGTTTTATTTCAATGTAATTATCCTGTGATTTTGGTTACGTTCCCCATAACTTGCTCCATCATCCTTAAGGCCCGTCATTTAATTTTTTGTTTGTACGGCGCCCTTTTCACGCATGCCCGAAAGAAGGGAGGGTAAAAGAAGTTTGATAAATGACTTCCTCCGTTGGCAGCCAGGATCACGTCATCGGATCGTCCCGGCAACTTCGGCACTGATGCGGCAGACGTTAAAAGGACGGCGTTAGTTGGAATAAATATAAAAACCGTTCAAGAGGCTTGGCGTGATATCTTCGCGAGCTCGCTGTCTTGCCCCCCCCCCCCCCCCCTTTTCGCCACCGCGCAACACCACCTTCAGCAGCTGATTCACCCACGTCTTACTATATATAAACTGTTCACGGTGAAATGAGCACTTAAGAAAGCCCTGCTTAAGATCTACATATATGCACGTTGTGTATTACTCCGCCTTATGTAAATTTAACATTGCCATGGACCTCATCACTTTATTCGTACGTCGCATCGGTCGAGTGAAACTTTAAAAAATATTAGAAAAGGAAATACTATACTGCTAACTTTTACACTTCTGTGCATTAAAAATAAACAGAAAGAAAAAAAATAAATTTAATTTATCACAAATGGTTACCTAACACTTTTTATTCAACATTAAGTTATAGAACTACTTTCCATGCATCGTTACCAACGTTACTAGGCGAAAGTACCTCAGTGCGTCCTTTAAAATATATACATGCAGGGTCAGTTACAGTGTTCGTTTATAAAGTGCTCACTTTATCGTGAACAGTCTTCAAAGGTGAGAACTTTTGATATCAACCTTAGAAAAAAGCCACTGCCTATACCTGCATATATATTAATTGGCGCAATGTGCCCAGTAAAGGTGTAAATGATGGAGGGGAAAATAGTTCCATATATTAACGTCGAATAAAAAGTGTTAAGGAACCATTTGTGCTAACTTAAATTATTTCTCTAGCTTCCTATTTTTTTAGGCATCGAAGTGTAAATATGAACAGATTTGTACAAAATTTCACTTGCATGACACATGAATAAAGTGATAAGGCCCATGGCAATGTTCATTTCACATATGGCGGAAGAACACACAACGCGTATAAAAGTAGACCTTAAGAATGTCTTTCAAACGTGCTCATTTTACCGTGAACAGCACATAGTCACGTATTATTCAATCTGTTCGGCAATTTTTAGTAGGAGAGGAAGAGAAACAGTGTAATTCTCTCATATAATGTTCTGGGCATGCGGCATTGGAGTTTCGTTACATGTTACAGGAAAGGAAAAGATCAAAGTTAGACAAGGCCATTAGCAAAATTAATTTCGAAGCCTTCACAACCTCTAACAAAAGTACTATATATAATACTGTTGTTAATCTTAATTATTTTGTGGTAATTAAAGTAATGACTGTACTTTATACGTACCTATGTGCTCGCCAGTTGTAACAGTGATTTGGGGACAGTGTCTCAGGTTGCTGTGTATGTAGGCGCGTCTAAGCAGGGGCCTTCTCTCCTTCATACTGCAGGAAAACAAGTGTAGCCACAGATAGACAGTATGACGAGAACACTGCACGCCGATTCAGAGCCCTGCGAAGAAGCAACCAGTACCTCTAAAAAGACATTAAATTCAGACACGCGATGGCACTCATGTAGCGAGTCTCAGCCAAAAAGGAGAAAAATGATGCAGGCATGTGGGACCCTTGAAATCGAGGTGTTAAAGAGTAGATAACGGGTGAAGCGACGTAAGCATGAGAAGCACTGGAATATAACAGCGATGGAAACAGGGAGATCCCCGAGAACACCCGCCGACCAATGGCATCGTCCGGGACGATTCCCACAAGTAAAAATCACGGCTTGACCCCGCCGGGAATCGAACCCGGTTCACCTAGGTGGGAGGCAAGTAGTATGACTACTACGCCACCGTGGCTATCTTCGGGAGAATGAGTTGTGTGGTTTTGGCTGTGACTTAATTAGAAGAGATCCCATTCCGTCACGGATTTTATTTCACAAATCTTCGAAAACAAACTTTATGAAATTTCATAAAAAAAAATCAAAGTTTTACATGGCATAGACGACTACTATAAAGAATTTTTAAATTCATTCGGTTTCTTATAATATTCATATTTTTCTACGTGGGGCAGAAATCAATAAAGTGGAAGGGGACGTTTGATTATGGTAACAGGTATGAAATGAGTCACGGGAAAAATAATTATGATTTATAAAAAAAATGGCAATATTTTCCCTGCGCATTGACAAGCTTAATTACTAAATATTGAATATGGAAATGATGTTATGAATGAATTTACTTTAAATTCAAGATGGCAAGGCTCAGCATCGCCCAGCACGTTTTTACAGTGCGCAAGTCCGTGAGTCGCCGCAAGGAATCGAACCCGGTTCGGCTTGGTTGTGAAGCGAGTAATCCGACTGCTACACAACCGCGGCAGTAAGGGCGAAGATACGGTGACCATACCCTTTCAGCGTCGCCTCATAGGAACTTGGCACGACAGTCATTTGGATTATATGTATTATAGTAATCCTTCAGGATGCAGCCAAGTGCGCTAGTTACCAACTTGGAATTTAAAACATTAAAATCCCGCACTGTATTTTACATATTTACAATAAGAATTCCCACTCTTTCAGTCAGTAAAACCAACTGGGAATATTATTTAAATGTTTCGCCTCCTTGTGTATTTTAATTAATTCAGTAAATAAATCTTACACCCTCCATTTGGACGTGATTGTTTTTCACAAAGTATATAATCAGTTATTTAAATATTTCTGTTTATTTCGCTGTAGGTTTTCACACTCTAACTGTTTTAATATGTTTATGCGCTTTGAAAGTTGCTTTTGAACCCCTGTTAGTCGTCTGCTGAATTACTTTTCTTTGAAATCGTCGGCCAGACGTTACTTGCAGCATTGCAAATTATTTTGCTTGCTTCCTTTTTGTAATGGGAGGTGCCGTGAGCGTGTGGTTAGACTGCTCGCCTTCCACCATGGCTAACCGGGTTCAATCCCCGGCCGGGTCACTCCCGGACTTTCGCAAGTGGTAGACGTGCCGGACGATGCCGCTGGTCGGTCGGCGGGTTTTCTTCGGGATCTCCCGTCTCCGCCGCCCATGCATTCCGGCGCTGCTCTATTCTCACCTCATTTCACCCTCATCGGCTCTCAAGATATTGTTGTTAGGAGCCGCCCAAATCTCTCACCACACCTCACCTTTTTGTAATGCGTCGTTCGGCTGCGTTTCTGTCTATGCGTTTGCTCGCACTTTCTAGCTGAATCACGGGCTCATGCCTTGATTTTATAAAAAAAAAAAAAAAAATGTATTTTGCTCAGGGGATATTTATACTACCTCTGTGTCTAAACGACATTCTTCTCTTCTGGACAGCCCACAACATATATCGGTAACAAACTAATAATTTTGTTCGTGTTTTGTTTGACAGCGCTGTGTGTCCTGAGGCGTACTGCCAGTATGTTTTGTTCATATTGTGGCCTTAAGGGCGTTTTTGGCACTAAAGTGACTATTTAAGGACGTATTATTGTGTTTGGCTTCATACAGGCAGTAGTAGAGTAAAATAAATTGTTATGCTAGTCATATATTTATTTTCTATTTATAATATTCAACGCGTAACCTTCAATCGGGTTCCCTTCAGTTCCTATCTAGCAGGTATTGTTCGAGTTCTATAGTTCATTTCTCCTCGTGCATAAGTCGAATTAATTCACTAATCTATCGTTTTTTTTTTTGAGGGCGCACAAAGTCATTTTATGGCTCATTTCAGCATAGATATTTTTTGGAGTTCCGGCCTTCATTTCTCAGATGCGTGTTACCTGCCTTTTTCTTGTTGGCGACAGCATTGTGATGGAAAATATCACCTGTCCTCCGTGCTACCGTCTGGTGACGAATAAACTGTCTTCATTTTCGTTGGCTACACTTTCCTCTTTCTATAGACGGAACGATGTCTTCACCCAGCTAAGTCGGTCGTCGGAATTATATTTTTTCATGTGAGTTATCAGTGGACTATTATTACAAATTTAAAGCTTTGAACCTTTTCACGCACGTCACTGCCAATTAAGCTATTAAGTACATTTAAAGTTAATGCATTTCAAAATATTGTTCTTGTAATTACTGTATTGAAATGAAGTACGTAATATTGTATGGGTACCCCTTTTTTCCCCTTTCAGTAGGTCTATTTTTAAGCTATTAGCAGCAAGTTTACCTATAATGATTTGACTGAAGTTTTATTAATAATCATTATGTGACTTAAATGGATTTATTATCACGTTTTATATTCTGATTTTTCAAGGACTGATATTTAATGTTGTATTTCGTTGTTTCTATTGGGTTTTCAGTTATTATGTTACACGTACTTGAATATTGTCAAGATTTATTTGTTTAAAACTGTACTTAATATGTTTAAATTTATAATTAAATATAAATTAATAAATTATAAAGAAAATATTTATTAATGCAGAAATACAAGTCTGGTGAAAATATTTATTGATTTATTGGTAAATAGTTGTTCTATTGGGCCTATATGTTAACGTTCATATAAGAAAATCTTGTGTATTTTTGTGTGCATGTATTACACTCAGCATAATTATGTAAATAAAGTAACCTTTTTTTCTCTCTCTCTCTCTCTCTTAATTTTTTATATATATTTATATATCTTATGTTGCTTTTGTTTGCAGGGTACTTTGGTTATAATTAAGTTTATTTCTTTTTTGTGCCACTTGTTTGTATTGTTTGCGGACTTTGTATGTTGTTTGTGCCAAGGGATTGCTACATTTCTTTACTGAATATGAAAGTATTTCTTCTAGCTGAGGTCATTTCGTCTTACATGGACACACAGGTAAGGATAAGTGAACGACAGGTTCAACTATCAGCTCCATATTTTTATTTTCCTAGCAGATATGACACAAAGTTAACTAACATCAAGCATAGGCCTATTTCTGTACCTAAAATATCTGATTTTGAGGCACATTATTATTACTTATCCGTAATTAGGCAGAGAAAGTTTATTATAGATATATATATATATATATATATATATATATATATATATATATATATATATATATATATATATATATATATTAAACACTCTCCAAATCTCTCATATCTCACGTCTCTATTCCACGACAGGTTGCAATAATTTAAGAAAATCACTTATAGAGGGATATCCTATAACTTCACGTTATAATTCTGTAATTTGCTGGGTGTCACAAATCAGATATACAGAATGCTCGGAAATTGCCCTTACAAACTTCTAGGACATATTGAGGAGACTGAGTAGACCATTTACAAACTTCTAGGAGATGTTGAGGAGACTGAGTAGACGATCTTACAAACTTCTAGGACATGTTGAGGAGACTGAGTAGACGATCTTTCAAATAGGAACCCATGTCCAGAAACGTACCGTTACCATGCTACAAACATTTCAAATCAGGTGTATCACTCGTCCACTTCCACTGAGGGAAAGGCTGGATTTAACTCCATTACATATTTCCTGTGGGGTCGTATGAAGAGTATGGTGTACGAGACTCCTGTAGAGATGAAGGAAGGTATACTGGCACGAGTTATCGTCGCTCCACAGCAGATTGACGGAACACAAGGTGTGATAGAGCGAGTGTACCGGAACATGAGTCGTAGGTACAATGTGTGCTACACATACTTTGCAGAAGACAGAAACCGATTGCTGCTTTTAACTGTAGGCAAAAGTGTTATTGTGATGAATGAATACGTTTCGTTATTGTTCCCTTGGCATTGTTACTTAATGAATTCGATTGTTAATTATGCTACACATCCTTATTGTGATAAATGAATACGTTTCTTTATTGTTCCCTTGGCATTGTTACTTAATGAATTTGGTTGCTAATTATACTGCACATCCTTTGCAGAAGACAGAAACCGATTGCTGATTTTAACTGTAGGCAAAAGTGTTATTGTGATTAATGAATACGTTTATTTATTGTTCCCTTGGCATTGTTACTTAATGAATTTGATTGCTAATTAAATTACGCACGCAGAAGTGGACGCGTGAAACACCTGATTTTAAATGGTTGTAGCACGGTAACGGTAAATCAGTCCCCTCAACAAGTCCTTGAAGTTTGTAAGGTGAATTTCCGAGCACTCTGTATGTAAGTTTCACGTATACCACTGAACCTCTGGCAGTAACCTATAAACACATGCCATCTGCTGGAGGAAACAGGTTATTGCAATGAAATAAGTCTAATGTTGTCGCAACAAAAATTTACCATTGATAAATTTCATTAAAAGTTTTACTGTAGTAAAATTGATAATCTTGTGACAGAATAAATAATGTTAGCCATTTACAAAGGCTTACATTACTATATTGCAAACATAATGTTGAAATGTTGAAGTTAATAAACCCCCTAGGTAATGTTACCGCAACCAAAAGTTGTATTGCGCTAAAATTAACAGGACGAACAAAACATTTTGTGTTACTACGATATTAAAAATATGCCCAACCAACATAAGTTCACACTGACTTGTCGTTGTAAAATGGCAGATAGTAGTGAACAGCGATAACCTCGTAAAATTAAACCACTGTATTTAAATTTTGAATCATAGTATAATAACTAAATGTAGCTTATACTAGCTCTCAAGCTTTGCTAAACAATTTACATGTGCAAATTATGCATATATTTATATAACATAAAGTATTTCCGCTTAACGAAATAGGACTGCAGTTTGTCGTTATGTTGTACTGAATTCCCATAATATGAAACACAATAATACATGTTAAAATAGAGCAGTCAGGTGGTAAGACGCCAGGTTCTGAATAGTAGAGACCGTCAATAAATTAGGGCGTGTGTTGGGTTCTCCTCCAAGTGGTCATAATTTTTTTAATTGGTATTTTTTGTGACTAAATATTTTTACTCAATCGGAAGGATTTTTTTAAAGCAAAGGAGTTGTAAAGGAAATTACTATCACAAATGTTAACATCAATTTAACACAAAATTTGTTTTGCCGCGTCATAAACATCACCTTAATGATGAGACAGCAGTGATGCCGATATTACACGATACCGACAGCCGTACTTGGTTCTTGTACAAACTTCTACAAGCCCTGGTGCAAGAGTCGGTATACCAGCCGCTATATGAGCCGCCATAGAAGATTCATATTACACGACAGCAGTTTGCGTACTGGCGTTTGGCACCCTCGGTGGGTGCGCAGTGTGTGGTTTGTAGTAAATATGAACCCCATTAGTATAACTGCTAAACGCTGTTCACGATAAAGTGAGAACTTTTGAAATCAAACTAAAAAAAATCCACTGCTACTAACGTCATATATTTTAACGAGCGCACAGAGTGACAGGCGCCCAGTAAAGTTGGTAATTGAGGAGGGAATGTAGTTCCATATCTTAACGTCAAATAGAAAGTGTTAGGTAACCATTTATGATAACTTAAATTATTTCATTCGCTTCCTGTTATTTTTAATATATCAAAGTGTAAAAATGAGCAGATTTGTAAAGTATTTATTTTCTAATAATTTCACAGTTTCGCCTGACCGGTGCATGAATAAGGTGATGAAGCCCCTGGCAATGTTAATTTTACATAAGGCGGAAAAATACACGACGGGCAAACAAGTAGAGCTTAAGCAGGACTTTCAGAAATGCTCACTTTATTGTTAACAGCCTTTATCAGTTAGTAAATTTCGTAGGCCTATGAAAAAACTAGCTGGCACATCCTTATATTGCTATATTGCTACATTACTGTTCGCCTTTTACGTAAATTGATTGCATAGGTCTACTAGTACAGTTTCATTCATTTTCTTGAAAATTACCTGAAGTCACTAGAGAACGAGTGTCTTATTTTTAAATTCGACGAAAATTACTGAACGGTTGCAAAAAATAGTTTTATCTTTACATACCAGGATATTACACGGGCGTAAAATTTAATGAGAGAAAATTTTGGGTCTGACAGAGTTTTGAACTCACGCTCATTAGACACACTGTACTACCAGTTCATTCGCAGTCATACAATTACACACAATATGTACACTCAAAAGTAAGAATTAATATTTTCGTACAGTAGGTAATGTTTTAAGTACTTAGGGCGGTTTTAAACAGTAATTATACGTTGTCATAGCCAATATTATCGTCGTTGTCTTATTAAAAAAATGTATATTTGAAAGAGTTTCAACCTCGTGGATTTATAATCAAGATGGAGGCGTCCTTTTCAGTTTCTTCATCAACTCGTTTCAAGCAGTAGCAACGGGGAGCACCCTACGCTCTGAAACTGCGAAGTGATCGGCCAGGTACAAAAGCCGTTGTAGAACCTGCCACGAAAAATAGGACGTGTCCAGTTACCAAACCTGGTACGAAATATGGCCGTACAAGGCGGGAAATGGCATGACGGGTACCACGCTAGGCGGTATAAAGGTCGCTATGGTGGACCTTACTCAAGCTTTTACGGAACCTGGTATCGTGTAATATCGCCTTAAGCAGGTAATGTTGTAACTAAAACAATTAATGTTTCATTAACGTTAATAGCTTATTTGTCCACGATTTCTTCGGATGTTTCGACACGAACGTTAGAAAAATCACCCAAAGGGTAACATGTAAACCGGTTTTTTTTAATAACTTGTATTTATAGGTATCACAAATATATAACACCATGGCTAATTTTAAAATATCGTATTCTTGAATAAATAAAACTTTAATTGAATATCTTATGTAACTTGTAATATTTATTTCCTATTCGAGATGAATAGGCGGAGCTGAATTTGTCGTCCTCTTTCTCCCTCTCGCTCACACTCGGAAAGTTTTCCAGCGTTAGTAGTAGCAGAAAAATTAAACATTATTTCAATTTTAGCATATTTCATACTTATCACAGCAAAACAATGACGTTTGAATTTGCAATGTAAAACTAATAACGAGATTTTGATTTTTGAATACGTATTATGATATATTTAGATGTGACGACGGGACGGTCACAAATACGAAGTTGGCATAAGTGGCAACTGGCGACAGGACATGGCGTGTTGCTTGTAGAGGAGCGGAACGAAGGGTTAATTTTTCTTCCTGCTATGCGAAAAAAAAATACTTAAAATTAAAACACCAAGTTTGTACACGTTTTTTTCTTTTCAACCCGCCTGGGAAAGTTACGATGTTGTGATAAACCTGTTTTTCCATGGCAGGAGTAACGTGTGTTATGACCGCTGTGTGTTACAGTATATTTTTGCCTTTACGTTATGTTGGGCAAGCGTATGTGCGATTACAAATATTGGACATGAGCAATTTATATGATTTAACCGTGAACTGTTTCAATGACGAAACTAATAGAAAGTCACATATATTTTAATTATCACAAATTTGTAAATTTTGCGTAGGTGCTTCTGTGTATCGCAACTGTGTAACCTGCCTACGTTTCTACGATTTAGAATGTTTGCGGCAATCCCAAAAAAAAATACTAAGGCCAGACAGAACATTTTTAAGTAAATAATTAAATAAACCTGATAAAACTAAGTACCTTTTATGGAATAAATATGAGAAAAGGAAAGTTACGGTAGACCTATTTATGTGCGTGTTAACCACTGCATTTTAAGTTTGTCGCTGCTGCGTAAAACAAACAAGCGACACGAGTTGCGTTCATGAATTTACTGTCTTTTCGTAGAACTGGTCGATCCTTCGTTTTAATATTTATTCCAACTGAGGCTGTCCTTTTAACGAAATAACCCAGCATATATCAATAACAAGAGGTTAAATACTGAAATTCTTTCCCCCTCCTCCCCCACAGATGTAACAGTGTTAAACACAGTCGCGTTAAAATATTAACGTGCAGTATGTGCAACGTGCTATGTCGTGTATAAAAAATGTTTAACAATGTAAACTAACTGGCCTAAATATGCATATAGGCCTTAATTTTGTACATTCGTACGAAATGGTTGTTTAAATACGACAAAATTATTTGAACAGCTGAAAACAATAACAAAAGTATGTACTTGACAGTTAAAAGCTAGAAGTCACATGGCAGTGTTTATATATATACATCTAGCGGAAGGATACGTATGGTACGTAATAGGTAAACAAAAGTGGAATTTGATCAGCGCTTCAGAAAAGTGTGAATGAACCGCGAATGTACTATAACAGACATTAACAGGAACATTAGTTACTGATGGAATACTGTTGTCACAACATTAAAATTTTATCTATGCGTGAAGTCTTAAATAAATCCAATAAATTATTGATATGGTTTCTTTATTTATTTTTCTTGCGGCTTACATAAATTCCTGTTTCTGCGCATTCTACAGCATTTATGCAATTTTCGATAGCTAACTTTTTGTTCTGGATCGAACTGTTTTCGCATTTCCGAAGAAGGGGCAGTGGCTTACCGAAGAAGCTCAAGTAATGTTTATATTGTTCTTAAAAGCGTGAAGATTTATCAATAGAATATGATAGAGTGGCACATATCATCCTGGTATATTCTTGTACATTCGTTGGAGACCCATTAATAAAACGGTCAAAATGAAGACTCGATTCATCTGATTTACAGGAATGGAGTTATTTTTTGGATTACGGCAGCCATTTAAGGGAACATCCCCACACTTTTCAGCTACCTATGCACTCCAGAAAATTATTGTTTCAAGTGGGACTTTGGGAGATATGTCCGGATTGTTGCTAGTTACAAAATTAAGACAACGAATGCCACAAACCAATCAATTATCTTATGGTGGGAATGAGGTATTTACAAATTTGTGTAACACAGAGTAACTGTTTTTTTTATAATATATAGAAGTGTCAGGTTGTCATACACGTGAGGCTAATCTACGTAGTTTACAACTTAGTTTACTGTTAGAAAAAAGGTATTGGTACGGTACTGTTATAGGCTGTTCAAGGTAAAGTGAACACTATGTAGACCATAGTTAATTTTTCCTTTGTGATTTTTTTATCATTTAACCACCTTTTAAAATAAGTATTGCTGTGAAAGTAATAAACACAATGTGTATATTATACCGAACTCGGAATTTAACGCCTAAGTTTACAATAAATATATTTGACTATTATTTCAAATGAGAGGGCTCTCAAAAGTGCTCACTTTGCCGTAAATAGTCTATGCACTGAGAGGAAGGTGTGTTTGAGCAAACAAACTACTAGCTTTGCGTATCAAACTATTTATAAACAGATGTTCTTACAAAATATTTTGTCAACTAAAAATATTTGTTATATCTAAACACGAAACAGTTGACCAGGACAGCATTCTGTCTATTTCAGCATGTCAATAATATTTGGTTTCCCATAGTTCCTTTTATCAAAATCGTGCTAGCGTGGGTTCTACACGATTATACGGCTTTTGAAGATTCTAAGTCTGGCCTACAAATTCAAGAATTTTTAATGTTGTGAAGTAATGTAGCGAATTGAATAAATAATATAGAAGCAAAAACAACACAGAAAATGTTTACAATTTTTGTTTCTTCACGTCTGCTGCGTTCAGCATTAAGAGGTAAACGACAAGAATCAACGTCTTCCTATAGACAAGCGGATAAATACCAGCTGCAGTTTAATGGTTTTTATGCAAAATGTATCTAGTAACCCGATTAGCAACATACATTGGTCGAACGGTTTGAATTAGGTTGGGAAGTTTGGCTACGTGTTATGCGGGAATACCTACTCTTATACTACATTGGCCCGACGTAGTATGCCAACGAAAATTAGCTACCATGTAAATGTTATAAATTTATTTAGCGCCCACCAGACAATTACGCCACTAAATAATAATATGCTAGAATATACCGTAAGTGTAATATTTTTAAACTTTAAACAGGTTGGTTGATGGTTGGAAACTATTTGGTAAATATACTGTTAGTAAATAGTATATATTTCTCTGTTGGACGAACGCTATACAACTAATATCTCATCTCAAATTTTGTAACAAACAACTATTATAAACAATGGCCCTTTATTGTATTTTATAAACTACGAATGTTTTCCAAGACCTGAGATCTTTTTCTCTTTGAAATAGGTTTAGTTGGTTATGTGTTGTTTTAATATTAAGAACACAACTGTTGGTAATCGGTACCTAATGTTAATTTGGGCCAACATTGGAAAATACTATATCTGTAATGAAATAAAACAATAATTTAGCACGCTTTCTTAAAAGTTATGTTTTTTTTAAGACACAAGCCTAGTCTTAATTAAAATCGTCTCTTTTGGGCTAGTCGGAAAACACTGTCGGCATTTGCTATGTATCCTTTCTTTGGGCCAACATTATTCAAACCTCGCATAATATCATTAATAGGAAATAAGTTTCATATGTAAAAAAAAATTAATTTCGCGGCATATGAAGTATTTAAAACTCTAGCCCTTTCATGTTTTCCAGTATATGAAAGCCTTTTTCTTTCAAATATGTTTAGTAGGATACGTGTTGTCAATTTTGGGGCATAATGGTTGGTAATTCATACGTGTTAGATTGGGTCAACGTATTTAGCCAACATAGTGCCAACATTGGGAATGGCTATATTTCTGATCAAATAAAAACTTTTGTATGTTTTCTTAAAAGCTACGTTTTCTAATAATCACACAATTCATTTATCATTTAAAATGTACACTTTGTTCGTCATGTGTTGGTTACTTGGAAACCCATATTGGCGTTTGGTGCTCATAATTCACTGTGAAACCATCACAAAGCCACTAATATGAACCATCGTTTTAAATGTATAAATTATTAGTGTTCGCAGCACATAAAGCATTTCCAAAAGTAATTTTCCTTTAAATAGTGTTTAGTTGTTTTTGTGTTGATACAATGTTTTGTACATAACAGTTATGTTGTAACAACATTGCGTTGCAAACATTATGTCAACATAGTACATTATTAATATTTAGTAAATAATATTATTTATATGTTATTAATAATTAAATCGACAATGGTGATTCGTAAAATACACAGGGTGGCAACCTCTATTTTCCTGATGAAGGGGGATGATATTACCAACAGCATTTTCACATGTCTAAGATCTCCGTTTTACAAAACACTATTCACCGATTTGCTGCTTAATCGCAAGTAGTTCCTGATATTTGTAACGAAAATAATTTTGAATATTTGAATTTTGGGGGCGCATGGATCCCATAATAAACACTTTAGTGGAAAAAGTACATATATTTTCGTCTTATATTTTCGTTAGGAATCACCTCCCGGAGTTCGTTGGTGATTTTAAGTTACACGTTGTTATATTTAGTAGTCCCAACAAAATATTTTGATGAGTAAACAAAACTTAAAATGCAACAAAATTTATTTTGTTCATCTAACAAAATACACACTCGAATAAGCGAAACCTCTGTTACGGTCAAAACAAATTGACCGTTCAAATATTTGTGTCCACTGTATATATTTGCTTCGCCACTCATTTGAATATCCACTTTCGAAAATACAGGCCGAGTGTTTATCTGTACTTTTCGGGACAATTCGTAATGTAACAGTGTTAGTTAGTGTATTTAGTGGTGCTAATTAATGGTATTAAATACTAATGAGACAAGATCAACAAGAAGCTAAAGGTCCAGTATTTGAATTCTACGTATTGAAAAACAGTTTCGTTTCAGTAGTTACTTTATTTGAGGTTGCTTCAGCTCGGCGCTCGGGAACAAACGACCTGTGTTCGAATCTCGTACGAACTTTCACTTCTTTCATTATAACCAAAACTGAATGCACATATAGCCAACCAAGCATTTAGTTGCTCCAACCAAATCTTACAATTGGGGGCAGTCAAATAACAACAGCAAAGTAATTTCGTTTCATAAACGAAATATTTTAATACCCATATACAAACAGTATATTTGGTTGCGCCAAAAAGAACTTTGTGTGATCCAACAATACATTTTGTCTCAGTTCGCAAAATTCAGAGAGTTATGAAATGGTTTTTCAAGATAGCAGAAAATCAAATGTCTTTCTTGACTAACTCAGTCACAAGGCCTGAAACCCTTGGAAAAATTGTAGGCGGTAACCAAACGCTGCATTTCGGTAAATCTATCAGACCCCCCTAACAGGATGATGTGTGGAAGGCCATGCTTGGTAATAAGGGAGGCGCTTGCTGCGAACGATGGCTGTTTTCTACTTCTGGTTGATTTTGTACTTTGAAGACTGACAAGCGTTATCGAGACTAATGGAAACTGTACCCGATTCTAAAAACTCAGTGATGAGATATTTATTATGCCAGGACCAAACTTATTTCAATTCAAGAAGCAAAGTTTTTCATTTACGAACTCTATGGACAACCTCGCCTTTCGTATTACATCCACTTTAGCGATATTGATTTAGAAACATATTAATTTTGACCTTCAATGGAAATTTAATATGTAATAATTTTCAAGTGTGTGTATGTATATATATATATATATATATATATATATATATATATACACATATATATATACACACACCTATTAATATTTCGTCTGAATGGTTTTGAAATGAAACGATATTCGGTTTGGAAGAATTTGCTATTACTCTGTAGATAGTATATGTAATTCCACAAAAAAAAATATTTGAAAGAAAAGACAGAAAACCTTTGAAACCTTGTTAGAAAGAGAATTTAAATTTAGGCTATTAATTTTTACTTTTAAGTATACAATAGCTTATTAATATACTTGACTGCTCTATATCTGTAATACACGTACTAAAAATAATGAGCTTGTATTTCAATTTATTTTAATGATCAATGCTATTCAATCTGAGTTTACTACGTTCTCGAATACCAATTTATGATATGCGAAACAATTTTCAAAATTTTAACTACGAAACCAATTTCGAGTCACTGACACTCCATCTGAAGCTCCCCGGTTTCGATCGTAAGCACTTATCCACTCGACATTTTCGTTATGCAATTGGAACATTTGCTGCTATAGCAGTGCATTTAGAACGAGGCCAAATTTACCTAACGGTAAAAATGAAAAGAAAGGGGATCATGTTCACACGAGCTCATACATTTACTAAGGAAGAAGGCTAAAAAGCCTTCATCACGGCATAACCTTATGCCGTGATGTTCTGATTTTGTGACAGATATTACTGAATTTGTACAAACGTTTATAAAAGTACAAACAATTTTGTAATAAATACTACTTACGAAAATATATTTACCTCGCAGCTTACCAAAAGAAAGGACATGAGGAAGATTATCTACCCTTTCCTTTTACTTTGATATTAGAGCTGCAATATATATGACATTACATACGTCATTTTCATGACGTTCTGCGAAATAAAATGGTATTTCGTGAGATATTTTCTTTGATTTTCTTTCATTTTATTGACATCTTCTAGACTACATGCTTGTTTAACAAATTACAATGCAAGGTTATTGACGAAAAAATAATTTCTTTGCTTTAGCAATGCATGACGACTATCCCAAAAGATGCGATGTGACGTCAGTTCGTCGGTTTTTTAAATTACGTTCACAATTTATTTGGTATTTATTTTTATTACTTGGTGCTGCAAATATACACTATTTATTTTTGTCTTCGCATTCTAAATGTGACAATGTTTTACAATATAAATACAGAGACGCATGTGCTCTTTGTTTTGTATTCAAGCAAAGACGTATGCATATTGGTTAAAAAAAATGAATAAGAAAATTTCCCTGGAAGTTATACGTAATGCTTTCTTAAACTGAGAAAGGCTCCTCAAAGCTGCTGCAGAGAAGAAAGTGAAAAATTGTACTTAACTTTATAATATCTGTGCTATATAATTATTTTAAAACGAAATCATCTGTACTAAGCCGAAATTTTATTAATAAAAATTTCCAGAGGAATACAATAATAATAATTTAACTCAACATCTCCTTCTTGTTAAATCTACAGTTTTTTATATTATCATTAGCAAATACAGCAAGAATTATTCTGGTCATAACCGCTACAAACTTTAAAAAGGGGTAATATTTTAATTGTCATAACCCTCCTTAAATTTTGAGATAAAATTTAAGTATATGTTAAATTATAGCGAAAGTAAGGAAGCTAAATTTTAATGAGAAATCAGGTAGAGTTTCAACAGGCAGTGTATAACTTTTCGGTACCGTATCCCAAATGTTACTCTTTCTGCGTATTTGCCTATTATGATTTAATACTTTCCTTTTTGAGCATCTGAAGTGTTCAAATGACATTTTTGCATAATATTGTATGAAAACTCTAACGATACAAGTGCATGGGATTGTAATGAACGCACACTGACATGCCACTCCAACATATTTTTTCCAGCAGATGTTCTATCGGCGAGAGGAGCAAATATCGGCCTCTATTTTGCACATAACGAAAATACAAAACATTGACAGAGGATGCGAAAATAGAAAATAAATGAAAGTGAATAAAAACAATAATTGTGTTATTTGTGATATTTTAATACAAAAATTGTTGTTAATCTGTTATTAGTAAAGGCCAAATATTAGCAACTACGCGTGACGAACAAAGGCGATAGGTTTTGTTTATTGAAATTTACATTTTATTAAAAGCAAAAAAATTAAATATGAAATACTGGTATTAATGTTACGCAGTGATTGTTATATTAAAGTGATTTCTTAACTTGCCAGGTTAGGAATACGCAACGTAGATATCGAGAAATCTGAATGGCTTACTATGATGTTAAGATTGTAACGCAACTATGCATAGTTTAACTATACATCAAATCATCCTTTTTTTAAATCTACATATTCGTAGGATTTGCACTTAGTAAACTAATGGTAAATTTATTACACTGTTTCATGCAATGTTAAGTTATTTGGCGAATAATTTTTTAAGCTATGGAACCTCGATCTCATAGCTTTTGTGATTGCTCCTACACTCTGTCCGCGTTTAGAGGCAAACAAGTATTAGTTCAGCCGTACAGGACAGATGGCACAGCAGTGCGGCGGTTTCCAGCCAATCTCGGCTATTGATTTTCTCAACAGCCGCGTTCAGCGGGACCAACAATTACAAGGTTCTGGATAAGTGGTTAATAAACATAAGATGTTTTCACCTTCAGAATTTGACATATTTGCTATCGCTAATTGTCTCTCGCCTTTAAATATCTTTGCTATAAATTTCGGTACTCTTAATAAAGCGTTGCATCGTACTGTACAGAACGAAGAACTCATGAAAATGAAGTTGAGATCCTACAAGAATAGATAGAAAATGCGATTTATGTTGCTTATGAAACAATAATGCATGTACTTTCTAACACACTAAAATATTCTGATTACATTTACTTATTTAATATTTTTTTTAATGAAGTAATGAAATTCTGGTTTAATCTACATTCAAGCATATTTCCATTTCGGATTCCTGGATTTTTCATTAACAATATTTATATAATTATTGCATTTTGCAAGAAAATCTTTGTCAGGTAGGGCAGTTATAATAATTACTATTGTTGTACGTAAAAAATATTAATTTCAGTTATAAAAACGACAGCTTTCGTGGCTGAAATATATCTGTAATAAAATTAATTTCTGAAATATTTGTAAACATTGCTAGACATTTTTAATGATACTCAACCAGTGTAATAATTACGATGGTCTTTTTGAAAAATTTATCTTCTGAAGCATACGAAATGCAAATAGGCTTAAACATTTATTGAATATAGACTCTTATGAACTGATTTTGAAGACCATTTTAATAAGTAAATTCTGGCAAAATTTGTTATGATGTTACACACAATATACTCTATTCTTTCAAATGCAACATAAATAGTACTTTTCTGTGACAATCTTGGTATGGCGTGAACTAATTTTCTAAAATGTAATTTCACATTGTACACGAGGAGTATAAAAGAATACCCCAACTTTGAAGGTCTATACTATCAAAACCGAACAACCTACAACCTTGGTTGACCAATCAAATGAACCATGAAACCGTGAAGTTTGTTTACCATATCGCCATAAATGTTAAACCACACAGGTTACTGCTCGTACAGGCTCTTACCAAAAGGGATAAAGGACTGAGAGACGTGATTTCTGCGCGTTCGTTCTTACCCGGAACGAGGTAGACGATGCCTTCATGTCTGAGCTCGTTTTTAGCGATGAAGCGACGTGTCATACAAGTGGTAAGGTGAACCGGCACAACGTGCGGATATGAGGTCAGGAGCAGCCACATGAAACCACCGAACACGAGCGCAGCTTCCTCCAAAGTGAACCTTGTTTTGCATTGTATCCAAAGACACGGTTTTCTTTGGGTCCTTTCTTGTTTCACGAGCCCACTGTTACTGGAATCCTTTATGTGGACATACTCGCAGAGTGGTTGTTTCCTCAGAAGAGGCGGCGGGGGAATTCATTTTCCAGTCTCTCGTGTTAGTCACATTGAACATTTATGGAGATATGGTTAACAAACATCACGCTTCCACGGTTCATTGCATGGATCAATGCAGGTTGTAGGTTGTTTGGTTTTTATATGATAGACTTTCAAAGTTGGGGTATTCTTCTATACTCTTCCTGTACACTCGGATGCAATGCTCCACTGGAATCCATTCTCCGTCTACGTTAAGGGGTTTCATTGTAAGGAGTTGTGGCTATACTAATTTTAAAAAAACTATAGAACTTTTAAATGGAAATACTATTCCAGGGCAAAATGAAAGTCGATATTTAACTGCGCATTCAAAAATTTCCTTATTGAAGCATAGTAGTGGTAAGTAGCTCACTGTTTACGATAATTTTGTTATTCTGTAGAACAGTGATTTAAACTATAGCAACAATGCTGTATCTTTCCCGAACAGATTGCTGTATCAAAATCCTAGTCACCGCAGGGGGTACAGTGGTCAGACTACTCAAAGGCGAACCGAGTTGAGTACAAACACTAATCAAAATGTAGTGCGGAGGCCATGCGAGCTAATTGTGGCTCACGCCATTAATTATCAACTCCTTTTTCATATAACTGCGTAATGGATTGAGGTAGCCGAGTCTTCCTTCCAGCATTAGATTTGTCTTGTTGAGCACTTTATGTTGTTAATATCATCAGTGTCCTTTTCACCTAACTCGTAATTTCTAATTATTTAGGTTTGTAATACGCACAGAAAATGATTTTTGGTTAGAAAGTCACTATATGTGTTTATTATTTGTGATTCTTTGTTATGTTTTAAATTGCTCTTTTTTATTAAGCACAAACTGACACCAGAATTTCTCTGATCGGATGAGCCGTTCGGTCGCTAGAGCGGTCTTAAGCATACTAGACCGCTCGAAATCAGAGGTTCGCAGCGCGGCTCCCACCGCGGACTGATGACGTCAGAACGATAAGTTTGTATGCGAAGCAAGAAGACAATGGACCGACCTATACTATCGTACATTTACATTTAACGTACATTTTTCTGTACATAATGGGCTGAGTTGTAGGACGGTGTCGTGTCAAAATAATTTTTACAGAAACCATAAGTTTATAAAATTCTATTTTCGCATCCAATTAAGGCACTGACAATTAATATTTAAATTATCAATTAATTAAGACATCAGGTATTAGTAACTAAATTCCACATGTCATATTGCTACAGATAGTTGTTTAACAGAGTGAAACCCATTTTAAGATAGTAAAATTCTTATGCACATAAAACGTCCCTGTATAATAGTGTCACTGTATTGGAAATGCAATTTAATTATTCACGTTTGGTAATTTATTATGTTTAACCTTAAATTAGCAAAGCATTAGATCCAAACTTACTTCACTGCATAGACAAAAAATTAATGAGATCATTATGTTAAAAAATTTACCTATTAGATGACGTTCTGATTTTTGTTACGTGCGAGATAAAAAGCCTTTGGAAAAATTTACCTAGCATTTGCTATAGAATATATATTATTATTATATATATTATAACGTATTATATTAATACTATATATTATAAATTTGATATATAATAGTTCAGAAATCATCTTGTAGTTTGCCTAGGACGAAAATGTAACGATCGCCAACGGAAAATACATAACAAACTTCAGTTCATCTTAATATCTTTTTCATCCATACCGCTGTACTGATGGAACATAGACGCTGTTACACATCATCCGATGGTTAATAGAGATGGAAGAACGTGAATTAAAAAAAAAATACAATTGTTTTATAGTTACACGTTTATACGTATGATCAACACTTTAAAAATATTGTTGTGTACTGTAATATTTCTCGATGTTAACCCAAATAGATACTCCCCGAATGACAAATGGGCCTCCATTTCCCTCTGGAAACGTTTTAAACATGAATAAAATAATTCAGATATTTACGAACTGGAGGAAGACAAGTTTTATGGAAATATTTTTTGTTTGGAGTTTTTCGAATTTACAGTATTTCAGCTCTTATTTATTAATTTTCTCACTTGCGCACTATTTCTCCTCAAACAACTATCCTCACAACATTGTCTGATAACATTCCGTTTGCATGGCACGTATGTGATCAAAAAAAAATGTCCGAAAATGTTACTCTAAAAGTTGTATTTGCTGACATGTTTCACTAAAGAAGACACGAGTCTCGCTGTTGTAACGATAAAAACAAACTTACTACCGACGGTCGCTGGTTCGAGATCGGATTCAGGCATAAGTTTTTAATTAAAAAAATTTAAAAATAGTACACTGGAAAGTTTCCCATGTTAGCACGTTTATAGCGTTGCCTGGCAAATATATTTTTATTTCGATAGACTTTTCAGATTTGTACGTGCAAACATTTTATATAATCTGACCTTACAATTCGTATAATATCCAGCAAATAGGGGAAAAAAAAGTTATGTTTTGCATAATCACGTGTCAAAAAAACTAATTTTTAATTGTTTTAGGAAACAAAAATATATAAGCCAAATTATTAACAGAAAATTAAACAAAGATCTTCAAATGTGGTCAAAAATAGTTACGTACGAGAAATATTAAGTTGTTTTTGAAAATTTACAGTCGAGTTGCTTTTGCAAATTTTTTTGTGTGTTTGCATAAAAAAACTTGAGGCAGTTCACGGATTTTTATAAAAGGTTAATGTCCTGATTTATGCGAACACATTAGTTTTGGTTTTGTGTCCCAGAAACAGTAAAATTGTGATTTAGACAGGCGTGTTTGAAATAAAACTTGAATGTAACATTTTTGATTAGCTTAAAATTATATAACAAGAAACGTGTAAATATCAAACAGCAATCCTGCAAATATTATTTAATTCCGTACTATCCAATTCCTTTAAGGTTTTAAACGCGATTTATTTACATTCATTACACCGTATATGTTTAACTGATGTATTTGTCGCTTACTCGATTTCACATGTAGGTCAATTTTTCTTGCGGGTAATGTAGGTATAGACAATTCACGGTTTCTTCACACTAATAAATAAATAAATAAAAACCTTTGAAACATCACACCATGTATGTAGTGTTTAGTTATTTCCCAAATATGCCATGTATCACAAGCGTTTTATAATCGTGTTCATAAAAGTATAAATTTCTTTTTGTTTAAATCAAAATGATATTTGTATTTTATGTATAAATTATAATATGTAATTTACAATTAATATGATTTAAAAACAGTGAGAAAACGTTTGTGTTGGTAACGCCTATAGAGCGTCCCACTCTTAGATTGCAGTACAGAGTGAATGGCGCGCACTGTTGCCAGATTGCTCCAGCTTTGCGACGTGACTGGCAGGCTGAGTAGTAAATGGGTGGCGAAGGAAATGGCCTGATAAGAGAATTTTATACGTTTACTTCCCTGATAACCCGTTAGAGAATCCAATCCCGCGATGCAGAGCTAAGCGGCTCCTTTGAAACTGAAACCTGTGAGAAACCCTATCATTGGGTTGCATGGCGTGCACTCAACGAAAATGTCATATTTTTCTGAGGCTGCGAAAAGATAACTTATCAGGTAACAGCGCCAGCAGGAACAAGGAGAGTGCTAAGACAGAAATCATGTATTGGAAAAAAGTGAATGAATATCCATTACATCGCACACTGCAATCTAAGAGTGAGACGCTCTATAGTAAGAGACAGTTATCATGAAAAATAATATTACAAAGCGCGCACGAGTGCAGTGAGTTGTCCTTTGGTGTAATTTTTCAGACTTAACCTTGGCTTACACGTGGCGGAGGAATATCCATGGAATTAAAATCAGGATACCCGTATCGGGATTCGAACGAACCTCTTGTCCAACCGAACGCGAGTCTAGTGGTTTATCACCGATTCACCTCGCTCGGCGGGTAGCGCAGGCGTATTTCATCCGGGGGTGCAACCATTTATTTCTACGACTTCAAGGGGCCGCGGTGGTGTAGTAGTCAGACTACTCGCCTCCCAGCTAGGCAACACGGGTTCGATTCCCGGCGGGGTCACTCCAGGATTTTCACACGTAGTAATCGTGCCGGGCGATACCGCTAGCCGGCGGGTTTTCTCGGAGATCTGCCGTTTCTCCCGCCTTTCCATTCAGGCACTGTTCCATACTCACCTCGTTTCACTCTCATCGGCTCTCAAGACCTCGATGTTAAGAGCTGCTTGGATCTCCCCACTCCACTCCACGGCTTCGAACCGCCATTACAATGTTACAACTTAACCTCATGTCTGCCATTCTTCAAACTCATTATGAACTTAAAGCCTGTCCTCTGAACAGGGGAGCTGGCTCATGATGTGTACGAATTCACCTGAAGTAGCCTACATACTTGTACGTACCTGTTCCCGGAAGTGACGTAAGTGCCTGCCCGAATTGCAAGTAAAGTATCAAGTATACATGTAAACGAAGTTGTATACTTCTCGCGTACTTGCGGAATATATGGCGCCATTTTGAGAAGCAATTTGTAGGTTACAATTGATTTCCGACATAATTATTTTATTGAAAGTTTAATAGGGCAACATTTCTACCTCGCAGACATATAATTTTGAACTGAGTAAATAATTATGGCAAGTTTCACCTTAAAAAAGGGTCTAAGTAATGAATTCATATTAGGCCTATGTTCCTAACCCACCGAAGCTAAGATAAAAACAGCAATCCAAACTACACTAACATACAATAATGCAAGACAATAAATGTTAATATAAATCAAATTGAAATAATTTTTAATACCTTATTTGAACCCTAAAACCTTCGGCAATTATCAAATTCTTACTCGGAATACATGTACAAGTTTGGTGCCAAGGATACGTGAAGTATGCAAGGATGCAAGTACGCAAGTATATACCTGAATTCGGACATTGCATCAGATCGAGCGACAACTCCTTTATCTTCGTCGCGTTGAGGAGACTTCTTAGTGGCCAGAGACCGCGGTGGTGTAGGAGTCGGAACGCTCGCCCCGACCTCGGCGAAACGGCTTCGATTCCCGGTGGCACCACTCCAAATTTTCACACGAGGAGAACACTGTGGGAGATGCCTTTGACCAGCGATTTTCTCGAAACGATTCCCTCATCATTACATTGTATCTCTGCTCTGTCTGCCTTACTTCATTCCATCGGCGCTGAAGACCTTGGCTCTTAGGCGTCGTTCAACACTATTATTTTCGTTTCTCTGTGGCCGTAAGGCCTAAGACTAAGCTTATCTGAATCTGTGTTGTTTGAAGCTACACTCTAGCCATGAAACAAAACTTGGTGGCAGTGAGTCTTCCTTTGCTCTAATTAGTAGGTGACATCTTATTTGTTCATTAATGTTTAACGTGAAACCCGACTTTGCCATCCATATAAATTATACTTTATGTAGATTCAACTTGCAAATGTTGTAATGGAATAACGTGGAGTCTTTAGCGACAAATATGTAAATGCACAATCGAATCACATTATTATGACCACCTGTTTAAAGTACCATCTGCCGTGCGTGACATATGGGCTGGTGGGGCGGGTATACAATGTGACCGATAGGCTGGCTGTGCACTGTGCGCTTCCTGTTATCATGGGTAAGGGAAGCGATTTAACAAAGGGATGATCATCGGCTTTCGGGCCAAGGGTGGCAGCATTTCGGAAACAGCGACGTTTGTGAACTGTTCGGGTGTCTCTGTGGTAAAGTATATCGTGAGTGGATGAATGGCACCATTGGGAAACACCATCGTGGAAAATTCAGAGCTCCACGCGCCATTGATGTCCGAGGTGAACGTCGACTATGACGGTGTGTAAAGGCCAACCGACAGGCTACAGTGGAACAGCTCGCCGTCCAAATGAACCAGGGGGCATCCAGACCCGTGTCTACCACGACAATTCAGCGAACTCTGCTGCGAACAGGGCTCCGGAGTATACGGACGGTGACTGCACCCATGCTAACACAGGTTCATCAACACAATCGACTGGAAATTGGTCGACAGTATGGTGACCGGACCGCTGCTTATTGGCGACGGGTAGCCTTCTCCGACGAGTCACGATTTTAGCTGCATAGAACGGTCAGATGTCAGCGTGTCCGGCGAGAAACGTCGGAGAACCGACACCCTGCAGCTATTGCTGGACGAACACAAGGCGGTGGGGTAGTGTTATGGCCTGGGGAATGTTCTCGCGGTATTATCTAGGTTCCATCATCCGTGTGGAAGGGACCCTTGATCGATTTGGTTATGAATCCATCCTCGGCGATCACGTCCACCCGTACATGATGATTGTCTTTCCTCGGGAGGATGGGATCTTCCAGCACGATAATTCGCCTTGCCACAAGGCTAGAAGTGTTCGCACGTGGCTGGGCGAGAACGATCAAGACGTTAAAGCTCTTCCCTGGCCCCCAAACAGCCCCGATCTCAAGCTAATCAAACATCTGTAGCATCACCTTGATCGTCGTGTTCGCAGTCTGTCTCCTCCACCACGCACCCTTCAACAGTTGTGGGACGCACTGCAGACAGCATGGCTCCAGATACCCGTGGAGACCTATCAGCACCTGACTGAGTCACTGCCAGCTCGTATAGGTGCTGTCGGTGCTGCGAAGGGCGGTTACTCTGGATACTGACAGGTGGTCATAATAATGTGATTCGACTATGTTTATTGATACGTGTATGGTAATATTTACTCTGCTAATAACAAATGAAATTTGCTGGAATATCGTGTATAGCTAGTGGATGTTTCATAGTTTTTGTTAGTTTTATTGCTACGAGAACAACTATGATCATATTAGTAACACATTTAAGTTATTAACATTTTTCACAATTACACTTGATTGAGCATGAATAAAGTTCTCAAGGCCGTGGTAATATTAATTTTTAATTTAGGCTAAAAAGTAGATCTTATGCCCGGCTTTCAAAAGTGCCCTACTAACCATGGAGGAGCTATAATCTAAATATGACTTTATATCACAAGGCTCTGTATTATAAAAAATAAACCACTGATGATTCTATCGATTATTCGTTGCTCATTATAATTTCATTCTTATATCCTAAATGGTTGCCGAGGTGAGAGATTACAGACAAATTACATGCGAGATGAAAGCCACACGTAGGCCTACACCCAATCCCGAGGCGGGATTCAAACCTACGGCAGCGTGCTGAACCACAAATCACTTGGGGCTATTTGCGCCTGTAACATCCTATATTTAATCCAAACTTACAATTTAATTTATAGCGTAAAGCATGCAGTTGAAGATGCCTTAACTTCTCACATACTGGGAATTCAAAACCAGAATCAAAATATCTTCTTAAAATGAATACTGAAATTTTAATATTCAAACTAATTAAACATTTCTCAAGTATTAGCTCTTTAACATGTAAAATAACGTGAGCATTTAACATGGCTTCCTACGTAATAACATTAGAGATAAAATTCCCGTCTTTCTTTTGCGCACACAAAATAATTGTAGCTGGGCACTTAATATTTAAAAATATAATCTTGACTTCAAATAAGAGTTCTAAAAAGTACTTATTCGAAAATGAAAAACGATCCATTCTGTTAATGAACTACACGTGTTAACACCTGAATAATACGTAAAATAATTCCAACTCTTTAGCAAGCTGGTGGCTGGAAAGAGCGTCAAAATGATTTTATCCTATGTCCTATTTTACCTTTACTGGAGAGCTGTAATGGCCATTTCGACCTCTCGTTCTGTTGCGCTGACGTCTGTGGAAGTAATAATTTAATAGTGCTTTGAGGGCGAACTCCAGAATCCTGTGAACAACCGAGAGAGTTGGGGAATTATAAGATAATTGGAATATGGCAACAAGGCCGGTTGTCACGAATCGCCGAGAAACTCTGATATTCCGCCGCAACAGCAAGCTTTGGTGTTACCTGTATGCCAATAGCGAGGTTGTAAGCGTGTGCGTCCGAAAGGCTTTGATCGTCCCAAGCAGACAACTTGAATGGTATTCACTGACTTTACTTCAAAGCCCAGATAGCTCCGAATGTATTTCTGCGCCGTCTGGAAGGCATGAGGTTCCTCTTCATAACATTCTATGTATTCGCTAGACGTAGTACACGCCCTTATATACGTAAACTGTTATGGCGTTTACGTGGTAGACTTTGGTGTACAGTGATTCATAAGTAAAAAATAATTAAAGTCATATTTTAAAGGCGCGTTATTGATTGGCAAGCAAAATTTGACTAAGTTAGTCACCTCGCATTATTTGCACAAGCCCCACAGCGTTCGAGTACTGCACGCCTGAACGTGTTTGAGAATAATTTGAATTCTTGCCCATGGGAAGGACGAATTTAACTTCAAATTACTTTCTGTTCTTCAAAAATGTGCGACTGCTTATCCATCAAAGTTATATTGTAACGAAGAATAATATGTAACAGTTGCAGTGTTTTAACCAATTTTTTTAACAGACTGGCGATCTCGTTTTGATTAAATTGAAGAAATATTTTATACTTTAGAATGTATTCACAGAAGAACACATAAAAAACATAGACCTCCTGTTTACTCACTGTATATTAGTAACTGCGGTGTCAATAAAAATTGCCACAATAACATAATTAAAATATATTTGAAACAGTTGATACGTATATCAAACATGTATGAGTAATAACAATGAAACACTAAATTATCAGATACATTAAATTTTAAGAAAAATATTCTGAGCTCTTCACTGAACTAGTATGAAACCCGCACTGTCCAGTGGGTTATTAACTGTTTATACTCCGTCCGGGAGTATAACAGTCCCTCAACCACGCAGCACCTGACGACTGCTTGTCACCCGTTGTAAACATTCTCGCAGTCCACCTCAAACCCAACTTAATTGGAGCCGCTGTTGTGTGGGGCCAGACTATTCGCCTCCCACCTAAGCAAACCGGGTTCTAGTCCAGGTGGGGTCGCTCCAGGAATTTTTGCAAGTGGGGATCGTGCCAGACGATTCCACTGGGTTTTATCGGGGATCTCCCGTTTCCCTCACTCTTGCATTACCCGCACTGCTCCATACTCTCCTCACTTCGCCCTCATCGGCTCTCAAGACCTCGATGTTCAGAGCCGCCCGAATCTCACCACACCAACTTAATTCTCCGGCGTGAGCAGTCTTCTTGGGTGCTTCGTCGTCCGCTTTTTTCCATCAGCTGCCTTCGTACTCAGCAATTTTCCACGCGGGAACTACTGTTCAGGTGAACGTAGTTGTAATCACAGCTGTGGCAATTATTTTTCACTTCTGAGCTTCGAAAGGGCCGTCTCTGGATTATTCACGTGTTGAAAAACATATTTCTGGCGTTCTGGAAAGACATTGTGCAAGCCCTCCAGATCTATTCAATCCAGGTGTCTTGCACCCTACAAACATACATACACAAGACGATTTATCACGAACAGGAAATGCGTGAGTCGTTACGTATAGGAAGAAAAAGGGTTTACCCACGCAGGCTGGGAAATAGTATCTCTAGTTATAACACCAGTGAAAAACTATATTTGAATTCTTAAAGGACATTCTCATAAAGTGAAAGTGGTACCGAACTTCTGTGACAGGCCCACGATGTCATGTACAGTACTCACTGACAGCCTCCCGTCTGGAAAAATATCTTATAATTACTGATTTTCATTTCCTGTCACCATCTCCCTGACAAAGCCACAAACACCGGGCGATTCCAGACATCTCTGATAACGCTTAGTATGTTCGGCGGTATGGCAAAACCGATAATTTTTCAAGTCCGGAAAAACATAGTTTGGGTGCTGTTGGGGCGTCGAAGTTTGACAACGCTTTGAATAATACGGTGATGGGCGTAGGTTACGCGTTGTGTCTCGAAATCACCACCAACCTAACAAGAGCCCCACGTCGTGGAGTAAATTACGAAAGGGTTGGAATTGTGGACCCCCTACTTTATTACAGAGCCTACATAAGCGGTGCAGAGATTGACGCACTTGTGGATGTGTGCAAAGTAGTTCAGTCCCTACGCGGATTCGTTCGATTGCTCTGATGGCACTGGAATATGGTACACCATACCTTTCATAATACCCCAAAATAAAAAGTCAAGAAGTTTCAGATCTGATGACAGTGGTGGTCAAGGTACAGGCCAAACCATGCTACCTTGGACATGGTCTCCTCTTGAAAAATTATCGGTTTGACGTCCCGTACATCATACTAAACATCGTCGGTGTTGTTTTGAATCATCCGGTATACTAATTAAAAATCGTAAGTCCTCTGTACATGCATGCCATTTTACACCATCAATACGTTACCAGTAAAGCAGTCAACAGCTTATCGAGGCGGGGTCATTAGCTTATACATAGATAATGCTAGCTTGATAAATTAAAATATTCTGGACTTTTAACTATCCCCCCAAAAATGGCACGGCACTGCAACTTTGCATGACACAAACACGATGCGGAAATCTTTCACAATCGTGGGGGAAGTCTTGTCTGGACAATCCCTAGAAACTGCGTGGATGCCCAAGTACTCCACACAACGTGAGATTCAGTGAGTGGGGAACCTTGCGACATGCAGCCGACCCATATTAGTATAGAAGCGTTATCTTGACGATCGCGTGCATCTTCAGTATACCTGAGAACTTTCCATCATTTTGAAGACGTCGAGCAGCATAAAGGCATGCGCAACCATCATTTTGTTCAAAATATACCATGTTTATAGTAATGAGATGCCGCCGACACGCGGCAATATTCAAACATCGACGAAGTGTTGACAAATAATTTAACATGTGAAAAAATAATGTTATACCTGTCTCAAAGTTGATGGTTTTGAAGTTTGATGACAATGATGAGATGTAATCACATTCAGAATTGTGTAAGGCATTCTGATCATTGACTAGATTGGTTATAACAAATGACGAAAATCATGTAAAAATTTACGAAGGAAAATATTAATTCAAATTTAAATGTAATAATTTGTTCTTTTATCAATTACTTTGGCAGCTTTGCGTTAATTTGGAAATTAGATAATGTAGTTTTGTGGATTTTTCTTTTGATAATTTTGTTCTACTTCGCAGTCAATTTACAGAAGCTCAATGAAGTATTCGTTTAAGTAAACATGTATTGAGCTAGAAATTATGTTTTAATGATAACGTTCTTGTTTATGATGTATTAAGTTACAGGTTATACATCAGCAGCAGAGCCAGGATTATTACAAGCGGGTGTGAAGGATGGCTTGGGGGGGGGGGGGACTCTAGTTCATTGATTTTTACTGTCATATTATCATGTACGCAAATTTCGACAGAAATAGTAATACATTTTATATTTGTAGGTGCCACTATTAACGTACTACTTCCTTAATAAAATATTTACTTCGAAACAGAACTGCGAAATTATTTAACTAATCACTCCTAAATCGAATGGAATCTTTTGTTTCAAGGAAAAGGGGGTGGGGATTATGACGTCCCGTAACCCCCCCCCCCCCCTGAATTCCTGACCCAACCCCTGTTACATATATAGCACATAGTAATCCGTTATTTTATTTCGGGAACAGTATAGTTTTTTGTATGTTAATCTTCCGTTCGTGAGAATATATTGACCAGTTTATGTAATGGTAGCGAAAAACATTTTGGTGGAAAATTTATAAATACAAAATTATGACTGAAGTTGTATGAACCAGGGTGTATTAATCGTGTAGAAATGAGCATCGACTCTCTTCACAATTGCTATGCACTCAGCAGATTTTGGCCTGATCCACTACCACAAGTATTCTTACAGACATAAAATTAGCATTCAATTGAAACAGAAGTTCCGTACTATTATATTTTACGGGTACAAGTATATAATTATTGTTGAATTTAAGAAAATATAATATCAAAATATAGAGTTTATTTTTGGTACAGGTCACTTTTTTTGGTATTCTTTAGTATGTAATTGAATTTACTTGCGGTTTCTGGAAATGTTTTGAATCTCGTGAGTGATTATTTTTTAGAAGTGTTATCTTAAAACGGAAGAAATGCGTGATTGAAACTGTAGGATAAATGCATTAGTGTGACTGGATACATTTTCTTTATTTGGCAGCAGACAAACCAAGCACATGCACATACCATAACACATGGCACGTCTAATATAATACATAACATAACATTTTTATGACCTCTTCTACAAAGGCATTTCAGTTATTTAGGTTCTGGGAAGGAGGCTGAAATTCTATCAGGACTACTGAATGAGCTGTACTGTAAACACAGAATTATTCACGTCCAGAGCAAAAACCAAAACACGCGTCTCTAGATAAGTGACTGTATACATTAATTCGTTCGTCGATCTACACTGAAAAACGAACTTATAACACCGGGGACCATATTGCAAACGGTTTTGTAATACTTCGTTGTTCCCAGTCACGTGTTTTCATGCTGCTGCTAAATCATTGAAAGGGTACTTAAAAAATATATATTTTTTAAATTTATTCAAATTGTATTTCTTGAAAAACACTACGCTGTAACAATATATAATGACTATTAGATATACGTTATTATTTCTACATACATATAAATATCGAAGTAAATGAATATAATGTTAGAATTACGTGTTTATATAATAGTGCCTCATTTATTCATTACTCCTTTTAGTTTGGATTTTATATACAGCACACACTTACAACAATTATGCACTTAATTTCCTAGTTAAACTTGTACAAGGTGTACGAGTGTGTAAATTGGAGCTGCCACGGTAGCTGTGATTTATTTCGCGGTTAATTTCAGTGAGTGGGTGAGTGAGTGAGTGAAGAGATTTGGGCGAATCCCAAAATCGAGATCTTGAGAGTCGATGAGGGTGAAGCGAGAAGAGTGTATGGAGAAGTACCGGAATGAAATGGCGTGGGGAACGGGAGATCCCCGAGAAAACCCGCAGACCAGTGGCACCGTCTAGCACGATTCGCGGTTAATTTGAGAACCCCTCAGTCTTCAAGTGTCCGTTTTTATATCTGAACATGCCCAGTACGCTGGAAGTGAAAGTAATGATATTAGTCTCGTGTTTCCCCTTGTTTTCACAAACAAGAAACACGGTTTAACCCACGTAGAAAAAAAAATCGGTAAAAAGGAACAATGCACTTTTTTTTTCTTTTTTTCAAATACGTTCTATTGGATTCCTTTGCTCCTGCGTATAAAATTTGTATCATATTATTAGAGACAGGTGTTTTTCGCGAAAATATGTATGGCCATGCTAGACAGTATCCTAAGTCTACAACCACAGCTTCCTGTGGTTATTGGCCTCGTATCTACGCTAGAAGACATGTTCTTATTTGACTGGGCCAATGGTAATAAAGCACTCTGATACTAAACGTCCATGATTCGCGGGCAGACATTTGAGGCACGTGACATTTTAAATTATCCAACCACGAAAGTGCATTTGAACAAACTGGTTTTGGAGTACAACTGACATTTAAATCTTTTCGCAAAAAACACCTGTCCCTACATGTCAGTGGGGCCGCGGTGGCTGAGCGGTTAGCCTAGTCGCCTCCTACCACGGTGATCCGGACTCAATCCCCGCCCGGGTCACTCCAGATTTTCGCATGTGGGCATAGTGCCGGACGATGCCGTTGGTGCGCGGGTTTTCTTGGGGATCTCCCGTTTCCCCAGCCATTTCATTCCGGCGCCGCTCCATTCACACCTCAATCACCCTAAACGGCTCTCAAGACCACGCTGTTATAGTCAATTCACGGTATTATTCGGCCTTTTTGAATCAAACCTTTGAAAAAATCTCCCCATGTATGACGTGGTTAGTTATTTCCTAAATATGCCTTGTATCACAAGCGTTATATACTTGTGTTCATAAAAGTTGCAATTTTTTCTGTTAAATTTGAATGTTATTAATATTTTATCTATGAATTATAGTGCTTCATTTATGAATAATCTGAATAAAACCAGGGAGAAAATGGGTATGTTGGTAGCGCCTAGTGACAAATAGTTTTTATACAAAATACTGTTACACTAAGTGCGCACGAATGTGGTGCGTTGTCCCTTTGGAGTAATTCTCCAGGATTAACTAAGCTTAGTTTGCACGAGGCGGAGGAATAACCTGGAAGTAGAACTTTAGCAGGGCTTCAGAAAAGGCTGGATGGAGTAACCGTGAATGGACTATAAGGGGCGCCCAAATCTCATCACTCACTTACATATCAGTGATTGTCCGTTTTGGACAATAACATGTGTGTGTGTGTGTAAGGGAAAGAAAGAGGGGGGGGGGGGATCGTGGATACTAGTAAGAGATTCGCTCGCAGCGTGTCCCGGGAGTCTCCCAGCTTCGACTAGTCGATGTCTAGCTTGCGGAAGGAGCCTTCGACGCCGAACAAGTTGTCGGCGAAGGTCGACTTGCCTACCCTCTTCGCTTCGTCCACCTTCAGCAGCTCCTCCTTGGCGAACCAGTCCGCGTAGCGGCCCTCCAGGCTGCGTCGCACGCCGGCTGGAACAAACAAGGAACCTCACTGTAACCTCACACTCTAAATTAGAATCAGTGGAAAACCACTGATCCGCAGTGAAATTCAACTACTCGAAACAGCGAAAATGGCTCCACTTTGAATCAGTGGAAAACCACTTATTGTTTCAATGAAGAAATTTCATTGATTGAATTAGTGACTGCCGACTTCAGTGTCGAATTAATAATTATTTTATTGAATTTAGCCATATAATTACGTGATATAAACTTATATAATAGTTTAATATTTATATTACGCAATTTACCGTAATTGAAAAAAAAAGTTAAAAAAAATTGAAGGTGGCTGGGATTGAAACCACCCACCCTTTCCACTCAGCTTTCACTGAAAAACAGCGAAAAAAATGACTGATGAATCTGTGGACAACGTCACTGGATCAATAAGTGAAGGAAATCTAGAATTTTTTTACTGTTTCGTTAGTTAAATTTACTGAAGTGTCTGTTGAATCAGTCGGGTACTGCTGATTAATTGAAGCAGTGAAATTCTCACTGATTCAGATTTAAAGTGCACATTCTTAAAATCAAACCTCTGTAAAAAAAAAAAGACATCCGAAACATGCGTGTTCGGATGTTTTCTACTGTAAACCTGAAACAGTGAGAATTGAGCCAAATAAGTGAAAACTATTGAAAATTTAATAGACTGATAATCAGTGGTACACGTATTTTTTTTGTTGATGGCTGAATTTCACTGATTTATTTGTGATTCCCACAGAATGTTGAGAATCTCACTGCCATAAGTCAGTTGTTCCCAGTTAATTTTCTTGATTTGCCGGTCGGCAGTATCTTACCAACTGACTTTCAATCAATCTTATTTCCCTGATTGGTATCACTGATTCGGGCAGAGAGTGTAAGTATGCCACCTACCATAAGCGTTTTATACTTCTGTAAACAAATAAGTATCTTAGTTTTCTTTAATTCAATATCTTAGTTTTATTTCACTTATAAATGACATTTCATTTATTATAAATACGAATAAAAACAGATAGACAATATGGAAAATAACAGCATGGAAAATATTACTAAAGTGATTGTGCACGAATGCGGTGCGCTGCCCCTTTAGTTTAGTTTGATAGATATTGTTAAGAGTGGGCTGGACCACTCAGCCCAAGGTCAAGAAGCGTGGGAGCGTTACGGGCGACACTAACACGCACGCCTATCGCCTCATCGCTCCTACGTGCAAGGCGAACAGTGCTTCCATCGTGACGCTGTACTGTGCAAAATTATATCTGTAACAGCAAGGAGTTTTATTACACATGGAGAAAGAACCACAGATTGAACTACGCCCGTATCTTTGTAATTTGGTATTGCCGCCTCAGGAAACTGCATACGCAAGTTTTAAAAAAGCTATATTTGACCATTTTCACTAATTTTTTTCTCCAAGAATACACTTAATATGACAAAAGTAAACAACTTGGGGCATAGATAATTTTTTTTTCATCTTTTATTACAAAAAATCGTATTGGCAGAACATTTATTTACCGAGATACGCGTATTCGCGCAAACAACTATTTTACAAAAAAAAAATACGTGGGGGTTCGACCCACTATTAAGATTGATTTGCATGAAGTGGAGGGATAGCGTCAAAGTAGAACTTGACCAGGCTTCGTAAAAGTTGGAAATAACTGCACGTTTACTATAACGCTCAGATCGTGATAAAATAACACGGACGTAACGACCGTGTATGTGTCGAAATGGAAGGAGTCACTCGAACCCAACTATTCATGGTTATCTTGTATGTGTCGTGTACGGAAACCCTCGACTTGTAAACTTGTGTAAAACTGTAGGGTAATATTTTATTTCGTGTCGTGTGGCATCCGGCCAATAGTACTGTAGGTGAAGAGGAGAACACGAAGTCATCCCGTTGCATTTAGTTGAATATCTGATAACTTGCTAAAGAATCTGGAAGTAAACCTCTATGTTAAAGTGAAAAGTGAATCTGGCATCGAACAGCTGCCATTTGTACTATTTTATTTGTTGAAACCTCCCGTACTTTTGGATGTCTAAGTATTTTTTTAATGCAATGGAAGATCGTGTGTTGTCGTGTTCAGATATGGGGCAGTTGGCCTCACTTTGAAGTCCGTGTTCTCGAAGATAATATAAATAAAGTCTTTATCATTTTCACCACATTTCCCTCTGCGTGGTGTATGTTTAAGGCTTTCTTACATTTATTGGAATGTATTTTTACTTCACTAATTGCAGATAATTGCTCATACAACGAAGTACCGTTCAATGTACAGACATCAGGATTATTTTACTGGGTGGGTTACGAAAAAATTGGAAAAATATTTAACGGTGCAGTTGTTTTGCATTCCCATTATTGTCCTGTGTTATGCATTCGTTGATCTAGTTACTGTAACATGTTATTCGTTGGCTTTAAATATTTTTTGAGGAGATACAGTGAAATAAAGAGGAGAAAGATATTTATGTTCCAAATTTTAGAGCGCTAAATGATCTTCCATTTGAGTTTTCTTTTTGTTGTCGTTTGTGCACCTTTCCTGCGGCGTGTGCCATAGTATCTACGACACTCGTGCAGCCGTTCTGATCTGACACTCCGCGGAGTGTCGTGTTGGCTGATTAAGATATATATTGCACGTAGTATTTCGTACATTCTTCGCATCCTCGGCAAACCCATTGAGCCAGCAAACATGGTAAGTTATTTAAAGAAGTTAAGCCTACAGAAAAGGGTTGCGCAAACGAGTCTGGTGCCTTGAATAGCAGCTATGCTATTATTTCATATAGTTAAGGATAAAATAACTTGAACCAAACCAAACATTGTAAACGTCCCTCGGAGACGCCGAAGAATTATTTTAAATCTATAAATCACACACAAATTGAGTCCATTCATAACTTCCAACTTTTCCGAATTCTCGCCGAATTTATACTTTCAGGCAGTTTCCCCGGCTCATGCAGATAAAGATTAAGCCACGTATAGAAACTTACACCGAATGGACAACGCACCGCATTCGTGCGCAACCAGTTAAATAATATTTTGCATGTGAACTTTTTCTTACTGGGCTTTACCAACATACACATACTTTCTCTCGGTTTTAATCAAATCAGTCATAAACGAAATATTGTAATTTATTAACAGTATAAGTAAGAGTAGATTTTAAACCAAAAATTAAAGATTTTTTGTTAAGAGAAGCATGAAGAGTTTGTGATACACGATATATATAAACAGCAAAACGTGTCATACGTGTGAAGATATTTCATGTATGTAGATACTGCGAGTAAACTATACATAATTTGAAGCGTTGCAGTTAACATGTTTTTTTTTTTTTTTTTCCGGAACCGTAAAAGTATTGATGCAACTCTTTTCATGCGCCGGGAGCAATAGAAACGTGTTTGGCAGCAGCTGTTTAAGAGAAGGCGGAATGTTGGCTCAAGAACGGATGATGTTTCCTGCACATAATGGTATTCCATTACAGTTGGCTGTTTTCTGCTCCGAACAACGTAGATCATTAAATCCTCTTCCTTTACAACGTCTGATTTCTATAGAACACTATGTCTGAAAGGGCTAAGCGAGGGGTACGATGAAGCTTTTTGTTTCCAAGTACTCCAAAATGTTTGGTATAATCTGTTTGTAGTTCCTTCGCAATTTTGGAATCAAATCGTAGAAATACCACCCCATGTATGACTTGTTTCGTTGTAGGGCCCATCATAAATATTGCATAAATCACAAGCGTTTTATACTTATGTTAACCTAAACGTATCTCATTTCTAGTTAATGTGAACTTTGATTTATAGGTTATCAACAAGTTATACGTAATTTATAATTAATAAAAATAAAGAAGACAAAATAGGTGTGTTGGTAATGTCCAGTAAGATTAACTATAATGTAAAATATTATTAATTAAACTGAGGGCGAGAAAATCACGGTACTTTGTTCTTTTGGTGTGATTTCCTAGACTTAGTTAAGCTATGTGCAAGGTGTCTATGAATAACCTGATAGTGAAGTTTTAGGGTTTCAGAAAAATTTACAAGTAATATTGAATAGACTATAACAAAATTTATTTGATTCTCTCAGCTGTTCTAAAACGAGCGAGTGAAGAGATTTGGTCGACTTTTAAAGTCGAGGTCTTGAGAGCCGATGCGGGTGAGGTGGGGCGAGTGCGGAATGAAGGGACGGGGGAAATGGGAGATCCATGAGAAGGCCAGCCGACCAGCTGCATCGTACGGAGATTTTCCTACTTGCGAGATTCTGGAGTGAACCGGCCGGGGATCGAACCCGGTTCGCCTTGGTGGGAGGCGAACAGTCTAACCACTCAGACACCGTGGCCCCCAGCTCTCTTAAGTGTTGATACGTTGAGACCATAGAGGTTTTTAAAGGTGCCCCGGGCATTATTAGCGTGTTGATAACGGAGGTGAAGGGTCGCTCTGCAAGGAGAGACTGCAGGGTGATTTTTAAAATAATTTAATATTATCTTCTCTATGTAGTTTAGAATTTATTGGCGGGAATCCAACCCACATACATTACTTCAGAGCATAGTCTCATCCCCTATATAATTTTTTTTTCATTGAAATTCCATGACTGTTTTCAATTAAATATATTAATAGTTGTAATTACAACATTCCATGGAAATGTAGTCGCCGAATTTCATTCACGCGTTGTCTTGTAATTGTGAAACAGCGACAAATTAAATAATAATTACTTGACAAAAGTTCAGAACTAATTTTCGTTCTGCAGCTTAATGTATAGTGCCAGGAAAGTATAGCTGTTACTAAACAACTGAAATAAGTTGGAAACTAGTAATTCAACATTTCGTGTGAGGTCAAGTCTTAAGAAACAAATACTATTTAATATACCACAGATGGTTTCACTTTTACACTTGTTAGTTACCAAGAAAAATATATCTAGTATTTCACATGAGATATGCGTATGTCGTTGAATTGACATTTGGTACGAATTTCCAGGGGACAAACGATCACACTGAATACCGTATCAAATATTTCAGTCGCTTACCGTTGAGCTGACTTATCGGTGGCGCTTTTCCATTGTAGTCTTGCGGCAGGATATCCAGCGGGACTGTGTCGGGAAGAGATTCTACAGATCCATGGAAGTGAAGCTGGAACACACGCAAAATGCCGATTCTTCATCATGAGACTGCCTGAACTTATTCTTTCTTATACGCTATTCACCATAAAGTGAGCACTTTTGAAAGCCTTCTCATTTTGCACAATAACAAGTTAATGTTTCTTATTTTATCTGTAGACGTTAACTTCCGAGTGCTGTGGAATATGCACACTGTGTTTAATACTTACATGGTAATATTGTCATAAAACGGTGGTTAAAGTATCAAATATGGCTGAAAGGAAAACGTAACTAGGGCCTCAAAAGTGCTCACTTTAACGTGAACAGCCTATAGTTGTAATACCAACCTTACAACTTTTAAGAGAAACCAACACCACAGCATGAAACTGAGGTAATGTGTACTAAATCTACGTAGAACCAGGAGTGAGAAAATTGCAACTTTGAAAAACCTCATTAGAAAAAATTATATTCCTTATATAAAAATAGGCAGAAGAGTATCTTTTATGAACTCACAGAAAAAGGGGGAGGTACACTTTTGGAAAAGGAACGAAACATTAGTTGTAATAATACAACCCAAGTACCTACATTTTCTCAGAATCAAGACAGGAAAGATGACGTTACTAATCCCAAATTATAACAACCTTGGTTTTTGTAAGAAGAGCCATCTTCCAGGTATATGTTCTTATGTGTATCTTAGGACAAGGTGTAATATTCCGCCGAGACGGCCGTGAAAATGCAAAAATGAGTCAGGCATTATTTTTGAAGAAACAACTTTTCGAAATGGTGTCTTCCCACTTAAGGTGATTCTCCGGAAGAAATTAATAAATGTTACTTTGAGTTACCATGTTTTATTTACATAGTTCGGTAACATTTTAATCGCAAATCGAACTTTAAAAAAATTATGTATTCTATAAATGTGATCATTACTGAAAATATAAACTAATATTTATGGAATTCGGGTCTGTTCCATGAAACTATTTTATTCTCGGAGAACATATATATTATTGTAACGTTCTGTTAAGTGCTTAATTAGAGTCGTAATAAAAGATTTGGTTAAAAAAAATTGATCTTTCGTCCTCTTTAAATAATTTTGCAAATTTTATTAATTGCATGTTCGTTTGGGCTGATTAAAATATGAAAACTGTGAGATAGCTTGTTAAATAATACTCTTTACTAAGAATTGGTATTTTTCCAGTAATCGATGGTTAACAAATATATTTTGAAATTATTTCTATTGATATATTTTTAGATATGACGCAGGTGAATTACAACATTGATAGTTAGAAAGAGATTATTGTAAGACCGAAGGTTGCGAAGGAATCAAGTCTTACCTACTTCTTCAGGTAACCTAGCACAGCAAAGAACCAAACAATATACAGTATATTTTCTGAAACTACCCAAACGATCTGGTCGTCATGTTGATACCAAGAAAGAGAAGGAAATTATCTCTCACCAATAATATATTTTCAGTTAGCTAATAATCGTAGGAGAAAGGTTGTACACAGTCTATCGGGAATATGGTGCCCACCACATATACTGAAACTTTACTGTAAAGGTAGTGGTGTTAGCCATCTGCACGGAGTTATGTGAAATTCCTAACGAGATGGAAGAAGTAGGAACTGGGTCAAAGGATGTAATAAAATGTTAATTTTAATTCGCTAAATTCAAGATGGTACTCAGAATACAGAATACGCGAATTCTGATACAATGAGGCGGAACAGGCGAAACTAATCTGCCACTTCTGGTAAAAAAAAAAGGTGCAATAAGTTTTAATAATGGTTAATGAAATGCTGTCATAAATGTCGAGAAAGCAAATTTCTTGAATAATTTTGGATTTGTAAGGCATGTATTTAGTTAATACTTACGTAAGACCAAATGGCAAAACACATTATAATACCAAGTGAAGAATTGACATTGTTCGTAATCTTGAAGCGATTTTTCTAGCATTGGATGGAAGACACTTGTGCTTAGAGGACACAGTTATTTATTTGAAATATGTTTTCTTATTCGTTAAATAATCGTCACCATTTTCACGTATAAAGCCTTCAACAAGATAATGATGTCGTCGAAGACTAATAGGAATTGAAGGAAATTACATTTCAGCATTAGAAATCACACTGCTCCTTGCAACTTCAATGGGTAAGTGGTTTCGATGTCAGAGCATTCCGTACGACATAATAATTTGATTCTAACCGTAACCATTCAAGATAATTTTGCACTCTACTGTCAGCGGAGTAACTTATTATTATCGGCCTCATATATAAAATAAAATAATATATATTATACTCACTATTGGAGGTATACTAATTAAATAATAGCAACACTTAAACTTAGAATTCTTTTCCAAGGATTTAGATTGCTACCACATATTTTATAATGAAATGCACACAACTGCTTGACACTGTTATTTACAACTCACTAATACTCACCATATCAATCAGCCTACTTTGCATGAATGGCTTACATAATGCAAGCAGTTTGTCGATGAAAGGAACTGTGTTGATTATATGAACAGCTTTTAGCCTGACTGGATGGCATTCCTGAAATCAGACACAAAATATTTGTCAATAAAGACTTGTGGCATATGTTAGAACTCGTTTGGGATAATTTCAGAAACATGGGGCTTTAAATACTTAATGAAGTCGCAAGCACTCAGATAATACGTGCAGATGAAATGAAAAGGTCATAGGTCCTGGTAGTATTACACATCTTCTTGGGTTGCTTGTTATTCAAACCTATCTCCGTTTGCTCCGTACATAATGCCATAGCGACCTAGGACTTCGTTTCATGAAATTGTACGTATTTATTTTGGATAATCGATAATTCTGAACATTTGAAGAAGTTAACTGTATCCGAGAACTCCCTTAATATAAAAGCTACAAAATGCAAAACCTATCATTTATCCATGCTTGAGCTATAACACTCCAACCAAGTACTGTATCCTATGGCACTGGTGAAAAATAAGTTTTTATCTTTTTCTTTGATAGTTATAAATGGAGCGTTAAAATTTTTAGGTATAATTAATCTACATTAACAAATACTGGGCATCCCAGATTAATATTTTCGCTTTTTGAACAAGAATAACAGAGAAACTATTGAAGTCAATCTGATGGCAATTTACTGTTGTTTTCGACATCATGGGGATAATGATGGATGTGTCCGAATGTTAATAATAGTTAAAATCTTCGAAATGTCCGCCATCAGCAACAAGACACCGTCTACAACGCTGTAGAACAGGAGGCACAGTAGCTACGGTTTCCATGGTAACTGGTCCAAATCACAAGCGATCACAATCGTGCATCTCATGACACCCTGTGTGCTTCTCTTTGTGGCGTACACGGTCTTCTTCATAGGTCACCCACAGATAAAAATCGAACGGCGTTTAATGTGCAGATCTGGGGGATACTCAACACTTCACAGTCGTCCTAATAAACTCCCAAAAAATTTTCCATCCTGGGGTGACAGTACGTCTAGATAGTTATATGGCAGTGCAACAACCTTCTGCAAAAAAAACAGTCGTCATCTGGGTAGAGTTGGTGAACAGATGGAACAATCATTTCTTGCAACGAGGTTACCATTCCGTCAAATCATATTTCCCTACAAGTGCCATGGTGGACATACCGCACCACTCTGTTGACCCAGGAAGATTAACTGCTTGTTCTGAAACAATGTGGCAATTTTCATCGATTCATTACACGTAATTTTAGCGGTGGACAGTTCCAGTCAATTTAAAGCTTGACTCACTGGACCTGCCAGTAAAATGTTCGTTGTTGGACACGTTCAGATCATACTCATGAAATTCGACACGTCTGCCTGGGTCGATTTCATTCATGGCGGTATGTAGTGCGTCAATTTTGCTTGTTTTAAAATGCGACGGACTCTTGATTAACTGACACCGGACCCACGCACAGCTAGCTGTACGGACTTCGACTTCTCAGAGTAACGTGCGGACGTGTGCAACACAGCGCCCATACTTCCTACGTCCGTTTTTCTCTTCCTGCGGCACCATCCTTTCTTCACATCACACACAGATCTATCGTCCTCAAACTTGTCACGTGATCGAGCCATTGTTACACGTGACAGCGGCGCAGTATCGAATTCGTCCCTCGATCATCTCTGCGCCTCGACGATGTTCTCACACTTCCAATAACACTTTCAAATACACTTGAGTTGCTCGAAAGAAAACCTTGTCACTTCCGCCATTTCCTGTACAATACACGAAGTTACATCAGATTGTCTTCAATATTCTCTCTCTTGCGAACGTACAAAAAGTGTAAACATTAAATTGGGACATCCGATAATTCAATATTTTGTGAGGCTATATTGGAATACCTCGTATCTTGACGTCAGGGCCGACATGTTAAATTTAATGTTATTAAATAATATCAGAACAGTAAATACAAAATACAACTATCGGTTTGCTGAGATTGCGCATTTAAATGCCAGTAGAAACATCGTCGTAGAGTTTCTCTTAGAATGGGTTAAGTGTCACTGTACGCAGTGGTCAGAATTTCCCCAGCAGCATACATTGGGCCAACTGTTGGAATTTAGTTGGAAAGGTTGGCTAAAAGTTGGGTTGAAACACGGATATTTAAACACCGTTGGACCAAAGTGGTATGCCGACAAAAAGTGTCTACCAAGAAAAAATTCAAATTTCATTAATAGTCCGTTAGGCCGAGGTTGCCAGGGTGTGGCACTCGGGTGTAAACGATCTAGGTTCGAATCTCGGTCAAGTTTCACATTTTCTTATGTTAAACGAAACTGTAAAATGTACTTAGAGCCAAAGAAATCTTTAGTCGCACCGGGGCCACGGTGGCTGTGAGGTTAACCTATTTGCCTCCCACCAAGGCGAACCGGGTTCAATCCCCGGCCGGGTCACTCCTGGATTTTCGCGAGTGCGAACCGTGCCGGGCGATACCACTGGTCGGCGGGGATTTCTCGGGGATCTCCCGTTTTCCCCGCCCTTTCATTCCGGCGCCGCTCCTTACTCGACTCACTTCATCCTCATCGGCTCTCAAGACCGCGATGTTAAGAGTCGCCCAAATAACTTCTCTCACTGTAGTTGCACCAACCAAATGAGAACAATTAAATATTTTATTGCCTCTACACAAACAATCAACTTGGTTGTTACAATCTTTTTTTTCTAGGGTGGCCCTCACCTGGATATAGAACATGAACTTGCTGATGACGGATACAGACAAACTGGCGAGATGCCCCAGTGTGAAGCATTTCATGTCGAAGATGCATATGTACCCGTCACATAGTTTCCTCCCCTCCGAGATGAACATGTCGTTGACCATCATGAAAGTTCTCACAAACGATAAGTGCACGAACTTCCTGACCGAAGTGTCGCTGAGCCTGTACAAGATTACGTTGTAGCCTTCCGCGCTCACGCCAGGCAGATTCACTATCTCACTGAAACAAGGAAAACTTGCATTAGACAGACCGATTCTTCATCTTGTACGCATGTACCCGACTTTGACTTACCCCAAACCAACATAACTGTCGAAGTCACGTGGTCAGTAGTGACGAAAGTGCTTGTATATGTCTTAATATTCAAAAGAAAAGTACTTTTATATGAATAAAATAGTTTCACCAATTCGTATTCATCAATTTACATTAAAAATTGGCGGGAGGATTGTAATAGTCCCTTAATTTTCTGAGGTATTTTCACGTGTCTATGATTGTAAAGTTATATGTTTTATTCTAAACGCTTGTATACCTTTTGTTTAATATCATGCATAATAACTTAACATTGTGTAATAGGGTCATGACCATGTATGTAAGAGTGCCATGTTAATTATTTTTCATTATTATATTTACGCACAAGGATCGAGTATTGCATCATATATTTATACGCCACTCGTACTATTTGAGAATTTAGCCGAGTGGTGTACTGTTTGATTATTGTTTATTTGGAAGAAGGACTGCGTGGTCTCCGGTAATTCCTGTGATGGCGAGCCACGTTACTGACAACGTGACATTCAGTGAAATCACGAGTGCTTGTGCGATGCCATGTGAGGCTACGGACGATGTGATTGGCCAAAAGTGAGTGCTCATCAGGGGAGTGGGGAGAGTTCTCGTGCCGTGCCCTGGAGGATGAGCAAGGAGACGACATTTTGTATGGTATGGACCGAGGTGACAGTCGTGTAGAAGTTTTGATGCGAGGCAGAGGCCTCTAACGGTTGTAAATGATTTTACAAAGTGTGTATATATTAATTGAATATACTTGTCTCGGTCACTGTCAACCGCTGTTGGTTTCTTTTCAATGAATTGGTTTCTTTTCAATGAATTTGCTCAGGACACCTACCTTTTGAACTCGCTTGTGGGTCTGAGGATACTACAGAATGTATGTAAACATCTCAAAGAACTTATTTACTTGAACATTTTTCTAACCTCAAATCCTATCGACGTCCTTTAATAGCCGTGTTGGCAGGAAAGCAGTTCAATGTTGGGACACGGAGACTGGTTTTGCGCAGCAAAGAGATAGGTCCACCACGTATTCACTCTACGGCACGTTCAACACGCTTTAAATCTGAAGCAGTGATTTCAACAAGTAGAATTGTTTCGCTTAATACGCAGTTAACGTACTGTTATGAACTGGCGAATCAGTGGAATGCGCTGAAATTTTACTGCCGCAGGCCTGTTGAGATTCACTAGGAATCGGAATAAATCAGTGTTTGATCTGCGAATATCAGCAATTAGAATTATCTGTAGAATTTCGCTGATGCAAGTGGAACGATTGCAACAGTCAAGTGTTCCGATTTCGAGCAGATTGAACTGTCTCGAACTCTCCGAAAGACATTACTTTGGGGAAATATGCTGACAACGCATGACGCGAAAAACCAATAGTGCTATAAAGAGAAATTCATGCCTCGCACTAGGAGACGTAACATTCCTGCACGTAATTATTCCACCCCGACGAGATACTTTCCGATAACAGGGAGGTGACTCTCGCACTTTAGTTAGAAAAATGATGGGGGTGACACACATTCTTTACTTGTATTTTGCATCGCAAATTGACTACGCCACGAAAGTGGGATATCGTATCTGGAGGTCGAGGTCACTAAGATACAACTTTTAAGACTGTAATATTAAGAATTTTTCATTTTGTGTACATGGGACACACTTTATTAAATTTTTCGGAAATATACCATGCCAGCGTATATGCTTAGTGAAAAGGCGGGAATAGTAATTTCTTCCCATATGCATTAGTTGTGACGTTCCTACATTTGCTCAGGAAACAGACAAATGCATAGGTAAGTTCCCAACTCTGTATAGTAGCGACGCTAAACATTCCTACATTTGCAGCTTGATGTGTGGTATTATTACAATACAGTGTATAGGTTAAAAACTTCCATTACAGTTTAAGAAGTACACCAGAATTTTCTTTTTTTACAGTGGGGATAAGCAAACAGAAACGAGATGGCGTCGCTGTACCTTCACCTAGTGTCCTATTTGCTATCGCGGTATGAGAATCCCCCCCCCCTCCCTTCACGTTTTATGATTGTAATAGATACTGTCAGCATACGAACTTTGGTTAAATTGGTCAATATGTATGATAGTTCTTAAAAAAAAAAAATCTAAAATATTGCTATGGCCACCAGTTTGAAAATAAGTGCCGAATAAAGTCTGAGTACTCATATCTACCTGACCAATCATAGTATTTCTTACATGCGAAATTTGGCGAAAATTGGTTGAGTAGTTTCGAGATATAATGTAAAAAAATTAATTTTTAGAAACGGCGCTATCTTTCTATATGGTCGACGAAAGTGGTTGTTCTTTAGCTTATAATGATGCTTGTAATACATACCGTAAACGTCCAAAATTTGGTTGAATTTGGCCAAATGGTATGGTATGTTATACGAAATAAACCTAAAATATTTGTATGGTCGTCATTTTGGAAACGATAGTCTAATAATGTTAATTTACTTATATTTACTCTGCCTATCATAGTATTTCTTACATGCCAAATTTTAAGAAAATTGGCACAGTAGTTGTCGAGAAAAACATAATTCTTAATTTTTTTATGTGGTGCAATTTCCAAAATGGCGAACGAAAGGAGTTGTTCTTGGCTTATGTGATGCTTATAGTTGATACTGCCGGCTTACACAATTTGGTTGAAACTGTCTTCCAGAAAGGAGGATGAACAACAACATTCAGTTATGAATTTAATGCGTAAAACTTGCGCCGTCAGCGTAAAAAAATTGTGTTAAATTTGGTTGAATGGTTTCCGAGTTATTACATATCACTCTACATAGTCAAATGACCGCCATTTTGAAAGTAATTGCCCTACGTGGTAAAAAAAACTATAAAAGGCACGTGACCTAACTTATTACTATATGTATACAGAGTTTGGTGAAATTCGGTTCATGCGTTCAAAAATTGAAGGGATGTACACACACGCACAGACACACTCATGCACAGACTCATACACAGACAGTAAAGTGATCTAATAAGCTTAGGAAAGTAGGCTAAAATAAAACAATATGTATTAAACTATTCTAGCGGCCTTCAGTAATAAAGTAATATCTGTAAATATTATAGTTTTTCCAATTTTGTGCCATATGTGTATATATATATATAATATAATTATTTTTCATCAAAATGCATACACCAGCGAGATTAAATATTCTTTTCCCGTGTCTTATTTGCATATAACTGGTAACTTTTGAACGACAATTAAGAAACCTACATTCTCGCGGTTAGTTCAGAAAAGGGACAACACACACTGTTGTCCACACAATGTCTTTAAAACCCGATTATTGAACAGCAGCGCGAGTCAACGAGGTTACTCTGTGCCATGTTGCCATGCACGGCCACTAAAGATCTAACACCGGATCGTCCCGACGTTTTATTTACACGTTATCGCTCGCGTGTGCAAACTATCCCGACCCCCCGACACCACCCGTGCTAGACGATTTTAGGGCATGCTGTATCGTATATCCTGTCGCGACCTCCTACCGCAAAAAGAAGAGCTTCCGGCAAGCGATGCGCTCGCCCGTATCGGGAGCTATAGGCTGTTCACGGAAAAGTGAGCAATTTTGAGTTCCCTGCTTAAGATTTGCTTGTATGCACATTGTTTAATCTTCCGATTTATATGAAATTAACTTTGCCGTGGGCCTCATCGCTTTATTCATGCGTCGGTCAAGTGTAACTTTTGTAATTGTGTAGAGCTTTTTAACGTCCCCCGGTTTTATGCTAGAAAGATTAGCAGGGGACGACTTACAGACTAACTTACAACCTAATCTAAAGTAACAACCATGCCTTGCCCGGGATTCGAACCCAGAGCCTCCTGCACCAACCGACTGCGCCACTGGAGGTCGGCGTCAAGTGTAACTCTAAAATTATTGGAACAGTAAATATTTTACAAATTTGCTCATTTTTACACTTTGATGCATTAAAAGAACAGAACGCAAAAGAAATAATTTAAGTTGGCACAAATTGTTACCTAACACTTTTTATTCGATGTTAACATGTGGAACTATTAAACATATCAGCGAAGCGCCAGCGCAGCTCCCCTCCCGGAGGCAAGGTATTTGGGATAATTACGCCACCAGGAACTACACTATGTACCAAAAAGTAATTGGGTACCCATGTAGATATGTAATTCAGTACGTCAGTTGACTTGTGTTTCACTGCCTTCTGCGTAGAACCGCTGGTGTTTGTCCGTGGTAGCATGAACACGGAGGCCTATTGTAACATTCTGGATAATGAAATACTCCCAACATTGTAGCGTTTTTACGTAATGGACCCGTGTTAGTTCCAGGATGACAATGCCAGGTGATATTTTTCAAGGGCTACTATGCAGTGATACACCAACAACAATGTTCACCTATTGGACTGGCCCGCCCAGAGCCCCGACCTCAACCCTATAGAACATATTTGGGACGAATTGGATCGCCGGGTGAGGGCTTGTCAGGCGCAGCCAATATCCATTGCTCAACTCATGGAATGGTTGCGAGAGGAATGGCGACGAATCCCCGTGGATGTCCAGCACACACTCGTAGAGAGCATGCACAAGGTGGCTGCTGTTATAACCGCAAAATGTGGCCCTGCGAGATTCTAACGGTGTGACAACCACCGAGCAAACATTGTGGACATGTGCCCAATTACGTTTTGGTAAATGGTGTATATTATACTTGACAACACTTTGTACGCGGTTTGTTTGTCTGAGGACCCATGCCGAGTTGAAACCGTCAAGATACAGTATGTGGTGCAGTTCGTCACCTTCTGACTCAGCACTCAGCCTCCGGCGACGGTATCATTCAGGTTATTAATATACTGTAATTGATTAGGACCTCCCTCGCCAATTACTTACATTTAATGTTGTATCACAATAGTTTCATTAAATACGTGCTCTGTCTTCATAATAACTTCAGTTTAAATCTTAACACCGTAGTCCTTAGTATAAAAATTACAAAACATAACAACATGCCCCATGCTTGGAGAAATCGTGATTTGAAACGGGAATTTACGGATTTTATTCCTTTATATGTTTCATTGTGCAATATTTATATCCTTGGTGTGTTTGTTTTTATCAACCAAGTGTCTTGTGAAATGCATAAAACCGTAAGAAATATTTCACATATTAATCTCATCAGTGTACAAGCGTAATAAGACAGTAATAAATACGAAACTATTTTATGTCTCAGTAAGAAAAGTAATTGCATCACCTAGTTAAGAAGACCATTTTCTGAAACATTTATAAGCCTGTGATGTTAATGTTCTTCACTGAATTTTCTTGAAAAATACAAGTCGTCTAGGTTGCATGTAAACTATTATTATAATTTGAATCATGTTACTTGCTGTGATGAATATAATATATGTCAAAATTAATTTCTGAATAGGGATTGGCTCTTTCTTCGCACTCCGAGGGAAATGCGTAGTGACTTGTTGCATTCATATATATTTTAAAAGATCATTCCACGAAATTGCGTATGTGACCAATACGTTTGATTTCTGATAAATGCCACTTTGGTGGGAAATATTAGTTTTTAGACGTGGTTTTTAAATTGTTTGTTTTTGCAGTTATAGTCATATAAAAATGTTTAACAACATTATATTTGCCACAATTTCTTTTAAATTGCTGTTGGTATGTCTTATTCTTCAACCAAACAGGAATGAAGTTATGAAAATTAAATTTTTTTTATGAGTTTCTCTTTTCCTCAGTATTTTTGTGCGAGTTATTAGTCGTATAGACACCAGGAACACGCTAATGACAGCCTGTAATCTTTTAAAATGTGGTATTTTACATTAATTTATTATTCTGGAATGTTAGCCTGCTGATCTATATATGAATAGACCTGTGCCCGCTTGCAACCTTTAAAGTGCTTCGATTAAACTCGTAGATTGTTACTCCGCGTATTGGGAGTTCGTACTAACAATTTAACACACGGAGCGAGTTGGTGAACACACATTTTAAAGGAAATAATAGCAAAAAGGGTTTTTTTTTTTTTTTTTTTATAATCGTATTTTGGCACAACTTTTGCGTAACTAGAATTATTTTAAACTTTAAAATAAAAAACCTTCCCTGGGCGATTAACCCGGACACTTAATTTACAGGAAGCCATCGGCTATTGGCTAGCTTTATGGCACACCTTAATGACGAGAGCTGCGCATGCCTTGAGGGTTGCAACCGGGCGCACGTATGTGAATATACAGACCAGTAGGCTGAAATTCAATAATAATAAATTTACCTCAAAGGACGCAATCTTAAACGAATAAATTTGGCGGTCAATAGAGTGCGTCTACGTCGACAAGACTTGGAACGAGTTGTAAAAATGTACCTGCGGTTCTTTATTATGTCATTTATGAAAAGAGAGCAATACAGGCAGAGCCGGTGCCAGCTAATTCACCACCCTGTGCAAAATTATAATGTCCGCCCCGCCCCCCTAACTTTCCTTTTTCGCAAGATAGAATTCAATCCCTATAACTTGAAAATATAAAATCTAAGCATACTACTAAAACTATTGTTAGCCCTAACAAACAGTAGTAATATGAAATACATTCGTTTACCTACGGTATTGATCGTTTCTGCTGTAAGCTCTTACTTTTTTTCAAGTAGGCCACCAATTACTTACTCTTGAATAAGAACATATTAATTTTTTTTTTTTCCAAAAATAGAAGCTATGGTATTATCAAAAATCAAAAGTTGCGTATTATAAATTACGACAGACTGCATGTAAATTTTGCGATAGAGGCATAACTTTAATTAACTCCTTTAGCTAACTGAAAAACGCTGAAAATAATTTTTCCAACATGTTACAAATTATAGGAATAGAAAGTATCAGTGGTTGATTAAAAATAAATAAACAATTAAAACATGTTGAACTCAGTTTTATTCCTTCTTCACGTGATTGAGATACGGCAGCCCCAGACGACTGGCGACCGCAAATGCAACTCGTAACTTCCCACCACCGTGCTGAATGCAAGATACGCTACACACGCAAGCTATGACGGTGCATGTATTTAATTAACCTATTAAAATTACGACAGAGTACAGAAGAGTAGTCATATAATTATATAAATCTTAATGACTTGGAGAAAGTTACAGTAGGAAAAAAGGTTACCAGTGGATTTTAGTTTCGATTTTTGTTCTTTATTTTCCTCGTCGATTTCCCGCCATGCCAACCCCTTTGGCCTACCTCCATGTGCACTTGCACGGGTTGCACCCCCAGTCGCGTCAGCCCTGAAGACAGCTATCCCGCAAACCTTTAAGAAAACCAAGCTACACCAGGGAAGTATTCAAAGAGAAAGATAATTAGTGACTTGTTCTCTAAAAAAGAACTAAATTTGTCAGTGCCACCTTCTCTTTTAAAATTATATGCAGTTATAGATATATAATTCTTTTACTTCATATGATGAATGCAGGAAACAGAAGTGCAGTGGAACGTAACTATAAAAATGTAACAAATTATTTGACAGAATCAGTGGAAAGTTCAGTGTTACTAGAGGAGTGTAAAAATGTAACTACAAAATTCCTACAAGATCAACGTGATTGGCAGTGGAGTTATTTTTGAGACCACAGAAGGGGAAGAACAGCCATACCACGAAAGCAATGCGTGTGTTGGTGATGATACGGCACTTGGGATTTCTGTAACAACATATAATCAAGCAGAATGCCCGTCTAGTGAAAACCATCTCCGCATTTCTGCAGGCAGCAAGGCTCATCAAATCAAAGTTGGAATAGAATATTTTTCACAGTGGCGAGATATTTTTTTAAGGTATTCTGGTAAGAAATGTGAAATACGGATAGGACATGTAATCTGAAGTTATAGAAAAATATCGAGGAATACATGAAACTAAATGGTACGCTGTGTTTTTTTAATAGGTTTCGTAAATTACACCCATGCCATTTGGTAACCCAGGTGACATTGTTGTTAATGATGAGAGAGCTGAAAGTACTTAACAAGTTAAGTGTCCGATTTCGTGAAATAATAAGTGCATAAATATTTAAATAGGCAATGTAAACGCTATCTGTTTTTAAAAATAGTAAAAATGTGTAATATTTGAAAATCACATGTATTACACCCAGTGTCATAATAAGCAGGATTATGGGAAGTTGGGCACAAGGGATTGGGGAGCGGAGCCGGACCCGAGGCGCCCCACATGCTGTAATGTCACCCGGCGGCCATCTTTGACCCATGTGACTTGTGTCTTGTAGACAGCGTCACATTTCTCGTAACATCCTATTGCAAGGCCATGCATGATGCCATGTCAAGATGCTTCATGAATCAGTGTGTTACTGTAGGCTGCTGTACTAGTGTCTGCATCACCTGAACATTCAATACCCAGAAGGTTTACTAAGATCATATGGTTCACTAACACACTACTTGCTAACCTTTGCATACCGTATTGATAAACTGAAGGCATTTCAAATTGTAAGAGCTCTGAAAATGTCCCAGTATGCATGTTATCTTGATCAAACAGTCTAAAAAATCTTCGTAGAACAACAAGCAACATTTTCAGGAGACAGCATCTCCAGAGAGAGGTCCAATCATGTTAGAGGAATGTCTGTATTTCTGTGCTACCGAAAGCCTGAAACTGCGAAACAGCTGTGTACAAGTTTACTGGAATGGTGTACATCACTGGCTTATCAATCTGGATGTTGCTTTTTTGAAAGCTCCCTTGCATGGACTTTTTAGGAGCAATGTGAGAACAAAGCCCTTAATGGCATGACACACAACAGTGTAAATGTCTTTGAAAAGTGTTCAAGCTGCCTCACTCCTGATTATCTCTTCCAACTTTGAGGCAAACAATTGCTATGTTCTCCAGCATAGTTGATTGTAGTCTAGATTATTTGGGGAAGTTCAAGAAAATGATATGTATTGGATGTAATGCTATGGAATCCCTAATGGGGACCAGTGGTTTTACATGTCTGGTGGGAATGTCCTTGACTATGTAAACTGCACTTTTTTTTTATTTTTGTAGTTTTGCACATAAGAATGCTATTAGTCGAGAGTGATTTAACCACTTCGAGCTAATTATGTGCTGAAACTATTGCTGACCTTAGTATCTCAAAAAGTTGAAACACAGTCATGGAATGATCGCAGCTGCACATGAAATACCCTTTCTTGGTGAAAAGGAATCCTATACCTTCCTGTCGACACTATTGGGTGGTCCGAAGTGATTGTTCAAAAGAGGGAAAATCACACCTATTCCCCACGTCTGATTGTCAGAAAGGAATATCTGCCTCCCAAATCATGTTTGAATCATAGGCAACTGTGATTTTATTGGTCTGGCTGCAAGAATGTGGCTCACTGGGACTTTAGGCTTTTCGAGGCCAAAGACATTGTTTATCTTGGAGTGTTAAGTTATTCAGTGGGGTTAGTAATATGAAATACATCATGCTCTGGAATTAGCTAGGCTTAAAGGTTGGTCTGGAAGGTATTAGGTATTTTTGGCTTGGAAAACTTACTAGTGACATGCGAGCTTAAGTATTACCATATGCTTATAAACATGAGTGCCTGCTGAGGTTTTAAAGCGACTGTTTGCTGGTGTTGGTGTATTTGTGATTTTTTCCCTGAACTTTACACGAGGTAGAACCTCTGAATTTCAACAGCATTGCTCTGATGTGAATTGGATTTGTGGCATGAGTGGTTGAAAATGCTCTGTATTATTACAGGTGTACCCATAAATGTTGCACATTAATTATAGTTACAAGTAAAACCCCATATAAATAATTACACAGAAAGGTCAAAGAATCCAATTTTTTTCGATATGAATGTTTTAAGAGTTGTGAATTTTGGCCAGTGCTCAAGCAGTCTTTAGTTTTTTCTCCAGAATTCTCATGCCTTATTGTCATAAAAATTGGACCTATAGTTGCGATTTCATCGCATCATTTAGGGATAAAAGAATTCTTTTACATGGTTGGTGGGAAAGACTTCTTACACAGATAATAAATCCTTAATTTTTTGTTATTTAGAGACCAAATAACTGCTTACCTCGTCGATCCCATCACCTGAAGTTCAAATATTCGGCAAATATTATAGTCAGTATTGTTACCGAAATTGTGTTTAGTGCAATGCTGTCGCTGCACACCTAGGTTATCAAGCTTTTGCCACATTATAGGCTGAAAACAAGGCATCAGATGTCTGATCTAAAAATTAAGATGATCAGTTTGCCAGAGTCACCATTCTGATTGTAAAGCAATGACTCCAACATCATGTAGTCCATAAGCACACCCACCCTGGTATCAATGCACCTATCATGTTATTCATGCAAAGATGAGAATGGCTGACTTCCAAATAAAACTCCGGGAAATGGACATATTCCTGACTTTCATGTCAGTACTGAAATGTTTCGTGGTAGTGTACTAACCCATTGTTTCATTCAAGCAATATTTACGGAACTGCATCAACGAATGAATCAGTCTGTTCCAGTGGATCAAATTTTATTTGCATCCAAAGCCAGAGCATTTTCCTAATACATATATTGCACAATTCAGCACTTCACTCCAGATAACTTCCGATCAAAAACACAGTTTGTTCTTAATTTTAAGTGACATCAGCAATCCGACTACAATTCGATTGACATTTTCAGCATTTGATTAAGTCTTTAATACCATGATCTAAAGAATGCACTAGCTGCTTTAAGACAACCAAATTTAGCCATATATTCGGGCATTTTGTGGACTTCCTGCCTGTCTCGCTCTTTGAATCAGAGTAGCCAAGTACCAGAACCTCCCTACTCCCACAGCCGACTTGGCAGACAAACAACCACTGCAGCTACTCATCGGGTATGTGGTAGGTGAACCAAGCATCCTACATCTGGATATCATGGGCCTTATAAAGAATCTGTGACAACACTTCAGTGATATCTGACTTGTGAGTGGCTCTAAACACTATGGGAGCTATCACTTCTGTCTAAGCAGAAGCTTGGTAACCCAGGTTGCTGGGAGGTCCTCCCAGTAGAAATAAGTTTTCATCTACTGCGAATAGCTGAAGGGGTGCCTTTTTCTTCCTATAAATGAGCACTCCAATGTCTCATTTGTACATCTAAAACATTCACCATTCAGATGTATGTTGGCAGGTCACTGTAACCATAGACGCCCTCAAGTTGGCACACACTGTCAAGGACTACCTACCTAATAACCTCATTGTTGAATTCTTCCCCAGTTGGCAGAAAATATCCCTAGACAGTCAGTCTGATTAGGCCTGGTTGGGGGAGATTTCAAGCTTTTGGTGGAGCCCAGGCAAGAAATAGTAAAGCACCTTGAAGCAGATAGTCAATTAGGGCAGTTATGCTTTATGTAACAGCCAATAAAATCAGTAATGATCTCAAGAATGACATGCTTGATCATGTACTTAGTGTTATCGCTTGTCACCAAACGGTAGTAGCCTTAGCTTACTCTATCCTTACTTCATTGGAATAGCAGCTGGTTTTTATTTCTAATAGACCATAGATGTTGGTGGATTTTAGCCCATACCTGTCACCTTGGGCATGCTGTTGATCCTCATTAACTCCCCAGTTAGATAGCATTTATTTGTTAGTTTTTGGCAGTAGCATGTCAATGACTGTGGATCTCCAGTAATACTTTATTTTCAGAAAAAGAAGAAACAAAGTAGGGGCCTGAAAATGCTCAATAAAATACAAGCAAGCATCACTATTCCCTACTTCAGGAGGTGACTCATATTTGCATCTAAATATATGAAAACCAATAGATGTGTTTTGTAGTTCCATAAAATTGCTTAGATATTTCTGCAAACAAAATTATATTTTACATACTGGTAAAGTGGAAAATTTCTCAATTTTGGCGAGTGAAATTTTTAATGTATAAATCAGAATTCCATAAGGACACTTGTGAGGTATACGGTAGAGTGTTGACAAACAGTCAGTTCAGATTTCGATTTTGCCATCAAACATAAGTCGGGGAAACACGAAGGCTTAAGCGTAAGCCAATGTTCTCTAGTTCCAGCTTGAGACATTAAAAGAGGAGATTTTTTAGCCTTCAAGCATCTCTGTACTGTAGGGCTATTAATTTCCTGGTTCCACTCGAAAATTGAGATCGTAAATGCACGTGATACCCTAATAAAGAGATCCTGAACTTTAGCTTAATGTGTATGTGTTAGCGTACTAGGAAAAATTTCTCTGAGAGGTCATTGGTGGAACATAATGACTTCAAGAACATAATTCGAAAAATACAACTTCCTGTAGAAGAATCTATGTTCACAGCGCTTATTTTATGCAACAACTGACTATGACTGTGAAATTAATATTCTGCTGTAAGAATATCGTTCTGGTTAAGCCAGTGCTGACTTTCAAAGTTATACAAAATGTTCTACCACGCTCTCTACCGATGCTTTCACATCTCCACTAAGAATGGGCCAGATACTTATATATATTTTTCAAGTAGTTTTTAATTTTTTATTAATTCGGGCGAATGTTGAGTAGATTTACTTATTTTTGTACACCGTTTAATTTTTCATGGTGCCTAAGCTAGCTTTTCCAATCTACCTTCATAGTAATAGTACTTGCTATCCAAGGGTCAAGTTGATACCACTATGCTCGTCACTTTGCACACATTTTACTTCTTTGTAGTCACATGCGGCTCAGCCCTGAGACATTTTAAGGTTCTTTCTATACTTCAGATCTCCATCATAACACAAGTGGGATAGGTCAGGGAATAACTAGAGGAGATGTGTAGCAACTACAGGCAAATGTACGATGCAAAATTGGAGTTAAATGATATATTACTAATCATGATTACTAGTTTCTACAAGTTAGGTCGCTCTATCCATGAAATTGGTCAATTTACAGTTACCCTGTTCATAAGTAGCTGTTGTAGGGGCGAGTGAAATCATTTGAATTTTATAGGTCATAAGTTCCCAAAAAACTTTGATAAATCGTGACTGCTGAAACCTCCTGCAGGCTTAGTCTAAAAACAACGAATCGTTACTCATGGTGAAGAAGACCTTCGCTCTGCATCAGGAAATACTTTAAATAATGGTATCATCAACTTGGAGATTAAGCGCTGGCATGAAAGGCTGCCCTACAGTTGGGCAAAGCAGTTCACTGTTGGACTTTAAGCAATATGAGATCATCTTGTAAGGTGCAGAAGAACATTAGGTATATGTCGTTTATGAACGTGCACGGGTGTGTATAATGCCTATACAGCATCACTTGCAGGTCTGTGATATTCCTTCCGTGAAATCAGGAGAAAGTGGATACATTAGACATCAATTGTTAAAGGTAACATTTATTCAGTTCGTGTACGACACACTCATACGAAGTAGAATGTACGCCGAAATAAAGTTACCCAAACGGGCGATATATGAAAATAGAGTGAAAATAATTTTCTAAAAAACTTTTTACCTCGAATGATCTCCAAATTTTGTCGAGACTAAGCAATTACGCCAATGCTTGTGATGCGTACCATATATCAAGAGCTTGCTGCACATCGTTTGCCAAAGGATCCCTGTTGGCGAACAATTCTGGGGTCATGGTCTTCATCGTGAAGTAAGATTCAATCGTTTTCTTGGTCCTCTCCAGGTTGTCATAGCAGCTATGTAGAAACAAGTGAAGGTGTTCGTCTGCAACAAGAGTGAAAATAACGCTTTCATAGTTCCTGCTGTTAATTGTGTTCGATTTTACTAGAGCTCTTTTTTTTTGTGAAATAAATGTATTTGCTTTACGGCATCTGTATCTGTGATTCAGGGTGGAATACAAGAGCAGGGAAAACGGGAGACCACCGAGAAAATCCACCGACCAGAGGCATCGTCCGGCATGATTCCCACGTGCGAAAATTCGGGAGCAACACTGACGGGAATCGAACCCGGTTCGCCCAGGTGAGAGGCGAGCGTTCTCATCTCCACGACTCCTCCATCCATGACAAACATTGTTTGCTGATGCTGTCATAAGAACAAGTTAACACATTGAGGTCTGCACGCATTTACTGGAACCTCAGATAAATTAGAAGTGAGTCACCTATATCCACTACTGTAAGAACACCGGTTTTGTTGGTGTCTGTGTTAGAACTCATCGTCGTCCTATCGGTTCATACCACACCGGACACTAATCTGTACTTCACAGCGTTCATCATTGGCCGGTCATCAACCAATGGAGAGCCGAGCTGATATTGACAGTCAGATGCCCTTTATCGTATAAAAGGATTTACAATCAATCATGTCCCGTATAGTGGCTATAAAGAAAGACATTCTACCGCTAGAAATATCATTGTTATTGCGCTGTGGTGTCTTTGCGACGACATGTTAAACATTAGCCGAACAACGACTGCACATCCATACGAGTTTTGTCCTGAACAACAAAGAAATTTTCAAATTAGCTTACCTCGAGCTACACTCGAGCGTAGTCTACAAAGTGTTAAAGGCGGTCACTGAACCATATAAGTTGAGAGAATGATATTGATCGGTTTGTGGTCTTATTAAAAAGACTTTTGCCAGAAGAAATTATTTTTGGAAATTGTTACTGACAACCATATCGTTAGTTCCTGTTGGCGTCAGTCATTGCCAGATATATTCATTTAGATTTTTTTTCAGTTAAAAAAAAATACTATTCTAAGGGGCTAATAACTAACTGCATGCTGTGTCGTCGCTCTGAATAAACTTATGCTTCCAAAGATTGTATAAAGTGTTTCGAACATAGCTCTTTCTCAAGTTTTCAATTTTGCTTGCGAGTTCATGTAGAATTTAATGCTTGCGATTTTAATGCTCATTTACCAAGTCCTTTACGTATCTTACACTAACACTGCATTCCTTTGTTAGCTCGGTGTCACAAAAAATTTAAAATTCCCTGAAATAAAATAACAACTACCGCAACGTTTGGAATGAAATTCACTAGTTTTGCAGCCAATATACATGATCGTATACGCACACTAATACAATTTAAAACAACCAAACTTTATTTACAAAAATGTTTGTGTTTACAATGCAAATACAGAAAAGTTATAGAGTAACACTTAAGTGTTCACTCAAACAAATATATTTCAACAAATATTAATTAAAATATCAAAACCTCTAAAATAATTGAACTTCCGAATAGGGGAAAAACTTTGCAGGGTTGTGATTCACTAATTTAATGTCTAAAAAGTTTTGAGATGATTATTATCAAGCCAATATCTCAAAGCATTACATCTAAGTTCAAATCAGAACATATACTATTTGCAAATAAGTATTTTTAACTGTACTCTTCTGTCGCAATTGTTGGACATGTCTGACATGGTATGGATGATATCCAACTGCGTGGAGTATGCGATGTAACGTCTTATTTTGAGATTCCGATAACGGCGACTAACAGTTATGGCATACGTCGATAGGCCTCTTTCAGTTTCTTCAACAACCTAATCTACAACATCCGGATCCCTCACTGTGAGTGTGTGGCCAAGTCGGGTCGCTGGTATGCGACCTTCCGTTTATGAATTATGAACTCGTAAAGATCGTTCGGTGGCCAGGGAACAGCTCGGGCTGAGGCCTAACTTTCTACGTATTCCCTGCAATGTCTTGCCACATGTAAAACATCCACCCTCGCATAACCGCGGAAGTAGTATATCTCTAAAAAATTATTTGTAACTCTACCATATCAGTGTATATGTACACTACAGTTATAGGCTGTTCACGGTAAAATGAGCACTCTTGAAAGCCCTGCTTAAGATCTACTTGGCATGCACACTGTGTATTCTTCAGTCTTATGTAAAATTAACATTGCCATGGACCTCTTCACTCTATTCATGCGTCGGTCAAGTGAAACTGTGAAATTATAAGAAAAGTAAATATTTTATAAATCTGCTAATTTTTACACATCTGATACAGTAAAAGAACAAAAGCCAAAATAAATAATTTAACTTAGCACAAATCGTTACCTAACACTTTTTATCCGACGTTAAGACATGGAACTGCTTTCCATCTATCATTACCAACTTTACCGCGTGCATGTGACTCAGTGCGCCCGTTGAAGTATATGCAGGTATGGTCAGTAACTTTTTTCTAGGGTTGATTTCAAAAGTGCTCAGTTTATTGTGAACAGCCTTTACAAATCGTAAATGGTAAATTATTTTCCAATTCATGCATGGTAACATTCCTACACTTGACAATCTTAAACAAATATTGAAGCGTCTATCACAGTTATTCACCTCCCATACTAATATACCTCGTCTAACTGTGAATTAGACACAAAACATAGAAAAACCATAACCCCATACCTACGAACAATCGATTAACGTACATGGATGTTTTCGAATTGTCTTTGGGTTCTTATAGCTCTCTACTTCAACTTGACGCTATTTCACCGGACATATTTTATATCGAGTTGTATGTACTGTTAAAACCCGATGACTATTATCATTGACCGTAAAATCCTCTAACGTAATCAGCCCATTATGTTAATATCCGGCTATTCACAACGATTCCACAACCTTCAAGCGAAATTTCGTTCCTTTCTCCACATTTCATATGCTCCCATCCCCCATCTATCGCTCCAAAAAAAAAAAAAAAAAACTAAAGCATCTTTCTTTTGAAGATGCATCTTTTCGGGAAATCTTTGTTAACGTTTAAATTTTTTAAAATTCTCTTAGAGTATTTATAAAATTAACCAGAGAGTGGCGGCAAGGAAATAGCTGTGCGTCAATCTCCAATATGTTTAGCCGTTTAAATGAACGGTCTCGGAGAAACGTGATAAGTTTAGAAGTTTTCCCTCTCGCCAGTCTTCCTTACAGTACTAAGTTAGGGAATAAGCTTCACCCCATGACTTCATCCGGCACTACATCCAGCATAGCAGCAGGGCTTCTCCAGGTGTGTACTGTATATAACATCCTTTTGCCTGACTCTAAATCACAACGCCGATCGCTTCACTCAATGACATCTTGTCTATTGACTGAATCTTTGGACTCTTGGCACACTCAAGAATTTACACCTTGCGATCTTTTCCGAGTTTATCCATCCACGGGTTAACCACTCGGACAACCAGCAATGTGCATACTGACATTCGATACCACTACTTAACTCAAATGCATCCACATTTAATGCTTAACTATGGTAAAATTCAGCTTTGGACTATTTCTCTAACTGTTCTGTGTGAAGGAGAAAAACTGAAGTCAGCAGTGAGTGAAATGTGGCTTTCGGTACGTCGTGTTTAGAAGAACGCAAAAAATCCAATCAACGTATGTTACAACAAACGCACTCAGAGCAAAGAGTACATGAATATTTTGTTTCTGAGGAATTACTTTGTCTTGTTACAAATCCGAAATGAAGGCTAAGCTTATTTTATGTGATGTGAGCATACATGAACGTGTCTTCATTGAACAGGTAAAGATGAGCAGTTTTGAAATCAACCTTAGGAAAAGTCACTTTTTCTACCGGCATATATTTTAACGGGCGCCCTGAGTGACATGCGTCAAGTTAAGTTGGTAACGATGAATGGAAAGTAGCTCCTGATCTTAACGTCGAATAAAAAGTGTTATGCAACAATTACTGACAACTTAAATTATTTCCTTCCCTTTCTGTATTTCTTATGAATCGAAGAGTAAAAATTAGCAGATATGTAAGATATTTACTTTTCTAATAATGTCACAGTTTCAATTGACCGACGCATGAATGCCGTTATTAGGCCTGTGACAATGTTAATCTTACATACGGGGGAAGAATACACAACGTACATGCAAGTTGATCTTAAGCAGGGCTTTCAAAAGTGCTCATTTTACCGCGAATAGCCTATAAGACATTTTGCGGAAGACGCGTGGCGTTTTGGGTGGCCCAACTTGAGAAGAACGCTTGCCACCCTCTCTATAACGTCACCTGCAAGAAATAATCTGCGGTAGCTGAAACAGAAAATCGTTTCGTTCTTTAGATTATTTGGCCAAATTTGCATTGATTAACAGCAAAGTGACTCACGCTACCACAGGCATAGCCACAACACATCGTATCTACTACGAAATGCCAAGATTGCCAATGTCTTCTTTGCACGAAAGCAATGATAGACAGGAATGCAAATGTTGACAACCATAATTTGTTTTATAATCATATTTACTCTCTCTTACAAACAAAGTTTACTGTGCTACAAACCCACGTAATTTCTATGAATTGTTTGTCGTCTTGATTTATGGATTTGATGTGTTTAGTAATAATATTCCATATGTCTAATAAATGTTTATTTTTATGTTAGAATGTCTATTGGAATTTCTGAAAACTGTATATTATTATGATTTCAGACGAATCAGCAATGATAATTTATTGTTTTATGTATTTTTTGTCGTAATCAAGTGTTAATATTTTGTACCATCAAGAATTGTAATAATTAATTATAGGTCTTATCTATATTTAGCTGACGTACTCTATAACATATTTTTAGTTACAAATATAATATAAAACGTTTCTGTAACATAAATAAAATAAGACAAAACTGTCATTATATTTTCATTACTCAAGTGATCGAGCAGAATTGCGTCGAACTAAGGTTATTTATTCTCGGGTTAGGAACAAAACGAGATGTCTTATGGGAGAGTTTGACATACAGAAAATTTCCACCGCTAGGTGCGCAGTGTTCCAAAAGGTAACTTCTAATTAGAATTTTTAGAGGCCTAAATTATAAAAGAGAAATTATCCTGTTTTGTAATTTAGAAACTAGAGAACGTCTGGTAAACATGCGAAACTAGCGCTTACCTAGTGTCGAAAATTTTTGTTTGCCAAAAGAATAAACCTTAGTCAAACGGAACCGTTTCGGGAACTATAACGTTATGACACCATATAATTTCATGCAAGTGAAGCCGTAATCTTTAAGTTTATGTACCGATAAAGAATTGGTTATGTTGATGCTACAGTATAAGAACAAGAATAGTTGTATAATTTCTTACTTCCAAAAAAAATTGTACTTTCACTAATTATAACAGAAATGATGCACTGAAAACAAAATAACTGAAAATACACATGTATGTGATACTGTGTGTTTTTGCATGAAACATACGTGTTGTAACGACACAACTGCAGCACTGGTGAAACACTTTTATTAACTGAACGATTAAATTATGCAGTATGATAATAGGTCTGGTAATGCTTTATTTCCTTAATACACCTTCAGTTTTACAGCTCTGTATCACATATTATGGCATACAGACTGGGTTGTTTCTGTAAGCTATCGTGTCCGGTATTTTCGCATGTGGTGTTGTTAATCATGTATTTGATTCATGTGAAAGCATTCACCTCAAATAAAAAATACTCCTCATGCCATTGCATATAGGTAAACGGAGTTAGGCGAGAGAAATTAGCAAGAAAATGAAGTATTTTATGGCCTATGCCAATATGACTATTTTACTTGATGTAGAGAAGTATTTATTCCTAATATTATGACATATTATTATTAGGAGCTTTGTGATAGCACTATATGGTATTACATGAGTTTAATGTTTTGCAAGCAACACGAGAGTTAATGTTCGTTTACAGTGCTTGTTTGGTATCACTTTTATCGTAGTCTTGCACATCTATCGGAATATTGCATAATTTTTCACATTGTATCGAGGGTTCAAATGAAAAGATTCTGTCGTTTATCGAATGACTTGTAACTCTGAAGCGAATGGCCAGTCACTTCCGGCCCATGTGTTGTCCGTTAGCGAGGCAGGCTCTCGCTCTCCAACCTTCCTTTTGCTCTCGGCCATCAGCCGCTGCGAAAGCTTAATTGTAAGATTGTGATATAGTGATGGAAAGATTGCGAAAGATTGTGAAAGATTAATGGAAAGATTGCGAAAGATTGGCGGACAGATTTATTGAAAAATTGCCAAAGATTGACAGAAATATTACGAAAGATTGATGAAAATATTGCGAAAAATTGATGTGAATATTGAAAGATTTATTGGAAGACTGATGGAAAGATTGAAAGTTTGATGGGAAGATTGGTCCTTGTGTTGCTGGTTGCGGTGCTCGTTTATGGAAAGATTACTAAATTGAGCGAAAGATTGATTAGAAAATAATTTTTTCAATAATTTATAATTGTTTTATATATGGTATCAATGGTTGAAGACTTATAATTTTTGACATCGTCAACAGCAGGGTGTCCTGAAGAGTCGCTGCAAGCGTTAAGGTATCAATGTTATTATTGTGGAAATACTTTTAGTAATGCACGCCGATATGAAAGTTATCATTGCCTGTTCAGCCTAGCATACAAGGCGTTTCACTGCGATGCTGTGTTTACCTGCATGGATAACCTGTATAACAAAGGGAGCAAAGGAAATGTTTGTCGTTCATCGGGAAGCGAGACATTTGCTAACCACACCAGTGCCAAATTGCATGAAGATAGTAACTGCAATCATCGTCTGCAAGACTTACCCATGCGGCACAGCAAGCATTACGGTATCAATGTGTGGAAATACTTTCAGTAAAAGACATCATGCACGTCGACACGAAAGTTGTCTTTGCATGTTCAGCCCATCATACTGCGTGTTTACCCGCTGTGATAACCTGTATACATGCAACAACAAGTGCGAAGGCAATGTGCATCGTTAATCGCGAAGTTAGTGCAACAAATCATGTGCTAACACATAGCGGTAGGTATATTTTTTATACAATTGGAATCTTGCTGTGGATAGCGAGCAGTCGGCTAAGGTGTGATGGTTTTACACACACATCCTCGTGTCGCACACGCACCCAGTTCGCAGATTATATTTTTAGCTGCAAGAGAGATATTGCTTCTAACCCCTCGCACAGCGACATAGTATGTCTGGAGCAAGAAGGGAGCGACAAGTGGCTAATCAGCTCGTCGCTGAGAGGGTGCGCCCGAAGCTCTGCTCTCCCCCACGAGGCCAATATTAGGGAGAGCGAGCTCTCACCCTACATAACATAGACGATAAGAAGTTAAAGAAAAAACTAATTTATCTCTTCACTGAAAGAAAGATATCCACAAATCTGCAATGGAATCAGTACCTGTAGTCTATCAACCAGGTCATTTTGGTCTAGTGACGGGCTGGACAACGTCGCCAATCGCCCTCGAAAAATTAATAATGAACTATTTAATCAGCAGGCTGAGCCACGTCGCCAATCATCACCCATTTGAATAAAAACAGTGTTTGGTTACCTGACATTTTGTTTCGGCGAAATTCCCGACGACCCGAACACTTAAAAACGCTACTTTTGGTGTTAAAAGACCTCTAATATGGCTCAAAATTATTAAAATACTAACCTGCAATGTTCTCGCCATGTTCACGATACCTTTAAAATACATTGGAAGACCTGGGGTAACAGGAAAATGTGTATTAATGTGCGTGCTATTTCTCCACGTGCAGAAGCGACCAGCCTTGGCAGACAACTGTTTAGCGGAAAGCGTTTCGGCTGTTCGCCACCTGGGAGTACCACCTTCGGTGGCAGGCGCTGAGAACTGCTCGCACCTGTGCGCGAGCAATCTCAAACTGCGACGTCTAATTACGCCAGTTTCGGCAACTTGGTCAACATGCCGGAAGTGTGTTTTCGTATCTCAATATTATTGATGGTTTATTTTTCAATTATCTAGACCCCCTAAGGGAAATATATTGTCCGCTGCGTTGGTTTACCTTATTTGGTAACATCAACCGCCACTGGTTGTGAATATCACGACCCTGAGAGGAACAATTGAAAACATCATGTACTTCTTGGAATCACGTTAATTTCTGAGGAAAATAACGTTCTTTGCTGTAATTGGTGGCGCTATGTGGTGGCACTGTGTATATAATTCCTGTACATGCTTCATTCGAAGTCAGTCAGCGACCTCGAGGAAGCATACTTCTACCAGATAAGTAGTATTCTTGATTTGATACACAAAATGTAGGCTCGTCAAGCTAATAGGATCTTCACTTCATTTCTCGATGTTAGGCAAGGGCCATGGTGGCCGGAATTTTTAAACTCTTTTAAAATGATAGTGGAATGGTGGTCTCTTATCCGAAATTATTATAGTAATGTTACCTCCTGTAAAAATATTGTTCACCATTCCGAAAATCTATGACCAAGTAATACTAGAATGAAAATTGAGGATGTAAACACTTGTGATCAAGATAATAATTATGAAAGTTGGTCTTAACATTTTGAAACCAAGTTATGTCTAGTACGGCTATGGTAGTCGATACTCAGGACTTTGTCGTTTTTAGAATATTTGTAAACAAATTTAAAAACTTTACAAAGTTTGGGAAGTATTTACGATCCAGCATTTGCTCGCGGGAGTTAAAGCAGGGGGTGTCAGCAGTTGCTCATATCCACTTGGGATCACGTGCAGATGAAGGAAAAATACTGTGAACAATTTTGAGGTTAAAATTGTTCGATGATTCATGACCAGTAAAGAAATATGTGTTACCATATTGGGTTTTCCTGTGAATGAATAAAATTAATTCTCTAAAAGTCCATAGTAAATTTAGGTACGAGAGAATTTTGTCGCCATTTTGTACAATTGTATTTTGTGGTAATTTGCCCAGTGTAAATTGTGATGGCCTTCTGTATTGCTAAATGGCCAGTTATTTGTGTAAATATTACCCATATCTTATTGTGACAAATCAAGGTAATAGCTGGGTAACAGCGAAGATATGTACCTGAAACGAATATTTGCATTTTTCTCATTTTTATGGTAACTTGGTGTTTAATGCATATCTTAATCAATTTTGAATTTAAGGGTAAGGAAGTTTATGTTTACTATTCCACGTATAATACGAACAACAAATGAAAAGAATTGTAAGAAATCTTAACGAAAATAAAAGATAACTACCATACTTCTTTGTTTCTGTTATGAGTTGTTTGCCACTATTCAACTCACCCTTACATTGCTCTAATAAATGGTTCAATTGCATGGCGTTCTGTGGATTTTGCTAGGTATCTGTGCAAATCCTGTCACACCCTTGGCTGAGAATGTAGCACGGCCAGTCTTCAAAAATGTCAGAAAGATATCCACAACCCTACAATGACACCAGCTCCTGTAGTCTATCAACCAGGTCATTTAGGTCATCAGAAAATAATTAGCTAAATTTTATGTTGCTCTTCTGCAACAAGTAGGTTGCTCGATTCTTCTGGCCTAGTGTACTAGGTTCAAATCCTTGTTTCTTCCATCCCAACTTCAAATAGGCCTTTTCTACAGCAACACACTTCCGTATAAAACATACACTGTGTGTATTATATTGATGGGAAGGTAAAGAAATAAAATATTTCTTTTTGGTATTTATTTACATAACCAAATGACACACATAGTATGGCATTCCGTAAAGTCTTCTAATTTCATCGCTAACACAAATTGTCAGGTTGGGCGAGCAGTCTAAGGCACTTGATATAAGTTCTGGTTCCTGTAAACGGAGTGTGGGTTGGAATCCCAAACTTGAAAATAAGTTTTGCCAATTAGACAACCGAGCTGGTCAACTGTAACTGTGGGTTTTCCGCTTCCTTGCTGGTATGTGTATGAATTAGAGAGTTCCTTTACTGATGCGTATAGAGAATGATTGTTTTTTCCCATGTTAGATAAGGATTCGGAGTGTGCATAAAGTGAGGGTATATACACAGATGCATGAGATCTCTGGCTCATTCGCAGTTCGACCTCTGACTGACTTTGAGTGACTTGAAATGACCCCATTTTAGGCCAACAGCTTGTTCCATTGCTACACATCATCCACAACTCGTCGGTCAGGCATAGTGATATACGATATGACTACAAACATCTACCTGTATATCTGCAACAGGACGAAGAGATACGCGACTGTCTCCCATGTATATATTTTTTACAAGGATGTGGTACTGTTATATACACACACCACGTTCTAGGGGATGGTGTAATGCATGTAGGAAGGAGCAAGAGGGAAAAGGAGCATTCAACATTGATTAATTCCCTTAGGATCTCAAGAAGGACAGAGAGAGAAATGTCTAACTGGAGCAGTTAACGAGTTTGTGGTAGGGTCGCGCTGCACCTCCTGTCAAGCAGTTTCTGAAGATATTACCAGGGTGTAATGTAAGGTTCATCGGAGAGCAGTTCTTTGATACCGCCATGGCATCCATGCAAATATTGTAACAAGACATTTACATATGCATACGTTGCAAAGGGACATGCACAAGGTTCATGAAAGAAGAGCATCACTCGTATGTCATATCGATGTGATGAGTGTCGAAGAATGTATGTGCATGTTGACGCTTTAAAAGACATTTGAAACTTTGTAAGTCACAATCAAGCTGGTACTAAAAGAACTCGTGTTAGGCTAGACTACTCATTTGCTGTTCAGACTGCGAAGAGTGAACATCGGCTGTGGATAATGAGCTCTTATTCGATGATGGAACAGGCAACTTGTGTGTGCAGCTATTGTAAGAAGAACTTTTCTAAAACAATTAGCTGCAGACAACATGCAACCGGTTGTCATCAGAATCTAGAATGTACTGCAGATGTCGAAGAACATATGCGCATGTTGATGGCGATGGAGCCTATTCCGGAAAGTTATGTGTGCTGCTACTGTAAGAAGACCTTTTCTAAAGTACCCAGCTGCAGACAACATGAAACTGATTGTCAACATAATCCAGAGCGCACTGTGTTCGCATGTGGAAAGTGTAAATCACAGTTTGCCAGATATGGCAACTTGAGACGACATCTTGCAACATGTAAGGGTCGCCCTGCACTGCCTACCAGGCGAAGATTAGCAAATAAACATGCAAGTTCATCTACAAATGTCGAAGCTAGTTCTTTACTCCTGCCAAGACATCCATGCAACTATTATGACAAGACATTTATAAGTGCATACAATGCTAGGGAACATGAAAACTGTACTTGTGTGAGGAATATGCCATTCGTAAGGCATATCAATGTGATAAGTGTCGAAGAAGGTATGTACTTGACGTTGATTTAAATAGTCATTTGAAACTTTGTAAAGGAGAAACCACTGATAAACAACCTCAAGATTATTCACCACCCATGAAGCTTAATGATAATGGCTTTTTCCTGTAGCCATCTGGATTCGGGGGACTTTTGAAAGATTTAGTTGCTCCAAATATGTCAAATACACCACACAATGTTTGCTCTTTCCTGACAAGTATGTGTCCTAATATAATAAACCCACTTATCGATGAGGTAGAACAAAATGGTCCTGTCAAATATAATATGTGGATGGACTGTTGCTATACAAAACCAGAATCTCACAATGATGAATACTGTACCAGATCCTTCAAGACTTCAGCTGTAGCTGTGTTGCATTCATCTGAAGCAGAAGATGCGATTGTTGATAGCATAGGCAAGATATATCAAGAGGAAGAAGAAATGGTGGCCAAGGGTTCGGGTTGGACCCTGTCTTTGGTAAATGCTCTAGAGTTAAGAACTAGTGGATACGAACTAATTAGCAAATAGGTATATACTGATTTTCCTTCACTATTGAGAAGAAGATAACATGGCTTCATCTTCGACCGGTAGAAGGAGAGTAATAAAATTTCTGCAACAGCAGACAAATGCTCGTCGTCATGAGAAAAGCAAATGTGTAAAAGGTCTGACCTCTAATAACTAACTAGTGATATGTTTGGTGCGACATTTGGTAAATACGATAATCTCAAGTGACACACTGGTACATGTAAAGGTACGGCACCCTTGCTTGACACGAGACAGCAGAACAAGGCTAGCCTTCCTGTAGATTTATCATGTAAGTTAACGTACGTTCCAGCACCTATAATGTTACGCGGGCCTGCATGGTGTTCCCAGGCATTGTGTGAAGAAGGAGAAGATGGAACATACGCCAGAAAGCCATTTATGCCGATTCTACAAGAAGTCGTTTTTCCAATAGCGACCATAAACATCGACATTAGGCTGGTTGTTCTATGAGCACAAAGCAGTCTACCTTAACATGTGAAAAGTGTACGTCTCAATTTAGTCGTTGTAACAGTTTAAAAAGGCATCTTACATCATGTGATGGTCTTTCTCTCTCCCATACCAGCTAAGCAATGTATGTCTGTACTGAATACACTCTCACCATCGCCAACAGCAGGCCTGAACATTGTAGACCATTATCCCCAAGCACCAATAATATTGACTGCACCTGCTGTGTTGGATACTAGTGTACTGCCACCAGTGGCAACATCGATTCTGGGCATTACCATTGTAGATAATTCTCCACTGTATTTATGTTGCAACTGTGACAAGACCTTTAGTACAAGTTGCAGTGCCCGTCAACATGAAGAACCTGGTGTATGTTCGAAGAAGTCCAGCTGGCAACTTACATGTTACAAATGTTATAAGTGTGATAATGTTTTCGAATGTTATGCGTCAACAGCGGGCGTTCCAGTCGGAGCACAACACAAAATACACAACTATCAGGAAAATCTATCAGCTATTGTAGCATATGGAAAGCTTAACTCACTTGCCGATACTATTACTATGGGAGGGGTCAGCACTGAGTACGACCTCCAGAATAATAGCATATGTAGTACAACAACCATTTTGGTAGAAGCGATAATGTAAATACACTCTTTGCTTGATTCTAGATGGAATACAGTGCCGGACTGACACTCAGTAATTGACAGAATGATTTCAGGGCATTTGGCTGCTTGAAGCACAGTCCCGCTGAGTGAAGAACTAGCTATATTGATTGGTACAATGTTTAAGTCTCGCTGATGTAATGTGTGTTAGTAGGTACAGAGCACAATGGTTAGATAGTGTGTGTGTGTGTGTGTGTGTGTGTGTATATATATATATATATATATATATATATATATATATATATATATATATATATATATATATATAACCATGTTGCTACTGTGGGAAGAACTTCAGTTTTGTTTCACATGAACATGGTGCAAGCTGATACAAATCGTACCGTAGAGCGTGCCTCTATGGATGTACCTTCCTCCAAGGTTGGAAAACAATGTTATTCCTGTGGGAAGAATTTCAGCAAGAGCTGCCATGCTCGTCGTCATGAGAAAAGTACTTGTGTAAAAGTACCGACCTCCAGAATACTAACATGTGATATGTGTGGTGTGACATTTGGTAGAAGTGATAGTCTAAAGCGACACACTGGTATGTGTAATGGTACCGCACCTTTGCTTCACATAAGACCGCGCCACAAGGCTAGCTATTCTGCAGATTCATAATGAAAATTAGCGATAGTCTGGGGGCCCGTAACATTACCTTGGTATGCATGGTGCGAAGAAGGAACTATTAGTGTTGCAGAGCATGAACCATACTGATCTTCAGAAGTTTTGAACAACACTACTACGCAGCTAACATGTAAATTCAAGAACTAAGATACTATGAAAGATGTTAATGTGACCTCCAAGTCTGCTGAGAACGACAATGTGAAGTCCAAGTCTGCTAGTGATGGTGCAAATTCTCTTGATGACATACCGACATCTGCAAAGCGAAAGCTTGTTGCTGAGACCTATTTGCAGTTGAGGCAGAAGAAACATAGTACTAGTCCAGAAGGCTCTCGTAATCTACCCAATTCGGAAGAAGAACATAGATGCAGGCATGTATCATAAACCTTCTGCGAAGAGTGGCATGCAGTCTGGAAACTCTGAAGACCCCAATAGCTTAGTTGATAGACTACGGTAGTTGGTTTCCTTGCAGATAGATGGTTATCTGTCTGTTGTTGGAGAGATAAATTCAATTATTGATTAACTCAGAGCTGGAGGCTTTATTGAATGATATAAATTATATATATGTGTATGTGATCTCGTTATGTAAATAAATTAATATAAAAATCAACTATATATATTCTTACCACCTAAGAAATGTACCTAATGATATATGTTACCTGGTGTCTTCCTGCACTCGCTTCTCGATGAAAGACGCTTATTGTCATGTATGTATAGGTGTTATCACTGGTCCCCGGTGGAGGTAGTGGCGTACACACTAGCTTCGAGTCTTGATGGTGCGAGTGTAGGTTGGAGAGAGAGAGAGAGTATGAGTGCGAGTGCAGTGTACGACTGTATGTAAGTATGCACATTGAAGGTTCGGTACAGGGTATGATTGTCTGTAATTATCAGCACTGAAGCTTCGGTACACGAGCGAGTGTGTACATCGGAGACAGAGTATGAATGTAAGTACATGCCGCTTGTAGGAATGACCGCCTGGAGTGCGATGGTTTCATTGTCTAGACATAGCATGCATGAGATATAACTCATGCGTAGAAACATTAGCAGAGCTTCAGATAAAATGAAAGTGTGAAGTAACTGTGAATGGGCTATATGCGTATTAATAATAAAATTACTTAGACATCCTGACATGTGAATAATCTATATATAATGTTAGTTAGTGTAGGCTATTCAAGGCAAAGCAAATAACATTGAAAGCTCTCCCATTGGCAATAACAGTCACTAAATGTGTATTTAACCAAGAGTGATAATTAATTACACATCGATTAATTACTTACATGATGGTTAATGTAAAAATCTTAAATTTCACATGATGTGTGATGACCTTCTTTAGGCAGGCTATCACTGCATGCGATGGCATGCATTATTAAAGGTATTTATACAACTGGTAACATTCATATTGTATTGTAGGAGCCAGGGCTCCTTGCTCTTGATGATACAGGAGATGTATACAGATTATATTTTTTTCATCTGTAGGTAAATGTGCTTCCCGCTACGCTCGACGAAGTGCTTTTATCACTTCATAATGATGGCTCGTGTCTCGGGTTGTCACTGTGTGTGTGACCTACGACTGAAAATATTTGTGATGAACATACATTGCACGATGTGCTCGTTACTAACCATTTTGTTTATAACTATTTTTCTTTCACGCCGTCAAGTGGGCGAAACTCGGCTGGGGAGAGCAAGCAGCTGTCTGTAGGGACCTGGGTTCGAGATTTGTAACTATGGATAAACACAACGACACAGTTATCGTAGTGGAACGGCTGAACATGTAATGCTGGATATAAACTGTCTGAGTGCATACATTTATGGTTCGGGAGGGTCAACTACTAATAATTTAAAGACGTGATACATACATTGAAGGTTCGCCCAGGGCAGACAGGGTATCACTGTCTGTAAATGCAACAGTTCGGTACACGAGTGCAGGTACATAAATTCAGAGCGATCATTGTGCTCTGAGCATCCAGTGAGTTCACATAGCAATCTACAGATCTTCTGCTCTACATAGTAATTATGTAGTTGAAATGTGTGTGATATCTCCTTACTTGTCATGTCTAATTCGATTGCACTCGATTGTCTAGATTCATCGATGGTTGAGTGAGGTACATTGAAGTCGAGGTACACGACTAGTGCAGATTGGTCCTCAGATATTGTGGGAGTACAGACTAGCTGCGAGCATTGAAGGTTCAATACTTGAGTGCGGGTTGGAGCATGACTGTTGTACATTGAAGGTTCGATACGGGGCTATGACTGACTAATTACCAGCTTCTGTACACGAGTGCGTAGATCGTGGTCTGGTCATGAGTGATGGTTTCGTTTCAGTCGGTTCGTAAGGGGTTGTTTGACCAGAGTGGTCTAGAATCATTTACATTGTATGTGTGTGTTGCTCATATTGTTTCATCCTGTAGAATGTGTGTCATTGTCGATCCGGTTCGCAGGTCTGGTGAGCGTGTAGGCTCTATGCGAGTAACCTTGCCGGCTCGCGATGTCTTGTGAGTGGATAGGCCAATAGTTGTATTTTATTCTTCTAACTGCACAATGTCTTTCGAGCATGGGTCCAGGAGGAACCTCGCCTGACTGTTTCTCGAGAGTTCAAGTTCACCTAACTGTCTGAGATGCATACACTATTTCATCTCTTAGCACATCAGGGCAATGGACTGGTAACCCAAGGGAAACCAACCTCTGCACCTCCTCCTGCATTTTTTAGCGTAGGCCTATGCAAGTATATTTTCTCACCTTATGTGAGTCTGGTGGTGATGTATTAATTTGGTGCAAACCGAGTCAGACCCCTGGCTTTCAATGTCTGATGGTGTCGATGATGACATGTCTGGTGAGGGCCATGTTAGTATTTCTCCTACCCACACAGTGGCAAGTCCAAAAGCCTCGCTAGCAAGTGTGTACGTGCTTATATGTAGACATATGGTAAACTTGACCCTGCGACCATTCTCGTCATCATTGATGATGTGTATGTTATTAATCTGATAACTATAACTTAAGTGGTTCGGAACTTAAAACCAACCATGCTGCGACCCCCTCTCGTCGTCGGGGATGATGCCTATTTATGAATTTTGTCAACTATAAACTTATGTAGTTAGGAACTTACAGCTAACTATGCTTATAAGTAGACATAAGTTAAACTTGGTCCTAAGATCCTTCTCATCGTCGGGGATGATGACTGTGTAATGAGTTTGTCAACTCTATCTTATGTAGTCTGGAACTTAGAGTCAACTTTGCTTATAAGTAACCATATGGTACATTTGGTTCAGCGACACCTCTCATCATCGGGGATGATGACTGTGTTATGAATTAGATAACTATATCTTATGTAGACCAGAATTTACAGCCAAGTATGCTTATAAGTAGACACGTGGTATACTTGGTCCTGCGACCCCTCTCACCATCGGGGATAATGCCTGCAATATGTATTTGATAACTGTATTTTAATCAATTCGGAAATTACAGCTGACTATCCTTATAAGTTGACATAGGACATACTTTACCCCGTGACCCTTCTCCTAGTCGAGGATGATGTCTATGTTATGAATTTGACAACTATAACTTACACGATTAGGAAATTACAGCCAACTATGCTTACAAGTATTATACACACAGACATCAGGAGGGGGCAGTGTTACACGAGATCCAACAATGATCATTCGCGATGTATTGATGCCCTGCCGCCTCCACTGGCCACCAAATTGGCCGACATCCTCAGCTGGCAGCCAATTGTCCTGAGTAGACATACGCCATCGATACGAAGATGGCTGCCGGGAATGATTTCTCAATTTGGCAGGAATTTCTTAATCTCCGACAAATTCAGTCACATTGGGCAAACCTCTAACCACAAAAGGCAAACTACCCGTACTATGCTAATTAGCACTGGCTGCCAAGATGACCACTATCGGCGGGAGGGAAATTCGGGAAGTTATGCGGGAAAAAGGGAAAATTTACTTTTTTTTGTAAGTGCAATCGGACGTTTTGGATGGGAAAAAGGAAAAAAGGGAGATTTTAGGAAAAAAAAGGGAAATCCAAGATGGCCGCCGTGGCGCCCCGGCTCCTCAACCAGGAACCAGTTGTTCTGGAAACATCTTTTGTACACTACTAACGATGAGATACTCCTATAGGATAATGCGCCGTATCATCGGGTTGCAGATGTCCAGAACTGGTTCGATGAGCATTCTGGAGAGTTCCAGCGAATGGAGTGTCCAGCACGCTCTCCCCACATGAACCCAAATGAACATTTATGGGACATAGTGCAGGAAACCATTCGCACCCAAGATTATGCACCTCTAAATACCAGGGAACTTTGGGCAGTTATTCAGATACAATGGCTTCATAAATTTCTCCAGAGGTTTTCCGTCTATTTGTGGAGTCCATGCCACGCCGGCTACTGCACTTATTCGGGTTGAAGGGGCCCTACACGTTACTAGAAGAGTATTCCATGACTTTTGTCGTGACAGTGTAATATAATCTATTTTTGGTTACTGGACACTTTTTGACTCAAACCTTTAAAAAATCCCCACATGTATGACATGTTCAGTTATTACATAAATATGCCATGTAAAATAAGTGTTTTATACCTCTGTTAACATGAAAGTACCTTATTTTTCGCTAAATTGAAGTTTCTCCTGCATTTTATTTATAAATATTAATAATTCATTTATAGCAAATATGGAAAAAATTAATGACAAACAAATGTGTTGGTAGCACCTAGTAAGTAATAGTTCTAATGCAAAATATCATCAGAACTAAATGCGCACGAATTCTGTGCATTGTATTTTGGTGTAATTTTGATGTACTTGGTTAGGCTTTGTTTGCATGGGGCGAAAGAATATCCTGGAAGTAGAACTTCAGCACGACTTCAGAAAAGTGTGAAATAACTGCGAAGAAACTATAGACATTATTGATGAACTGAATACCACGACCAGAAGTATATCACGCTAGGGGCACCTGTTTTACGCGAAAAGATTTAAGGACAAGTTTTGTTCCAACGGACCTGAGTTCATGTGAATTATTATGCGTCTTATCTGTCTGCCGGCGAATCACGGACTGTCAGTATCGGAGAAACTTAATTCTGATTGGCTCACAAAGGCCAGCGACCAATAGTTAAATGAAGACTCCAAGTGTGCACATGGAATAATGAAGTGTTTAGTTCAGGAATTTCATGCATAAGTAAAACATGTGGCAGTCCAAGTACATAACAATGATAAACTAAATAAGTATCCAAATATTTTATTATGTTAATTACGTTGGCTGCGATCAATCATGCCAAGCGTTTCGATTTTCAAGCAAAGATTATCTCGAAAATGTTCCTTACTGAATGCTCCTAAAAAACGTGTTATATCAAGATGGTTGCAAAGAATCTCTTAAGTAGTGTCTTTTTGAATTAAGTCCAACCAGCTGTCTATCTTTCATACTATCGACAGGTAGCCTATATTCATGGACAAGTATTTCGTAACCTGCCATCACGTGAGATGTTTACGGAATGAGAAGTCCCACTTTACTTCTATGTAACTTGTCATTGAATCCAAGGTCTTGCTTAGAGGTAGTGTTCGGGACAAAAATAATCTCCATAATCATACGCCTTTTTTAAGGTTAGCTTGGCACTGTCTTTAAACTTGTCCTTGCGCATCGTCTTCAGATGCCTGTCATTTGTGCCCGGATTACGAATTACTATGGTCTGTGCAATGGCAAGAAGCAGCATACTTTGTATAGAGAAGATTCACTACGCAGTTTCGTTGGGGAACAGATGACATTCGCATTAACCCGCAGCATTGCGTAATGCGAGTGAAGAGGTTTGGCGGCTCTTAACAGCGAGGTCTTGAAGACCGACGAGGATGATTGAAATGAATATGGAGCGGCGCCGATATGAAGGGTCGGGGGAAACTGGAGGTCCCCGAGAAAAAACCCGCCGACAAACGGCATCATCCGGCACGATTCCCAATTGCGAAAATCCGGTGACCCGACCGGAGATTGAACCCGGTTAGCCTTGGTGGGAAGCGAGCGTGCTAATCGCTCAGCCACCGTGGCCCCAGTATTGCGTAATGAATGCGATTAACTGTTCCGTTGTTTTTGCTGTTGTCCATTTCCACATTTACGTTAGCTGACTTTCCGTAATAATCTTTTCAATTGAATTAAATTTGGATGTCCTGTATAAAGACTTTTTGTGACATTACGTAACCGTTTTACATACGAGTTGAAATTTTAATTTTTCGAATTATTCCTGAAACTTGTAAACAGGCGAATTCAGTCCAGATTTAGTTTGTTTTTACATCGTACTTGACTTAATGTTATTGAGTTTTTCATTGCAAGTGCGGTTCCTGTGAAATCTGAGGAAGAAAATTGAAATGAACATGTAATGAACTTTATCGTGCATTGCTGTGATTATACTGTATTACCGCATCATGAATTAAAAATATAATTTTTTAAAGTACTGCTACATAGATGCCTCCCGGTACTGAACTAGCTAATAATTGCCATGGCCAATTCCTTCTCCGTTCCAGCTATTCCGTCTCTAATGACCTCGCTGTCGACGATATGTTAAGCCGTAGTTATAGGCTGTTCACGGAAAATTAGCACTTCTGACAGCCCTGCTTACGATCTATTTGCATGCACATTGTGTATTTTTACACCATTATGTATAATGAACGTTAACATTTGCCTGATAACCTTATTCTTGCGTCGCTCAAGTCAAACTGAAACATTTGTAGAAAAGTAAATATTTTACGAATGTTTTTATTCTTAAATTATGTGTATTTAAAAAAAGAAAGAAAAAATTAGTATTCACAAATGTTTATTTAACACTTGTACTTTAACTTTAAAACATGGTATTATATTCTCTCAGTCGTTGCCAACTTTACTGGACTTCTGAAAGTCAGTGTACCCATTAAAATATATGCGGGTATAGGCATTGACATTTTAAAAAGGTTGATTTCAAAAGTGCTCAATTTACCGTGAGCAACCTATATTATACACGAATCCAGGGCTGATACAAGAATTGGACATTGAACCTTGTTTGTCTGCTCGTATACGCATGTTTTAATAAATTAAATGTTCTGGGAATGCACCCTTATTCCAGGAACAGTGAAGAATAATTATCTACAGCCACTACGTTTTACTTTTATGCTCTTAAATAACAGAAAGGGGAAAAAACAGTGAAATGGTGAGCAAAAATAGAAATGTAAGGATTTCTCCGCATAGCTTCCTCAATAGAAAGGCAAAAATTGCAAAGCGGCATTTGAATTTAAGTTATTGGCTTACATCGCGTAAAGTAGTATCTTACTGTTGCTATTGTAATTTGCGAAAATTATCCTTCCCGGGGATGCTTATTGCAGCCATGCAAAAGCCTGTCACAATGCTTCCTTATACCCAGACGAGACATCAAGGTGTTAAAAATTGTTTTATAATGTGTCTACGATAAAGTGAGCTCTTATGAAACAACCTTAGATAAAATTCACTGCTCCATCCTGCATATATTTTAACGGGTGCCCTGAGTGACATGCACCCAGTACAGTTGGTAATGATGGAGGCGAAACAGTTTCATATTTTAACGTCGAAAAAAAGTGGTAGGTAACCATTTGTGATAACTTCAATTATATATTTCGCTACCTGTTTTTTTTCTTAATGCATCGAAGTGTAAAAATGAGCAAATTTGTTAAATATTTAATTTTCTTATAATTTCATAATTTCACTTGACCGACGCGTGGATAAAGTGAAGAGGCCCATGGCGATGTTAATTTTACGTAAGGCAGAAGAATACACAAAGCGCATACAATTAAATCTTAAGCAGGGCTTTCAAAAGTGCTCAGTTTCCCGTGAACACCCTATATTAGGGATAACCCTCCCACCCACCTCCTCCTGCAAGTATCAAGGGCCTCGGAGGTCTGCACCTTCATCACGATTGTGACAAGTTCAGCGCCGAGGTTGTATATCTCTTTTAACCTTCGGTGTGCATGGCCGCGTTCCCTTCAAGCGGAATTCCTTGACGGCTTCTTTAACGTTTCTTTTCCTCGACCCGCCTGGTCTCTTCAACAAACATAGTAGTTCGAGCAGGTAATTAATGGCTGGCGTTTATAGTTTATATTTCATTCGACTCACTGACCTTGACATGCACATAAAACCATTAAAACAAGTAAAAAATATCTTCTCTGCCTTGCCGTTCAGAAAACGATACGTTTTATGGCTTGTAACCACACATTGAGCAATACATTATTTTTCCTTGTAGCCATCCATAAATAACGTTTCTTCCTGCTTTGAATGACTGCTTTTGACTAGTAATTTCGATGTTTATGTTGATGATGCGTGTTGACTGTACGAATAAGATAATTCAAAATACTTAATTTTATTATAAAAACATTTCAAGGTAATATTGTACTATTATTTTAACTGCATTGTATGAACATAATTCTGAGAGTTTGCTGTATTTTGGCATGCAAGATTTGTTCCAAACGTTTCTCATCTCCGGGGGCTGCGGGAGCTGAGCGGTTAAACTGCTCACCTCCCACCAATGCGAACCGTGTTCAATCCCAGGTTGAGTCGCTTCTGGATTTTCGCATGTGGGAATCGTGCTGCGACGATGCCGCTGGTCGGCGGGTTTTCTCGGGGATATCTTGTTTGCCCCCACTTCTTCATTCCGGCGCAGCTCCATACTCACCTTGATCACCCTCGTCGGCTATCAAGACCTCGCTGTAAAGAACCGCTCAAATCTATTCACTCACGTCTCGTCTCTGTTCAAGAGTTCCATGGCGTGTAATTTGTATTATTATGTGGTTTGTGGCGGCAAGGCCTTCCTTTCTCCTGTGCTTCTTCTTGTATCTCGGAGATTTTTTTTTCTTTTACCTTTGACGCATTCTTGGCTGCCTTCCCTTTGTTCTTCGGAGGCTTGGATGCTGTCATTTGCGGAGCTGCGCTTGCCTCTTCAGCTTTCTTGTGAAACAACCAGTCGTATACATCCTAATTTGCGATGTTATTATAAAAAACACACTGCAAAGTTCGAATTGACGCAGTATTAAAGGCTGTTCAAGGTAAAAGGAGCACTTTTGAAAACCCTGCTTAAGATCCACTTGTATACATGTTGTGTATTCTTCCACCTTATGCAAAAATTAACACTGCCATGAGCCTCTTCACCTCATTCACGCATCAGTCAAATGAAACTGTGAAATTATTAAGTAAGTAAATACTTTACAAATCTGGTCATTTTTACACTTCGATGATTAAAAACAGAAAGTTATCACAAATGGGTACCTAATACTTTTTATTTGACGTTAAGATATGGAACTACTTTCCATCCATCGTTACCAACTTTACTAGGCGAATATCAATCAGTGCGCCCGTTAAAATACATGCGCGCAGGAGCAGTGACTTTTTTCTAAGGTTCATTTCTAAAGTGCTCACTTTATTGTTAACAACCTTTAATCACGAGAACGCCAGGTGAATGTTACTTAGTAGTAGGACATTAGTGCTGTCAGTGACGTTTACAGAACCAAGAGAATGGCGCTGAATCTGGGATCACCGCAGTGAAGAGCAGCTTGTGTTAGACTTTGGTCCAGCGAACTATTACTGGAACTTCATGACGGAGTCTTAAACGTAACAGTTCAACTCTGAGAGGCCGCCAAAATGTATCCAGCATTTTTATGGCCACAACCTAGGAAGACTATAATAAAAGCTATTTGTTCCTTTTGTGCAGAGTTTAATCAGGAAGTTAATTTCAACCCCAATCCCTTTAGGTATTTTGTTCAGCTTCACTAAAAGCTATCATCCAACGACTTAAGATTAGGATGAGCAGAATATACCATACATTTTAAACTATTGCTAATCATTTGTGGGCAAAAGTGTTACGTAAGTATTCGTTTTCTTGTTTTATTTTCAGAGTATCTTAAGAATTCCCGTAAAACTAAGTAAATGCATTGCGTATTAATTTACGCGGGCCTTAACCGGCAGCCGACAGAACAGCGATGTAATGTTATCTTCAATACAGTGCGTTGGGACCGAATCACAATACTATCTCACAATGAAACTCACTCTGTTTGCAGGATGTAAGATGCCCATTTCAGCAAGACCCATATTCGATATTGGAAGACCCATTTTAAACTCGCTACTATAATTGCACCTAATTATCACGTCAGCAGTTAAGGTTAGAGATCCATACACACAAATATAGTTAACGTTATACTGAACAATTTGGACTTAGCTGAAACTAATGATAATAAATTAGGCATATTTTCAAACTAATTGCGTTTGCTGGTGGTAACAGTTAATTAGAGGATCAGCGCCAATATCTCTGAGAAATCCAGGAAAAATTATCGCCTGACCTACCAGTAGTAGAGTTTGGCTCTGGTCGGTTGAAATTGCGATAGGAATTCATTGTGAAGCGGACAGCAGGCGTTTGAGAGGCACTACGTATAAAACGTAATGCGTTTTGTGAAGTCTGCCTATCAGGTTTTCTCGTACAATGGGTCTTGGCTTGACTTCGTGGAGTGGCGGCAGGAGATGCTAGCTTCACTAAGAGTGGAGCCACTTCCGCCGTCTCAAATGAAATTATGACGTCCTCGACAAAGTTTCCCGGTAATTGTATCATTTCCGAGGATTCCTGGACTTAGTCTATTTCGACTTTTCTCTCGATTTATTTCGTCTGAGTAAGCTGAAAAGTGACTTACAGGACAGGCTCGCGTTGCTAATTTTGAAGACAAAAACTGACGATTTAAAATAAATAACAAAATATGTAATACTGATGAGCCAACTGAGAAATATATAGAAACATTTCACTGCTACATTATCAATCCGATACCTTGTTTTCAGATCACATTCCTCGAGATTAATTATTTCCTCGTGTGCTTCGGGTCAAAATCACACAAATCAAGTAAAGTTATTAGACAAACAAGAAACCTTAAATTAGCCAAGTAAAAAATTGTACTTGCCATCAGTCTTAATTATGCAAAAATACAAGCAGAATACAAATAGTAATTTTTAATTTCTAAGACTTTCTTATATTCTCATTCTATTGATTATTATTATGCTATTTTATCTTCCTTCATGATTAAATTAAATGATAGTGAAAAGTTTTCTGCAAACAGGAGCGAAGCAACATGGGCTTTGTTTGTAAAGTTTGTTAGCAGTAGGAATGTGAAATTTATTTCATTACCACGGACTAGGCCGCAGTAGACAATTCCCAGGAACTCCACAATTATTCACACAGTATTTATTTCACTACATGAACAATAGTATTGGTGTGTAATAGTTTATGACTGATTACCAACTATAATCGTTAATATAGCTTTCAATGCAAATGATAGAAATGTAAAAACTTAACAAAAATCCTATTTTAATCTGAATTTTAAAGTCACATATGTTCAAATTTTTCTATGCATGTTAACTGCAAACGCCATAAACTACCTAAAAATAATTCTGGAAGTGAGTAGGCACATTAGCGCCTAGCTATTTTTGGGCGCTTTCGTTTGAAACTCAAGTACTAACTTAAACATGTTTCCTTGAGATAAATACAGTAGAGACTGTTCACGATAAAGTGAGCACTGTTGAAATCAACGTCAGAAAAACTCGCTGCTCCTACCTGCATATATTTTAACGGGCACACTGAGTGACATGCGCCCAATAAAGTTGGCAACAAAGGATTGAAAGTACTATTTCCATTTCTAAACGTCGAATAAACAGTTTTAGGAAATCATTTCTGATAACTTATATTGTTGCTTTCACTTTCTCTTTATTTTGATGCATCGGAGTGTAAAAACCAACAGATGTTTAAAATATTTACTTTTATAATAATTTGACAGTATCACTTCACCGACGCATGAACAAAGTAATGAGGCCCGTCGAAATGTAAAATTTACATATGGTCGAAGAATGCACAACGTGCATACAAGTAGATCTTAAGCAAGGTTTTCAAAAGTGCTCATTTTTCCGTGAACAGCCTTCAAAGCTGTTTACTCGCAGTGTTTGCCCTGGCGGCTCTCGTAATATACGCAAAGTCTGAGCATTCGCATTCGATTGACTAAATGAGATTTCAAGGTAGGTAGGGCTTAACATTTCATCGACAGCGAGGTCATCAGAGACGGAGTAAGTTGTTTAGAAAAGCAGGGATGGCGAGGAATCGGACATTACCCGTAGTGAGGAACCATCCCGGCATTTTCCTGGAGTGATATTGGGAAACCATTGTAGCACGGTAGCACCGCGAATGGAAGACCGGTCCTTCCGAATGCAGGTCCAGTGTATTAAAAGCTGTTCACGGTGTAGTGAACACTTTTGAAAACAACCTTTGAAAAATGTCACCGCCCCTATACCTATAGGTTTTTCACGGTAAAATGAGCATTTTAGAACGCCCTGCTTATGCTCTACTTATATGCACGTTGTGTATTATTCCGCCTTACGTAAAATTGTCATGGGACTCATCACTTTATTTATGCGTCGGTCAAGTGAAACTGTGAAGTTATTAGAAAAATAAATATTTTACAAATCTGCTCACTCTTACACTTCGATGCATTAAAAAACAGAAAGCGAAAGAATACATTTGTGTTATCACAAATGGTTATATAACGCTTTTTATTCAACGTTAAAATATGGAACTACTTTCCTTCCATCGTTGCCAACTTTGCTGGGTGCATGTCACTCACAGCGCTAGTTAAAATATACGAAGGCAGGGAAGGGACAGTGACATTTTTGTCAGGTTGTTTTTAAAAGTGCTCACTTTATCACGAACAGCCTTTACATACATTCCAACGGGCACAGTGAGTGGGGTGCGCCATGTAAAGTTAACGTTAATGTTTAAATACTAAAATATATTATACAGCTTTCTGTTTTAAAAATGCACGTAAGTGTAACATTTAGCCAATTTGTAAAATATATCCTTTTCCAATAATTTCCACAGTTTCACTTGACCGACGCATGTATTAAGCAACCCGGCCCATGACAGTGTTAATTTTTACATGTGGTGCGAAGGATACGCAATACCCATACAATTGTAAATTAAACAGGGGTTTCAAAAGTGCTCAGTTTACCGTGAACAGTCTTTACCACAGTGCCAACTCGCCCAGCTGAAAAGGGAAACTTACAAATATTGTACAGACTAACCTGTCAGCGCAGGAAGGTGCGCCTGGTAGCTTAGCCAATCACGCATGTGTTCCATGTTCTCAGTTCGATTTGCAGGGAAGTTGGTGTCCAGGAGGCCATCGTAGAACGGCACCTTTATGTCTTCCTTCATGGCTGTTCAGTCTGTAACTGATCATGTTAGCAATCACAACCTAAACTCTTATACAGACTCACAAGTGAACTCCATGCGAGATTTTTGTGTGTGAAAAGGAGGTAGAAAAGTAATACGACATGCCCCAGCATGTCAAATCTACGTGAGGAGAAATAACCAAAACGTTAATAATGTTAGCCTGATTTGACATGTGTCATTTCTGAACATTTACAGGGTGGTAACATAGCCCTTTATTAAGACATTAAGACCGACCCGACCTCCCGTGGCGCAGTAAGTTGGTGCGCCACTGATCTGGGGTGAGGGAGGCTCTGGGTTCGAAACCCGGGTAAGGCATGGGTATTAGTTAATATGTAAGCCGTCCCCTGCTAAGCCTTCAAGCATAAAACCGGGGGAAGTTAAAAAGCTCTCTACAAAACATTACAATACAATTAAGACATTAAGAGATACCATGGGCCTATCCTATTAACCAACAAGGGTTTGTTATCCGTGGGTGTATATCGGTTTGCTATGAAGTAATTATCGCGTTTACATTAAAGGATAAAAAATCAGGTTAAGACTATTAACGAATTTGTTGCTTTTATTTCACGTATAGTTTATGACGTTTTGCGAAAAATAATAAATATTTTTGAATACTCGTTAGATCATGTTGTATTTTCTACCTCATTTTCTATAACAAATCATCTCACGTTAGTACCTGGAGTTCAGGATGGCCATTAAAAATTTGTTATAAATTTCAAAGGAAATTAAAACTCAACTGTATATATTACGCATTCTGAGACATAGACCTAGCATACTTGTTTTGCTTAGCGAGATATAAAATGGGGATTCTGTTCACTTGTATACAAAACAATTTCGCTGTAAGAAAGCTTAATAAAATTAGTTTTATTTCTATACATTTGATCAACTTTTCTGTTTAGTATATTTTAAAATTTTTGCAGCATATGGTACAAGAAAGGTAGGTATTATTACGTCTACTTAAAACTATTTGGTACCACCATAAATGCAGGATGTTCAAAACATACAACTTCCAAACTGAAGCAATTGATAGAGTGACTCAAGATTAAACAGAAAGTCAAATAGAAGTATGGTCCGATTATGGGCTATTTAGAAATTACGAGTTTTTTTTTTTTCGATTTTTCCGGAACCACTCTATACTACACTAAGAATATCATAATATTTAATGACAAAACTAATTTTCCCAATTAACTGACGTCTTTGCAAATGGTAGGCGACTAGTGCAGGCACTTTAACAAACACCATTCATGCCACTGTCATTAAAGTGACGTAAAAAATAATAACGGTTTTGCAGCATTTATGTGCTTTAGTTCACTTTTGTTAAGAAATTGAAGAACAAAAGGATAAAAATAAAACGCAAGTAATTGGTTTAACTTCATTTATCAACGTATTCATTAAAAATGTGTTCAAAATACAATTCTTGTCTCTGTATACTAAAGCTACACCTTCGTGGAAAATTAATTTGCAATATCTGGAAAGCACTAACGTTTACTTTGATAGTAGTCTATTTTCATCTTCCGACAGTCTGTGCCTTGGTTCCTAAATTTGTGACATTCATTTGCGTAAACAAATTACTTGTAATAGCCCCAAACAAAAAATAAACTATGGGGTTCAAATCTTGTAAACGTGGAGGGCACATAAGTTATCCGCAACATCCAATATATTTATTAGTGGATGTAGCATTTAAAGGCTGCCTAATTTGCATTGCGTAATGGCATGGGACACCACCATTCTGAAACTATATGTTTCTACGCACCCCTGACTCACGTCCTCTAACAGTGGTGGAATATCGTGCTGGAGTTGGCGACCTCCCATCTCCGTACACAAATTCACGCCAAACTGAAGTTGGAAATGTGATTCTCTAAATTAATTACGATTTTCAATAGATTATTAGTGATAGTCAGTGTTTTATATTCCGTCTAATTTGAAATAGAGGTTACCAACACATGTATTATCTCACTGTTTTATGCATATTTATTATAAGTGAGATAAGATAATTTATTAATAAAATATAAGTAAAAGTTCAAATCAATCTGTATATATGAGTCTGTGTGTGTGTGTGTGTGTGCCCGTGGGTTCTATCACGCCCCCTTTCCATATTTTAACGCGTGAACCGAATTACACAAAGCTCGGAACACACAAATTACTAAGTAGGGAAACCTGACTTTTATAGTCTTTGGACTCTCTGGGAAGTTACTTTCAAAATGGCGTTTATTTTAATATTTAAAGTGATATACCATACCTCGGGGACCATTCAATCGATTTAAAACTAACGTGTGCTGGAAGCGCAAGTTGTAAGTATTGAATTCGAAGGTGAATATTGTTGTTGGTCCGCCATTTTGGGAGATAGCGCCACATGAACAAATAAAATTGTAATTTTTATCTCGAATACCACTCAAACAATTCTCACCCAGTTGGGTAGGTAAGTGATACTATGATAGGCCAAGTAAACGCGATCAAATTTGATTAGATATATATTTTCAAAATGGCGGACATGCAAACATTTTTGGTTTATTTGGCATATCTACCATACAATTAAACCAATTTAGACCAAATTTTGTATACTGAATGTATCCGTTACTAGCATCATATTTACCAACGTATAACCATTTTTGTCGGCCATTTTTGGAAGATAGTGCCATACGGTTAAATACATTTATTATATAATATTTCGGTAAAAATTTAGAAATTCCTACCAAATTTGGCATACCTGGCATATTTTGCAAACAACAAGACACCTCATAAAGTAGGGTGATTTTTCAAAGTTTTGTTTTTAAAAAGTGTGAAGAAACTGCGAATAGATTATAGTTGTAGGGGTTCCACAATGACTACTTATCTTCCCGATACTAGCAAAATCCACCTCCTCCAACACATGCGCACAAAAAAAATTATGTAATGTGACAAAAATTAAATTTGGAAACTAATTGCGAAAAAGGGTTTAATAGCATTACAAGTCAATACTTGTGAATTTCTCAAGTGTAAGTATTGCTGCAAGAATTTTTCTGTAGTTCTACAATTCCTGTTTTCGCACAAGTACAAATTCAACAGTTTTACAGTAAAATGTTTTGTAAAAGTATACTATCATTAATACTTTTACAAGAAATTTCTTTTTCGGTTAACAAGTTTTTTTCTGTGTGGTCGACGTGTTCTGGGTCTGCACATATTCTATCTGGAGCACAGTAATATTGCACGAACTGATTTACAGAAGAAAATTGCTTAAACTTAACAAAAAAGCATGTTAAATCGGCGAGAAATAAAAACACACAGAAAAGATTTGACATTTAATTTTTTTTCCTGATTGATAAGGAAAACAGGCTTATACCAGGAAAGTAAACATTTCTGATAATGTTTATTGAATTTATCTCAGTTTAAAGATATATACTTCAGTAAACAATTAAAATGACTGCCAAGTTTCTTATGTGCTTGCGTCAGGTAAAAACATCGCAAGTGTGTGGGGATTTTAACAAGCGGTTAAGCTGCAGTCACCTTGATTCGCCACTGCAGTAGAAACTGTATTATTACACAGCGTGTTATAGGTGCTAAGTTCTGCGTAAAATTGTATGCCAATTGAACCATCATTATCTTCGTGTAAGTACAACAAGCTTATCCAAACCGATTGATTGTGAATGTTACATAAATTCTAACGAGGGAACAAGATATATTTTTCAACTTAGTAGTTGAACCTCGACCATAAGATTTAAAGTGCACAGAAATATAAAATTACCCTATAATTTCGCGTTTTAAGACGGTAACATTCTAAAGTCGAGCAAAAGTCTGGTTCATTGGCTGCGCCTACAGAGACAACTGATTGTCGTATTTATTCAGGCCAATAAATTAAGCTACGAGAGTGCTGAACATTTACTATTGGTTCTGAGTCCAACACATCGTGTCTGATGGGCGGAGGTCCAATCTCGTGCTTGAAACTAATGCATTTTCTATGCCATCTACATCGGTGCTTAATCATTACTCGAAATGATAGAGTCTCCATGATAAAACAATGTCCACGGAATTACAGAATCCTAGGGCACTAGTTTCTCACTGAAGACAATTATTTCGAACGTCCTTCACAGCTCGACACAAGACGCCGTGTAATATTCTATGAAGGAAGAGTAAATTACTGTAAAACTTTGCGCGAAAACTTTCCCAAAACATTAACTTCGCAGGAAGTAGTAAACGCTGACATATTTTGCGCCGGTAGCTAGGAATTTAAGCGTACGGTGCAAAAATTTTCTTTCCTGTTCAAGTCGCTGTTATGGAAAATGTAAGATTTATGTATCATTCTTCCCCTTACACGGATTAATTTCTTTTCAGCCTAAAGTGTAGTAGTAAATAAAAGTTTCTTAACATTCCTAATTGTGTAGTATGTACTTTGATCTATATTAATGAAGAAAAAATTATAGTGGCCGTTTATTCTTTAAAAAACTCATTTCTATAGGAAAAAAATATTGGATTCCATCCCTCCAGGCCAACGGTCTTTATTTAACATTGTTCTGAGTCTATAAACCAGGGCACGTTAAAAAACTGTATAACGCAATCATGATCGAAGGTGTTCCACTTTTGAGATGGTTGGTAGTTCCTGATGCCACGTTGTTGTAACGTTTACGTAATGACAGAACTGGAAATTTCTATGTTAGGACCATCCCAGAGGAAAGCAATGGGACCAGGGCTGCGTTAGTTTTGGGTCCTCTGTAGGAATTTAACACGAAGAAACCGGCAACGTATGGCTTGATTATTTCTCGTGTAAATTTAGCCTTCTTTCCTTGGAAAGTTAGGGTTGAAAAAATCATAAAAATATCTTTACTAACGCCTTACAACTTTTTAACACCAGAAAAAATTTAAATAAAATTTAGTACTATTATGGTGATGGCAAAAATGAAACCTTTAATAGAAGTTTATCTTATGATATTCTATATTTGTACAACTCTGCTAGTACAAAGTTCTCAGCATATTAGCATTGTCAATTCTCGATGAATAAACTCGAGCGTATTACGTTTATAGCAATGTGACGTGCTGTGATTACCAAGATACTATTATAACCACATATTCGAGTTAAATCACTTTGTGATAATTATGCACTTGTAATGCACACGTTGTTATTAGCATTGTTTAAAATATTTAACCGTAAATAAAAAAAAAAATTAGTAGCTCACAATAGCCATAATAACATTTCCGTTACTACACTCAAATACTTTTAAGTATAAAATAAAATAAATTCCGTGCGCATTTCTGCGAGAAAGACTAGCAGTGTTATTGCGTATCAACTTCTGTACTTCCCTACATCGGAATGAATCACATAGGACTAAATTTAAATTTTAGCAAGTCACTGTAAACTTCAACACAATATATACATTTCATGTACAAGTGAACGTATTGTTTACGTGGGGTTGAACATAATTCTGTGCTTTATTTCAGGGCTGTAAACATGATACGTGTGTGTGATAAGGAAGCGTAATGTGAGGCAGATTAGCATTCTTGTATCTAAATATTAAAAAGTTACACACTTGAGTCTATTAATGTATAATATGTTTATCTAGCTTAAGCAGCAGCTTCGTAATAAATATGTCTTTAGTCACACCGCTGCGTTTATAAAAGGAGACTTGTAAAACATTTGATTTAAAATTGGTGTATAAATTCGCAGACGGAAAACGGAAACATATCTGTAATCGAATGTATACTTGTCTACCAGAGATTTTCAAATTTTGAAATAGTTAAATTACAAAACAATTTTTTTCCAAAATGTCGTTGATGAACTCTACCCCTCTTGCAAAACCACAGGTTCAGTGCCACTTCTGTAGTGGATGGTTATTAATAACGGGTGTTGAGAGCCAATGAGGGTGAAGCGAGGTGAGTATGTAGCAGCGCCGGAATGTAGGGGCGAAGGAAACTGCTGGACATCCCCAAGAAAACCGACCGACCAGCGGCATTGTCCGGCATGATTCCCACGTGAAAAATTCCGGGAGCGACCCTGCCGGGAATAGAAACCGGTTTATTTTGGTGCAAGGCGCGAGCTCTATCCACTACGCCACCGCGGCCCCTGCCACTTCGGAATATGAGACATCGCATTTAAATATAATCCAAAATGTTTGCATATATATGTAATTATTGTTGCACCATATAGTTGTGACTCAAAATTCCTCAATTATATTCAGATATTCATTTTACACTCATGTACAAACATGCGTCATTTACAGGGTCTTAAAAGGTTCATTTCCACACGGAATAATAAATTCATTTTTATTAATCAATTTTTTTTACTTTCCTTACAATAATCGGTTAAAAACATTCACAAAAGTCACCTAGGTGTTGAGCCAAGATAATTTCAACATTAAATTCACAAAAATTATTAAAAATAGGCAAGTGATGACTCATAGTGTCGTTCCATAGTTAACTTTCCCTATCCATAACATTTACCGCCATTAAAGATTTTATGTTTCACTTTGTACAGCAAACGCAAACATTTATGTCTCCTAAACCTGGCCACCTAAGATATTCCATGGCCATTAACAGATATTTTTAAGGTAAAGTTGGTTTGCTTCAGTTACACAATTCATTATTCAAAAATGTAAATCCACCACTATTTTCAAATTAAAACAGAGAAAATCTCTGGCTTCTAAGTTCTGGCAGAGGCCATTTAATATTCCCGAACAGCCCGTTTCCAAGACGGAGGGCGAAACAAGACCAAGAATGAAGCTATTCGATCAGCCCAAAAATGGCAGAGAACTGACAACATATAGAGTATCATTTTTGGGGAAATTTCAATTATTTTTGACAAGAAATATTCAAGGTTCCTCCTCTCATATTTACAACTATATCTTATTAGAAAATTGGAAGCGATTCCTTACTATGTTGTGCAGAAAAATACTTATCCTGCTCATATTATCCTAAATATCCTGACTGTAAATTAAAAAAATAGAGCGTCGAAATGACGTTCTTGCAATCCTTAAGGGCTTCACATTTTTATTCAACCAGTGATCGAACCGAAATACCTGACCTGGTTATCTGGAGAGACTTCCCTCGCGGGCCAAGCGTCTGACCTTGATACCAGGTTTTGGTAACGCTTAGATACAAACCTCGAGCAACGCTTCACTATGGGGGTAGGTACAATCATCCACCAATAGCGAGCGTCGAAGAAAACCTCCTCTCAATTATCCCTTAGAAGTGTATAAGCTGTTCACGGTAAAGCGAGCACTTTTTAAGGCCCTCTAACAGGCGTTAACCACTAATAAATATATATTATTTCAGCCTCTGGCATTAAAATTTGAGGGTGGTGAAGTATACACTGTGTTTATTGGTCACATTGCAATGTTTACATTAAAAAGCATCAGGAAGATGGAAATTGGATGAAAAGAAAAATTTAGAAGGGCCTTAAAAAGTGCTCACTTTACCGTGAACAGCCTATACCTAAAATTCGCTAAGTGCAAAGAACAGTCCAGTTCATTTTCTATGACGTAAAGTCCGCCGATTCAAATTCAGCCATTCAAATTGGCGTGGGTCAGGTGCATGGTTTTCGCCACACGGTGAACAAGGAACACTGCTGACATCTGGTGGGCGCCGTGTCAACTCCCGCCGGCACCATGTGGCTGGACAGTTTAACGTTGACATTGCCGCGGTCGGGAGCATGTCCAACAAAACATTTATTTGTGCGGTAACGAGCCGAAATTCGATCAAACGTGGACATCCTTCTTCATAAATGTAAGTGTTCTTAAATATAAAAAAATAAGTTCTGTAGTATATTTAGTTCATTTCTCAGATAATTTGTTCTCACCACACGTCGCTCGGTCAATAATTTTCTGTGGCGGACGGGTGAAGTCGTTATTGCGTGAGTAAAACGGGGCAAGGCGGAGAGACGCAACGCGTAATTATTAGCGCACGTGTCTCAATGTATGACGTGTTTAATTATTTCCTATATACGATATGTAACACAGCCGTTTTTTACACCTATTTTTACACCATATAACTTATTTTTTGTTGTTTTGAAGTTTTGTCTATATTTTATTTACAAATTATAATACATCATTTATAAAAAAAAAAAAAGTGATTGAAAGCAGTGAGAAAACACGTGTGTTGGTAGCGCCTAGTAAGAAATAGTTCTCATGCAAAATGTCATTACAACTAGTTCAGTACCAATTCGGTGCAATGCCCTTTGGTGTAATTTTGTAGACTTATTCAAGCTGACTTTGCACGAGGCGGAGGAATATCCTGGAAGTAGAACTTTCGCATGGCTTCAGAAAAGGGCGATGTAACCGTGAATGCATTATAATTACGCGGCGACGTAAATTGGCGTATAGGCGGTTCACGGTAAAATGAGCACTTTTGAAAGCCCTGCGTAAGATCTACTTGTGCGCACGTTATGTATTAAACCGCGTTATGTAAAATGAACATTGCCATGGGCCTCATCACTGTATTCATGCGTCGGTCAAGTGAAACCATGAAATTATTATAAAAGTAAATATTTCACAAATCTGCTCATTTTGAGTTACACTTTGATGCATTAAAAAAAAAAAAAATCCAGAAAGCGAAGGGAATAATTTCAGTTATCACAAAGTGTTACCTAACACTTTCTATTTGCCGTTAAGATATGGAACTACTTTATATCCATCGTTACCAACTTCACTGCGTACATGTCGCTCAGCGCGCCCGTTGAAATATATGAAGTTAGGAGCAGTGATATTATTCTAAGGTTAAATTCAAAAGTGCTCACTTTATCGTGAACAGCCTTTATACAAATCGCTGCTACGTGTGTGTCATCCGCGATTCTCAGAAGGCTGATGGGACTTCCCTGTTTTGCATTTTTTTTGCATAGCTTTTGTGTAATCACGTCGTTGCGCCACCTGGCTTTAGCTAGCTCGTGGTTTTATTCATAAGTGATTTCGGATTACTAGTTTTGCGCCTGGGTAACTGCAGCAACCTTTAGAACTGCCTTGGTCTTCATCTCCTTTAAACCACAGGCCGAAAACCTTGGCTTGCTTCGATGCCACGAATTGGCTGAGGTTTGATAAGTAATTTTGCTACCAACGTTTGAAAAAAAATCCCTTTGTGACACTGCGTGTATTTTTAATGTAACACGTAACCGGAGTAAAAAATGTATTTGACAGTGTAAAATGATAGTTAGCGTTTTAGTCTTTCTAAAACGGTCATGTTTACATTAGTAGATAGTAACTGAAATTGGATTCTATTTTATTTTTAATTTACAGAACAGAACACATTATATTAAAATGGCGCCAGTACCCAGCCGAAGGCCATGACTTGTCTCAGTTACTTGAATTTTAAATAAATGTATAAAATAGTAGAAACACAAAAAAATTTGTCTTCTTGTAACTTTTAAAAACAAAATTTTAAACAGAGGCTCAAAATTATTTTGTTAAAGTTTAAAAGAAAACGTTACTTTATAATTTTAAAATGTCAAAAGTAAAAATTCCTCTGCTTCCACCTTTGAACCCTCACCCCTCCATCCTCTCTGGAGACAGAGGGTCCGACGTTTGTTGTCGTTTTGTGAGGTGCCCGTCGTGTGTTTGATGTCTTTGGTGGTATTGTGTTGATGTCAGTGTAATGTTGTTTGTGTAGGTGTTTTATAGTTTAAGTGTTGTTTTCTTCAGTTAATTTGTTCTTGTGAATGTATGTAGTATTGATGTCTGTATATACTGAATAGTATTACTGTTCGTATTGATACATGATGTAGGTATCATTTGTGAGGGCTCAAGAGGAACATTCAGTAATTTAGTTCCTCAAATTATACAAATAGTAATTATTATTCACACTCTATTTACTATATTTTTAATCTACAGCAATGTTATTTTATAACAATAACACAGCGCTATCAGCTACTATACTTCTGAGTTTAACCAAGCGAGGTGGGCGACTCACAATTGGGACCTGGGTTCGAATATCGATCCGGCCATCCTGATCTCTGTTTTCCGTGGTTTCTCGAAATCATTTCAAGTGGATTCTGGGATAGCTCTCCATCCTACAGGCCGTGGCTGATCCCTTCTTCCGTTTTTGTTTCTCTGAGAAGCTAGCTCCGTCTATAATGACGTTGATGTCGACGATATAAGCATTACGTACCTGTTCTGAGAATTGAGTAGCGTCCGGAGTTTCTTGTCGTAGAGGATGCGGGGTAAATTTTTTTCTGAAAACAGTCTCCATTTGAGCGGGCACATTTGCATCTTTAGCCATAATTGTCCCTCGTAATTCTCGTTATCATTGAGCCGACAAACCATTTACACACTATCCCGCTGAAGTCGCTTTCTACTTCAAAGCTGAGAAATCATGCAGCCATATACCAATTATCTTTTCCATTTAACAAATTTACAGACAAATCGACTTCGATCCATTTTCTAACAGCATCGCGTATTAAAAATAAAATCAAGCAGGTGCTCAAAACACATGAGTTTTAAGCATCTGCTTGGCTTCGTATAATAAAAGCGGCGTTCCGCAACCTACTCGCGAGAAACTGCTTGAAGGCTTTTACTAATATTTGATATAAATGAAACTAGGCTGATGCTTACTATTGCCGGCAAGCTGCTTAAGTCTGCACAGTTCTTCAGAATTCCTGATTATTGCGTATTTTTCACTAGTGTTCCGGAACCGCCAACATGAACTCGGTCATTGCGTTTATCAACATCACTTGAGTAACTTGTAATGTTCCCTGTACGGAACTCAAAGTCCGCAGTAAACACTAGCTCGAACTATTTCAGTTTAAAAACATGAGATCCTAAACAAAAAAACTACACATAAATAAAAGGTTCGTTGATAAAAAGAGCGGCAACAGAAAATGATTTAACCTGTTCACTGACAGTTTATTGACGTTTATGCAACAATAATCGGCAAAGTATACAATTGTCACCTGCTGCAGACAAAAAAAAAAAGCAAAGAGAAAGAATAGCAGCATTTTATTGATCACAAAACAAAACTTCTCACTACGTGACTTCGGTTGTACTGTTTGGTTGTCTACAGTTGCGATCATTAAACTATGCGGCGACTATCGACTATTATACTGGTGCGAGCACTAACCCTGCATTGCTGGAACTGACTTAAAACTGGGCTGGCCTGAAGGCCGTACTCGCTCTATATATTATTCGAAAGTTTTATCAACTAAACGTGGCTCGATCGTAGCATCGCGTGGTGCGGTAATGTCTAAAAATAGCCCGCAAACGTGGACGTGGCTTTGGAAATAAAAGTATTGCATTCATGTCACATACCGCGTAAGCCAAATGTGACCACCTGTACTCTCGTATCGTCATGTCGCGCAATATGACGGCTACGTGCCAAGCTTACTAACCAAGTGGAAAAGTGCAATGTTAACCTTGTCATCCTATGTGATGAAATGCCTCGGGGGGGAAAAAAATGGAAATACGAAAATATATAAAATACAAACAAATTCTTATTTTCACGATATTCTATATATTAAATCAGTCACTATCGTTCACAGAAATATAGATAAATCCAAATATTTCTCGAATATATAAATTACCATATACTACAATGCTACACGTTGATACAGAAATTGATGAACCTCGCGGGAACTTAGGCAGTTTTTCGTAGTAGTGAGCATTGGATTAGTTTTATTAACACCAAATATTGAGTAATGCCTGAAGGTTCAAGGCAATCAAGCAGTTGCTCGCGAGGAGATTGAGGAAAGCTGTTTTGAAGTGAACACGTCTTTTAATCTGCGACCATAGTGGGAGGCAATCCAGAAAATTTGATGATAACAAAATTGGGGGATACAGTTTGGAATTGCAGCTCCGAATCTATCTTCTGCATTCAAAATTCAATTACACCACTCGATTGCAAAATATCAAAGAATATGTTACGTTGAGTGAGGACTGCGAAGTATCGAAGGGGATGAAGAAGGAGCCCGAGGGGGGGGGGTGGGGGCAATTTTGAGTTCGTTTCGCCGCAAAGTCTCATAACTGCCGCGTAATAACTTATGCGACTAGGAGAAGTTACGACGCTCGTTTAACTTTCAATCGACAGATCTCGTCAAGATCAATCGATTGCGTGTATAAAAACATTTGTGTGGCATTGTTATGGTGAAATTTTATGAGTTTAATTTTTAAAAAAATACGTCAAGGCGTCCGAGTGCGTCATCGTAGACGTATTCACGCAAAACAAACGGCCGTGTCCCCAACACAGCAAAACCCCATTTTGTATTTATAAGAAGCCAGACAGATGCTTCAGATTCATGAGTTTTGAGCAGATGCTAACTTTCGTTTGTACCCCCCCACCCCCAATGTATTAACCAGGATCAGTATACCTGGGATTATTCGCGCAGAAAGCCCGTGGGGCAACAAGTTATGCTAAGGAGATTGGTCAACCATCAACAGCATCAAAAATCCTCAACGCATAGTGTTACCACATGAATTTCTCAACGAGCGCACGGTGAAATTTTGCATGGCCCAAGTACGCATTTTCTGCAAACGTCGGGAATAACGGCGTAGGTAACAACAATACACACACGAAAACAATATAAATAGAAGTGCCTATACGGTCGAAGAGACAGGAATGATGTAACATCGGATGTCGGAACTTGGCGTGTCGTTGCGAAAGTACATCATTACCTTTGGAACTGACTAGGACGAAGTGAGGTTAATCATGGGTTTAATATTATAATCAGCGACGAGTGGCAGAACAGGTTTTCCTTGATTCAGATGCAAGGTACACGCTGAAGAAATAAAACGAGAAGAATGAAGGAAAAAATGCGAGGACTGTTGCATAATATCCGCGTAAAAAAGCGACAGTGAATAGACGTGTATAAATTTTTCTTTTAGTTTTTAAACGTGTTCTTTATAAGAATACTATTCCGTATTTTTCTTGATATGTATCTTACCGCGGTAGGCTGTTAAGATAATTACGGTGACCTTAATACTATTCGATCTATTTCTTGATGATATGTATCTTACCGCGGTAGGCTGTTAAGATAATTATGGTGACCTTAATACTATTCGATCTATTTCTTGATGATATGTATCTTACCGCGGTAGGCTGTTAAGATAATTATGGTGACCTTAATACTATTCGATCTATTTCTTGATGGTATGTATCTTACCGCGGTAGGCTGTTAAGATAATTATGGTGACCTTAATACTATTCGATCTATTTCTTGATGATATGTATCTTACCGCGGTAGGCTGTGAAGATAATTATGGTGACCTTAATACTATTCGATCTATTTCTTGATGATATGTATCTTACCGCGGTAGGCTGTTAAGATAATTATGGTGACCTTAATACTATTCGATCTATTTCTTGATGATATGTATCTTACCGCGGTAGGCTGTTAAGATAATTATGGTGACCTTAATACTATTCGATCTATTTCTTGATGATATGTATCTTACCGCGGTAGGCTGTGAAGATAATTATGGTGACCTTAATACTATTCGATCTATTTCTTGATGATATGTATCTTACCGCGGTAGGCTGTTAAGATAATTATGGTGACCTTAATACTATTCGATCTATTTCTTGATGATATGTATCTTACCGCGGTAGGCTGTGAAGATAATTATGGTGACCTTAATACTATTCGATCTATTTCTTGATGATATGTATCTTACCGCGGTAGGCTGTTAAGATAATTATGGTGACCTTAATACTATTCGATCTATTTCTTGATGATATGTATCTTACCGCGGTAGGCTGTTAAGATAATTATGGTGACCTTAATACTATTCGATCTATTTCTTGATGATATGTATCTTACCGCGGTAGGCTGTTAAGATAATTATGGTGACCTTAATACTATTCGATCTATTTCTTGATGATATGTATCTTACCGCGGTAGGCTGTTAAGATAATTATGGTGACCTTAATACTATTCGATCTATTTCTTGATGATATGTATCTTACCGCGGTAGGCTGTTAGGATAATTATGGTGACCTTGGGAAAATTATCGTATAAGGATTTTTTTTTCCATTAGCTACTGAAACACGTTTTTGAATGTATGGAATGTTTTCTTGTTGCTGACAGTAACACGCTCTTCTGAAACACACAGATGGTGTACGTGAATACGCTTCACGGCATTTTGTTTACTATATCTTAAGGCAAAACTGTTTACAGTCTAACTATAGCCTAGACAATCATAAAGTTTCCAGTTAAATCCACGCCTTTTCTGTAGGTACGTGTATTTTAATTATTAGGGAAAATGAAAATACAGGTCGCTCAATTGAGTGTGGCAGTGAATGATGCGCGGTATATAATTTGTTCGCAGTTTCTTCACACTTTTTGAAACAAGCCTATGGAAAATCATTCCTTGTAATAGGCGTTTGTTTGTTTTTTAATAATTTTATGTATCATAAGAGTTCTATACCTATGCTAACATAAAAGTACCTTATTTTTAGTTGGATCGAAATTTGGTTCATATTTATTTATAAATTATAATATTTGAAAACGAATAAAAACAGTGAGGAAATTGGTATGTTGGTACCGCCTTGTAATAAATAGTCCTCGTGCAAAATATCATTAAACATGAGTGCACACGATTGCGGTTCGTTGTCACTTTGGCGTAATATGCTATTTTTGATTAAGCTTTGTTTGTGTGAGGCGAAGGAATATTCTGAAAGAAAAACTTTATCAGGGCTTAAAAATTATTTGGTTGTAACCGTGAATTGACTATATAATTAGAGACTATTTTTAAACGCTGTTCACGATAAAGTGAGCACTTTTAAAACTAACCTAAGAAATAATGTTACTGCCCCTGCCTGCATACATTTTAATGAGTGTATTGAATGACTCTCGCCCAGTAAAGTTGTTAAATATAGATGGAAAGTAGTTCCATATCTTAACGTCGAACAAAAAGCGTTAACTAGAATGAAAAGTGATAATTCGAATTATTTCTTTCACGTTCTGTTATTTTTTAATGCACTAAAGTGTAAAAACGAGCAAATATATAAAATATTTATATTTCTAATAGTTTCACAGTTCCACTTTACCGACGCATGAATAAAGTGACGAGGTCCATGGCAATGTTCATTTTACATAAGGCGAAATAATACACAACGTGAGTACAAGTATATCTTAAGCAGGGCTTTCAAAAGTGCTCATTTTAACGTGAACAGTCTATAGTGATTTATACTATGCGCTGCGAAAGACTCGTAAATTTTACATTGAAAATTCTGAATACGACCAAAATATTTATTTTATGAGGATGCAACACTAAGTGAAGTTTCCCGTTGCCACTGACAAAATGTGGGATAAATTATTTACTGTAATAAAAGATAAATAACTTTTACACTATCGCGAACAACTTGAAAGCAAAGCTTCAGTTAGATCTTTGAAAACTTCAACATGAAACTATTCGATACAGAACAAAACTATTCGTTCCATCTTGAACGCGTTGAATGAATGAAGTTTATTAACACTTGCAAGCAAGACAGTGTTTCTGAGGGGACATAAAAAACTGCATACCGTACGGGCAGCTGATATAAAAAACAACATTCAATATTTCACAAAACTTCATTCATGTAAAACTTCACACTGTAAAAGTAAAAAAATACGACAATTTTAATATCACAGTGATTATGACTGTTAATAAAGTTGGTGAGCTGACTATAAAGACTGACCATTCTGCGGAATATTAACGAAACGGACATCTTACGAAAGGTAATAAAATGTGAATATTGTCTGTTATTTTTTAAATTAAAATAGAGGTCATAGTTTATTCTTGAAAACATATAAATGCATTTTAAAAACATACAAAATTGAATTTCGTCTTTTTATAACACGGTAAGTATTTCTAGTGACTAACGAAATTAATAAAAACATTATCTCGTAGGTTTCCATCAGATTTTACGCAGTATATTTACTCATGACTTAAGTGTCTGTCTCGCATACAAATTTCCGTGGGTTCTGTTCCCACCATCTGACCTAGGAATGACTTCCCCCCAAAAATGTTCAATTGCTATTATATGCAATTATAAATATGCTTTCTTAATATGTATCTTCCCAACAGCCCCCACTCAGATGAAGTTCAAAATGGAAGAAAACAATTTTCAGTAGCCACCAAATAAAACCACAGTGCACGTATAGGCTGTTCACGGTAAACTAAGCACTTTTAAAAGCCCTGCGTAAGATCTACTTGTACGCAGGTTGTGTATTCTTCCGCGTTATGTAACATTAACACTGCCGTGGGCCTCATCACTATTCATGCGTCGGTCAGGTGAAACTGTGGAATTATTATTAAAGGAAATATATATATATATATATATATATATATATATATATATATATATATATATATATATATATATATATATATATATATATATATATATATATATATATATATATATTTTTTTTCAAATCTGCTAATTTTTACACTTAGATTCTTAAAACATAGAAGGAACCGAAAGAAATAATTTACGGTATCACAAATGTTTACCTTAACTCTTTTAACTCAACGTTAAGACATGCAAACTACTTTTCATCCATCGTTATCTATTTTCCTGGATGCTTGTCGCTCAGTGCGGTCGTTAAAATATAGTAGGAATGGTGACCTTTTTCTAAGGTTGATTTCAAAAGTGCTCACTTTATCGTGAACAGCCTTCAACCTAAATTACTTGTTCACTGCAGACATAACAGTTGATACACCAGTTAACATTATATTCAGTTAGGCCACGATATTTTTAATCGTAGGTTGTATCTGAACTGCTGATGTAACCGCCAGTAAGTTTTATTTTACTAATTTGGGAATTGAGATTTTTAATGGGGATTTTCAAGGGGAAATTTCCACAGCATTTTGCGTTGGTATATTAAAGAGGCCACTTTTAATTTAACGGTTAATTGAGATATTTTGTTTATTCATGTATACAAGTTTATGTTTCGTCGGAATTACGATCTATGCCCGCCACTGTACAAATATTAACTATTAATTTAATTTTCTAACTAGTATACACACTCTACAATGTTATTTACAAGTGTAAACAGGAAAAACACGATTGTGTTTGACTTTAAACATTCACAAGCACACCTATGTCAATAAAAAAGGGACTTACGAATTTATGGGCGAAATAATGATAGTTTTAATCGGAAGGGATTATCTATTCTGTTATCACAATAAAAAACCAGCGTTTTGTCTAAATGCAGTTTTAGAACAGAAACAACATCTGGACTACATATTTATTTTATGAAAGTTAAGATTATTCTTTTCGGTGGCGTACAAAATGGAAAAAATCCGGTACACATGCAATGCAAGTACTACTTGGCGGAGAAAGTGTTCATTTGTCCAAATTAAAGCAATGAGCTTCCCAAACCTAGTACAATAAATCTTACCGATCTATCTAAGTCTATTTGCAGATTCTTCACACTTTCTGTATCTGACTTTGTTTAAATCATCCCATGTATGACATATTTGGCTGTTTCCTAATAATCACAAGTGTTTTATACTTAAGTTAAAACTAAAGTATCTTATCATTGCTTAATCTGAACTTTTACTTGTTTTATTTATACATTATAATATTTAATTTATAATTAATATTAATAATAACTAGAGACCTGCAAAATTCGCGTTACTATATGAAACAAATGTTAAACTTAAAACACTTTTCCTTTGCAATACGTGTGTCATTGGATCATTCTTTATTTGACACGCCTTGAGTGACTGTGCGCCAATAAATGAACACTTCACAATTGGGTGCCCAATTACGCGCAGTTCACTCAGAAAGGGCGTGACTTAACATTCATGTATTAACCAATGGAGAAATGACGCCAGCTCAAGAATATACAGTACTGTGAATTTTAGCTTGATATCGACAAATAACGGGAATTTTGCTGGTCCTTAATAATAACAGATTATATAAGTGAGTTAGGGATGTATAGTAAAAATAGTTCTTATGATAAATATGTTTAAACGGAGCGTGCAAAAATACGATGCATTGTCCCTTTCGTGTAATTTCTCATACTTAGTTAAGCTTTGTTTGCACGATGCGGTGGAATAGTCTGAAAGTAAAACTTTAAGCAGGGTTTGATAAGTGTTGGAAGTAGGCTGCTCAAATTGGCACCTTTCAAAAACCTTCGTTCAATGTGCTGGTCTACGGAAAGAACACGAGGCCTGTTGAGTGTCCTCAAGATGTCACGCGCACTGTAAACGCAATTTCAGAGCACTCCAGCATAGCTAGAAACGGCTTTACAGAATTTCATATCTGAAAACCTTCTACGCTGACACGGTCGAAGCTGCAGTAGGAGTCTGCATCGAACCTTTCTATAATCTATTCACGGTTCACACTTTGATGAAGCCCTGCTAAAGATCTACATCCAGGATATTCCTCCGCCTCGTGCAAACTAAACTCAACTACGTTTAAAACATTACACCAAAGGACAAATCACCGAATTCGTGCGCACTCAGTTGTAATAATATTTTGCACGAGAATTATTTCTTACCAAGCGCTACCCACACAGATGTTTTCGCATTTTTTTAAAATTCACATTTATTATAGGTTTTAAATGCATCATGAAAATATAAGCAAATCTTCAATTTAATGAATAATAATATAACCTTTATGTCAACAGAGGTAAAACGCTTATGATGCATGGAATATTAGCAAAAAAAACTAAACACGTCATACAGGGGGTGAATTTATAAAGGTTTGAGCAAATAAGTGTAAAGTAACCGCGAATAGACTATGTACGCTTCCCACCATTAAACGGTATACGCAGTACACTAACACTAAATGCCAGTTCAGCTCCTCGAACATAGTGGCGATGGCCCATTTAACGCGTATGGCAGCGTGACCCTTATCGCTCGTTCGCTTCTCGGCCTCAAACGCGGAAACTAGCTCCAGGTTGGCTGACCCCTTAAGATATACTTTCGTCCTCATTTTATTTCTTTCCACCATATGTAAAATTTACTGTTCTACGGGACTAATGACTTTATTCATCTGTAAACCAAGTGGAAACGGGAAATTGTTGGGAAATGAACATGTTACTATAACCTATTCTATGTTTTTTCACACTTTTTAAGTCAAGCATTTGATAAAACATCCTTACGTATGGCATGTTTGGTTCTTGCTAATTATTATATGCATCACAATCGTTTTATACTTGTGTTAAAATGTGGGTCTATCTCATTTTTTGTTTGAATTGAAATATCCTAACGATATTATAAATGCGAAGGTCTGTGTTACTCAAACACGTCGTAACGGCTCTATGGATTTGGATGAAATTTGATACAGGGATAGATTATATTATGGATTAGCAGATAGGGTATTTCACCCTGGAAAAACGAACAGTTTCTTAAGGAATATATAAAACTAGCGGACCCGACAGACGTTGTCCTGTACATATGTCTTACATCCGAAAATTTCAAACTTTTTTTAATAAGTTGTAACAATCTGGACCGTTTTGATGAAAATTTTTATAAAAAAAGTTATTACAATACCTGACGTCATCACATGTACAGTTACCACAATTCGACCTATCGATTGCGTGTGAATATGTATATACTATGAGCTAAGTTGAATATAGAAGCTATGTTGAATAGAAACTTAAACTTGTTTTAATTAAAGGGTAAAAAAGATAAAGCTCGAGCTATTTTCATAACAGGTATATTTTTTTAATGTACAAAAAATTAATTTATCGTAATGCCATTGAATGTACAATATTTTTGGTTAATCCTTGAGGGGTATAAACAAACGAACTCGATGGTTTGCCAACCCTCGAACACGCAACATATAATTGGCCGTGCGAAAAGCAAGGATTTTCTAAATCTAAGCCACACATTGTCATTGTTTGACCTTGTGACTTATTAATGGTCATAGCAAATGCCAAGCGAACTGGAAATTGCAAACGTTTGAATGGGATAGGTGAGTCTGAAGGAATCATTGGGATCCGTGGTAGAAGTACAACTTCACCTTGAAATTTGCCGTTCAAAATAGTGGCCTCAAGAATATTGCCCATGATTTTTTTTATCACCAATCGCGTGCCATTACATAATTTTGGCGCATTCAAATTCCGAAGCAAAATGATAGGTGAGCCAATCTTCAATCGCAAGTTATGTGGTGGCATTCCAGGTAAGTCCAGTGAATTTAAGTACTCTACAGGATAGTTGACAACTTTATCAGGATCAACAACAGTGTCAATCGATTTGAATGTAATTTCATTACCAGGCAATGACTGTTGTGTTTTAAAATTGATGGCGTCAACATATAAATTTTTTAATCATAATTGTTATTTAATTTTTCCGATAAGTAACAATTTAAAATAAAAACAATATGAAAAATTTGTTATGAAATCAATTAACTACACAAATAAATTTGTAGGTTAGGATGATTGTTAATCAACGCACGTATAAATTTGATAGGAATTTATGTAAAATACTCACTTCAATACCGCACCGAATTTGCACAATGTATAGTTTTTATCTACACTTCAAAACCCTTCACACACTAATTAAATCTGAATGTAATATTTCAATTAGCACGCGATTTATTTTAACACAATAACAACACTAAGTTACGAAATTCTCCTGAATCTGATCGCAGCGCCACTATCGGGACAAACTGGAAGTAAAATGAAATATTTTTGGATATTCGACACCGCGATCGCAGCGCTGTCTGCCGGATACAATGTAAAACATTCCAAGATCAACAATAATTTATAAATAAAAAATTTATTAAAAAAACATTTTGTAGTGGACCGAATTGTGAATCTAAACCATTCTCGAATCCACTTGAACACACACAAAAAATTTCATCAAAATCGGTCCAGCCGTTTAGGAGGAGTTCAGTGACATACACACGCACAGAAGAATTATATATATAAAGATATGCCACCAACCATTAAGATAGAGCACGTGGTAATTATATTTAAGGTTTGATTTTTCACGCGGGTGAAGCCGCTGGTAACATATCTATTAATTTATATTTTAAATATTCGTTATAATATTTCATTTAAAAATATGATTAAAACACTTTAGAAAATAGGTGTGCTGATAATGCCTACTAAGAAAGAGTTCCATGCGAAATATTATTACACTTAGTGTGCATGAATGCGGTGCGTTGTAATTTTCTAGATTCGGTTAAGCTTTGTTTGTAAGAGTTGGAGGAATATGCGGGCAGTAGAACTATAGCAGGGATAAAGAAATGTTAGAAATAATCGTGACTGAACTATAATATGCCATTTTGTACTCTTAATATGTTCAAGCAATTGAAAAAAAAAAACGTGAATTGCAATAAATTTGATCATTACAGTCCTAATAGAACGTAAAGAGCGCGAGGTTGTGCAGTGGCAAGCATTCGGGCTTACTTTCTGGAGATCTCGAGGTTCGACTCCCGATCTGGCCATTCCTACGTTGGTTTATCACGATCTTCCGAAATTACCCAAGGTAAATGCTGGGATGATTTCTTACTACAAGTCATAGTCGATTCCTACCCCGTTCCTCCTTTCACTGGGAAAAATGATTGGTCTGTAGTGACCTCGCTGTTGACGAGACGTCAATAATTTCACGGTTACTTCCAACTTTTCTGGAGCCCTGCTTAAGTACTACTTCCTGGATATTCCTCCGCCTCATGCAAACATAGCTTAACCAAGTCTAGAAAATATCACAGCAGGCATAACTTACCTCGTCCTTGTGCACTCGCTTTAGTAAAATCTGGCATTAGAACTATTTCTTACTAGGCATTACCAACACACCCATAGTCCCCTTGTTTTTGTTCGTATTTTATTACAAATGAAACATAGTAATTTATATGTGATATAAAAGTAAAAGTTCAATTTGGAGAAAAAAATGATTTTATGTTGTTAGCAGTACATATAAACCGCTTGTGGTACATGATTTATTTACGAAACAACCAAACCCGTCATACGTAGAGTGATTTTTCAAAGGTTTTAATCAAAAAGTGTTAGGAAACAGGAACATGCCGTTCACGGTAAAATGATAACTTTTGTAAGCCCTACTTAAGATCTACTCTTATACACGTTGTGTATTCCTCCGTATTATGTGAAATTAACATTGGTATGAGCCTTATCAGTTTATTCCTGCGTCGGTCAAATTAATCTGTGGAATTATTAAGACAGTAAATACTTTACAGATGTGCTCATTTTTTACACTTCGATGCATTAAGAGAACATAAAGTGAAAGAATTAATTTGAAGTTATCACAAATTGTTACCTAACACTTTTTATTCGACGTTAAGGTATGGAATTACTTTCCATCCATCGTTACCAAGTTTACTGTGCTAATGTCACACAGTGCGTCCATTAAAAAATATGCAGGTAGGAGAAGCGACTTTTTCCTAAGGTTCAATTCTAAAGTGCTCACTTTATCGTGAACAGCCTTTAATAGAATATACTTTCACACATACATCAAGACTTGGAATTATTTTTCTTTGATCCACTGGCGATTTATCTGAGAAACTGTAAGTAAGGCAGTGAGTAGGGCAGCATTTAAGCAATTCAAAAGTTTTTATTTTACTGCGAGGAGTGCGCCATCACCTGGATGAAGTTTGAAGCGTGCAACGAGTTCTGGTTGACGGTCGCTGGAGAGGACTTCCCAGAGCGAAGTGGTCGGGTGGCGGGCCGCGCTCAGACTACACCAGCCTGCTTGCGGTCGAGAGGTGACGGTCGGCCTAGCTGCTTCTCGCGAACTTGACTGGTCGACCTTCAAGCAGCGACTGGCAACACCAAGGTTACATTTGTTTCCGCCGGTGTGTTCCTGTGCTACTCTTGTTTGCTATCTCCGCGAGATCATCACGACACGTCAACCCGTATACTCACTGTACATATCCCCGAGTCTCACGGCTGACCCGGTGGTCTGTTGAAAGACTGAAATTAGCAACACACCAAAATTACACTCGTTGCCATAAAAACTTACGCACCAGGAAACGATTTTTTTTTCCTTCGGCAAACATTGCGCGAGAATTTCAACTGCCTACGACAGTCTTCAATTTAATCTCTACGCGTTTCCATCTCACATAACGTTTTCCATTACCTTTTACAGACACCTCAAGAGCCAAGGTTCCGGCTCGAGTCAGCGTTTCAGCGTGCTCGTCTTTAAATTTTATTTTTCCATAGTTTAGTACTTTATGCCCTCCCCCAATAATCCGACTAACAAAGAACGTATCTTTAAATTTAGCAGTGTAACTCTTTCTTAGGCTAGCAGCTGACTCCCCATTGCGAAAAACATGGGATGCATCTATTCTGTACATAAACGTGTGATACGTGCGTATTTTATCTTCGCATTGTGAAATTTACATGCTAACTGGCTGATGCAGGTGTAAATCAATGTGTTAATTATCTTCACCAGCATTTTTTCTGAACTAGGCCGCATGGAAAAAATCAGTCACAAGTGCAGAGTGCAGTAAAACGCCATCGAAATTACGTTCTGAATGCTGGAATAAAATAGACCAATGGCACTAGCAAACACTCGGTAACAGCATACCAAGCACCATAAATATTCAAATGAACTATGCATGCGCCTATTTTTTTGTGTATTTGTGTGAAATTTAGTTATTTACTTTCGCAGGGTTATCGCAAGCATGCCGTCTTCAACCTCGCGTATCAAGACACTGATATGTTGTGAATCCTTTGTTGCTTTCCCCACGACAAGAGTAACGTGTGATCAAAGTTATTTCGGAGGCATGTAAATAGTAATAAATCTTGACCAAATGTGTGCATATTAAAGAAACGTTTTGAGAAACCTAATATATCAGTTCACCTTCTAGTGTTTGTAAAGACTGTTTTTCAAGCATTTATAAAATAGCACTGTATAATTTAAAAACGCAATTCGAATACATATCATTCATTAATTCATAAAATAAAGAAAATATTTACAATGTCGATATTAAATCATACAACTACGTTTCATGATTATATTTATACTACGGCCCGTCCAAAAATATCTAGGTCACATTGTTCAACGGAACTGTTTATTGTATCCCTGAAGATTGTTACATTTTTATTTATGATTTTGAAATTTAACTTACAAGCACACATGGAAAACACTGACACGTTTAATTGAAAATCAGACATATTCTTCCGAATACTTTCTACGATCGGCACTTAAAAATACCTCTCATGCATGGCAAATAAATTAAAGGTATTTCATCAAGGTAATAAATCATTTTTTGTTAATATTATACACTTCAGTCTGTACGGTTTCTATTTCTTAACTTTTCAGCAATGGCTTTTAAATGAATGAAAATAAAATTACACTTTTTTGCACGTATTTATGTGTCACATTCTCTTAGGACAAAGCAGAAAAGAGTATTGTTAAAGATTTTAATAATTTTATTTCCAATTGGATTGCAAATCAGATTAAAAATAGAAATAAATAAAATCTTAGAAAAAAGCGACTCTCGCTGACAAATGTCCCACAACTTCTCAACTTCACTTGCGGATTCTATACGTTCGCCAGGTTAACAGATGTCGGAAAGTTTTGCAAAAAGACTTAATAGTCTCCCTCAGTCACGAATATAATTATAATTTAGAAAGCAGTGGCTTGAAAGGCTGGAACTTTCCCACAATTATATCTCACACGTAACAAATATTCAGTCACGAATTAGCACCAGGAAAAACACTATTCGAGAAGAAATTACAATACAATCCCACACGAATTTTCTTCTTTCTTTCCTTCTATGTGCAAATAGAGTTGATAAGTAAACCCTTGCGATGCAATTGATCAAGGCATACAAAACTGATTGCTGGTTATTATTGGTACTATGATAATTACGTCTACGATAATTACGGTATGTACATTAAACAAAACTCTACATCAGTTAACGTTATTCTCACTTTATTCTGTGTCAGTACATATATTTATTTATTGTTAGTAAAACAACATAATTTTTCTAAAACTAAAAATATATTTGCGCTGAGGAGTAAAATACAATATGGAGTTTTACTATGATAGGGAAGTTTTTTTTTCTTTACTTCGAGCACACACACATACATACACGTGCACATATATATGTATGTATGTATAATGCACCACATTTTTTAGGTTTCTTTCTTTATGAACGGGTTAACCATAATGATACAGTAAAAAACAGAATATTCGTATTTTCCTAAGTATTTCAATGCCCATCCTTGTCACAGTTGTCACATTCTGCTGCAGTTTGTAATGCATCGTGATGTGGGTTCTCCTAAAACTCGGTGAGGCGTTGCAGCTATTATTGAGCCACGCAGTTGGAAGCAACAATGTGTGAATATTACTGGTTGATATTACTGTGTAATGCGATGTATCACGATCACAATTAATAATAATAAAATGTTGAGTTGAAAATATTTGATTCGGTACGTTCCCTGTGTTCTTACTGCTCCAACTGATGTAGTGGCGTAGTGGGAAGAATGGGAAGGCGAACACGCGTATCTTAACCCCCCCCCCCTCTTTTCTTCCCCCCCCCCCCCGTCCACCCCAGCTGGCTACACTTAACTAAGTCACTAGGGTCGCAACCATGTACCTATAAGCATTCCGTCTACTGGGTAGCCGACGCGTTCACATAAAATTGCAGATATTTCAAGATACGAAGTGCTTAATGCAACATATTCACACTTTCCTTAACCCTGTGATGATTCAAGAGAGACTTTTACATTCGCAGACACTCCTCGCTTACTTAAACTTACCAGAAATCACTTTCTATATCAGGGTTCTGAATCTTCTAACGGCGAAAAAATAAAATAAAATAAAAATGTTGCGTTCATAAACTTCTGGATATGCCCCTTCAAGACCTTAAGTTTACTTTCAAATTTTCCCAGCAGTATTTAGACGTTTCAAGAACACATGGGCAGAAAGTAGTGCGAGCAGCGTAGCTTGTGTCAAATAAAGCTGTCAAGTAAAGCGTTTGAATTTCTTGGTAGAAAGCAATTACTATAAGAACCTCTGAAAGCTACCGCACATTTTTAACGACTTGTTCGATGTTCTGAACAGCTGGTACCCTTTTAACACAGACAAAAGCAAGATTGCATGCGGATTATACACACTGGAACAAGTGTCAGAAATGGATGAATTGATATGCTTAGTATGAATGATGGGCCACAGGAATGAAATGCCATTTCATTTAGGAATTCGTGTTACGAACAATTATTTAACGAATTTGTTTCATTATTTGAAGGGAAAATATGGAATCACTTATGTACTAACTGATAAATTAAACAGACGTATTAAATTTTTTTTAATATATATAAGAAGCATGGTATGTGCAAACGACAACCCAACACCGCTTGATTTCAAGTACAGAAAGCGTTGGTATGTACTGGATAAGCATTTCACATCGGTATTTACAAGAAACCGCAACACCGCAGACAATAATGAAGATGAGTGTCTGTCAAAAATAATTTCACAGGATCTTATAAAAGCATATGAGTCACGAACAAATGAGACCAACGAATATGCGACTGCCAATGTGCTGAAAAGCATCAATGTGTCAGACCTCAATCATATATAGACAATAATGCGGAAAATAATACAAATTATATTGTCTTTCAAGAATGCGATAATGTCGTATCAGTAGAGGGGTTGAGATATGTTGTAGGATATGTAGCACACAGATATCGTAAATTAGATCCAGATCTCAGTGTTCCATCAGAAGAACTTACTGAGAATGACTGGATAAAACACTTACCAGCGGAGAACTTACAGAACGGAGCGAACAGTTACTCGAAACGTTGCAGCTAGCAGAACAGGTATTTCGTAAAGTTCTTGGACAATTGTTTAGTACAGAAAATTACATAATAAATTTGTTGACAGAAGTATCAATCGAAAAATCAAATTGCATTCCCTGGGCCTGAGTATTACCACTACGGAAAAACACGTACGTACATTCTTATAGAAGTAATTAATAAACAACTTTCTAGCAGCGTCAATGCAATTAGGAGAAAAGTATTGAAAAAAAAATGAAATTATAACAAACAATTGTACAATTAAATATACTCAACTAGACATAACAAATTAAATAATGCTCTTTCAGTAACTGTGTCAGACGTTCAGTAATTTCAGCCACTTACATGAAAAAGATTGTGTTACATTTGATATCGATTTCAATAAGCTGTATGTTCTTAACAGCACTTTAGCGAATGCATGAATGTAGATTATAACACTTCTTTAAGTTTTTATTGTATCAAGTAATATAGTGTTTTGTTATACTTTGGCTTACATTACAAATATACAGTGTAACAGTTGACTTTTTGTACTACTTACATTTTCGCTTAAGATTGTGTTGTTTGTTAAGTAAAAACTTACTGAAATATCTTATTTTCTGCATATTTCAGGCAGTAATATTGATTAAAATGTATCATAAAAATAAACATGAAATTCGCTGTATATTTTACTCTTTTTTGGGTTGGAACTATTACTTGAAATATTTATTTTCTTTGCAAATAAAACAATGACCCTAGTTACCCTTACCCTCAAATATTGCGGTAATTAAAAACACTATGTACTTGGTACTAATAAGTATGAAATTATATGTGTGCAAAGAATAGTGCTGTCAGATAGCAATGTTTGTTGCACTGGTCGCGAAGCAAGAAGATGACAAAGTATCGCAAATTGTAAAGAAGGCGACAAAACATTTCGGAGAGTGATTCCAGCAGAGTTTTTGTGCGTAAATTATATCTCAAGTGGAAGCAAATTTTCTTCCGCCAGACTTATTGTTCTAAATGTTTTCTTCTGCGTTAATGCATGTAGCATGGAGTCTAATTGAATGTTTTAGTTTAAACGGTATCTCATTGCATCGCTGAACCAACAAAATCTTCAGTACATATTATTAAGCTATACATACATGAATACATTTAAATATTAACAAAACATACACGAAGGAATATTTATACTCAGCTTATAATATTTACAAAGATGTTTTATTTTTCTTATGAGAAATTCATTTGATAACGTAAATACTTAATTTCGAAAGATTAATGGTGCTGATGTATTTAACAGTTGTTTAATAATGCTAAAAAAAGGATTTCTCCTCCATAATTTCTTGATTAACTTGAAACATTAAATGCACTTTTACTTCCAGTCATTGTTAAGCTACTTTCCTTGGACAAATGGTCTTATGTAATCACGCAAATGTCTGTCTGTGATGTTCTGTATGTTCCCTTATAATAGCATTCGAATCCATGAAACTTGTTTCACCAAATTTGGTGCACATATAGAACATAGTATGAATATCCGATTTTTACAATATTCTGCCAAGCCGTTTCCTTATTTTTAAAACGGTTGTTATTTTACTACAGTAGGGCGCCATTTTATATCTGGGAAATTATTTTGCTAGGTAAAACCAAATCTTGTGTTTAATCTAGGAAGGTACGGTATTATTGGTTCGCCATTGTGGAAGTAGCACATCATGAAAGCAATAAGCTTTTCCATCATATCTCGGCAATTACACAATTTGGCAGGAATCTTTTGTGTAATTGCCGAGATATGATGGAAAAGCTTATTGCTTTCATGATGTGCTACTTCCACAATGGCGAACCAATAACACCGTACCTTCCTAGATTAAAAAAATTACAAGATTTGGTTTTACCTAGTAAAATAATTCCCCAGATATAAAATGGCGCCCCTCACACATATATACATACATATATATACACACATATATATATAACATACATATCACCTAATTCGGCCAAATTTGATATGAAGAACGAATCGACTAAAGGCATTAAATATTCCAATAAATAACCAATTTCGTTCACTATTTTGTAATATAGTGCACACATGACAAATTAAAGTTATTGTTTCATAACTTGGAAAACACGCTACCCATTCCTACCAAATTTAACAACCCAGAAGTATGCTGATATTAATTAATTAGGTCAGGAACTTATTTTTAAATTGGTGGCAATATAGACATTTTGATAACCATAATATATCTATGAAACTATGTGACCAATTTCAAGCAAACTTTGTATACTGTATCTAATACTATGGATTCCATGTTAACATATGCGATTTAAATGTGTAAGAAACTTGTTTACGACATGGTGACTACATACATATTTTGTATTAATTTGGTATACAGTAGGTACAGTACCATACTGTTTACCAATTTCAACCAAACGTGGTGTGTTGAACGTATCATCTACAAGTATTAAACATGCTGGTACAGTGTCTCTTTTATCCGCCATATTGTAAGGTAGCGCTACAAGAAAATATATTGTGTTACCTTCCGGGAAACAATAAACCTATTACTACCTAATTTGGTAAACAATATTCACTACGGTGACCAAATAAACATGTATGTTTTACGTGGTTCGATAACTTATTTTTAAAATGGCAGCCATATGGACATTTTCATTAATATCCTATACCCATGGAACCGTGTAACCAAGAAACAAAAAAAGGAGGGGCGGATCATACAATTTTGAAATTTTGCACATCTACTAGTGAATGTTACCGAAGATTTGTTCCAAATAACACAGCAGGTTGAAAATAAACCTTAGAGTGAAATGCGACTTTACCAGTGCTTTAAGCAAAACATGTTACAAATTACAAAATATCTGGAAGAATCAGTTTCTGAACCCATATTAGTATGTTAAATGTTGTTTAACATAAAATAAAACATGAATTATGAAAGCCATTCAGCTAAACTTTCTTTTTATCGTTGATAAAGTGGATACTCATATGTGCAAATATTTTGATTATTAGAGTTTAAATGTGTGCATATTCTCAAACAATAAAATACAGACACAGTGAGCCAAAATATTTTTATTGTAAAACATTTTATTCTCTTCATTTCTGCTCTATACAATTTCCCATGCAGAACAATATATGGTAGCTGTTTGTTAAAAACTAGATTAAATAATTTGATCGGCAGCCATTTTGCAATGAGAGACATTGTAAAACTAAGAGACTTGAGGGTGTTTCACTTGTTTTCTGGCAGCTTTGACAAGTTCAAGTGCCATATTTCTAAACTTTATAAGCTAGTTCAATTATTTGTCCAAATTATGTAAATTTTCTTCGTTTGATACGATAAATTTTACAAAGCACGGCCCTCTAGGAAAATGGACGGTGGGGGTTGAAAGAACTGTGTATGGCCTTCTACGATAGTGTAGCGTAAACATAATGATGTGAACTACAGCGTTTGTTTATCTGCTGCATGCATCTCCGACCTGAATCGTCACATCCTCGCTCGCTTAACACAGCAATTAAGCGCATGACTTTACTGGGTAATCCCAAGGTCATTTTCATGCTTTCGTGCGCTGCAAGTGAAGTTAAAACCTTTTTTAACATGCATATCAGCCCAAAATACCAACCAATTCACCTTGCACTATCTGTGTTCAAACATTTGGCATAAAAATTCACTACGACATTTGACGTGGATGGAAGTATGGCATCTGCTTCTAAATAACGGTATTAAAGGAAGCAAGAATATTTGCCTCCTATGCTGACTTAACGAAGCACTAATATGCAAGACAAATAACATTAATATGGAGCTTCATGTTTCTTTAATCGCTTTTACTGATGGAAAGGAACAGTTATCCCTCTGCGAATACCAGCTCGCCACGAAATGGTATGCGAATTTTTTTTAAAATTTGTAATCGCTTATAGGAGATGTTGTGTTGTAACTGTGAGACTACTCGCCTCGCACTACGGCAAACCGGGGTCACATCTGGATTTTCGTGTGTAGGAAACGGCGGGTGTTTCTGTTGGCCGATGGGTAGAGGCGGGGTACTCCCGATACTCAGTTTTCTATCGCTGCTCCATCTCTACCTCTCTTCAACACCATCAACGCTGAAGACCTTAGTTGTTAAGCGCCGCTTACGTCTCTCTCATGTCACTGGTGTTAGCTTAAAACTGTGTTTCACCTACATACAGTATTTCATATCTAAATTGATTGTTTAAAGAATTACATATCTCTACAGTTTTCATCTGCATTCTCAATTAGTGTTAATTTTGTGGCCAACGAATATCATATGTTACTTGCAGATGTCACTTAGATATGACATGAAATACGAGTTTTGTACGTGCTTTACGAAAGTCCCTATCATGTTTCAACTTGCCGACTGAACTATGATTATGTTTTCGGAACCATGAGTCTTTTTGGGAGACTTTATTTCTTTTAAGACTTGGAAATACTCAGCATCGATTAAACTTGTGGCTCCGGATCCCTTGTTAGTGTCAATACTTCCAGCCCTACAATTAAATTTTTGGTGAGAAAATAATAACAAATAACAAAAATGAACAAGGGAAGACATATAAAGTAAAAAAGTATATAGGAAATAATATAATGTATTTGCAGGGTATTATATTTAGTTAAACTATATTTTTGTTCAGCTAATCTGGGCTGTAACTACGAATATATGTATTTCAAAAAAATTTCAACATGTTTGCACCCTACCTTTGCTTTCTAAAGATAATTTTGCACGGCAAATAATGAAGTAGATTTTATTTACTAAGCAGAAATTCGTTTAAAACGAACAGGCAGTACGCTGGTTTCCCCATTCAACCGCTTCATAGTCCGCCTGGCTGTGTGAAGTTCCCAATGCTTGCAGTTCGCAGTACTGCTCGCGCCATACATTGTGGACCTTAGCGCCCTCGTCCTTCAGTAATGGGCTAGACACGGAGAGGCACTGCATCGGGTGGAAAATACTAATGGCATGGTAATCTATGCTCGTTACTAAAAGGATTTTCCAAGATGTCCGTTACGTGATTTCACAAGAAAGCCTGGTTCAGTTCACATTCACACCGATCACGCCCAACGAAGCTGTCGAAATGTAAGCAGATATTCAGCATTACTGTTTTTGTGCATGGTTGAAAGCTCAGTTTAAGAAAATTGGATTACTATGTAAATGCACGACAAGGAACTAGACGCTAAATATATTTATACTTTATTGCTTGGTAATCATAATATGTTACAAATATGTTATGAAATAAATTTAAAATTGTCTCAGCGGTAGGTTTCTCAAGGAAATACTGCACACTTATTCAGTACCTTGCACATAAGAGACAATGACGCATGTGATGTGTATGCCTGGGTCATCCTCAACATCTCGGCCTTCTTAACAAAATACGTCCTGGTAGGCAGAATGCTTAATGAGCGAGTAAAGAGATATGGGTGGTTCTTAACACCGAGTTCTTGAGAGCCCTTGAGGGTAAAGCGATATGAGTATGGAGCAGTGCCGGAATGCAAGGGTGGGGAAATAGGATATCAGTGAGGAAACCCGCTGACCAGCAGTATCTATCTGCACGATTCCCACATACGAACATCCGGGAGCGACCTCACTAGTCTTTATTTTCAATACCATTCAAGGACATGAGGTTAAGGTTAAGGTAGTCTGCATCAAATATTGTGATCGTAGTAAATAATGTATTATGCTTGCTGACTTTTATGTATTTCTCTTGCGTTTTTGTTTTGAGGTCATTCAAGGTAATGGGGTTGAAGTCACTGTTTACTGCATCCAATATTGCGGACAGGTGATATCTACCAAGATGGTGGTCGCCCACCAAGATGGTGGTCGCCTACCAAGATGGTGGTCGCCCAAGATGGTGGCTGCCTGCGAAGATGGTTGTCGTTTGCACCTACCAAGATGATGGAATGGGTATGGGTGGAGGGTGACATCTCGAAAGTTTTTGAAATACATTTTTCAAACAACTTTTTAAATACTATTTAATAATTCTAATGACCTTTTTGGTACATTTTTTAACGATTTTGAAATAAATATTTAATAATATCATTTTTTTTATAAATTTTCAAATTATTTTTAATTCATTTTTTATAAATTTTAATATTATATTTTAAACGAATTTTAAAATACATATTTAATATTTTTCTAATAATGTTTTAATAATTTTATTAACAAACTTAAAGAATTGTTTTAGTTTTTTTTTTTTTTTTTTTTTTTTTAACTTTTTTTGGAATTTTGTCGAATGTTAGTACTTTTTCGGATTTTTAAGTCAAAGGTCAATGTCAAACGTCCTGAGTTCTGCTCTCCTGACCCCGAGGTCACTGATCCCGATCACCTGGTTCACTGATCCCTGACCCTAGGTCGCTTATCCGGCTCCCTGTTTTAACCCAGGGTCACATCCGCCTGGGACAAGCGGGTCTTTTTAAGGGAAAATGGAACATTTTTAGGGGAAAAAAAAGAAATGTTCAGGGAAATTTAATTAATTTTGAGGGAAGAATGGAACATTTAGAGGGAAAAAGGGAAAAACGGGAAACTCCAAAATGGTGACGGGCGGTTCCTCCGCTTCTATCCTCCACCCCCTTGCGCCAAAGTCATATTTTATATACAACTCACAAAATTACAAATTAAATTTTTGTTGTGAATTTATTCCTTTTCTGACATGCATTACCAAACATAATAAACGGGGAAGAAAATGTTAGAATGTAGCACAAATTGGTGACAAGAGAAATTCGCGAATCCATTTCAGGACCAGATAGACGTCCAACACGTGTACACAGATGTTACCTTTACAATTGGATCACAGCTCATTAGAAACTCCCAGGACGACTCTGAGCCAATAGCAGACCTGCAAAGAAAAAAGCATCGAGTACCATACTGCCAGGTGTTGAGTAACACTGGCTACTCTCTGGGCAACAGCCAATGAACACGCAGCTAAGGCTCGAGTGTATACAGTGCTGTGGAGAATAGCCCACATATCATTGAGCTCACGAAATTTTCCTGTCCCTAGTGATAAATTATTAAATAATGCTAAACAACCACTGCGATATGGCGCTTGAGTGGATCAGGATGGACCTTCCTGTACATTTTGGAACACTGGCTCAGTAACATTTCATTTAACTAACTGTACGTCCTATTAATAATCTTTAAAAAGTAATTTCCCAAACCCTTTACATCACTATAACCTCTACGGTTTTGGTAAGTATGAGGTCACAGTGCGGGCACTTCAAAGTCAGATATTGGTAAATGTGTTTTAAAAAATTGTAATTCTTTATTTCTATTTGTGTACTTCATACAGGCACTGAATACGGTCTTCCGACTGTTAAACTATCTGTTTTTGATCAAGAAATTTAGACTCAAACTTAGAAACTGCAATGCCTTATCCCGCATGGAAGGTAATTCTTATAATAAACATTTATTTAGTAGATGTTTATATGTGTGAATGTTTCGTGTGTAAGACTGTCCCAGATAACGCATACATCAAATGGGGGTATATTTTGCTTATTTTGTAGTTGTGGGACTGACAACGATTTATAAACATAACTATTGAATGTTGGGGAATTATGTTTGTGTTCACATTTCGACATATTATTAAACATATGGTAGTTGTGTACGCCACAGTGGTTATAATTCGCATAACATGGCGTTAAACTTTGAGAGGCCAAATGCTAGAAGGCTCACTTACACATGTATCCACCAAACAGTTAGGCAACTGGTCAGTGTGGTGTCTGCCAGCCACCAAGTGTTTCATATTGGATTACTTGCCATTACTACTACGAACCGCCAATGGAGGTAGTTGGATGAGAAACCACATCACGACAAAAGACGTCGAGTCGAACTGTCCGGCTTAGATTTAACAATGCTATAGACTGTTAGCGCCAAAGTGAGCTCTTACACTTTTCGTAATGGTGCTATGACACACACACTAAACATGCAAGCAATTTTATTTATACTTCATTTCATGTATGATTGGAAATAAAAACTTTGTTTAGACTTAATACATAATCTTTATTGACGTTTGGGGGGGGGGGGAATCGTGCCGGACTATGCCGTTGGCCGGAGGATTTTCTCGGGGATCTTCCGTTTTCCCCGCCCCTTCATTCCGGCGCCACTCCATATTCACTTCAATCACCCTCATAGGCTCTCAAGACCTCACTGTTAAGAGCCGCCCAAATCTCTTTCCTTCCCCCTCCCCTTTATTGACGTTTGGGTGCACACGTCCTAATTTTAATGTGACAGGCATCAAGATGTGTTCACTTTAATGCGAATAGTCAATTTAATAATTATGATATTTATTTAATGCGAATATTTTCCTTCCGACCATATATAGTATCTCGCTGCATGTTCTATTTTTGTAATTATGTTTTTAAAGGTGAATATTTTGAGTATTTTCAATTTATCGTAGATCTTTCAAGGGACTATAATCACTCCTGCAGAAAATACTTAGTAATTTGTTCTTATAACACTTGTATAATCAATAACTATTTCCTGCAATCAAAATTTGATTAAGACGAGTTGGGTAATCATCACGGTGCATGTAAATAGCCGCGCGGATTATTTTGAGGACAAGCTAAACTTGACACACTTAAAGACCTAATCCACCTTTGCATTGGACTACAGTTAACAAGACTCGCTCATGAACATGTGAAGCAAATACGAAACATGCAAGGAAAGCCGTTTGGGAAAACGTGTTGTTTGTTTTGGAGTAATATTGGCAACTCACTGGAGAAGCATGCAGTTAATATACAGTAGTAGATCATGTATTCATTGGACTGTGAAGTCTAGACTGCAGGCTTTTGATCCGGGACATTTCATGGTCTCTAATTATTTTACATATGAAAACATTAATGTATTCTTTAATGTTTTCACATTATGTTTTCAAATATCTCGCGTGTATTTGCAAGGGGATTTATAACGTAACACTTCCTTTCATATTTACAATTATGCATTATTTGTAAGTAGTATTTTGTTGTGGTTCAGTGTGGTCTGTTCAAATTTATCATCTACTCAAATAGGATACAGGATAGTTCATAATTCCGAACGTTTTCACCACTAATGTACTTTAACTTATTACATATAATGTGTTGGAATATATTCGGACAAAACTGAGTTCATAGAACTATTATTCGTGTTTTGTATGATTTTTCCTCCAAAGCCATGTGTTACTGCAGCTGTTAGTCGCTCCCACTCCACGGCACGCGCCTGTGTCTTGGGAGGGGGCAGCCTGCGGAACATACCCGAAGGGGACTTAGAAATATTTTCAGCTACACGAGATAGCTAATTTTTTGTGACGAGAAGTGTACTTTTCTAACAATTTCACAGTTTCACTTGACCGACGCATTAATAAAGTGATGAGGCACGTAGCAGTGTTAATTTTACATGACGCGTAAGAATGCGTAATATGCACACAAGTAGATCTTGAGCAAGGCTTTCAAAAGTGCTTATTTTATCGTGAACAACCAATAGCTGCCTTGCTACCAAAATGTAGACCAATGTAACTGTTAAAAACTGAAAACACTTTTGTGGCATGTAACATCCTAAAAACCAAAATCATTCTTTACATTCTGCATAGTCCAATACTAATAGGTGATGCACACAGTTGTGATCAGTAGGCCTAATACATACCCCAAAATTTTTTTATTAATTTTACTTGGATCAACACATATTAATTTCATCCCAATATTTGTAGTAAGAATGGTGTTATTTAAAGAGAAAGACAGTTATTTTCTTTCGTTGTAAGGACATTGTGATATTGTTATGTGAAATACTTACCTGCTCTACATTTGAAAAAAATTTAAATTGGAAAATGTCAGCAAAGCTGCTTGTCAATGTAAAGTACTGTTTTCCCCACAAAAAAAAAGTAGTCGTTATGGCACTTTGGCGTATGTTTTTATTGCCTCTTTAGGATTTTTGTATTTAAAGAAAAAAAAACATTAATTCAGTAATATCTGCTATTATTTGAACATTTTTTGTTGTGTTTCAAGTTGCAGTAGCCTGTGTGTTGCTTTTTAATTTTCTTGTTAAATGCATAATAGTTTTTTTATTGATATATCGTATAATCTGATCTTTTGTGTTAGGCAAAGTGTTAGCACGTAATTATATTTGTATTTTAAAAGTTTACTGCAAGTTACCAGTGTCGTGCCACAGAAATTTTACCAAAGATCAGTTTTTATTTTGGCGTATTTACACAGTACGTAAGTTGGAACATTTGTTCCCCCACTACTCTAGAGCTGTTCGAATTCTCTGTCTCGCACACAATCAGTTACTCTTGATCCCTTCAGCACCCACAGTTCTACGCATTCCTTTGATACCTGCTTGAGGAAGTGGCTATAATTTCAAACATACTAATTTTTAAGTTCCAATGCATGAGCAATTGAAGAATCGACGAACTCAACGCATTTTCTTATGTTGTCTTGGTTTTTTGTACGAACAAGTGTTCAGCAAATGACAGGAATAAGCTGCATAACTGTCACGAACAATTCAACTTACAGTGTAGGCCATGTGTAGAGGACATAGCTCTTGCCCCTGGTCGAATGGGATATTCAAAGTGCATTCATGCCCTTACCGCAAATTCAGGCAGTGACAATTCAACGTCACAGCCGTGATGCACTTTTCAGACACACACAGCCAGGCAAGGGCCCTTGGCTCATAAATTAGAACACACGTTAAGTTTGTTTAAACGAACATGTTATTTTGAGAATGAACACTGAAATAAGTCAACGTTTTTCCTTTTAATAGTACTCATGCTTTTTTGTGACATAAAACTTTGCAGGTATGAGGATTTGAAAATAGAATATATTTACTTCAGTGCAAACAGACTTTTCACACGGAGGACTGTTTAGTGTCGCTGGAAATAAATTGTTGTTTTGGCGTTTATTTGATAAAGGATTCCATTGTATTTTTAAAAGTTTTAATTCATAATTTTCCTAATCTTTGCAACTATCCTCACTGTGTAGAATTTTTGGTTATAAATTAAGCTTAATTCAAAAAGGAACTGTTCGGGCATGCGTGAGCAATTTCTGTACCTACTTCTCAAATATGCAATTTTCAATTTGTTCTTATTTTAGTTATACTAACAACACATTTTGACTCTATTACAAGTACATTTTTTGTACACAAACCTAATACTAACTATAGTTGGTATGAAAATTTTCATATGGAAAGGAAGACACTAGGTAATTAAATGGGCTATAGGTTATCTGTAAAAGGTACCTCTTATTTACGTTAAATCGGAATATTGCAACATAAATCCTTGCGTTATGGAAATATATTCTTGTTTAATGTCACGTAAAAATAACACCTTGCAGTTTTAAAAAATAAAAAAAAAAACAAATTCCGCTAATTACAACTCGTTTGACACTTGCTAGCTTAATGTATTCATTCGGAATAAACACTATTGTTTGCGTTAAATCAGAATTCTGTAACACAAAAATCATTGCATTACACAAGTTCGATATTCTTTTAACTGTTACGCAAACATTATTACAATATAAGAAATGTAAAACACGAAATTGTGTTATTTACAACTTATTTGACACTTGCTAGCCTATGCATTTTTTCATTCGGAATAAACAAGATTGTTTACGTTAAATCGGAATACTATAACACAAAAATTACTGCATTACACAAATTTAATCTTCTTTTAATTGCTCGCAAAAATTATTACAATTTAAAAAATAAACAACGAGAAATTTCGTTAATTTTATCACGTATGACACACTTTGTGTATGTATTCTTATGGGAGAAAGTGGATTGTCTTGGGTCACGCTTCTACTATTACTGTTTCTACTCCAGCTTCACTAAGCGTACGCAAAACGGCGGCAAGTGTCCAGATCTATTTTTATGACCATGGTATAAACACATGACAAACTAAAAAATCAACATGGCGGAATGAGTATTGTGGAGGGGAGTGGGGGTGAGGGAGTCAATTCGTCTGCTGGAGTCGAAAGAGGCGATTCATTGATGGTGCTGGGGGGACCATCGGAAATGTTAGTTTTTTAAAATATTTTATAAATTTTAAAATCATTTTAATAAAATTTTAATTATTAATTTTTAGTAATACAATTTTAAATTGTTTTTTTTTTTTTTTTTTTTTTTTTTTTTCAAAGGCCAAAGTAAAAGGTCATAGGTTCTACTCTCCTGACCTCTGGGTAACTGATCCCGGTCACCTAGACTGCTGATCTCTGACCCTGGGGTCGCTAATACCTCTTGCTTGCTCTGGGAAAAATTCGAGTTTTTTTTAAGGTTTTTTAAGGGGAAAATGGGAAACTTTTAGGGTATTTTGGTCTATTTTAGGGGAAAAAAGGGGGAAAAAAAGTGGCGGACGGGTGACATAACAACATGACGGCCGGGCGGCTCCAGCTTCGACGCCAGAGGCCGTTATGCCAGACTCCCCATCTCCCTGCTACTTTGACATTTCTAGTAAGCTAATTGCTTACTGGAAGCATTTTTGAAAGAGCTGTAAACACTAGCGTAATGTCATTTGGACTATCGGACACATCCACACATCTCTGGATAGGTAAATATACACTTACATAGAAGTTTCTTTGAGCTAACAATCTACTTGTTCCTAAGTGGCCAAAATACACAGTAGCTATTACAAAATATTCGCTTTTCTAAACAAATATTCATTTGAAAAAACTGATATATAACAGCTAAATACATTGGCCTACAACCTGAAATATAAAATTATTCTAAAAAGAGTCACATTTTGAGTAAACCCTGCGTATTTTATTGGTTGCATACTAAGAAGAATTTTGTTAGTACAGGAAAATTGTTCACCAAGTGCATCTCTGTCTCCATAGAAACTTCGTAACTTACATATCTGTTATGTGAGACGTACACTCTCGACTTTCTCAGTGCACTGTCGAAATATGGAGGAACGCCCAATTTGATGCGTTGTGGCGGAATCGAGCTTAATCAGAGAACACTCCCGCGGAAGCAAGTTGCTAAACGTACCAACAAATAACCATTATCGTTTGGACTATATAGGATACACTTAGCCCGTGACAGCCCAAGGAAATATGCTGAAGTCTGAGTATGATTAATGATCTGTTCGTTTCGGGAAACGCTTATAAACTCCTCGCTGCTACTAAACGGAAATGCCCTCACGGCACGTACAACCTCAGGATATATAATGAGAATGAGTGAAATAAATCTTGGTTAACCCTAATTCACCCTTGCAATCAATCCAACACTAGTCACCTTGGACGTCTCACCCAGAGACTAAAAATGATGTGAGATTTTCCTCAAAACTGTCTCATAAATCACCAGCAAATCGTACAGACATCAAAGTCGAGGATCGGGACTTAAGGTTTGGTTTTCAAGCAGTAAATTATTTTGTTACAAAAAAATACTTCGTTTCACTCTTAACCAGAGAGTAGGTCTGCAGCGAACCGTGACGTCACTGCCACCGATGTAGAGTGGCAAACTTTTCGAATCGCATTCTGTGGGACCCGGATTCAAATCCTGGTCCAGCCATCCTGATTTAGGTTTTTAATGGTTACCTGAGAACACTTCATGTGAATGGTGGATGGTTCTATAATATAGGCAGTTCACGGTAAAATGAGCACTTTTGATAACCCTGCATAAGACCTACTTGTATGTACATTGCGTATTCTTCCTACTTATGTAAAATTAACATTGCAATGGGCCTCATCACTTTATTCATGCGCCAGTGAAGTGAAACCGCGAAGTTATTATAAAAGTAAATATTTTAAAATTATGCTCGTTGTTACACTTCTACGTACAAAAAAACAGAAGAAATAATTTATGTTATCACAAATGGTTACCTAACACTTTATATTCGACGTTGAGGTATAAAAACTGCTTTCCTTCCATAGTTACTAACTTTACTGGACGAATGTCACTAAGTGCACCCTTTAAAATATATGCAGGTAGGGGCAGTGACTTTTTTCTAAGGTTGATTTCAAAAATCCTCACTTTATCGCGAACAGCCTTGAACGAGTTTATAGTGTATTATTCGCAATTAGCAACAGTATGCCGCTAATGATCGTAGTCTCTCCGGCCTACGACAATCTGCTAGCGTGTTCCCTGGCGTGTGCAATTGAATTCGAAGACAGCCATTTTATGTACGTACGTTAGGGTTTATGGTATAAAGCGACATCTATAACATTAACGTACTGAGACATACGTATACGCGTGAGAACTGGCTTTACAGGCAGTTTTCTTACTGGGAAATCCACTTATAGTGTAGGAATTCGCATAGAGAGGCCAGGGGTTTAGTACGAGGTCTTATAAAACTTCTTCACGTAAAACTAGACTTAGCACTGCAAGAGGTTATCGTGAAAGTCTGTATACCTTCCACTAGATATCGTGACGCTACCTCTTTACATTCCGAGGGAGCCACGGTGGCTGAGCAATTAGCACGCTCGCCTCCCACCAAGGCGAACCAGGCTCAATCCCCAGCCAGGTCACCGGACTTTCGCAAGTGGGAATCGTGCCGGACGATGCCGTTGGTCGCTAGTTGTCTCGGGGATCTCCTGTCCCCCCCCCCCTTTTTTCATTCCGGCGCCGCTCCATATTCACTTCAATCACCCTCGTCGGTTCTCAACTCAAGACCTTTGCTGTTAAGAGCCGCCCAACTCTCTTCACGCGCACATTATATTCCAGATTTGAACCAATTTGGTTTAAGTTTGTTTGGGCCACTAAATTAACATCTTGGTGGAAAGTTATTTCGGTATAATGTCAGTGTACACTTTCCTGTCTGAGTTTGTTTAGAACTACGAGATACTTGTTTTTATAGATTGGAATATTAAAGCATATAATATGTTGGGGTCTGTGTACATATCATAAACATGTATGTGTAGAAAAGAATGATTATGTTGACTGTTGAACATAGTGGGTTGCACGTGTTCACACGTTATATTTACGTCTGATAACACTACAATGAACCCTAGCCATTAGTACGCTCAAATCTGGATAATTCCTCGAGATTGTGACGTATGTTACAGCGTATCGAAATAATTTAGATCAAAAGCAGATTAAAGTTAGAATGATGTAACAAAACATTTGTTTAAACAGTTTTTTTCTGACATACAAGTCTGACTAAATGCTGCAAGTTTAACAAAACAACTCAGTCGATAGAACTCAACATGTGGTTCGCAAAACGAATTCAGTTTTTCTGTTCATAGAACTTAATATATTATTATACTTCGTGATGTTAAGCGTAGATTTATGTAGTATATCAATACAGTATTTAAAAAAAATTGAACTTTGATATCCGCAAATAAATTAACCGAAAATGTAATTCGAATTGCTCAAATAAATCGTAGTTTTCATGTTAATATGTCTTAAAAGTCAGACCGACACATGAGGTGCCAGGATGGGAAATGTGATGCAACGTATGCGGGGTGATCATGTCCAACAATCAAACATCGTAGCTTACAGCATGATTGAAATGCACGTGGCCTCGTTCGAGCTGGTATACCACTACGATGCGAACATGACCTTGAATTTGGTGAAGCATATGTACAAGGTGTGGGGGGAGGCCCCACTGCGACTGGTGGTAAATTCGGACGTAAGCAAAAATTTCCAGACAAGGTAGAGTGCATGCGTTTTACTTCCACGAGAATCCGACCTCTTACCTTCCCCTGAAATTTAGTCTCTTCATCGTAGATCTTGCTTCCTCGATATCGTGATAACGGTTCCTTCAGAACTGTAATATCACTGCCTGCTGTCACACACGTATATATGTGTTTCATTGTTTCCCAACATTTGGTGCAAGGCGATTGGCAAGGTAGTTAATGATGCAGGTATTTCTTGTTATTTTAGGTCAATCTCGACATATCAACAAAATGGCATCATACTTACACAAAATAAATAAAACTCATTACCGTTTATTACGGATACATAATATTTACTATGGATTAAAAGAAACTTTTACATGACCAAGTATATGCATGTTACCATTGGTACTAACCAACTTTCGATACAACCCAATAGAAACACAATTATCGAACTTCATCTCCTTACGAGAATATTACAGAGCATTACCAAAAGTACTAACTACAGTCGTCTGATTAACGACACCTTCATGAACAGGAAAAGTCTTCCAACATATAATGTCATTAGCATTAATGTCATTCAAATCCATAATTTCCTTAGAATCCTTGGCATTATACGGTATCCTGAATAAACAAAATTCCAAAAGACAGCTACCAGCCTTAGCAGTAATACCTTGTAGACCAAAACGAAACAAAAACGAAATCAGAATGTAAATATCTTCAGCAGCTAATACGTTCACAACCTATGCTCTTTCTTCTTTATCAACATCATAACTCACAGGCAAAATATTGTGGTGCACCTTACTAGGATAATACCTAGAAACACGATTATGCCTCTGAAGCGAGAAGTTATTCGTCTTAAATGCATGCAGAGTCTCGTAGCTTTTCATGTCCTCGTGGTATGTGCAAATATCTTGAGCCTGGTTAAAAGTATTTTCTACCACATAAGTCTTCATGTTGCAACGGAATCCAGTCTCTGAGAAAATGAATCCAAACTGGTTAACAGTGCCGGCTCCGGCAAACATCCTCGTACGAGAAACAGGTTGTGGAAGAGCTCACGATGATGATGATGATGATGGACCAGGTTGTGTGGAGGCTGCAGTGCCGGAAAATGGGAACCGCGTATCGTGATGAAACCGTGCGACGTCCACGAAACTTTGTAAACATAAAGCTGTTATATACATTATCACGTGTAGGTGTATTTGTATTTGAGCCTTGTCCGTCAAAGGCTCTGCAAACACCGACCAGCTACCGTAGACACTGGCCTGTAGTCGAACCCGTTCTTAAAGGCGAGAAGTACCAGATTAAACAAACACACGTACAAAGTGAAAAAATAACGCCGGGAAGACGATGATGACAAGTTCTCGTTACGCAATTGACGGACTCCGAGAGAGGACTCATAATCAGGCTGAAAACCGCAGGATGGTCGCATCACCACCGTATAGCCCAACATGTAGATCTTTCCAACAGTAACATAAAATAGTATGTTCCGCTGCACCTGGCTGCTAGCTGCGGACCCCGCGGACCCTAATTAGCAAATTATCTGGCTGCAAGCCGCGGACCCCTGGAGCGAGAATTTCCCTTTTTCACTTTTTTCCCGTCCATAGCGGTCGAATTCGCATACAAAAACTTCACTTTTTCCCCTTCTCCCTCGAAATTTCCTTAATTTCCCTTCCGCCACCAGTGGCCATGTTGGCAGCTAAAGCTAGCCGACATATTTTGTGTCCTAATGTGGATAATATAGGGCCGATCCCACGTTGTAGCGTTTGACTCATTTTGGAGGTGGATGAGATATTCCATGACAGCACTCAGGACCACCATCTTGGATCACGAGCACCACTGACTAACAATATGGCGGACAATTGTCGACCAGCTGAGGATGTCGAGCATTTCGGCGGCCAGCACCGGCGGCTGCGGTGGGGCATCAAGGCATTGCGAACGATCGGATCTCGTGTAACACTGCTGCCTGTGGGGTCAAATATGCCCCGTGCTAACTTATAAGCATAGTTGGCTGTAATTTCCGAACCGTTTAAGTTAGTCACCAAATACATAACATAAACATCAACCACGACTATGATAGATGGCTGTCAGTTATAAAGTGTTTGAGATACAACTACCAAAGAAATCATAATACATGCATAACACCCCGACCACGAGAAGGGACGTATGGACATATGCCGGCATGTCTTCCCATTCTTACTCACATCTGCCTCTCCTGTCCCCTCGGTGCCACAGCCTGGACACACACACACACACACACACTTCCTGATGCGCTCCCTCCCACGGCATCACGACCAGCGATCTTCCAGTCGTCATCACTCTCTCTCTCTCTATCCCTTGTCCTCCACCTTCCACTTGCCAACATCACCCCTGATCAAACATCCTCGAGTACTCGCCACCACCCGGCAAGCGACTTGCTGTGCGCCGACACCCCGAGCACTCCTGTAACAACTTTCTTACTTCCAGACAGTCGGTCAGTACCACCGACCTTGCACGTGTGATCCATGTACCGAGATGTCAATATGTATGTATGTAATGATATGTCACTCGCAATGAATACACAGTCATCGCTAGAAAGCCGAGTCCCCCACAAATACAACAAGTGCTAGAACGATAAGCATCTTATTATGGAAATGAATTATCGCTTACCTTAACTGGTGTAGCAGTGAATACACGTAGACCACGGGCGCATTTCACCGTCATCGTCGTCTTCGTCGACGATGTGACCTCGCTGGAAGCGGAGACCACAATGACCGGTTCTGCATTTCCATGCATTTTAGAACCCCCTCTTTACAGTTCCTTCGGCAAGGCCACACACACACTTCCTCGTGCTCTCTCTTATCCTCGGCACCTCCGCCTGCCACACTTCCTTCCCCTCCGCCTGATCGCATCACCCCATGTCATACTTCCTCGGACTCTCGCCACAGTCTGACCAAGCTCCAGCTACATCACCGCGTGCCGACAGAGAGCAGACACACTTTCCGACCCTCACCCTCAGGGCATAACATAAGCATCCACCAAGACTAGGAGAAGGTCGTGGGTCAAGTAATCCCTATGACAACATATAAGCATAGGTGGCTCTAATCGCCTAACCGTTCGAGTTATAGTTGCCATATTCATAACATAGACATCAACCGAAGGCAAAGAAAAAGCGTTACGGGGACAATTATGCCCTATGTCAACATATAAGTATTTTTGACTGAAATTACTGAACCATTTGCTTTATTTACCAATATCATAACATAGACATCAACCACGACTAGGCGAAAGTGCTCAGGGTCAAGCCTGCTCTATATAAATTTGAAGCATAGGTGGCTGTTATTTCCGAACCGTATAACATAGGCATAAATTGTAGGTGTGGTGGAGTCACCCTGGCAGCACTTCTTACTCGTCGGCCTAACGGCCGTCATCATTGACACCCACCAACACCAGCGACCGTCATTGTACAAATGGCCATCGTCGGCGCATTGCCCACCCCACCACCAGCCCCACAATTTGTTAGACAGTGCGACTTCCGTAGTTGTCAAATCCATAGCCCAAACATATTGGTAAGGAAACAAAAAGACCACAAGCTCACCATAACATGTGCAAATGGACGCGGTCGGCGCACTTGTCACCAGCCGCCATTTTGCTAAACAGAGTGTCTTCCATCTTCCAAGATGGTGGACCGAATTGACAGAGCAGGAAGTTCTGATCGTTCGAATTGTTTATTTGTCAAATTCATAGCCCAACCATATTGGTAAAGAAACAATACGGCCACAGGCTCAAAAGAAAATATTATAAATGTAACTGTTTAAACTGGTAGACATAAACACGAATGCATGTACACACACACACACATATACGCCCACCTGAACGCACGAGTGGTCACCCCACACACACAACACGTGCTAGAACGATATGCTTCCTATTACGAAACGAATTATCCCCTACCTTAACTGGCGTAGCAGTGAATACTCATAGGCCAAGAAATCGTACTTACTTCCAGGCAGCCCCCCCCCCCCCAGAAACTACAATGTGTTTATATACTTCCGGACAGATGGTTAGTACCAGCTTACTAGGGAGGACCGACCTTACACTAGTGTGTTTTTCTACCGAGACTTTGTTGTCTGTATTGCGATGTTACTCACAATTAATACACACAGACATCGCTAGACAGCAGTGTCCCAGCACATACAAAATCAATACATGCTAGAACTATAAGCTTATTATTATTACGAAACGAATAATCCCCTACCTAACCTGGGATAGCAATGAGTACTCATAGGCCATGAGCAAATCACGTCGTCGAAGTGACCTCGCCGGACCGGTCCCACCTTTCCATGACGGTAGATACCGAACAAGTACTACATTTTTACCACCACCTCCCCTTGTAAACCTAAATAGCGGTACACTATTGAAAGTAAACAATGCATGTGCCCTGAACCAACCACGAGGTATTGCAGGTTCGATTCTCGTAGGCAGTGATAATACAAGTCGACATAAAAGCTGTCATGATGTCTATAATAGTGTTAGCAATTACAGACAGTCAGTCCCCGACCTGCACTCGCATACCAAGCTCATCACACGTGATTAGAGATAGTCATATGCATTGCTCTGTGTGTGTTCTCCAGTAGACCGCTACAGTGCACAAAAGGAAAAATACCTACCAACCCACGCACGCATATTGCACAAACGCCGGGTAGACAAGGCCATTCAACATATGTCATTCGACAAAAGCTACGTAAATCCATCACTAATAAAAATTGTTGGGTTGGCCGAGCGGCATAAGACGCCTGAATTAAGCTATGGTTCCTGTAAAAGGGAGCATGGGTTGAAATCCCTGCACCTGTCAGTTTTTTTCTGTAGCATACTTGAATAAATAAGGTATCGCAGGTTCGATTTCCGTTGAGAGTGCATGCTGACGTGCCTGGAGATATTCGTTCGTCGTCGGTCCCACTAACCATTTAGCGCCCACAAAAGACATACTCTAGAGTTACAGACTGCCATACTCTACCTACCGGCTCTGCCCGAACCGTCAATGCATCTGTCAAGCCTTTGCAATTACAAGTTAGCCATACTCTGCCCGAACTTTCGGTACAAAGCCTTTGAAATTACAAGCAGTCCACATGTCTATACCCTATTTGAATAAATAAGCACCCATGATAGACTTACCCTACAGTTACAGACATCCATACTCTACCGGCTCTGACTGAAACATTAATGTATGTACCTAGCCTTTGCCATTACAAGCAGTCATACTCTGTCCGAACCTTCAGTACCAAGCCTTTGTAATTACAAGCAGTCGACACTTCCCGAACCTTTAATGTATGCACTTTGACAGTTTCCGTCCACCATTACATGTTCGACCATTCCACTATTATAACCGCGATATTGTGTTTACCCATATTGACAAGTCTCGAACCCAGGTCCTACAGACTGCTGCTTGCTCTCCCAGTTGGCTGCTAGAGTGCATGAAAGGAAAAAATAACAATACAACATGATACACAGTTAAAACACATATACACGTTCATTCGAAATACTTGCAGACAGAGGTAGGGCAGCAGTTATACACAACAGTAGGTACATTGCCTAGCCAGTAGGAATTAAGAAAAAAATATGTATTGTTAATGTATTTATTTTCATGCATAAACAAATCAGACACACATTCATACATATATTATGCCATTCAATAACACCTCTGCCTCTGAGTTAATTAATAATTGCATATATCTCTTCAATGACAGAAAAATTTCCAACCCTCTGCGAGGAAACCAACAACCGAAGTCTATCAGCTAGGTCATTGGGGTCTTCGCTTGGCAAATGTCAGCACATCATTGTCATGAGTAGAAAATACATCATCACCAGCAACATGATTACACATTTGCTTTGCAGTTATCGACACTTCGTCGTCATCACTAGAATTCACACCTACATCACCAGCAGACTTGGAGATCACAGATTCGTTGTCTTTGTCCTGGGTAGCATCTACGGTTTTCACTTCACATGTTAGTGGTGCAGGGCCATTATTTACAACTCCTTGTGATGGTGTAACAATACAACCCCGTTTCAACACCGCCACAAAGGACTACAGTGTTCGTTTCCACAGAAAATAAGTGCCTACTTTTACACTGCAACATTGCAATTTTTCCTAAAATTTCTGTCAGATTACCAGGTTCTTCAATGTCTGGATGTACTGGGAGGCTACAAAGAGGCGTGATTTGTCACAGTAAAATTTTCGTCCAGACCCAGCGCGGTAGAGTTCAGCAGCTTACATAGGCACATACGTCGCACTTGATGGCAGACTCGATTCTGTTTTGGTACTTGATTTCACCCCGCCGGTGGCGGATGGCGGGGCCACCTTTAGGGCTATGGCCAATTGCTCCAGTTAAGCGCTGGCGGTGTCTACTCCCCTGCTGTGCATGCTTGCAGGAATACTAACTTTGGAAAAATATGGCTGTCCATAACGTTACTTCCTTCAAGCTTGTTTGGTCACCGAAAGTGTGTCGAAGTGGTGGTGACGTAGATTGCCATAAATGGACATGTTTGCTGGGATTCGTCGCTAAATCAATATCCCCATATAAGGCCCAAATGAACAGTTTGTCTCAATAAGGCCACGTCTTTTTCTATTGGCCAATTCTTCGTTTTTTTTTTTTGTGATTAGGCTCTGATTCGCCATAAATTCTATGTAACCATCTAAGGGGAAATGACTAACTATGTATATAATGGAGTGCACAAACTCAGTTCGGGGTCGATCATCGCCCCAAAGGAGATCCACCTGCACTGAGTTAAGTAACCCGAAACCTAATACATAATGTTGTAACTTTAAACTTATGCCTTCATAACTGGGTTAGGTCAGGCACATTTGGTACCCTTAAAATTCAGGAAGGCGCCATAATGGCGGAATTTACCATGAGAATACTTTGACTTTGGCATATTGACAAAATATAAAATGTAAATCAGCATCAAAGTTGCTGCCAAAAACTTTTAGAATATGGTTTTTTAAAAACTTTAATGTTTCCCCTGAAACTAATGAAAATATATACCTTCACGGCCTCTGTGTAAATTAGAAAACTAATGTGATGTTTTTTTTCAGATTTAGGCTTTTGATAGGTCATACAGCCAGTAATTTCTAGCAAGTGTTTTGATAAGTTCCAAATATAAACGGAATTTAGTAAGATAAAAATGAAATATAGTTCTCAAACCTTTTGGCTGTTGTTCGTCCATATAGCCAGTTCATTAACTTATATCAGGTATCCATTTAATTAAGAATTAGCTAAACATTTAAAGTGTTGGAACTAACATGATCAAATAAAGAGACATTTGTGGTTGGCTTCTGTTGGCTATGTTACGTCATAATATTAGACAGCTAAATTCATTTTTAAGGCTAGCCATAACCTGTGAGTTTGGTTACACAATGGATATTATTTTTGTGGCAACATTAACTTTAGAAATTAAAATAGTTCAAACTGTTATTGATGTCATAAATGACAATTGTATTTTAACAGCCAAAATAATCTCAATCGCGGGGTCTTGTAAAATCAAATAAACTTTGAGGAAACATTATATTTGTTATTGCGTACAACTAAAGTGTTTCTATGTGGGCCAAAATAATATGTATTTTGTCTGGCCATTATGTATAACTGTTGCACACTTTTGCATTAACGTTGGCATAATTAATTATATGTATTGACCGAAATAATTTTTGTAAATGTAAAAAGCCTGAGGCAAACTCAAAAATATTTTTGTATCCAGGTTTTCCTTAAATGAGAAAGGGAAAATTTTAATCGACAATGTGAAAAACATCTAGTCAATTTGTAAATTAAATTCCTGTATACTATTTTCAGGATTTGTTGGATACTAAGTGTTATGAAAACATAGTGTAAAAAAATGACGAATAAAATAAAAAACTCAAATCATATTTCATATGATCTTTGTTCATGTCATAATTTCTCAATATAAATTGCACTTAAGTGCCCTGTTCAATGAGGGTTTCTTTGAAACCTATTCGAAATTTTAATATTTTCTGGAAATCCAATTTTGCTGCGTCTTTGAATTCAAGGACGTAGCATCCTAACGATCTGTCTGCTCAATACTCTGCAGCACTCATAGTTCCATCTTCACACACATCATGCTCTGCAGCACGTGTAGTTCCGCCTTTGCACACCGGTTTGGAACACCACACATTCCTGCGTAATGTTATGGGCTTCTAACGAACATTAGTTTACATGACGAATCAGCAAGCAGGCTAGCCTTGTCGTGTGGCAATGCATGCCGTCGCATGGCAGGCAAAGACGTGTTAACTTTACATGTACCAGTGCGTCTTTTGAGGTTATCGCATCTACCAAATGCGGCACCACACACATCACATGTTAGTATTCTGGAGGTCGGTCCTTTTGAACAGTTAATTTTCTCATGGTGACTAGCATGACAGCTTTTGCTTGAAGATCATTCTGCAGGAACGAAACCCGGTTTCCAGCCATGGAGGAAGTTACATCCATAAAGACAAGCTCTATGATAGACATCGTATCAGCTTGCACCATCTTCATGCAAAACAAAAACTGAAGTTCTCCTCACTATAGTTCTTCTATATATCCACTAACACACAGTACATCAGCGAGACTTAAGTATTGTATCAGATCTCATCGTAGATATCTCTTTACCCAGCGGGACTGCACCTCAATCACACAACTGCCCTGCACTTAGTCCGTCAAATTCCGAGTGTCAGTCCGACACAGTATTCCGGCTCGAGTCAAGCGGAGGCTGTCTTAACACTATCGCGTCTACCAAAACTGTTGTTGTACTACATATTCTAGTATCCTGGAGGTCGTAACAGTGATGACCCCTCCCAGCTGACCCTTCCTGACTGACCCCTCCCGGCTGACCCTTCCTGGCTGACACCTCACATAGTAGTAGTAACGATGTCACACTATGTGTGTGGCATTCAGCTGTTGTAATGCGTTATACCTGCCGGTTGCGGAGGGTGATATGTAGTAGTAGGGCATGCAACAAATTGCAAAGTGGTCTAAATAAATTCGTTCTCAACTGTAGATCTATAGTGTGTAATGTCCATAAGGAACCCTTTCCAGTGTACTCTTGTTCTTCTTGGTAAATCTTCTGTATACTAACTTCAACACTGTCTTTGATGTTAAGCATTTTATACAGTGTTATATTCGAGATCTTGCAGAATCTCCGACTAAATTCATCGTAAGGTTCTGGTTTGGTATAATGACATTCCAACCGTATATTAAATTTTACGCACCTTCTTTTTCCACCTGATCTGTAAGTTGATCTATAACAGTCTGTTTCATTTGCTTAATGTATGTAAACATACCTTTCGCCATGCCCGATGCAACGTACATATTCATTAGTCCACAGAAAGCAGATTCTTTCTGGATGAACCCATTCTCATTGGATAAGCTCGCAGCAGGTGGTTGTGGTGTAGTGCCTTTTTTTTTCTTCATATGTGCAATTCTTCGTATGGTTGTCACTTGTCTCACGAAATATTATTTTCCTGACACTTACATTTTTTTGCTTCCTGTTGGTTGATAACATCTTTTACTAATGATCCTACCAGAGTAGCAGCATAAATACCTTGATGACTATGGAGAATTGTACATGTCCAGGATTGGTGTTGCCCATGGTGACGGTGCACGAGTATCCACTATAGCAGGTGCAGTCCATACTCTTGCTGTTTGTGGAGAATTACCTGCAATGTTCAGGTCTGATGTCGATGGTGAGAGTGTATCCAATGCTTACTTTCATCGCTAAGCTGGAAGGAAGAGAGTCCATCACATGATGCAAGATGTCTTTTTAAGCTATCATGTCGTCAAAGTGAGACTTGCACTGTTCACATGTTAAGGTAGATTGTTTCATGTTCATAGAACAACTAGTCTCATGGCAGCAGGTATTGTATATGTTGGAAAATGATGCCTTGCAGAAACGGCACAAATGGTTGGCAGGACTACTTTCCATCTTCGCTCGAGTCGATGTTCACTCTTCGAATAACAACACACTGACGATTCCGTCAATTTCATGTGTTGTGTATGTAGTTTCATATTTCATCAGTGGGAATTAAGCATTCCATAAACATCAATTCAGATAGGTATTGTATGTGGTTTACTACACCGTCACACACGTAGAACTTTCATGTCGTAGTACAATGCTATTTTTACTAATGATCTTACCGAAATAGCGACACTGTTTCCTTCTCCCCAACGAATTGTTCAGGTTGGAAGTTGCCATATTGTTACTTGATACGGCAGGCACCTGATCGTCAGAGGGTTGTTGCTTAGCAGGAACATGGTCTTTGCCCTTTTTCTTATGTACTTTTAAGCTATCGGTACGAGTGAGGACCCCTTAACACTTATCACATCGATATCCTGTGCGATATGGATTCAACTTATACTTGTGTTTCATATGTCTCTTCGCAATGTATGCATGTGCAAATGTCCTGTTAAAATAGTTGCATGAATGTCTAGAGTCGATCCTACCAATGTTTTCATGTTTGGGCATGATGGCTTTAATGACGATGATAGTTTTTTCACAGGTATCCTTCTCATATATAGCGTGCTTTAATCTCGGCAAACACCGACTCACACGAACAGGAAGGAGCTCTTTGAATGTTGCAATACATCTGTTGAAGCTATCGCGTCATCTAAAATGCGAGTGGCACTCTTTACAATACACATAAGCACACCATATTGTGAGCACAACCAGTCTTGTGTCGGTGGGCATGGCAGCATTGAGAAAAGGCCTTTTTGCAGTAGCGACACAAACATATGTCCCTCAACATCGAAGAAGAGCACGTAGCTGCCGTTCACTCTTGATGTGTGGCTATGGTAAAAATGTCTGACCTAAAAAAATGGTGCACTCTCATGTCTGTCAGAGCTAAAACGAAAGAATAACTGCAAATGAGCGAGAGAGCACGTGTGACTGAATATATACCCCGGTTTTATTACACACAGTCATCGCTAGATAGCCGAGTCCCCGCACATACAACGACAACATATGTAAGAACGATTATTACGAAACAAATTACCCCTATCTTACCTGTGTAGCAGTAAATACCCATAGACCGCGAGCACATCTCGTCGTCGACTTGACCTCGCTGGAAGCGGAGACCGCAATGACTGGTCCCGCCTTTCCGTGCTCTGTAGATACCGACCAAGTACTGCATCTCCACCTCTACCTCCCCTTGTCAACGGACTTACTGGTATACTATTGAATGTAAACTATGCATGTGCACATCGAGGTATCACAGGTTCGATTCTCGTAGAGAGTGGTAATACAAGTGGACATAAAAGCCGCAGTGATGTCTGCAACGGTGGCACACGCGCATGTATTGCACAAACGATGGCTTGACAAGGCCATACATTGTATGTCATTCGACAAAGCCATGTAATTCCATCACTAATACAATTAGACAGGTTGGCCGAGCGGACTAAGAAGTATGATATTAAGCTCTGGTTCCAGTAAAAGGGAGCATGTGGTCGAATACCTGCTCCTGTACCCTACTTGGATAAATAAGTTATAACAAGTTCTATTCCCATTGAGTGTGCATGCTCACACACCTGCAGACAATTGCATAATGGTGTGCGCGGGCGGTGGCGACTGCCTGTGGTGGGCTGTCAGAAGTCTGAAAGTGGGCGACTATGGTGGTGGGCAGCAGTAAGCGGCGTGCGGTCATATTGGCAGCCAGTACAACAACGACAGCCATTTGCACAATTGCAGGTACTGGTGGCAGGCGGTTAGAAGTCTGAATGACGCGATGCCACCGGTGACAGGCGGTGAGAAGTCTGAATGCAGGTGACCATGTTGGTGGCCAGTACAACCATGACAGCCATTTGCAAAATGGCAGGCACTCGTGGTAGGTGCTGGTGGCAGGGTGGCCATAATTCTGAAGCCACCCTTGACATTGTCGTAGGGATGAAATCTAAATGCCTAATATTGGAAGTTGCACTGTCTAACAAAATTGTGGCTGGTGGTGAGCCGACATGTTGGCAGACAGTGCGCCGGCGATGACTAATGGTGCTTGGTGGTGGACGTGCAAAATGGTGGTCAGTTACAGGTGGTGGTCAGTGACGGATGGTGGTGGATGCCGGTGGCGGGTGGCCACGTTGGTGGACAGCAGCTGGTGGCAGGTGGTCAGAAGGGCCAGCGATTGTATTGGCAGCCCAGAATGGATGGGGGCCATATTGGCTGCTAGTACAACGACAGCCATATGTAAAATGGCAGGTTCTGGTTGCGGGCACTGGAGGCGGGCGACCATAATTTTGAATGCCTCCCTTGACTTTGACATTGACCCTTGACCTTGAACTTTGGGCACCATTTCGAACTTAGAAATTTTACAGCCAAAAAGAAAAAAATTATAATTTTTAGAACATTTTTAACTTGTAAGATCATGGCGGCTGAAGTCGGGGCAAGCCCCCGACTTCGGCTTCGTTGTAGACAAAGCCGCCGTCACAGGTCGAGGTCAAGATCAACCTCAAGGGTCAAGGTCAAGGGTAACATTCAGAATTCTGGTCGCCTACCACTGGTGCCTGCCCTTTTGCAAATGGCTGCCATCGTTGTACTGGCCGCAAACATGGCCGGTATCCCATATGGGCCACCAACACAATCGCCGGCCCTTCTGACAACATGCCGCCAGCTGCTGCCCACCAACATGGCCGCCTACCACTGGCAGTCACCACCGACCACCACTTTGCACGCCCGCCACCGACTACCTGTAGCCATCGCAGGTGCACTGGCCACCAATATGTTGTTCTATGAACATGAAAAAATCTACCTTAACATGTGAGCAGTGCAAGTCTCACTTTGACGACGTGATAGCTTAAAAAGACATCTTGCATAATGTAATGGACTCTCTTCCTACCAGCTAAGCGACGAAAGTAAGCATTGGATACACTCTCACTATCGACATCAGACATGAACATTGCAGGTAATTCTCCACAAACAGCAAGAGTATGAACTGCACCTGCTATAGTGGATACTCGTGCACCGTCACTATGGGCAACACCAATCCTGGACATGTACAATTCTCCACAGTCATCAAGGTATTTATGCTGCTAATCTGGTAGGACCATTAGTAAAAGATCCAGGGAATGTCAACATGAGAAACCTGGTAAATGTTCGATGAAGTCGAGCTGGGGACACTTAACTTACCAGTGTTATAGATGTAAACACGAGTTCACATGTTATATCAAGAACAGGAAGAGTTCCGAACGAAGCACCTTGCAAAATGTATAACTATCAGGAAAAAATATTTCGTGAGACAAGTGACAACCATACGAAGAATTGCACAGATGAATAAAAAAGCTACTACACCTCAACCACCCTCTTCGAGCTTACCCAATTAGAATGGGTTCATATTGAAATAATCTGATTTCCGTGGTCTAATTAAGACGTAGGTTGCATCGGGCATGGCGAAAGATTTTTGTTCATACCTTAAGCAACTGAAGCAGAAAATTATAGATCAACTTACAGATGAGGTGGGAAAAATGTGTTATAAAAAAATATATTGTTAGAATGTCACTATACCAAACCAGAACCACACGATGATGAGTTCAGTCGGAGAGTCTTCAAGACCTCGAATGTTACACTGTATAACCTGCTTAACATCGAAGACAGTGTTGAAGCTAGTATACAGAAAATTTGTCAGGGGAAGACGAGTACATGGGAAAGGGTTCCGGTTGGACATTACACACTATATATCATCTGCAGTTGAGAACGAATTCACTTAGACCATTTCGCAAATAGGTGCATGCCCTACTACAACATATCACCCTCTGCGACCGGCAGAATCGAGGTTTAACACACTACAACAGCTGAATGTTACACACATAGTGCGACATCGCTACTACTAATATGTAAGGTGTCAACCGGCAGGGATCACACAGGAAAGGTCAGCCGGGAGAGGTCAGCACTGTTTACGACCTCGAGGATACTAGAATATGTAGTGCAACAACCATTTTGGTAGACGCGATAATATAAATACACTTTTCCCTTGATTCGAGACATGTCGGACTGAAGCTCGCATTTGATGGACTGAGAGCAGGGCAGTTGTGTGGTTAAAGTTTAGTCCCACTAGGTGAAGTACCAGCTTCATTGACATCTGGTACAATGGTTAAGTCTCGTTGATGTAGTGTGTGTTTAGTGGATATATTGTGACGATTCATAGATCATCACTTAGTAAAATATGTGTGTTTTAGTAATTTTGCACCTCGGATTTAGTAGCGCTGCATATTTACTGTTTTTATGTGTATTTATATTTTGTTATGTACCGGTTGGTACATTTATTAGTCCTGTATGTATTTTATTACACGAAGTATATATGGTAAAAAATATTCTTATTGCTTAGTGTTAATCTATTATAAATTTTAGTACACCCTTTTTTATGGTGGTTGGTTATGATATTTGTAGTCGACATTATTTGTGCAAATCGACTTGTAAAGAGTCGCGACCATGGCGCTTGGGGTGGTGGGATACCGCGACATCACCTGGCTATTACAGCGCCCTCGCCAGTGTGTGTCTGTCCGCCGCTGAGTTTAGACGGCCAGAGGAGTGTGTGCTCGACTGCCGAGCTGGACAGTGTTGGGAAGTCGGGCGGACATTTAGCATTATGGGACTGATATGAAATTTCTCCCCGGTCGCGATGTGCAGTGTGTTACAATGTTTACAGAAGATCAGTCAAGAAGAAGAAGAGTACACAGGAAAGGGTTCCGGTTGGACATTACACAGTATAGTTAAACTACAGTTGAGAACGAATTCACTTAGACCACGTCGCAATTAGGTACCATGCCCAAATACAACATATCACCCTCTTCGACCAGCAGAATCGATGTATAATGCACCATAAAAGCTGCATGTTACACACATAGTGTGACAACGCTACTACTACTACTATGTGAGGTGTCAGCCGGGAGGGACAGCCTGGAGGGTTCAGCCAGGAAGAGTCAGCTGGAAGGGGTTAGTTCTGTGTACGACCTCAAGGATACTAGAATATGTAGTGCAAAATCAATTTTTGGTAGACGCGATAATGAAAAGACACCCTTCGCTTGACTCATGATGGAATACAGAGTCGGATTGACACTCGGCATTTGACGGAATGAGTGCAGGGCAGTTATATGCTTGAGGTATAGTCCCGCTGGGTGAAGGACTAGCTAAGTTGACATTTGATACAATGCTTAAGTCTCGTTGATGTACTGTGTGTTACTGGATATAAAGAGGAGCTACTGTGGGATGAAATTCAGTTTTTGTTTTGCATGAAGATGGTGCAAGCTGATACGATGTCTATCATAGAGCTTGTCTTTATGGATGTAACTTCCTCCATGGCTGGAAACCGGTTTTGTTCCTGCAGAGCAGGCAAAATATGGCTGTCTGTATCTGTAGTGTGTGTCTGTCATGGGCGTTTATTTATTCAAGTATGGTGCACACATGTCGACTGCTTGTATTTTCAATGGCTTGGTACTGAAGGTTCCAGCAGATTATGACTACTTGTAATTGCAATCAAGTAGGTACATACGTGTCGAGTGCTTGTAATTTCAAAGGCTTCATACTGAAGATTTGTGTAGAGAATGATTGCATGAAATTGCAAAGGCTTGGTACATGCATTGACGGTTCAGGCAGAGCCAACAGAGTACGGCTGTCGTATCTTGTAGAGTATGTCTGTGATGGGCGCTACATAGTCTTTGGGACCGACGACGAACGATTGTCTCCAGGCACGTCAGCATGCATTCTCAACGGAAATCGAACCTGCGATACCTCATTTATTTAAGTATGCTACAGAAAAAAACAGACATGTGCAGGGATTTCAACCCATGCTCCCTTTTACAGGAACCATAGCTTAATTCAGGCGCCTTATGCCGCTCGGCCAACCCGAAAATTTTTATTAGTGATGGATTTACGTAGCTTTTGTCGAATGACATATGTTGAATGGCCTTGTCTACCCGGCGTTTGTGCAATATGCATGCGTGGGTTGGTAGGTATTTTTCCTTTTGTGCACTGTAGCGGTCTACTGGAGAACACACACAGAGCAATGCATATGACTATCTCTAATAATGTGTGATGAGCTTGGTATGCGAGTGCAGGTCGGCCACTATCTGTATTTACGATCACTGTTGTAAACAATGGTGGTTACTCTCTTCGTGTTGACGTTTTAGCAGTGGGGCCCTTGCTCCAAACTCCGATGAACGTACAACTGATGGTAGCTTTTATAACGCCTTGTAATACCACTCTCTACGGGAATCGAACCTCGAGGGTGGTTCAGGGTACGTGCATTATTCCTTTCAATAATATACCGATAAGCACCTTGTCAAGGGGAGGTGGTGGTGGGGATGCAGTACTTGGTCGGTATCTACCGTGTATTGAGAGGCGGGACTATCATTGCGGTCTCCGCTTACAGTGGGGTCACGTTTACTGCGAGATGCGCTCACGGTCTACGGGTATTCACTGATACACCAGTTATGGTAAAAAAAATATTTCCTCTGCATGGTAGTAGCAATTCGTGGGTTGTGTGTGTGTGTGTGCGCGCGCGATGAACTTGGTATACGAGTGCAGGTCGGGGACTGACTGTCTGTAATTGCTAACACTATTATAGACATCATGACAGCTTTTATGTCGACTTGTATTACCACTCTCCGAGAATCGAACCTGCGATACCTCAAGGTTCGTTCAGGGCACATGCATTGTTTCCTTTCAACAGTATACCGATATGTACGTTGGCAAGAGGTGGTGGTGGGGGAGATGTGGTAATTAGTCGGTATCTACCATGCACGGAAAGGTGAGACCGAACATTGCTGTCTCTGCTTCCAGCTAGGTCACTTCGACGACGTAATTTGCTCATGGCCTATGAGTATTCATTGCTACCCCAGGTTAGGTAGGGGATTATTCGTTTCGTAATAATAATAAGCTTATAGTTCTAGCATGTATTGATTTTGTATGTGCTGGGACACTGCTGTCTAGCGATGTCTGTGTTTATTAATTGTGAGTGACATCGTATTACATACAACGACGTCTCGGTACACGACTCACGAGTGCAAGGTCAGTCCCCTCTAGTGGGGTGGTACCAACTCTCTGTCCAGAAATACGTACACACATTGAATGCTTTGGGGGGGGGGGTGCCAGGGAGTAAGTACGATTTCGTGGCCTACTGGTATTCACTGCTACACTAGTTAAGGTAGAGGATAATTCGTTTTGTAATAGGAATCTTATTGTTCTAGCATGCGTTGTATGTGTGGAATGACAACTCGTGCGTCCATGCGGGCGTGCATGAATGTGTGCATGAGTTCTTGCACGTGTGTGTACCGGTTTAAACAGTTACTTTTATAATGCTTTCTTTTGAGCCCATGGTTGTATTGTTTCCTTACCAATATATTTGGGCTATGAATTTGACATCTAAATGGATCGAAAGACCAGTACTTGCCGATCTGTCAATGTGGTCCACCATTTTGGAAGACACACTGTCTAGCAAAATGGCGGCTGGTGACAAGTGCGCCGACCGCGTCCATTTGCACACATTATGGTGAGCTTGTGGTCATATTGTTTCCTTACCAATATGTTTGGGTTATGAATTTGACAACTATGGATTTCGCACTTTTTAACACATTGCGGGGCTGGTGGTGGGGCGTGCAGTGTGCTGACGATGGCCATTTGTACAATGACGGTCGTTGGTTGTGGTGGGTGTCCATGATGGCGGCCGGTATGCCGACGAGTAAGAAGTGCTGCCAGGATGACCCCCCTCCCCACTCACACCTACTGTTGATGCCTATGTTATACATTGTGGAAATTACAGCCACCTATATTTATATGTTGTCTTAGGGCATACTTGACCTCCGACCCTTCTCCTAGTCGTGGTTAATGCCTACGCTATGAATTTGACAACTATAACTTAAACAGTTCGGAAATGACAATCATATATGCTTATAAGGTAGCATGGGCCATATTTGATCCCGCGGGCGGCATTGTTACATGAGATCCGATCGTCGGTGACACCTTGATGCACCACCGCAACCGCCATCATTGGCCGCCGAAATGGTCGACATCCTCAGCTGGTCGACAATTTTACGCCATATTGTCAGTCACAATGTGGGATCGGCCTTGGATTATCCACATTATGACACAAAATATGGCGGCTGGCACTGGCTGCCAACATGGCCGCCGGTGGTGGGAGGGAAATTAGGAACATTTTGAGGGCAAAAGGGAAAAAGTGAGTCTTTTTTACGCGAAATCGACCGTTTTGGATGGGAAAAGATGATAAAGGGAAATTCTCGCTCCAGGGGTCCGCAGCTTGCAGCCAGGTAACATGCGGGGTACGTAGCCAGCAGTCAGGTGCGGCAGAACATACTATTTTAAACTACCTTGAACAATATCATCCTATGTTGTCGGTGCCAGTGGATAAGTGAAGGTACACTTTAAAAAAAATTTTCTTGTAAACTTCCTAAAGTGTCATGTAAATTTTTAATCTGTACATTGTATGGAAATAATACTACATGCCAGGCTGAACATATGTAAATATTCAGAATTGCTACTATACAAAGTTGGGAACTTCCCTACACTTCTGGCTCTTTCCCGAGCAGCTGTACGAACGTTGCCATGCATGTATGGGAACATAATTTACCTTTCACGTTTTGTCACTGTACATATATACTTATATGGTAAATTTACAAATAATATCCTAGAGTGTATCCATACACGGAGGACCGGCTCAGAACGGATGAGGTCGACTGCCATAGACGAGTGGATCGACCGATCATGCACCGGGTGCGGAGGAATCCCTTGGCGACCCGGTTCATAAGACTGGCCAGTGTTGGAGCTTCTATGGGCCCACGAACCATTTCTCGACACATTACGGAAGCGAATCTGCGATCCCATTGCCCATTATACGTGCAGCCGTTAACTCAATAACAGTAGCTGCTCCGTTTGCAATAGTGCCTGGTCAGAGCAATGTGGCGATGTGTGGTATTTAGCCATGAGTACCGCTTCATGGGGACTGATGATGTGTGGGGCCCCGGGTAAACGCTACAAATCCCATTATCTCTGTCAAATGGCAAACTTTCCCTACGGAATGGCTTGCCCACGTCATGTCCAAACACTATCACGGCCTACCAGCTCCTACGACAAATTCCCTATCGAGCATGCGTGGGACAGGTTGAAACGCCAGTGGCCAACCGTGCCACAGTATGAGGAATAAGGAACACACTGCCCGACAGTTGTGGACCCGTGTGTCTGAGGACTTTATGTGGCGCCTGCTGGACACCATGCCAGAAGACCGTGTTGCAGCGTGTATCGTATTGCGACGGTGTGCGACGCACTGCTGAAAATTACCAGACGGCGTACCACAGATCCAAATGTAAACTGTCTTTCTGCTCTGTTTTCTATCGTGTGTGTTAATCATCCGTGCCTCTATTATATTTCAGGGCCATCAGATTCATCCGTCTGTGTGAGCGATTTGTATTGTCCGGCATTGTATATCGCGACTCCGATGTGGTAGAATCATGAGTTTAGAGCAAAACGAAATATCTCGTCTAGTGCCGTCGTTTTCAGGTTAGAGCTTTTCAAGCTGTGGTCCATGGAACGATGGTGGACCATGGTTTGTTGTTAGGTGAACCACGAAATAAATTTTATAATCATGACTTTAATTCTTGTACTATAAGTTTAATATTAAGCTGTATGACAAAAATATACTTGTTTATAGTGAGAATGTTTTTTAATGACTAGTTAAATAGTTATTACTATTTTTGACATGAATACGTCTTTAAATTTGCGACCATAGTGGGAGGCAATCCAGAAAATCCGATGATAGCAAAATCGGGGGATACAGTTTGGCATTGCAGCTCCGAATCTATCGTCTACATTCAAAATGCTGTTACGCCACTCGATTGGCAAACGACCAAAGAATATGTTACGTTTAGTGAGGACTGCAAAGTAAAGCGCCGTGGAAGTGTTGAAGGGGGGTGGGGTGGGGGGGGGGGGGGTGCCGCATTGAGTTCGTTTCGCCGCGTCTCATAACTTCCGCGTGTAGTATAAAATTTGACTAGGAGAAGCTACGACGCTCGTTTAAGTTTCAATCGGCAGCTCTCGTCAAGATCAATCGATTGTGTGTATAAAAACATTTGTGTGCCGTAATTATGGTGAAATTGTATGTGTTTAATGAAAAATTTAAGAAAACTTAACACAATTTCGGCCTATACTTGTCAAAAAGCCAAGTTGAAATACAGAAATCGTATACGGTTATAAAGAGCATCTCAAAAGCAATCCAGTGATACCCATAAAACCCTATATGATGAAGTGAAGCGGTGCTGGAAACGTAACATAATCATCAAGGCGTCCAAGCGCGTCAACGTCGACGTATTCACGCAAAACAAACGGCCGTCCCCTAGCACAGCCAAACACAATTTTCTTGTTTAAATGAAACAGTGCCCAGGGAATTGCCCGTGTTAGGTTGACAGTCTACCCACAGTGGCCCGTGGGAAGGAAATATTGTGAACCACTGATTTAAGCCATAAAAGCCGAGTGTTCATTTTGTTGCTTACTAATTCCCGTGTACAAAAAAAAATAATATTACACGCGACCGCAGACGTTATCACGCAAAATCCACGACTTTGTCCCTGATAGAGCCAGACGCCGAATTTTACATTTCTTAATTGTGGGAAGATACTTACAGAGGCCTGTTTGACGGGTGAGAATAATAGTTTTAGCTGTGGGAAGTAGTCAGCTCGCAGCCTGTAGAAGGGCAACAGAAATCCCTCTGAGCAAAACTACTTTCTATATCAGCTTATCTTAAAAATAAGTATCTCTTAAATTGTTAAGGTGAAATAACTGTGCCAAATGTGTTATTTCAATTATTCGGGGTCTTACAACTCTTCGCAGAGCTATGCTAATTATTAACATCTGGCATTAGGCACGACATCTATAGGCAACTGGCAGTTGTATGTAAATACTGGGAAAGTCATCTAATCCTAATTATAAATGTTTGTAGAAATCGCTTTTTTTTTTTTCATGACTGAAGAAGGAGCACAGATAAGCCAAACCACCGCCTTTGAGATTATTAATTAAATTGAATATTACCTCCGTTTAATGAAATCTCGTAATTAGCAGTTGTGGTTACGTCGTTTTCGACTTTAGTGCTTTCAGACGCCAAGTGGAGCGTGGCTACTCGGAACTGCGTCATTCTCGCTACTTTGTCCACTTTAACTTCAAATCAGCAGCGAGCCATTGTTAAATGTAACGAAAGAACCGACAGCGTGGAAACTGGTTGCCTTATTGCGTCTCCCCAAGTGTTTCATATCAGGTCTTGATACAAAGGTATGACTTTAATGTTTGTCCTCAGTTGGATGCGGGGTCAGACTCATGGCCAAAATGAAAGCAACGCGAAGTTACATAATTCCGTGTTTTATTTGCAGCTGGTGTTACTTTTTTTTTTTTTAATGGTTTCGAGGTCCGAGTTGTGTAGGCAAACGAAGCACCGAGACACAATAACAGGCTCTCACAAAGGCTGCTCCCTCCAGATCTCCTAGCTACTAAATTGTTTATTACGTGTTGAATACACTTCCTTTAAGTTTCTGCGCCGTTCTGGTATGACAGAGAGAGAGAGAGAGAGAGAGAGAGAGAGAGAGAGAGAGAGAGAGAGAGAGAGAGAGCAGATATAAGCTGTTGGGAAGTACTTTTTTTTGTCCGGTTTCTTTCGACCCGCTAGGACCCCTAACCGCATACTCCCGTTGGTTGTAATTTAAAAAAAAAGAGCGTGAAAGACAAAATGAGCCCTGAAACTAGCCCCTCGTGGCAGTGCTCAAGGAGTTAAGATGGACTCTCAACCATCCGTCGCGCACTCGTCAGTCGGTCAAGTGATCTTCCACCAATAGCAGATAACCTATTTTTCCATCCGTCAATCAGTCAAATATTTCTCAAACTTTAAAACTTTGGATTCAACTGACCGACAGATGGGGCACCATCTTCTGACGACATAGCCGTAGATGTGAATAGATACTTTGAAATAAATTGCAAGGCGGTAGATTTGTGTATATTATCACGGTTGTAAATTCAGGAATTTAAAATTGTTAACAATAATTCTGTATAAATTCTTATTGCGTAGAAAATTCCTTTCCCAGAATTTTTATCTTTGGAAAATGTATTTCTAACAAAAATATGCCTCCAACTAAAGAAATATCATGATGTTATGTTGTAACACTGAATTCCCCAACCCTCTCTCTACTAGTCTTTCCAACTCTATTAACTAAGAGCATGTTTTCCAAACACTCTTTCTCCTGTAGCATTCTATTTAATTTAATGTATGCAAATTTTTGAATTTTTACTTCTCTGTTGCGAGGGTTTTTACGTTTCCCTTGACGGTTTTTCCCTTGCTCTTCATAGTTGAGACTAGCACTAAGTACACTTAGGGAGGTAGTAATGGCCCCAAAGTGCAGGCCATGGCTGCCCAATCCCTCTTTGCCGCGATGCATGTCTCCTTGCATGATTTTCCTTCCTAGTAGGCGTTACGGGTTAGCCCTGAGACGCAATAAAATCCCGCCCTACCTTCGGGCATTAACCGCACATAACACTTAGAATAAGGTAGTTTAGGAATAAACGCTGAAATTTTGCCGTACAGAAAGATTGACGGATGACGGATTGTTGTGAGTTGATTTCTAATGACGGATGAATAAAACAGACGGATTACTGATTGACGGGCGGACGACTGACGGGTGCGACAGATTGTCGTGAGTCTAGCTTTACACTACACGTAACTTCAGTCTAAAATCTTCGAAATTTGTATCCTTAATGTTTATAGTAACAAATGTAAAGGCTGTTCAGTATAAAGTGAGCACTTTTCAAATCAACTTCTGAAAAATGTCACCGCCCCTACTGCATATTTAGTGCTTTTACGGTAACATTTCAATCTGGATTGAACCTGGAGTGGACTGAAGAATCAAGATTGAAACACATCCGGACTGGACTGATTAAAGGCACCTTAAACACTTATTGTCGATACGAGTTCACCACATGTTGATTCCAATCTGAGTTCGAACCAGTCCGAAATGTTACTCTAAAAGCACTAATAGTTTAACGGGCACACTTGAGAGATGCGCGGCCAGTGAGGTTGGTAACCATGGAGGGAACGTAGTCTTATGTATTGAGGTCGAATTAAAAGCGTCAAGTAGACATTTGTGAATACTGAAACTATTTACTTTTGTTTCCTGTTTTTACGCATAAAGATGTAATGATAAGCAAACTTTGAAAATTCCCTTTCCTAATTATTCCATAGTTACTTTAGACCGACGTATGAATAGAGTGACGAGTCCCATGGCAATATCAAATTTAGATATTTTACAATTTGGGCTATGGGTGTTGGTGTTTGAAAAAATATTTTTCTAAATAAAAATTATTAGCTGCTTCAAGAAGATGAATATGATTAAAAATGATTTATATCTACATGGTATGGCTGCAACCATCAATCTCAGAGGTCCTGTAAATGCTTATTGACATCAGTTCTATACTGGCTCGAGCTTTATCAATAATTAATTAGTGAATGCACTTAATTTTATATTACTCAAGGGTAGTGAAAAACTACAGGCTTTTCTTTCAGACTGCATCGCTGGAAATTGCAAGTGAGAAAGATCTATTATTGGTGGCATGAATATGTTTCTCAATATGTGGTAAATTTATGATTATTTAATGATTTATATACCCTTCCTTGTGCTCAGTTTTACATACACTACCATTTAACCTAATCGTTCTGATCCTACCAAATTTAGAAAAATTCTCAGTTTAACATTTATTTATTTAGGCTACTAACATCACACACTGATCATATTTCTCTATGGCAATATTAAATACCACACATCACCCACATTATCATCCCATGACATGAGACATTTTTAATATTAGAGTTTTATTTCTCATTTTCCCAAAAATGCAAAAGATTGCATGAACTGAAACACAAATATTTACTACGGAATTTCAAACCGCGCATTGAAATTTATTCCCCAACTTTCTTCTTCTTTTTAATGGTGGTAAGATGAAACCGAAATGGTATTTAATACGCAAGTTACAAACAATACGAAACGATGGCTGCAAGAGCCAACATGCTTCCATAAAAACTCACCAGTCAAAATTTACGAAAATGTGACTATTTCGCTCATTTAATTATAGACCTTCATTTCGGCGACATGCAATTTTACTGAATATTCAAGAAATTGATTTGTATTATTAAAAAAATATACACTTTTTTCGTAATGCCATCATGAAATTATATGTAGTCTGTTCACGGTAAAGTTAGTACTTTTAGAAACAAACCTTTGAAAAATACCACCACTGTCGATAACTTCAACTAGCTAGCGTATACACTATCCAGCAGGCTTCCGGTTAGGTTGGCAGCGAATTGATTAAAATAGTTCTTAAAGAGACGACGTTGTATTGCCATAGTAATGTTGCAATTTATGGCTTCTCAAGTTAGTTATTGTGTTGTAAACGTTAGAGCATGAATTTGCATATCAGCAACACATTGATATTCCTAAAAAATTCCCCAGGTTCATTGTATCGCAGATGAATAAAGTGATCAGTGCCAAACCAACGTTAATTTCATATATGGCAGAAGGATAAAAAATTACAGAAAAAGTACATCTTTAGCAGGGATTCCAAAAGTACCCCGTGTACCCGCGAACAACCTGTAATCGCCTGGGCTTAGGCGAAAGAAACGCTTTGTCCTGTCAAGAATTAAGGGCGGCAAAAAGGCCTGACCAAACATTTCTGGTTTACAAAACATGTCATTATAATAAATAACAAACCACAAACCAGCTGAAAACCAATTGAAGTAATCTATGTGGTAATTATATCAATTTCATTACAATAAATATTTCGTCCAAAAATAAAATTGGGTTTAGCTGTGTTGGGGACACGGCCGTTTGTTTTGCGTGAATACGTCTACGTTGATGCGCTCGGACGCCTTTATGATTTTTTACAAGCTTTTATTTAACTTGCCTTGTTAGTTTATTTGTACGTTCGGGTGACATCTTGCAAGTGAATTTTGACCCACTTCTAGGTATTCAATCGAGCTGAAACTTGGTATACATATAGAAACCCGATCGCAATGCAATAATAGACAGCGACCTGGTGCTGCTGCCAGGATCATCTCCTCACGGGGGAACTCCTCAACGGTTAATAGTATTGACTCGAGTTTGGGCTAATTTGATTGCTCTTGATGAAACCTTTAGAGGTAGATGGTCATTAAGACCTGATGATTGATTCGGATGGTGGTCATAGGAAATTCATCAAAGCTAAACGTGGAATCTTCGAGTTTGGGCTCATTTGACTAGGCTTGTATGCATGTGGGTGTGTTTAGGTCAAATATTGCACGTCGATTTTAAACCACTTCCCGTTATCCAATTGAACTGAAAATTCGGTTACTTGTGTAGTTCCCATGACAGTACATGTGAAGGTACCACTGAGCTGCTCTGATGATGAAACCGGAAGTTACAAGCTTTTACGTAACTTCGCGAGTATGTACATATATGTTAAACCACTTGCCGTTATCCAATTGAGTTTGCTGCAGCAATGTTGCCAGACCTCCCTGTCTTTGTCGCCCTTGTGTGGTGACACAGGCCTGCCTCGATCAGGTAGGGTAGCTTGGTGCGTCCGATCAGCAGTTTCATCGTTATCTAGTGTGTTGATACTGGTTTTTCATATTATGTAACTATTGCGTTTTGCACAAATGTTTTAGTATGCTGGGGAAATTTTATGAGAAACTTCGATGTCTTGGAAAGGCTGTATTTAAATTAATGTCTCTCCTCGCATAGTAAATGTATCGAGTTTGACATCGTTGAACTTGTCTCGATGAGTAATTTGATTGTTGTAGATGATGACCAGGGTCTGTAGCAATTATGTAGCAATGCACATTAACATACATAAAGTTTGTCCCGAGATGTGCATTGCTACATAATATTACAAAAACATTGGTGAAACTAAAAAGTGAAAAATATAATAACTGTAAAAAAATTTTAAAAACCAAGTTTTTATTTATAAATGCACATAAAAGAGAAAATTAATTATAGTAGTTACACAAATTGTAGAGCTTGTAAGATGTGGTCGAACAACCGTTATAATCTTTACAACAAATAAATATGTTTGTATCAACTTATATTTAGTATATAAAAGCTTGGCGCAATATTGAACGTATGCCTCCTTTGCGTAAGCGTAGTAAGCACATACCTTTGTAAGGCTCTTGACTATTTGCGCTAAGCTTTTATATACTAAATATAAATTTATACAACTATACTAATCTGCACTAAAGTTTATTAGGGCTGTTCGACGACATAGTACAAGTTCTACAAATTGTGTAACTACTATAAGTATTTTTCTCTTTTTATTACATTTATAAATAAAGGCTTGGTTTTGAAAGTTTTTTACAGTTATTTTATTTTTCACTTTTTAGTTTTATTTACGTTCCCGGCACTGCTTCACTCGATCATATGGGGTTTTATGGGTATTACTGGATTACTTTGAGATGCTCTTTCCAACCCTATACGATTTATGTATTTTAACTTGGCTTTTTGATGAGCATAGGCCGAAATTCTAAAAGTTTCCTAATTTTTTTACTTTAAACTCATATAATTTCAGCATAATCATGGCACACACATATTTTTATACGCGTACGCACAATCGATTGATCTTGACGAGAGTTGTCGACTGAAACCTAAACGAGCGTCGTAATTTATCTTATTCAAATGTTATACTACGCGGAAGTTATTAGACCGCGGCGAAACGAACTCAAAATTGCGCCCCTCCCTCCCCTTCCGCCCCCTCCCCACACCACATCCCTCACCCAGCTCCCCACCACACGCGATGCTTCGTAGTCCTCACTCAACGTAACATATTCTTTGATACTTTGGCAGTCAAGTGGTGTAATTGAGTTTTGAATATAGACGATAGATTCGGACCTGCAATGCCAAACTGTATCCCCCGATTTTATCATCGGATTTTCTTAATTTCCCCCCACTATGGTCGCAAGTTTAAATACGTATTCACGTCAAAAAGAAAAACAATATTTTTATTGTTCATTTGTTTAGGATCACGAATGTTTTCGAAGTTACTGCAGACTGTGTAAAATAAACTGCGGCAGCAAAACGTTAGTTACTAGCAGCCTGTGGTAAATCAGGTGAAAACATTTCCATAAAGTGGCTTTATACTCTATAAGTTTATATTCTTTCTTAAGGTGGAATATCGATAACCGAGTCGTACGCGGAAAACATGCACATGCAAGCATGCATACACATATTTGTATGCAGTAAAGCTATTCTTTGAACAATCATTCCCAAGGAAATCTAGACATATATAGTCACTATAGGCAGTTCACAGTAAACTGAGCACTATTGAAAGTTCTGCCTAGTAACTATTTGTTAGCACTTTGCGAATTATTTTTCAATGCGTAAAATTAGCATTACCGTGGGCCTTACAATTCTATTCATGCATCGGTGAAGTGAAATTGCGAAATAGATATGAAAGTAAATATTTGGTAAACCTGTTCATTGTTGCACTTATAAGCATATAAAACAGAAAGCAAAACATATCATTTCAGTTTTCACAAATTTTTTCTAACACAGAATCCAACGTTAAGACACGGGACTACTTCCTCTCCGACGTTACCAACTTTACTGGACGAATGCCGCTTAGTGCTCGCGTTAAAATATATGTAGGTTAGGAGAAGTGATATTTTTCTAAGGTTGATTTCAAAAATGCTGATTTTATCGTGAAAAGCCTCTAGCTTTCTGCCCGCGACTTCGCCCGCGTGTACTACACGAAGAAGTTAACTTATTCCTTTGTGAGCTTACTTCGGAGCAGATCACGTAGAGTAGCTGGGGTGGCAGCGTTTTGCCTAATGTAATTTTGTCTAAAGAAGTTTTGTTCACGTTTTGCCTGACAGTAGTTACGCCAAAAAGGTTATTTTATCCTATAGGCGTTTCGGATATAGTCCTTTCACGGTTACTTCCAACTTTTCTGAACACCTGCTAATGTTCTATTCCAGTATACGTTCCTCCTCTTTATGCATACAATTCTGGACCGAATCAAGATAATTACTCATTAGGGACAGCGCACAGCATTCGTGCGCACCCTGCGTAATAATATTTTATATAAGAACTATTTCTTGCTAGACATTACCAAAACACTTAATTTCTCCCTGAATTCATTCACTTTAATGATGAATGAAATATCTTAATTGATAAATAAAATGTAAGTAAAATTTTGATTTAAGAAAAATAAGGCATTTTTATGTTAAAAAAAGTATAAACCGCTTGTGATATAGGGCATATTTAGTAGACAACCAAACACGTCATACAGTATATAGGGTGATTTTTCAAAGGGTTTAATTTGAAAAGTGTGAACAAAATGCGAAAAAACAATATCAGGCGTTTTGCCTTTATGCTTTTTGTGTAAAAGGTGTTGTGCCTAGGTCCCCGAGTTGTTCGTCTGAGAAGCAGTCTTCCCTCAAATCTCTCCCTGCCACCTATACCTCACTTAGTCAACAGCAGAACAAACCTGGAGGGTAATTTACAGTTTCTTGAATTCTAAAGCGTACATGTATGTCATGAGTTTGTAACAGGTTACTGTCCTGGTCTCTCGTTGTAGTTCTCAGTTAACACCAACGAACTGGCTCAGCGTGAGTTGGAGACTTTGACTACATAGTAATGAAAGCTTGTTGATACCAGGATTGCCAATAAATTAAATAAATTAAATTTTTACTGGAGATTTATTGTCGTCTCGGCAAAACAAACTATTGACACTCGCAGCTGACGAACAAAAATAAAAACAAGACAGAATGGCAGCCTTCATAAAACAAAACTTCTCCCTTCGGGAGTTACGAAGACAAGAGAGAATCGTTACTTTTCTCTCCCGGCGCCCTATTGATTCCTCGCCCTAATAGAAATTTGAATTGAAATGTCCGAAATACAAAAGAAGGTTAAAGTCGCGGGCGCTGGTCGGTGCGAGTCACGTGATCACACGATGCAGGCTGTCCGACTGACAGCTGACAAACGATCGTGCTGCGACGAACGGTTGTGGAACCCGAGAAAGGTCGCGCTACCTTATATATCGGTAGAAAGTTTCCACATTGTAAACGTATTGTTTTCAAGCAGTCAGTCACGTCAGCTAAAGGTGACCTCTGTTATTTTCCTCGTTTCACCATGTTGTGCCTTGCGGTGGCGACGTTTTTAGTTTACTAAACCAGCGAAAAGGAAAAGATGCGCAATCGTCCTATGACGTCTGTTGTTGGCGACTCTGTTGTTGACATCTGTTACTACTGATGAAATGAGGAAAGAAAGATAACAGATTTGGAAAAAACGAAAATATATGAAATACAAACAAGTTGTCATTGCCACGACCTTTCACATATTACATGAATTACCATCCTTGATCGAAATATTGACAATTGAAATACTTCCCGAATATGCTACTTATACATATCTAGCTGCAATGCTACAAGTAGTATGCGTGTTATGAGAACTTATCACCCTTCATCGTGAATTTCCGAAGAAGACAGTGGCCACGATAACATATTTTTGCCGAGACATCACTTGGAGCCTAGTGCTATTGCATCGCTTTGGCGATAACATTATTGGAGCCCCAAACTTGAGGAGTAGCTATCGCCCCATAGGTTTAGTCCAGGAGGGAAGATGGTGTTGAAGGACGCCGCAGATTAATGTACAGCATCATCCATTTTTACAACTGTGTCCACTTATTTGTACTCCGTTTCTATACCTTGGAACAACTATCCAAGCTATTCTAGTGATTTATCATATTGTTAACATTGCCCAATCGTCCCAAAATCCTGTATGATAATATATTTTGTTTTCATATATGTTCTGATTCATTTTAAAACCATAGACTAAAATCGGGATAGGTTGATATTGATCTTCTGATACTTTCTAGTATAAATGCTTCTGCATTACATTCAAGTTACATTTAATACCTTTTCGTGAACCAAACCTTTGATTTGTTGAAAAACAAATAGATATAAACAAATTACGTTGCCAACGTTATAACACGTGTTTTTAAAAAAGTTCTCTACATGATTCGCGAGATTTTCATTCTAACAGTTCTGTTTGCAAGAAACCAACTAAATGTAACACAGATATTGGTTATTGCACCGCTGGCATATACCCCAATTTACTCTCCATCCAAAAATGGCATACGAAAATATTAACCGCTGTATCAAATGTGACTTATATACGTATGGAGAATCTTATAAGGGAAAACATAGCGCTATGTATTTCAGTGACTATGCAATTTATGAAAATGGTATAGGCCTATTTAATTATTGAACCTGCTCAGTTATGACGACGTTGTCTACAACTGCAGGGGAAATTAAACATTATGTTTAGCATTTATAAATGGCGTTCCCTTGCATTCATACATTTATATTGGTTTCAGTCTTACTGGCGGGAAATTATGAAATACAAGTAATATAAAACGGAAAACAAACTTTACCACTTTTTTCACATTCTTAGAGGTTTGATTGTCTAGAAATCTGGATATTCGTTTCTACGTATTTTTGTAGCCAACATTTGGAAACACTTAGCATGATGATTTTCTGTCAGATTAATTAGCTATTGAATGAATCCTCGAAAACTATTTTTAACCTTCGCCTTATATGGGTTGGCATTTTAGCAAAATCCTAAAACAATTAATATGAATTAATTGTGACGACTACCCCATACAATAAATAAATACGTGAAAGAATACATAAAGAACTGCCCCATCTGCCATAAAATGAAGCCCCCAACCAGAAACCCATTGGTCAGATGATGCCCATCCCACCCCCCCCCACATTCTTGGGGTTTCAATGCCAAAGGGCTTGTACAGAGGTCAGCTAAGGGCAATAAGTACATACAGGTCATGACAGAATTTTTAACTTGCTATGCCATTGCCCAACCGGTCAAGTCAACTGACGTCCTAATATGTGCAAATTTCGTAAAAAACTTCATTCTCAAATTCGGATGCCTCAAATCCATTTTGAACGATAGGGGTACACCTTTTAATAACGAAATGATGCCAGAATTATTGAAAAAACTCAAAATAAAAAACTTCAGACAACAGCATATAACGCCCGGGCTGACGGAGCAAATAAATAAAGTCCTTTCACCACAGCTCACATCATGCGCAAATGAAGATACCACACATTGGGACAAGTATATTACCTTTAACTACGACTCCACTGTAAACAGATGTACTAAGTACACCTCCTTTTATCTTTGACACGGAGTTGAAGCAGCCAAACCATTACACGTTATAACACACAAATATTCAGAACATGGTCATGAATGGAATTAATTTGATAACATAACAGCAAAAACAAAAAGCACTCTTTGAAGTGAAGTTCATACAAAAGACCTTAAAATAGTACCGTTTTTGTGGGTTAAGAACTACGCCAGACAAAAGGCCCTCACATTTAAGTACCACGGGCCTTATAGAACTAACGATATTTTAGGCTAGTCTACCATCGCCATTGAAGTCCGTAAGCGTGGCCAAACTAAATTGACACAGTTAACACGAGAAATATAAAAATCGCCAATGTCCGATGCTAATCTTACTCCTTACGTCACACGTATTACACTTCCAGGATGGGACAAGCCACAGCCAGCACACTGACCTTTTAGTTGTTCTTAGTCTAAGTAGCAGGAGGTGAGCATTTAAACCGCAACCAGCACAGTATACCACTCTAGCAGTCACTTGGAGTCAACCCTGAAGCAGAAGAAATAATCGCAGCCCCAGGGAGAAGGGCAATTGCCTTGTTCGGCTGCACCATCATGTACACAAGGGCGCGTGTGTCAGACGAAAGCACACGACAATATCGCTACCGATAACTTATTGTGCCAAGTGAATAAATTTCACATATGTGCAATGCGTACTCTTCCCTTTGCAGCTGCAGAGAACGAGAAAAAAAAAAGGGGGGGGGGGTAACGCAAGGCCATGTGCGGCTCAGGTAACCATGGTAAATTAAAAACACAGCGCGCCGTCGTTTTAATGGTGCCGGCGAAGCCGCACTCTCAGGGTTTACACAATTACAACATGATGAGGGATTATCATTTTACACTGTAAACAACAGTATCGATGACAAGTAGAAAGTTTTGCACGCGGAGCTCCCAACAGTACAGCATATTCATAGTAATCCAATCCCATTACTTTGCAAGCACGTGTATTTTCTGTTCTCTCTCAAGAACACTTGAACTATATAAATATAGCGATCATTATAACTCTCACCGTCGCTCTGACTTGAATGTACTGTAAGTTGATCTCAATAGTGATTTTGTTAAACAAGGCAGTGCAAGCTGCCTAGTTAAATCTGTAAGTGGGCGTACGTTTTGCAGGCCTTTGGCGTACAGGTATTTAGTGACGGCACTCAGCCATTTTTCCCAACAGAGATACCGCACACGTTTGGTTTTGCGAGATATAACAATGTAAATAGTTACGCGGTAGCACACTATGTTAAAAAGTGGTAATTAGAAACACAACCCGCTTATGGCATATATATATATATATATATATATATATATATATATATATATATATATATATATATATATATATATATGTATGTGTGTGTGTGTGTGTAAGGCTTATCCAAAATATTAATTTTAATACTGTTACAGATAACATATGGCATGTCACGCATAAATCAGGTAACCTCAGGCTTGATATTTGCACTTAGTGCCAAAGGTTGGCACACATGATTTTTGCAAGCAGCGAAACTGGTAGCTCACTTTGCAGCGACGGGTAGAATGTGCACACGCATCAGATTGCGTAGGCCACCATGAGTGCAAATTCCTCCACAGAGGGCAGTAGCATACGGTAGTATCGTAATCAGTTCATTCTTTTAGCTCTAGTGAGCATTCTTCAGCCGAAAGATGCTGGGAAGTGAGGACACGATCACTTTAATTAAGTTCTTTATTAGATGGGGCCGCTTGTATTTTCTTGTTGTACTACACACTAATTTTCATGCATTAGTAACAATTTTAACAATACGTTCAGAGAATCCAGACTGATGTACAATATTTTTTATACAATTTTATTATTTCTACTATCATAAATTTTACTCATTATCAATTACGTGTATTTAAATAAAGCTGTAATGCCGAATATATATATATATAATATATATATATATATTATATATATATTATATATATATATATATATATATATATATATATATATATATATATATATCCATTAGATAATTTTGAGAATCTCAGATCATAGTGGCACTATTGCAGAATGTTGACCGAAAATTCGGCGCACTGGCAATCCAAAATCTCATACCCTTGTGGTCGGCTCTGGAATTAATTTTCTTTTTACAATTTTTGGTTTAACTATCGGTGTCGAAAGCACCCCCATCCTCGGTCAACAGGAAACAATGGTTGCCTTAGTAGTTCAATTGATAACGTACCGGCATAATAATTAGACCAACAAATTTGTACATAATATGAAAATGTTAAATTCTATAGGTCAATTTTTGACCCACATATAAACGGTTCATCATGTGGATAACAACTGAACAACAGGTGAAACATTATACAATAGAAACATAAAGTATTTCTAAGCACCTTATAAATTTCAACATGTACATTTACAACCATCTCGGTGATTAAATGGACAATGCCACACAAGCATACAAGCACTTAGAGTTATGAATTCTTCAAATGTATCTTAGTATTGTAAAGTATTGCTCTCATTAAGTTTATTTCAACCATATAATTACGCTCTTAAAATGTATAGCTCCACAGTAGATTTTGTAATTTTAATAATTTCAACGACATACGTTAGGTTAAAGAGCAATTTTTAATTCTCAAATATATTATGAAATTTGTCACTCACAATCAACAAGCAAGTTTGTCTGTAGATGTAATGTATTGCTCATAAAGAGTATTTAAAGCCTCATTACATGTAACACTATCCCTAACCTTACGTAACTGACAATGCCCTGGGGTTACAATCTAAACAAGTGCGCAAAGGACACTCTTAACATTCTGCTTCCATGCGGAAGATAGGCTCTCTCCGGCGGCACATTGGGGCCATGCCGAGGAATGTACAAATTGTTTTAAGTTTGTTGGAGTTGCCGTTTGCTCGCTAGCGCTAACTTTGTCAGGATCCGTAGAAATCCCGTGAGGGGTATTAATATGACCTAATACTTTAACTGTCTGTTCGGCAAAGGTGCATTTTTTGGTGTTTACTTTTAGGTTGAACATGCGCAGTCGTTGAAAAACTTTATCTCTATTGGAAACATGTTCCTCAAACAAATTTCCTAAAATGAAAATATCATTGATGTATGCAAACACTGCTGTCCAACGTAAGGGTCCTAATAGAGTATTGATAAACATTGGAAGTACTGAGGTGATGTACTTAACCCCATAAGCATTCTTTTATACTGTAGCAACCCTGTGCCATCGATTGTGAATGCCAATTTATAGCGATCTTGCTTTTTGACAGATATGCTATAGAAGCCTGAAAATAAGTCTAAACTTGTTATGTGTTGCGAATTCTGAAGGGCGTTCAAAATATCTTCTGTATGGGCAACGGGTTCTAAACCCTTGTCTAATATCGATTGAGTTTTCGGAAGTATGTTAGAAATTTTAATCCTCCATTTTGCTTCTAAACTATCAAGCTTAGCGGAGAATAGGGTGAGTCCGTTTCCTCAATAATTTGAGCTTTGACCATGTCATTATTTTGAATTAGAAGTTCATCACGAATCTTGGGACTGATTCTATAAGGTCTGGTTGCAATAGGTTTGTCGGTAATCAAGTCTAACTTTATTTCAAAGTTTTTTTGCCTCAGATAATTATAAAATCGTATTGGCTAACCTGTCGCGAAATCTGTCGATAATGGCGGCAATGGCCTGTGTTTGTGTGGTAGATAACTTTTTATTAATGTGGGACATTTGTGTTTGGCTGGATTCAAAGCTGTCTAAAGCATGGCAATGTTGCTTGACGGAGTTAGCATCCTCGCATTCCGAAGTGCCTGAGTGCAGCGGTATTTCCATAATTTTCTTAGCGTCATGATCATGGATGAAAAGTGTATTATATTTCAAAATCGGAATTTCGTCATACCATTTCATGAAATCAAGATAAAATTAAATTTTGCTTTAGATTGTCAACAACTAAAAACTTTTGAGGGTAAGTGCGGCCATAAACGCTTAAGTTAAGTGTGTCAAATTTTGGCGATTTTAAGACTGATGTGGCACTAACTAAAGTTATTTGTTCATGTAAATGGTAAAGGTGCTGAGTAGAAATCACTGTGCTCACTACGCTGCTACGAGAGCACCCAGTATCTAGCAAAGCGAGGACGCATGAGTTTCCCAAGACCGAGGGAGGGAGAAGGGGGGGGGGGCATGCTGTGTGCTGTGGTCGCCACCAGCAAAGGGAGCCAGACCAGGCGCTAACGCTGAAGGGAACGCGGCCTCGGCAACCAGCACACCAAATTATGACAACAGCCGAGGGAATGGTATTCAAACAGGGTCGGGTCCCAGCGAATATAAGCTGCGAGCGATGGTAGTTCGCAGCCATCTTGTCTCGTCCACGCCGGAGGCCCTGCCCGAGATTCTGTTGCCAGGAGGACCACCATCCATGCCGTCCTGGGTCGACGCCTGTCGACGCCGCTGTCGAGAGCGCCTCCATGCTGCTGTCGGTATACCTCAGTGTAAATATAATTCCCATTTTGGCGAAGTAGGTGTCGTGAAGTGACAGGATAAGCGATGGCTGACATACGTGCTCCTTGAGAGCTAGAACATCACATGATTATCTAACTTGCTCCATATTATAGATTCTTAGTGTAACTGTAATATAATTTGAGTTATTGCCTTAATGAAGACGCATTTCATGCGTCGGAGTTTGTATTTGCTTAGTTGAATAAAATTAATGTTTTGTATGAAAGTGCTCTTCCTTTCTTTGTTTGCGCATATTTGAGTACGTGATCTCTTCACATTGAGGAGCCACAGCTATACGTATTGCACAGATGATGTTTAGTTTCCTAGCGAACAGATAAGCTAGGATTTTATAGCTGTGGCAACTCCAGCAGGTTCGGTTGAATTTGTACCACATGATGAATTTAGTTTTAACTTATTTAATGTGACAACAGCGACTCTTCTTTTATGTGATTGTCAATTTTTAAATTACCTACAATTTTATGTTATAAGCGTGTTTGAGTATCATTTTGCGCTAAAGGAATTACTTTTATCGTTTATATAATAGAAAAAAGTGCTTATATTCAATGTCATTCCGAAATACTAACATAATCCCTTATTTTTTATACCAATGCGAGGAATACACACCTACAACTACATATCTTATATACACATGCACTGTAAAAAAAAAAAAAAAAAAAAAAAAAAAAACTTGCTAGAAAAGAGCACGTTATTACAAACCACATTTTCCTAGGTTTGCCAGTTTCTGATGTTTTACGAGCAAAGAAGAGATTTATATTCCCGGAAATTTTTATTCCTTTAATTTTTTTTTTTTATGTATCAATTGTCGTATTTGTGACTTCAAACAAATATGCACTTTAACACATTTTAATGCCAGGTATATTTGACAAATTTTTTCAATATTTATAAGTACGTAATTACTTCACTTACTATACTATGCACTTTGTAGACAATCCGGAATAAAATATATTTATTATTTCACTACACAGTATGCGTACAATTTGTCCTCGAATAATTATGGTGTGTAATTGGCTAAAAACTCGTCGTCCATTTTTTCTGGCGCGTAACATATTTCTTTCAAATAAATGCTGTCACTAGGTGTTAGATTCGCTTTCCCATCTGTGTTCTAGAGCGTTACCAGTTTGGTTGCGTGGTTTAACTCTTCGAGAGTCGTTAAATGACTTTGGAATTGCGCCCGCTGCACATCGCGGTTTTAACTGGTCTCGCTACACAACTGGAACTTTGATTAATTATCCTGTACACCAAGCGGAAGGATATTCAGACTGGCCAATCAGAGAATACCAATGCTCTTTTGTTCAACGTATGGAGACAGTCGCGTACACTCACGCTACAATGTGGAGTAAACAGTAATTACATAAACACGTACATGTCAGGCTAATTTCGTGGTAATGTATTTTCGCAAATGATTGGCAAAACTACTATAGAATTTTTTTTTTTTGCTAACCCTTGCGTAATGATTTCCTTTTTCAATGTTTTGCGCTGACATTCCTCACATCCTTACTAGCCCAGCATGATTTGTTACTCTTCCTTATCGGTTATAGTAGTGCCTTCACCCAACCCCCCCCCCTGTCACTCTCTGTATGCAACAGGTTATCCGCACAGAGCATATCAACACTGAAAACATGATACGCTTTAAATATTAAATACACACCGCTGTTATTTACTTCAATTAATTTTTTCCTGAGATCAGGGACGTAAATAGAACCTCAAGGGAATTATTCTTTTAACATATCACATTTGTTTAGAAACAACTTCCCCCTCTTCCAACCGCCCGCGTTTCTGTCCAAAAAAAAAAGGCCTGAATGAGGAAAGTAGAAGTTCCGTGTGTGCAATGCGTGACATTTATGACTTGTCTTAAATCATATTTGCCCTCCCTCTCCCCGTTCCCCCTCTCCCGGCGGCCCACCACTGCTCTAGCATCACATTTCACTACATACTTCATGGAAAAATTGAGTTTTTCAATACGGTTACGTATTTTTAATGCACTTTTAAATAAATTTGACGACAGAAGCCGTAGAAAAGGCTTGGTCAAAGTTTAAGGGACACTACCGCAAATTCAAAAATACTTCCTCCTACCGTATACACATTACAACAACAACGAAAACAATTGAACGGGTACAGAAGAAATAAACACGTGTCACTTGACACCCTCACGCTTACGCAGAAAACCCGGAAAATACGAAAGTGGAAAAGTGAAAGTCGAATGCCCGTAACGATACACACTCAGTCCAGCCGCTAAAAACTACACCGCACAGAAAACCTTACATTCCACAGAGAGACTACTGAATAGTGCTAAAGATGGGCAGTGTTACACATACATCTGCAACTTCAAATGTAGTTTAAAAGGCATGCAACTTGCACTATTAATATAAATCTTTAACGCATATTTCTACAACATCGTTCTTAAACAGAAGCTCACAAGTCACGGCATGGCGTCAGGATCCATGCAGTGTGGGTCATAAACTTATTTTGATCGAAACATCTCCGTGTTCCATAAAGCTCCACCCTATCCTAGCTGTTCTGTCAGAAACACACCTGTTTACCTTTATAACTGTCGTATGCTGAGATATATAACGGGAAGTATACGTAAATTATATTGTGTAGGGACAGCGTTTGATTATTTCAATGGTTTCGATAAGTACACTCCGTTTGGTTATAAATAATCAGTTCTAGTCTACTCAGATAATTGTTAATTGCAAATATTTACAGTTATATTAAAGCTACCAATATTTGCAGACAAACTGCTGCTACAAGTTAAAAAGCATGCTTCTGTGCGCAGGCCAAATTATCTACTTCGAAAGTCTGACAATTTTATAAAACCAATGTAAAACCTCGCGTATTATAGTTTGGCTGCTGTAATGATGACACCTCACCGCATCCCCTCCATAACCTTTACCCACCCATACCACCTCTTTGTTTACACACTGCTATGAACGTTCTGACGTCCTTGGTAGTTCGGACGTAGTACTAGTATAACACTTGTGTGTGTGTTTGTTTGTTTTATTGCATCCGTAAGATCTTCTTTCAATACATAATGGACAAGTCAAATTACAGTATACACAGTTCATACACTGGACACAGTAAACACACACGCCTATATTTCAGATATCACGTACACACATAATATCTTTCTTCGTAATGTGACTAATCTCCTTCCAACATTTTACTGAAACAGAAGAAAAAGATATGTGTACAATTAAATATTATAAATATTTCTAGTTTAGATATTGACCTACGCTATAAACTGCACATTCAATAAAAAATCCTTTCAACTGTTTTTTAAAGAGTTTTTGGTTAGAGAAGCAAATTTCGTGAAGGTGTTGTAATTTATTTAAAAGGAAAGTTGACTACCAAGGTAGTACGGCCCTTTCTGGACTAATTTTAAGTTAACTGAAGCAATGTGTATTTTTTATTCTAGTGTCATGCTTATGAAATGACCCTTTTTTTTTTCTAAAATAAGTGACTGTTTTTTGGACACGAATATAAGTATTGAAAACATGTACACACATGCAAATGTCAAAATCACTGAGCTCTTGAAAAGAGATCTACATGAGTCTGACTTTCTTTTGCCATTGATTATTCTTACAGCCATCTTTTGCATGAGAAACCCTTTTTTACTGTCAGTGCAATTACCCTAAAAATTATACCATAACTCATGATGTAATGAAAAAATGCAAAATATACCTTCGTTGTTTATCTTGACTCTTTAGTACATTTAGTTCACTGTTTTTCGAGCGTTGTCCAATGTTTGTTGAAAGTCCTGAGTTCGTATGTATGTGGCGTGCAATTGAGAGATTCGGGCGGCTCTTAACATCGAGGTCTTGAGAGCCGATGAGGGTGAAGCAAGGTGAGTATGGAGCAGAGCCGAATTGCAAAGGCGGGGGAAAAGGCAGATCCACCAGAAAACCCGCAGACCAGCGGCATCGCCCGGCACGATGCCCAGATGCGAAAAGGCGGGAGTGACGCCGCCGGTTATCGAACCCGGTTCGATTAGGCGGGAGGCGAGTAGTCTAACCACTACACCACCTTGGCCCCTCATATGTATGTAAGTCTTGCACTAAACTTACGTGCGACAGTTGTTTAGCCTTTACTCCGCGCACCAAGGAAAATGGGGTTTGGCTATGTTGGGCACATGGCCTTTTGTTGCGTGATTACGTCTATGTTGACGTGCTTGGACGCCTTGATGACGTTTTACGATCCCGGCACCGCTTCACTTGATCATATGGGGTTTTATGGGTATTACAGGATGCTTTTGAGATGCTCTTTCCAACTGTATGCGATTTCAGTATAGGCCGACATTGTGTTAAGTTCTCTTAATTTTTACACTAAACTGATACAACTTCACCATAACCACGCCAAACAAAAGTTTTATAGACGCAATCGATTGATCTTGGCGAGAGCTGTCGATCGAAATTTAAACGAGCGTCGTAGCTTCTTCTAGTCAAAAATTATCCTACGCAGAAAATATGAGACGTGGCAAAACGAACTCAAAATTGCGCACCCCTCCACCCCCTTTTTTTCACACGCGGTCATGCTTCGCAGACCTCACTCAACGTATCCTATTCTTTGATCCTTTGCCAATCGAGTGATGTAATTGCATTTTGAATGTAGACCATAGAATTGGAGTTGCAATGCTAAGCTCTATCCCCCGATTTTGTTATTATCGGATTTTCTGGATTGCCTCCAACAATGGTTGCAAATTTAATGATGTATTCACGTCGAAAGGAGTAAATCCCGTAGATGTGTTTATACTGATGATGTTCCTGGAAAATAATATTGGATAGATATTTATTGCAATGTCGAGGATCGTAGCTGGCATACATGGTCGTGTGTTCCTCTTCTATTTGCTGTGGTCTGTAATTTTTCTATCTTAAGTTCATCTAACAGTTTTGAAATTAATTCGTTTTTTAATTAGGTTGGTCAGATAAGATATACTTCGGGCAACCAAAGTTGAGTATTTCAGTTTTACTGAATTGTGCGCAATTTTCTGTTTCCTTAGTCGGTATTGCTTATACCATGACTTATTTTACCTTCTGTTGATGAATGACACTGTTTTGTTAACTGGTTTCGATTGTCCTAATAATAGCCAGAGGTTGCGTAGCCTTTATCGCTCCGGCGCTTGTCGACCTAGCAAGTGGAAAAAATCTCCAAGTAGGTGGGAGACCTAAGATGAATCACTAGTAAAAAAATATTTTAGTCTCTAAAGTTCACTGGTATTTGTAAGGAAGCGTTATGCTTTCACAGGATTCAGAATTTATCGCAAATTAAATCAACAATAGGATATTATTACATGTAATGTAGGCCAATTTATTAATCTACATAAATCCTGTTCACGATAAAGTGAGCACCTTTGAAATCAACGTTAGAAATAAGTCACTACTCCTACCTGCATATCTTTTAACTGGCACACTGAGTGACACGTGCCCAGTAAATCTGGTAACGATGGGCAGATTTGTAAAATATTTACTTTCCTAACAATTTCACAATTTTACTTGACCGACGCATGAATAAAATGACAAGACCCATGGCAAAATTTATTTTACATAAGGCGTAAGAATACACAAATTGCATACAAGTAGATCTTAGGCAAGGCTTTTAAATGTTCTCAGTTTACCGTGGACAGCCTACAAACCACTTAAAAGTGTTCTTCTTTCTCTTGAAAAATTAAGCAGTAAAGAGCTAAAAATTTCGTTCTTAACTCATTTGATATATTATTATTTTATTTAATATAGGGTTAAAATAAAATGCAATGTCTGTCGATAATTGGCTTTTATCTTTCTAAAAAATAAATTCTCATAGGCCCATGCATTACTTTCGACTAACATCGAGTGAGGAGGAACAGTGGTACACCACTGCAATCGTATTTAGAAATACACGGGTTCGATCCACGGTCCGGCCATCTTGACTTCGGTTTAAGATGGAGTCCCTACATCGCTCCAGAAAACACTTTTATAACCTACTTTGTAGCCACGTGTTTCTGACAGTTCTGTACAGTATAAAACATTAGCCTGACAACCATTTTAACGAGTCTCCGGCATGGCTGAAAACAATAAAAAAAGTCTGGTGTCCGTAATAAGCAGTATTATAGTAATATGTTCAGTGGAACTCGTGTGACGTGTGAAACATTTTAAGGGGATTGGATGCACACACAACTACAGACGGGAAGGCCAATCTTTTATTTTCTTCAGAAAGTTTGGCATTGTCTATTCGTGGTTTCTTCACACTTTTTGTATCAAACGTTTGAAAAATCACCCAATGAACGACATGTTTGGTTGTATTCTAAATATGCCATTCATCACAAGCGTCTTATACTATAGTACATTATAGTGTTAACATAAATTTACCTTATCTTTGGTTGAATTGAACTGTTTCTTCTACACTATCTATAAATTATAATATATAATTTATTAAACTAATATGAATTTAAACAGAGCGATAAGAGGTGTGTGTTGGTAATGACTAGTAAGAAATAGTTCTTATGCGAAATATTATTAAAGTGCGCACGAATACGGTGCGTTGTCCCTCTGGTGTAATTTTCTAGACTTAGTTAAGCTTTGTTTGCATGAAGCGGAGGAACATTCTGGAAGTAGAACTTTAGCAGGGCTTCGGAAAAGTTGGAAGTAACCGCGAATAGACTATAAACAGTTAATTTTAATACGTCTAATTCGGGCGTGAGAGATAAAAAATATAGATAAAAACTACAGAAGCACAATAAATTAAACATATAAACAATTACAGTAAAGTGGGGTAAAATTTATCAGCAGGGGTGAGATTGATAACACGAGTTTTTTCTGTACATGTTAGTCAGGTATCATACCTAACATTTTAATGTGATCAACCTCACCTCTACTAATCACTCTCTCCTCACTGCACAGTAATGTAAAAGTTCCAAAACTTTTGTATCCGATGCGATACGGAAAATAATATATCAACCCATTCTCGAAAAATCCAACACGCGTAATTGAACAATAATGGCACGACCGAACATGTAATGGTCAAAGAAATAAGATCCACTTAACCGGCATAGGACATAAGGGGATAACTGAAGGAACAAAGAAGGCCACACGACAAAAAATTACTTTAATAACGTCGATGAACAAGAAGTAGCAAGTATGTGGCGACGGCATTTCAGGAACTGCAATCAATTCCCTTGCCGAGATGAAAGTTCACCCCTCCAACGCCTGCTGGTTAGATGCAACATTCTTGTGCTCCCGGATGTACTTCGGCGCTGGAAGAAACTAACGACTCGGTGGAAAGCGCTCCGAGGAGGTTCTGCATCGTTAGCGGGTTATGCAGGCACGTCTGATCGCTGAAAGCGATCGCCGGAGATGAAAGCCGATAGCACGGCGAGAAAACTTGGACCAACTTTTCTCATTTGGTTATAATTACGTCGTTATTCACTGACACGGGGGCTCCTAGTTGCCGTCGGTATGACTAAAACTGCCCCAGCCGCCTGAACGAAATTACTGCTCGGGCACAGCCCCTCCATTTGACAAGACTCCCCTCCACCGCCTCGTAATTAATGTATCCGGTATGGTGTGCATTGTGCGCAATTGACGGCCCCGTTTCATTTCGCGCCGTTGGCGAGGAACGGTAATTTACGCGTGTCGTAATGACTATCCTTCCTGGACGTAATTCAAACTGAATATAGCTTATGGAATCAATTACACTGTTAACTCGGCTGCTGTGCATGGCTAACCAACCGGAAAACGCAGGCAGACTCTTAATTATGTGCCAACAAGCAAAGTATAAATATGCCCACCTCAGCATATGTTGGCAAATGTTTCGCTGGCGGAAATACGGACGAGGAAAGCACATTAAGCATAAACATAACATGTTATGACCATAGTCACCAGTTTGGTTCCAAAGGAGGAAGCCATATTGTTGTCGAATGAATAATGTTACAAAAAGGCGCGCTGGAGGTATTTCGAGACAAAGAAGGCTAAACTGGAAGATGAAGGGAAGCGTGACATAGCAAATTCCTCTCACCTCTCGTGCTGTGGTATGGTAAAAGTGCCATTCACAAGTGAAATAAAAGACTTCAGGTTTGTTACAATAAACAGTCCAAAGACAAAAAAAATATGGGGATGATGTAAAATTTTATAACAAGTTCCAAAATAAACTGCAAAAAATTTTCCATCTATTTAATTTTCTATTTAGACATTAACTAATACACAAAATTATAAAGAAAAGTGCTCGTAGTTAAATATTTTTAGTAATTTCGTTGAATGCGGAGTAATTACTCACGTTATCGAGAGTAAAGTTTTTCTCCTTGAATGCGTTCTCGACCAAAATTCTTCTAAGGCTCTAGTAACTGGTTCCACATAAATGCAGAAGCAATGATGATATCTTCTGCAAGATAGTAAACTTTAGATAGAACTTGGCGCTTCTAAGAGGGCTCTAAGGCAGTTTATAGGACACTTCTGAAAATTATCCTCTTGGTGGTTCACCAACATTAGCTCTACTTCAGCTGGAACTGCAATGCGGTGATGAGGTCATTTGCATTTTTCACACGTGAACGTATTACCGACTGAATCTTCAGCATTACTGCCAAAGTACCAATTTAAAAGACATAGTTATGTACGCAAAGATTTACTACCAGCTTATTTACAGATAAATCATTTACTTGTAGTCTAAAAAGAATGATTTTCAGCATTTGAAGTTGATCCATACCTGGTTGGCTGAAGCAGGGTTTAGCCAGTCTATAAGAGAAATGAATGGCGAATGTTCTCGTCTGCTTATGCTGGCGGTCCTCCACCTCCAATTCCAGTAAATACCTGAACCTGGTAGGGATACGAGTCGTTAAGAGCTATCAGTTATCTTCATTTACTGTCTCCAAATGCGTTGAAAACCTACAGATTCCAACGAGCCTGTGCCGCTTGCTTAATGCCATTTACATGATTAATTTCCTCTCCAGAGACTTCGTCATGTGCCTAGCAGGCTCAGGTTGAGGTATGTAAATAGCGAAAAGAATTTGGAGACTTGATTATTTCTTCATGTAGCTCCTTGGCGTATACTTGTGATAATTTGAGATTTTAAAGGAATTTTTTTTATCAGTGTCTTCATCAAACGATCGAAATTCACGAAAAATTTTCGTAGAGCTTTAGAATGAAGATAACAGCATTTTGGACATCCAGATAGTAGTCTTTTGGTTCTGTAATATTCGCTTTGTGAGCAATATCTGATAACCATGCTACACTGCTACAATTGAATTGTTTGCTTTCCCAAAGTTACCTTTCTGTCTGCGTGTTTCCTGAGGCCAGAAATATCACTGTTACAATTTTTCCTGGTTCATCAATCATTTCACAAAAAGTAACACATTTTGCAAATTTAAACTACTATTCTAATTTAATTCTCCAACGAATTACAATGAAACACTAATTCTGTACATTTAGGCGTGTCATTGCAATATACTGCTGAGGTATAATGCACAGACGATTATTTTTCGATGCTATTTGTTCTACTGTTCGCTTGCTAGGACCAATAATACAAGACTGTACCACCGCGCTTTGATCTGCAGTTTGCTAATCGCAAATTCACACCAGAAATGCATTACTCACGACTCTATGGAGTTGCAGACTAGAAAATTCTCGAGAAGAGAACAGGGTGACTACTAATGCAATGACAACTGCACCGGAAAGCATCCTGAAGTATTCTGTTTTCAATTCTTCAATTATAATGTGAATGTATATTTCAGGTATACAAGGAGTAGGAGATGATAAATCTTAGGCTCCACTGTTTGATTGTTTGGGAGAGTTTGCCTTTTGGCTCTCCGGGATCTAAACTTCCGACTATCTTTTTAGAAGACACGTCAATACTATGCGAGTTTTTAGAAATAATGCTTGGTTTCTGAGTTTAAGTTTTCTGGTTAAAAGACGGTGAGTCAAGTTTGTTATAATGATCGATATTTGTTATGAATTGGAACGGAAAGGCAGCAGCTGTTAAGTCAAACGACCCAATTGAGTCCGACCAACTGCCATGACATTTTGGAACTGAACACCGGGCAGTGGGTTGACGTGCAGGTCGGCCCACGCATATGAGCACTTATTGGGTTCAGCTATAATGTAAGCAGTTACAGTTTTTATTGTCTGTTCAGCTTTCGAGAGCACTTTTGAAAGCCTTGCTTTAGATCTACTTTCTTCTTCATTATGTATCCTTCCCTCATATGTACATACAACTAACTTTGCCATGAGCCTGTTCATTTTATACATGCATTAGTCAAGTGAAAACGTGTTAAGGCTGTTCACGATCAAGTGCGCCCTTCTAAAACAAACCTTAGAAAAAAGTCACCGCCCCTACCTGCATATATTTTAACTGGCACACTGAGTGACATGCGCACAGTAAAGTGGGTAACTAAAGATGGGAAGTAGTTCCCGTATCTTAACATATAGTAATAAAAAGTGTTTGTAACCATTTATTTCTGATACCTTAAATTATTTCTTTCGCTTTGTTTTTTAATGAATCTAAGAGTAAAAATCAGCAGATTTGTAAAATATTTGCTTTTCTATATTTCACGGTTTCACTTAACCGACGAATTCATAAAGTTATGAGGCCAATGACAATGTTAATATTATATCTTATATGAGGCGGAAGAATATACAATGTACATGCAAATAGATCTTAATTAGGCCTTTTATAAGTTCTCATTTTACCCTGAATAGCCTATAATTAATAGTTACGTAAATGTTTTGCTAATATCCAATTCGCACTTTAATGCTTACAAAGTTGCTTACCTTACCGTGAATAACTTACAGTGTTGCCTCACTAAGGTGAATTAAGTTACAACCAGTAAAAATTAATGCTCGTCCCTCACATTCACGCTGTTCGAGGGAGCTTTGTCTACAACTCATGGTTGAAGTGAAATTATTTTCCCCGAAAACAGAAATCCGCTGCGTAGAAGGTATTTAATTCGCCAGCATAAAAACAAAAATCGTAATTTCAACATTTTAATTGCACGTATGCAAATTATATTTTTCTACGTAATTTTTTTATATTCTTCAAACAGTTCCTCGTATTGCTGATCGACGTAGACCAGCATAAAGAGAGGTAACTGAATTATTCAGTCCATAACTGTACTGAAATGAATAGTATTAGGAAGTAATCACTGCAACAGGAAAACTTTTACAGTTGAGGTAAGAGAATTAAGAAAGCAATAAATAAAAATTTATATATTTTAGTTATATAATTTAAACTACTTTATTAGTCTTAGATATTTTTCACAGCTGCTAATTTTGTTGATGAACTACATCCTTGTCTTTTATTAAATGTTTTATTCTGGGAAAATGGCAGTGATTATTACTATAATAACGAAAAATTTTCGTATTCAAATTGTTACAAGTTTCCTGAGGGGCGTATCTGAGTTCGTGAGGAATGGAGGTCTTAATAAAAAATAAAAGATCTAAATTTGATTTTTAATTAATTCATGCAGCTATTATTTACAGCATCAAATGACTCACCTTCACTATTAATCTCTTTATTTCTCAGTAAGCGCAATACTTAATGTATATTTCAACTCTAATTAACTTCCTTCTCAATGTCTCTCTTTGGTTGTAGTCAATTAACTCATACTCATCATTACCATACATTCAATTTGTCTGTTACCTTCATTTATAACGATTTTCGCTCACATATCAAGTCCAATAGTCCAGCCTGCCAATCGCCCCCTTCACTGCTCTGATGCTCGCAGTCGCCTATTTTACTCCCGCTCGTCACTACCTGGGGCTACTCGTTGCTCTTCTAGCTCGTGGTCTATCGCTTGACGTCGCACAATGGGCTCGGTGGCCCGTCGAGCTTAGGCTATATTCTTTTAGTCGCCCGATTTGGATGGTTCGATGCACCCCATGTCACGCTGAGAGAAACTAGATCATTAAACGAGAACATTATTCAAATAGACACAGAAATTCTATCCTCCGAAGGTCAGTAGCGTTATCGCATTGGCATGCAGAGATTACTCTTTATGACTCGCTGCCCGTATTGCGTACGCGCTCTGACCTTGGCACAACTCCTCCTCGCCTCTTCGCTCCAGGGACAGGACAAGAAAGCAACGCAATGTACCAACACGCAACAACATCCATTATATAACATTTTATTTCTTTACGAAAACATGTTTACATGGAAGACACGACCAAAACATAAATGCCTGTCATAGACTATTGCTATATTGTTACAAGACAGGTAAATGTTGTGCTAGATTTTTTAACAGTATCTGCAGAAATCATAATAATTGACGCACAGTTTAGGGTGAAGACTGCAAATAATACTTTTTGAAATAAACTGTTCGTGTGTCTTAATCATTTAACACAATTCAAACCTTTTACACAAATATTTAATGATGATAGTTGCTACATTTGGCAAATTAAATTGATCCAACGGTTAAGATTTTGAAAGCGGATTTCGAGTAATTAATAGTTTTTTAACGAATCAATGATGAGCTGTTCACAAATGTCGCCAAAAGATACCTTTGTACCAGAAATACGTACAAAGTTCGTATACACAAGAAATAACACTGTAACAATATGGGACGAGTGTTCTTAGATTTCATATCAATGGATGGTATTGAATTATATATCTGTGTTGATATTTTTGCAGCGAAAATCCCAGTTTACTTAATTCCTTTGTTGCAGAATGCACTAATAACTCGAGTTACGAAACCAAAGACTTTTCACGAAAATAACATTTTTTCAAATACATATTTTAAACTTTTTTTGAACTTTGGTCCACGTATAAAATAATTTGGAAAAGTCGTGGAATTGTTATTACGGGACCCTTAACCTTAAAACCGGAAGAAGTGAGTAAATGAGAATAAATTACTGCGATTTGGTGAATGGTAAAAAGGAGGAGCAAAAATAATAAAATCGCCATAGACCTGACCGGTTTATTGGTGCGCCGGTCAAGTGGAAGTCTAAATTAATAGAATAATTACTGTTTTATAAATTTGTTAAATCTTACACCATTGTAAATTATAAAACATAAAGCAAAAGAAAATTTTTCAGTTTTCACAAATAATTACCTAAAACTTTTAGTTCGGCGCTAAGGAGTGGAACTACTTTCCTTCGTCGTCACCATACTGAGCGCGAGCCAGTCAACGCGCACTTTAAAATATATGGAGGTAGCGACAGTGATAATTTTAAAAAGTTGGTTACAAAATCTCTCATACCTCGATACTATAGGCTGTTCACAGAAAAATTAGCAATTTTGAAATCCATGCTTAGGATCTACTTCTGTGCACGTTGCGTATTCTTCCGCCTTATGTAAAATTAACACTGGCATGAGCCTCATCACTTTATCCATGCGTCGGTCTAGCGAAACTGTGAAATTATAATAAAAGTAAATATTTTACGAATACTCTCATTTTTACACTTCGATTCATTAAAATAAAAGAAAGCAAGCAAAAAAAAAAAAAGATTCAGTAATCACAAATGGTCACCTAGCTCCTTTTATTCGACGTTAAGATACGGAACTACTTCCCATCCATCGTTACCAACTTTACTGTGCACATGTTACTCAGCGCGCCCGTTAGAATATATGCAGGTAGGAGCAGTGACTTTTATCTAATGTTGATTTCAAAAGTGAACAGTCTGTAGTCCTTACTACCTACTGAATATATATAAAATATAACTGTACAAATAGAATGTAATCTGTAATCACAAAATAACGGGACAGAAAAAAATAGAAGCTATTATTAAACGTAATAACTTGGATAATACAGACCTACTCAAATTACTTCGAATAACAACAAAGAAAAAACAGGCCAACTGAGCAGGTTTCTTACATAAACTTAGATATCAAAGATGCCTAGCGAACTCGTTCAAGAAGTTTACTAAATAGTTTCGTGCTATGCCTCTTCATTACAAATATTAGTTGTATGCCGTAGCTTATGAACTTCCGCCCTTGACAGAAACAAAGATCCATCTGGCTGTATGTTTCCTTTGCGTCTCACAGCCGTCCTTCTGCTCACTCTTTTTCCTGCTTTCCTAGCGATTGTGTAACTCAGTAGCTGTGGGATGGTTATCTCAAGTACTGTTAACGATGCCTATCGCTTAATCTGATAGGTATTAGCTACAGAAACGTTTCGGTTTAATGTATCAAAGTCTCGTGAAACATGCAACAGCGAACCAAGACAATTATTTTATCCTATAGGAAGAGAACAAATACATCAGCGTTCTAATTAGTGCGTTACTGCTATTGCTAATGTCCATAAATAAACATTACCTTGTTGCATACTTTCTGTGATGTTTATTCCGCTGTGAAATACTTTTTTTTCTTGGGGTGGTATTTATATTGGGGAGACCAACATCGTAGTTATAAAATTAGGGAGGGAATGAGCGAGCGAAGAGATTCGAGCGGCTCGTAACATCGAGGTCTTGAGAGCCGATGAGGGTGAAGTGAGGTGAGTATGGTGCAGCGGCGGAATGAAAGGGCAGGAGGAACGGGAGATCCCTGAGAAATTCCACCGACCATAAAATGAGCATGTATTTGCGATCACCGATAGCATCGTACATAAAAATCCCCAATAATATTTTGTGATGTGTAGAAGCTGTTCCATTTGATACTTCTTTAACATTTTTAATTTCGCAAATTCTTTCTAGTGCACAAAATACTAACTTATTTCCTATGTATTTAATACTTGTATGTGATAAAACTGTTTCTGGTCAGTTATCCTTATATTAATGAAACGGCCTTTTTCTTCGAACAGTATCTATAACCCCCCCCCCCCTTGCCGGTTCTAAAATCCGGTCCAAGGTCAAAAAGCGAGGGAGCGATACGGGCGACACTAACACGCACGCCTAGTGCCTCATCGCTCCTACGCGCAATGGGTGTAATGTTTCCGTCGTGACGCTGTATTGTGCAAATTAGATTTGTAACAGTGGGGTTTTATTACATGCGATGAAAACCCACAGATTAAACTACACCCGTATCTTTGTACTTTTCTCTCGTCGCTTAAGGAAACCGCGTAGTAAAGCTTTAAAAATGCGATATTTGACCATTTCCCTTTTTTTTTTTTTCCTTCAAGAATACACTTAGTATGACAAAAGTAAATAAATAGGGGCATAGATAATTTTTTTTTATAATTTCTGACAAAAGTTGTATTGGCAGAACATTTATTTAGAGATACGCGTATTCGCGCAAACAACTATTTTTCAAAAAACCCGGGGGTCCATCCCACTCTTAAATAAATTTGTTTCAGCTTATAGGAGAAATATCAAAATTCCGCCGTGGTCGTCGGTACACTACAAATTATGCATGCAATGGATGGCCGAACTTGTACGATGACAATAACATAAATCACAAGCGTCTTAACGTTGCAGCGCACAACACGTCTCTTTACAGCCAACTCATGCATCATGTTGAGTTATGCTTCAGGTAGTGGTGCATTTCTGAGAATGTAAATGAACACTGTGTGGGCTGACGAGTTAAGTGTGCAAAAAGAACAAAAAAAAGTCATTACTCGTACAGATGCCACAGCACGCAAGCGCTCCTGTATCATGTGCGTGTGTATGTGTTTACACTGTACCTCCTACACAACAAGGCAACAAACACTCTACACACGTAGGCTAAAAAATTCTCGTTTTATAAACACTGATAAGTAATCTGCGAATATATGTGGCTCGTTTGCTTACATTCCAGTATTAAAAATGTTTGAAATATTGTGGACATTTGATAGTAGATATATCCGATCTACCGTTTTAATAGTCAGGTGTACCTTCAGCTACATGTTAACTTTGTCATGATTGTGTACTTCTTGGCCTGTAATTCTTGCGTCGTAATCGCTGCAAGAAATAATTATAAATTCTTTAAACTCTATTTTCTGTTTCTAATGCAAATATTCTTCTTTTTTTTTGCATGACTGCTCAGTTAAGTGAAAACTTGATAACGTATGTTAAAATTGTTTTTAATACTACACAAATTTTATTTACTGAATAAGTTTTCATTATCTATAATATAACTATTTTTGGCTTGGAAAAATAAGTAAACAAAAATTTGTAGATCATGTATAACAAGATTTTAGGAACTAATTACCACAGAATATTTGTGACTGTTACACAATATAAAAAACTAGCTCTCTAAAACATAACTTTAGTTACATATGATAAATAAAAACTCGTAACAAAGTATGTGTATTAGAAACGTACCACATCCCTCATAGCTTGTTCGTGCACAAATATTCTCATATAGAAACACGTAAGTTCCTAAAATTATACATTTCTGTTTAACTTCAGTGGTTGGAAATATAACTAAATGAGTTCTCAAAAATATCTGAAAACTACAAATTCAGGTACAGATGTGAATTATTTTACAAATCGCGTTGATCAAGTAGTGGTTTCATAAGAATTGAGAAAAACGTAAACACATGTTTTAGTATAATATGAGTTTTATAGACACCCGTTGAGAAGAGAATTCCCACAAATAAAGCGCTTTCTTTGTGTAATGAAACTATATTGTAACCAAGCTTTTAAAGACGTTAAAGCTTGTTCACGATAAAGTGAGCACTTTTGAAAGCAACCTTAGAAAAATGTCACTGCCCCTGCCTACCTATGTTTTAACGGGCGCACTGAGAAACATGAACCCGATAAAGTTGGTAACGATGGATTGAAAATAATTCCATATGTTAACGTCGATTAAAAAGTGTCCGGTAACCATTTGTGATCATTTAAATCATTTTTTGAGCTTTGTGTTTTTTTTAATGCATCAGAGTATAAAATGAGCAGATATATAAAATGTTTACTTTTCTAATCGTTTCGCAGTTTCACTTGACCGACGCATAAATAAAGTGATGCGGCCCATGACAATGTTAATTTTACATAAGATGGAAGAATACACAGCTTGCATACAAGTAGGTCCTAAGCAGGGCTTTCAAAAGTACTCATTTTACTGTGGACAGCCTATAGTCTCTGTTTTTCGGTTTGTTTTGCATCGCTTGTTCGTCAAGCTGCGCGCTTCGGGCGGCCAGCCCCTATGGGCAGTTTTTTTACTCGTCTTGCCACGGCTCTTATCCACTTGTGGGAGGCCATATTTCACACAGCTTGCAAATGAAACTGCCAGGAACAGAGCAGAGTAATGATAAACCAGCTTCCGGCGTGTTTTATGGGGCGTTCTGCTGGCGACACGTTGGTAATAGATACATGGTAGACACACAACCACACGACAGCCGATCTTAAAATCTAATCGGAGTAATCAGTTTCCTCCAAAACTTAATGGTATTTCAGAAGTGTGTATTTTACACATGGATTACAAATAATTTCAAATAGTGAATTACTACTAACGATCGTTACCCTAAATAAAAATAACCCATACAAAATAGGAATTATTTCATTACCAGACCCCGTAGAATTTGATTCTGTAAATACTTGTGGCTAACAATCTCAAGATTTTTTCCACAATTTTTTTTTGTAGATGATACTCTATAAAAATTAATGTAAATTTATGCGTACTAATTTTTGCGTATTTATAATCTTGATGCGTGTAAAAAAAAACATACGGCTTCGGTATTTTACAGAAATATTATGCGTAGTCCAAATGTATATTTTGAAGACAATTTTTTTTATTACTTTGTATCTCTTTATTAACCGAACGTAGTAGTATAAAGCGGAATCATAGAATCGTTCAATATGGGGATTAATCTGACACAACTGTAACAGAACTAACAGGAATGATAAAATTATGCGTGAACGGCGAGTGCAAATTTACTTTGTGAAGCAGGCAGGCGATTAAAGTAGACTATAGTGTATTTACAAAGGTTTTGATTCTCTGATTGTATTTTTGTTTTGGAGAAAATGACTATTTAAATTGGTGAAGCTCCAGATGTGTTATCCGTGTAACTGATATTGTTGCGGAATAGAAATACACGAATGCTATAGTTTCCTGTATAATAGTAGTGGTAATCTGACACAATTCTTTGCACTTATAAAAGCACAATAAACGGACGGAGGGTAAAAAACTTTTTATGTTTAGGTGCCAAAGTACACCGACTTCGGTCGAGATTATGCTGCCACATTTGTGTAAAATTACACAATTTTTTAAGCTCAAAATTTAAAGAGTGCTTATTATTTTCAGGAAGTAAACATCATTTAACAATTAGTTATAAAAATATGACGGTCCCAGTATTCTTATAATCACAATACAATTCCAACAATAAAAGAAGAAAGAATAATAATTACTTCGCGTACAAATATTATTTGGATATGTGAATCATCAGATTCGACAGATTCAGTTGTGCAGTCTAGTTCTCCATTGTTTGTCAATCTTCATTTTTTTTAGCTAAACGAAAAGTGTCATTAATGAGCCTCTTATTTTTATAGCATAGTAAAAGACGCACAATTTAATCCCCACACTTGACGGCTCATAATGCTGGTGTATATCTCATGTATCGCATAAAAAAAATTGAAGCAATTGCAAACTGTTTGATTTATAGAAGAAGAGATCAAGAATGATGTAATTACTTTTATCAATAAATTATTAATCATCAATAATGACCTTAAATTTTAGTCTATACAATTACTCTTATTAGATTAAGAAAATGTAAAATATCTGAAACAAGAACAAAAACTCATTTATTGAAGAAAATGTAATAAGAAAGTCTGAAATAATGAAATCATTGATAAGTGTTGCGAAAGAACCTTCCTTTTCTCTTTACCGGGCGAACACAATTTAGCTACATGAGATCGTATTTTTTCCCTCTACATCACTCTGCCATGTTTGCTTCCCTCTCAGTTTAGAAAATATCACAAAATCAAGATTTTTCCTTTGCACACGTTCCCTTCAGTTACTATCGGCTCTCAAGACCTCGGTGTTGAGAGCCGCCCAAATCTCTTCACTCACTCAGTCATTTAAGTTATTTGTTTAAGGCGCGGGTGACCATATCTTGGTATAGAAAAATGCCTTTTGGTAGGCCTGAGAGATGCTTGGAGTGTTGTTTTTTTTTGGATGAAAGAAGAAGTATAGTCGCTCTTTGTATCCCAGTTTTATAATTGCGGGTCAAAAAAAAAACGGCAGCTGCTTTTGGATGTGGAAGTAATCGTTCCAGCGACAGAAAGCGTGACTACGAGTTAGACCTGCACGGAGTTTAGCGAGAGTGCATTTATTTTTCCATCTTCTTATTCTGTTGGAATCACCTGGCTTGTAGTTTTAATTGGTTGGCAGTAGATATTTTCGTTTTTTCCTTATGTGGCACACGTGGAGATAATGGGAAAGGCCTTGAGAGCCGTGAGATTAGAGAATGGAACAGCACCGGAATGCAAGGGCGGGAAGTAGTATAGAAATGTAAGTTGTCTTGCAGGGGGGTCGGGGATCAGAGTTAGAGCCGGCGGAGCCGCCATATTGTTACGTCACCGTCCACCATCATGGATGTCATTGACCAGTGATCTTGAACCCGAGGACCTTCGACCTCAGAAAACACTAAAATAGATTAAAGAATTCCAAAAACTTTTCAAAAATTCCAAAAAATTCTAAAAAAATTCTGAAAAAATCCGAAAAAATTTATTCCTTTTTTTTTTACCAGAAATGCTGACAGGGATAAGCAGCTCCTGTGACTGGAATCAGTGACTCCGAATCAGGCGATCAGGATAAGGACAATTGATCTTTGACCTTGAGTTTTGACATTGAAAATGCAAAAATCCATTAATCACAAAAACTTAATAAAATCGATAAAATAATTTATAAAAAGATTAAAATAAAATTTTTTAATAAAAAAAATAACTTTTTAAAAATTAAAAATATTGTTTAAAAATAATTTTTAAAAAATTTTTATTAATTTTTTTTATTAAAAAGTCTTAAACTCCAACGGCCATTTGCCCTTTTCCTTTCTAAATTTCCCTTTTTCCCTAAAAAATTTCCCTTAAAAATTTATAAGAAATTTCATTAGAATTCTTACATTTCCTGAGGTCTCCCTCCGCACCATCAATTACTCATCTCTGTTCGAATCCAGCAGACGACTGACTCCCTCACACTCACTCCCCTCACCTCTACTATTTCCGCCATCTTGATTTTTCGTTCGCTATTTGTTTACATGCTTCTGGAGGCGGCCATATTTCTTTGTTTATGTGTTACTGGAGGCCGCCATATTTGTTTTTTTGTTCGTCATCTGTTTATGCATTACTGGAAGCCGCCATCTTGGTAGGCGACCCCCATCTGGGTAGGCTTCTCCCATCCGCCATATTGGAAGCTAATGATCATGACATTGACTCAATAACTTCGAGTGACCTTGAGAACCAAAACTCGAGAATAAATGCATAAAGTCAGCAAGCACAATACATTACAGACTACCACCATCATATTAGATTCAGACAATGTCAACCTTAATCCGGTGACCTTGAATTACCTTGAAAATAATAAAAAGTAAAAAAAAAATGCATACAAGTCAGCACACATAATACATTACAGACAACTATCACCATATTAGATGCACATTACTTCAACCTTGACCCCATGACCTTGAAAACAAACGCTCGAGAAAAAGTACATAAAAGTCACCAAACATATTACGTTACAGGCCAATACCGCCATATTAGATGCAGGTAACATTGAAATGGTATGTTTATGTGACTAAACCAGACCCATAATACTAATAGCGACCAAATGGACTAGTATGTAATAATAATGGTACGGATCAGCATTTTTATAGGCTCCATTAGTGTTAAATTTAAATGTATGTACTGCCAGATCCCTGGAGACTTGGAATGTACGACGGCAGCTAGGCCGATAATAATTCATGTTCTTCTCAGACACCAAGCTGCCACCAATCCGTCACCAATCCGTCACTAATCCGCCACCAATCCTCCTCAATTATCCTCAATTCTCCTCAATTCTCTTCAATCCTCCTCAATCCTCACCAATCCTCCTCAATCCTCCTCATCAATCCTCATCAGTCTCGAGAAATCAATGGTCTTGTCGGGTGCCTCTACCCCTACATATAAGAAAAAAATATTCACCTACTGTCTCTAAAATTTGTAAATGTTGACAGAATTAATGTTTCTGTATTCAATCAACTATCCGTACTATTTGATACTAAAGATTTTATTATCATTGTATATACACTTCTTGACGTTTATAAGCGAGTGCTCATAGCACCACTTTGAAGTTGTGAGGGATAAAAGGATACGACACAAAAAAATTTAGGAAAAAACATTTATTTTATAAAAAATAATTTATTATTATTTTGTAATTACATTTTCAGAAGAAAGCAGTTCATCACTTCATCTCATATAACCCTAATCCTTAAGTTCTCTTATGATCGAAAACACCTCTTTCATGGTCGAGTAATCCCCACATAGTTGCCTATCAAGCAAATATTTATGTGTGTCTACAAATTTGTTGGGATCTTCGGTACACATATCGTCAGTATACTCGATGTCTTCTGTCTTCTTTACATAACTTGTCGAAGGAAACTCGTTGGGGAAATGTGCAGGACCGTCGAGGGAATAATCATCGCCTTCAACACTATCACTGTTGCCATAGTCATCATCAATGCTATCTTCATGATCGTCTTCACTTCCTGCTGCATCCTCGATATCAAGTTTACTTTTCTGTGTAGCAGGAGTTGTATGTTCATCGGTATTTAGAGCTGATGATAGTTTATTTTGAAGTTCGCCGACTTCACGCGAACATCTTGCAAGTGTACATTCCACACAAACCGACTGTACTGCACTCATTCCGACTTTAGCAATAACTGTGGCGCCATTATCGTCATCGGAAAGGGTACCCATTTATGTAGGAGAAGTTATTGATGGCATCACTTGCTGGCACCCAGTAGGCGAACCCTTGCATATCTGACTATCTTCTTGCAGTGTATCATCTTGCAAAAGCTGCATGTGGCCATTGTCGTATTGCTTCATCGTGCGAAAAGGTCTCTTTGTACAGGCCGTTCCCCCATGCTGTCGAGAATTTTGACCATAGGTGAATACTAGATCGCAGAATCGACACTGGAGACAACCAGTTAGCGATGGTACAGGTCGTGGTTCCATGTTAGTTGAGGTCAAAGGCAGACCTTCGTTTTCGCAATTCATCTTTATGGTAAAGCGAGAGTCAGAACATCAACTGCCATTTTTCTATATAAATGCGGTTCTTTTAGAAGTAAAGCATCTAGCCTGTGACCATAAAATTGATGTGTAAAAAAATGGGAGCACTCTGAGAAAACCGAAATACTCTTTCGCCTCAGAAGAAAACATGCAGGTACTAATATACATATGTTCATATATATGATAGGACTATATAAAACTATATGTTTATATAAGACAGAAATATAAGAAATTCTGTATGAGTATATAAATATGTAAATATAAATTGATTATCTATTTATTTTATACAGAATTATGTATCGGCATCTGTAAGTTACTATCTATACGTATAAGAATATAAGTATGTAAATACATAATAATTATATATATGTACTGGTATATATATATGTAAATGTAAAATTAATTTAAATTTATTTTATACATAATTATGTATATGTATAGGTATATATGTATGTAAATATAAAATAACGTATAGGCATCTGTATATTAATTTATTTTATACATAAATATGTTAATGTGCAGGTTAGTTTATATTTGTAGGTACTTAACTATGTAATGTTAAAATTATTTTCATTTTAATCAATATGTATAGGTATATAACTACGTCAATTTTAAATTATTTTCAATTTGATTTGTATGTATAAGTATATAAATATAAATTTCTTTCAATTTACTTTATATGCATAGGTAGAGGTGTATAACTATGTAAATGTAAATTTATTTTATATGTCCAGGTATAGATATATAACTATATAAACATAATATTTAAATATCTATACATAAGTATGTACATATTAATATGGGAATATAAAATATATTTCAATATTCATACATATGTATGTATATATAACTATTGCAATATAAAATAAATTTAAATATCTATATATATAAGTATTTACATATAAATATGAAGATAGCATTGCTGATGACTATGGCGATCGTGATAGTGTTGAAGGCGATGATTATTCCCTCGACGGTCTCGCACATTCCCCCAACGAGTTTCCTTCGACAATTGATGTGAAGAAGGCAGAAGACATCGAGTATACTGACGATATGATTACCGAAGATCCCAACAAATTTGTAGCCAGACTTAAATATTTTCTTTATAGGCAACAATGTGAGGATTACTCGGCCATGAAAGAAGTGGTTTCGATCATAAGAGAACTTATGGATCGGGGTTATATTAGATTATGTGTTGAACTGCTTTCTTCTGAAAATGTAATTTCAAAATAATAATAATAAATTATTATTATTATAAAATAAATGTTTATTCCTTAATTTTTTTGTTTCGTATCCTTTTACCCCTCACAACTTTAAAGTGGTGCTATGAGCACTCGCTTATAAATGAAAAGAAGTGTATATATAATGATAATGGAGCCTTTAATAGAAAAATATAATGATAGTTGATTGAATACACAAACATTAATTCTGTCGATATGTACAAATTTCGAAGACAGTAGGTAAATACTTTTTTCGTGTATGTATGGGTAGAAGCACCCGACAAGACCATTGATTTCTAGAGACTGAAGAGGATTGAGGAGGATTGGTGAGGAGGATTGGTGTGGATTGAGGAGGATTGGTGAGGATTGAGGAGGATTGGTGGTGACTTGGTGTCTGAGAAAGCATGAATGATAATCGGCCTACCTGCCGTCGTACATTCCATGTCTCCAGGGACCTGGCAGTACAGACATTTAAATTTAACACTAATTAAGCCTATAAAAATGCTGATCCATACCATGATTATAACATAATCGTGCATTTGGTCGCTATTAGTATGATGGGTCTGGTTTATTCACATAGACATACAGTGTCAAGGTCACCTATATCTAATATGGTGGTAGTGGCCTGTAACGTAATATGTTTGGTGACTTTTATGTACTTTTTCTCGAGCTTTTGTTTTCAAGATTATTCAATATCATGGTCATTTGCTTCAAATATGGTGGATGGGAGATGCCTACCAAGATGGTGGCCGCCTACCAAAATGGCGGCCTCCAATAATGCATAAACAAATGACGAATGAAAAAACATATATGAATGCCTCCACTAACATACAAACAAATAAATATTGCCGCCTCCAGTAGCATGTAAACAAATCGCGAACGAAAAATCAAAATGGCGGAATGAGTATAGGGGAGGGGAGTGGGTGTGAGGGAGTCAGTCGTCTGCTGGATTCGAACAGAGGTGAGCAATTGGTGGTGTGGAGGGGAGCTCTCAGGAAATGTAAGTTTTGAATTGACCCGACTGGGGATGAAACCCGGTTCGCCTTGGTAGGAGGTGAGCAGTCTAACCTCTCAGTCCCTGCGACACCGCAGACGGCAGAGCATTTGCATAAGGAAATTTGACGAAAGAAATAACAAAAATACGTTTCTGACATTGAAACATCTCTATTGATAGGCCATTCTCACGTATCTATAAAGATGTTAATTGCTGTATTTTATGTAACAGCTCTTCGTTTTGCAATCTATATTACTGAATAAAATAGAAGCGGCTGTGTGTGATATTCGGATTTTTCCCTTCTAATTATTTTTTCATATAGTATAATTGATAACTAAGCCATATCTAATGTTAATTTTTTCGTGTCTGTCAGTCCGAACGGATTTAACTCAAAAACCACTTAACGTATTTACAGCAAATTTACACAGTATACAGATAACAACGCCAGGACCAGCTTAGTCTTTATTTCATCGAGATATCTGAAACGGTTCTGGAAAAACTATGATTATCAGGGATGTAAATAGGTACTGGATTAAGCTCCTCAGGATTACTGGCATAAACAAAGCATTGTTAAAAAAAATGTCCGTCATTTCTCCTTTCTTTTCTGTCTTTAGGCTGTCCTCCTTTCATTCCAAAAAGCTGTACTGGCCGAGTGGCTAGAGTTATTCAAAGTGGGACCGCAGTGACCCAGTGGATATATATAGTGGGGGCCGCAGTAGCTCAGTGGCAAGAACACACAATAAGGGGACCGCAGAAGCTCAGTTGTTAGAGAACCCAATAAGGGTGTCGCAGTAGCTCAGGGGCTAGAGAACCCAATAGTGGGGCCGTAGCCTGTCAGGGGCTAGAGCACCCAATAATGGGGTCGCAGTAGCTCGGTGGGTAAAGAACACAATAGTGGGGCCGCAGAATCTCAGTGGGTAAAGACCCAAATAATGGGGCCGCAGTAGCTCAGTGGTTAGAGAACCCAGTATTGGGGCCGCATCTGGTCAGGGGCTAGAGCACCCAATAAGGGTCCGCAGTAGCTCAGTGAGTAGAGAGCCCAGTAATGGGGCCTCAGTAGCTCAGTGGCTAGAGAAACCAATAGTGGGGCCGCAGCTGGTCAGGGGCTAGAGCACCCATTAAGGGTCCGCAGTAGTTCAGTGGCTAGAGAACCCATTAGTGTGGCCGCAGCTAGTTAGGAGCTAGAGCACCCAAGAGTGGGGTCGCAGTAGCTCAGTGGCTAGAGTACCCAATAGTGGGGCCGCAGTAGCTAAGTGGTTAGAGCACCCAATAAAACGTGGCTAGATCAATTTAAAGTCCTAAATATCATTCTAAAATAAAACATGTGCGAAGCGATGGCAGGGTGTAATTTAATAACTGCATTAAACCTGAAAGAAAAAATATTAGTATTTTAAACATAAAAACTTTATTAAACTATGGTGGGCTTAATTTTAATGACATTACAAAAATATCATGCGAACGAGGTCGCACGGGTGAGCTAGAATATAATAAAATTGCCACTTTTGACAGAATAATGCATCAACATTAATTCGCTTTCGGTAAATTTTCTATTTTATCTGTACAGTATATATTCAAGGTTTTAAAGATGACTTTCGAAGGTTTGAGGTGGGGTGTGGCGTGAGTTGGTGGAGATGATATTAAAGTCTATTTTCACGAGCGATGCGCGTAACTTCGATGTTCTCAGCTCCTGTCTGTCACCACGTCCAGGGAAATATGTCCCGGACTCTCCAAGATCATCCCTGGTTGGGAAATACATCTGGGTGCTTGGGGTGTTGGTGGTGCCACGCCCTAGTATCGTAACCTGGTGATCGGTGCAGGATTTCAGATAGGGTGGATGAAACGACGATCATTTGAGTCCTAAGTACCATCTCTCCACCAAAATGGCTCAACGTTGCTCACGAATTTAAATAAACTGGGCTCCACTTGTAAATATCCCTGATCCTCATGCCTACCTCACGGGTGTGGAAGTTACATCTGCCTTGTTGGATGGACAGATAGATGGTACCTAGACTTGTCCACAGCGCTCGAACCCAGAGATACAGAGAGAAAAATTAATGGATTTGCATGGTGCACCCACTAGTTTCATTGAAAGTATAGCTAGTACCACAGACATTCGGAAAGGAAAGGCACCATCCGAGATTCTCTTGAGTGTCCGATTCATTGAGATTGGACTCGTGGTGGCAATCATTGGAACTCCGCATAATGGGGATCTGGAGTGCTGTCCACCAAGCGAAGGGTCAGCACAGCGAGCAGCATCACAGCTCTGGTACTGACTGGGACAATTAGCAGTGGTTTGAACAGTGCCTCGACTGGACCACTGGTGTCTCTTGAGTGCGATGGTAACTGAATATATGGGAGTGGAGTGGGAGGCGTGTTGCAGTACTATGTCGGGGCTTAGAACTGGTCAACTGCGGCGTTGGAAGAATGGTTGAGCGTTGCTCCGTCCTTTTTGATTTTAGCGATCCCCAGCACAGTAGTTTTTATGCTTCCAGTGAATATCGGGCACAACCGTGTGGAGGACACCCTTCGAACACGGAGAAGGTTTTGTTGAATCAAGCAAAGTTTGTTTGGTACAGCCGAATTCTTTATTTGTATAGGGGCAATAAAATATTTTGTTATTGGAACCAAATTATATTGTTGTTCTAATTTCGTTTCCCCAAACTGTGACTTCTGTTTGGTGCAACTAAATATTTGTTTGTATATGCGTGTATTAAACAGTTTCAGTATGTATAAAAAGAGAGAGAGAGAGCTCAATTGATAGTCCAGCCCAGCAACCTTAGCTGAAGTGAATACTAAGCAGAGGTTTTGTTTATTGAAACATGTACTTTGTTGGATGAGGAAAAATTATTTTATTGCTTGTCGAGTTTCGTTTACTAAACGAAAAATCTTGTTGGGGCTACTTAATATATATTTGGCACTATACAAACAAACATAATTTGTTGGCTGAAACAAATCTTTCTCTCAGAGAAGGCTGCCTAGGAACAGCTTATGCTGTGTGCCGATATTTCATCACTCCATTGTCACGTCAGCTTGCGTCGACTTCTAGGATTAGCAACTTGTGTTTACTATGAAGGAGCATTTTTGGTCATGTGGCAGTGTATCTCAAAAGTATCAAGGTTGTCGGTGCTTTGATTCCAACCTTCTGCTGCGGCACTTTCATAGAATATTTTCCACAGTGTTAAAAACGGCAAGGCGTATTAGTTACCTTTTTCATTGCATCAGGGTTAAACAAGCTTAATAAATTCAATAAGCGCATTGACGTTAATTACGTTATTTTATTAAGTACGTTTTTGAAGAATAGTTACATTTGATAAATTCGTTGCATCCTCGAAAGGAAACACCGGAATTCTCTTTCAACTATAATGATAATTAAAGAAGTAAAGTAACTTAATTTAAATTCAAATATAACTGGTCCAATTTATCGTACTTTAGCCTTAATTTAGTTGATTGGCACATATATGCATATCTAAAAAATTAACTAAGCATACCAGAAATTAGAATTTTCTTCGGTAAACAAACACGTGGGACGTATGCCACTGTCGATTATGACTAGTTCAATCAAATATATTTATCGATGATGCCTTAGAGGATAAAAATCACATTAAATATGTAAGGTTACAGACTAGGAATTATAAAAATAATAGTGCAAATAGAAGCACTCTGAACCACCAGGCGTCAGGCGGTGGAGCCGTGGACCCAATTATCATATCAAGGTCTCCGTCCATAATTTTTTTTTTTAATTTACCTCTCTTCCCGCGGAACATTTTAGAACATAGCATTCCATACCAATGACAGCCATTTTGTCAGCCAGTAAAATATGCCCGAAGCTGACAGCGGCCATTTTGGCAACGAGTGAATAATTTTTCACCCCGAAATCGAATTTTCATTACTCCAAATGAGCACGTATGTCACCAGTCGTCAGTCGTCGACGATTCGCACATCCAGGTTGGCCACAGCTGTCAGCTGCGTACCCCCAGCAGTACGGTGACCAGCCAGCGATGCAGAGAGAGTGTCGAGTCGCGCCTCCACTGTGAGGAGTTTGGCCTTGAGGTCGGAGCTGGAGGTCATGACCATGTCGGAGACGTGCTCTATCTGAGTACACAGATCAGCCAGTTTGCTCGAATTGGTGTTTGCCACAAGCAAATAATCCTTCAGATTAGCACAGAGGGCTTGCAGCACCCTGGTGTCAACACGGAGCCCAGACCATCTACATTCTTCGTAACACTGGCCAAGTTCTCCACCCAAACCGCCGAGGGTCTCCACGTCAGCCTTGAGGGTTGATATCTGACTAGCCAGTTGACTGGATGCCGTACCGACAGCATAGACGTTCGAATTCAGGTCGACCAGCATCTTCGTGAATGGTGCAAGCACACCCTCAGCCCAGGAGGGTATGCCAACGACCTGCACACCCACATCATCAAGTTGCTTCTGCATGGTCGCAAAGTTCGATTCCAGACCAGCCAACTGCGCACTTAAGGCAAACAGCATTCCCGCACCTGCAGTACCATCATTAAGGACCCTGCCGAGTTTCACAGTGGTAAGGCTGCTACCACTATCTTGGATACCCACAACATCGAGTTTCTTCTCCAAAGCCACAAGCTATTGGCTGAGTGCAGTAAGCATTTCCACATTGATAGAAGGCAATGAGCTAATCTGAGCCTCCATCTTGGCAGACAGGGCATTTGTGTTGGACAATATTCTCCCTTCCACAACTAGGAGCGCATCGCTGGAGGCGAAATCGGTGAGACTAGACACAGACTTGACCAGCCTGACAAGGTATAATATCCATACCCATGACCAATACATTGGTAGCATAAATGTGGTCCATCAGGGTGGTCATTTTGGCACCCAATCCGGACAGTTTCCACACATCGGCAGTCAATACCTGTAAGCCAGTGGTAAATGTGTTGGCAAGTTTCTCGCCCGCATCACTAAGCTTCAGCTCTAAGGCCACGAGCCAAGATACATCGGACTTGACAAAGCGAACATGAGATTTGGTGGCAGTACATATGGTCCGTAGAGGTTCCATAGCCGTGGAGATAATGCTGTGGACAAAGGACACGTTGACCACATCACCATTGTGCTTAGGTCTCCGAGATGCTTGACCTGCTTCCCACCAAAATTACAGTTCCCATCATAAGTAGATGTAATACAAATGTCCGGGGCATGCTCCATGCTGCTATAGCTGAACTTGGACACGGCATAGCTCATAGTTCACTGGTGCACGATAATGAATTGATCAAAGCCAAGTAGAAAACGGTCCTTACGAGGTGGATAGTCCTTGCCGATGACGAGAAACCCATTCGAGTCGTGCCAGCAACATGAGCAGATATTTATTAAAATATCTAAAGCCATATAGGTGTTCACATGATCTGAGTACACATGACGGATATTCAGGTCATCCATACGAAACAGAATGAGCAAAGCATTGTCATGTAGAAGTTGCTTCGGCATATGGGAATACATCTGACAGATGTAAATAGCATCCACAGCGACATAGCGACCCATGCTGAACTACTGTTGCAAAGTGTCATACTTCTAATACACAACATCATCATATACAAACACAGAGTTAGGCCTAGCATTGCTTTGTGGCACGACAACAGCGTTGTTGCTAAACACTAAATACTGAAGTCCATCCATGGCTCGTAGAACCTGTGCCATGCAAAGGTATTTCGGCTGCTGGAGAGACTTCGAATAGAGATACACTTTCTTGAACCAGAGACCATTGAGATGTTCCAGAAGACTGAGCAGCACACATGTATTCCCACAGTTGCTCGGACCGATGATGATAGCACGAATAGTGTTTGGTAGAAGTTTCCCATGATGCGATTCCTGGGCCATAGATTCGTCATTGGTGGTGGTGCTAACAGGGAGCATGGTAGTTTGGGGCACAATCTCCATCATGCTGAGACATGACAGCTAAACCACATATACTTGTTGTGTGAGACGTATAAATGATGCACTCTTCCGACCATATAGCATTAGTATATAGTAATGTATCATGGGAGCAAGGTCAAGAGGGGACGTGGGCTGGTGAATACACTGATCAACAACCTTCTGTTTGAAGCACATATTCCCAGCTACAAATTCTTTGGGCCTGGAACCTGGCTAGTGAGAAGATTGAAATGAGGAGATGTTCCAATCAACCCCTTCGACGAGGCATGCCAGTAGTACGACATTACATACGTGACAAGTAGCAGGTTGGAGGAAAGACATGTGGCAGACCAGATCCTCGCAGACGAAGCCCGCATGGAAGGCAGTGAGCCAATATCTAATATCTGCTAATGGCTGATGGACTGGGGAGTGGGCAAAATCATGTGAGCGAAGGCGAAGTGTGAAATGGGCCTGGCATTCGGGGGAAAGATGGAGAAGAAGACAACCATGTGTAGGAAACCGCACTGCCAAGTTAAGTGTGGTGGGATCTTGCAGTTTCTCCTACTGGCCATCGGCTTACTTGGTAGCCTAATCGAAGGGGCCAGCGGGATAGTGAGATAGGTGAGTAGTGCTAAAGGAGAAAACCAACGACTCTCGGAGGAGATCAGGCATAATAGGAAAATGGAAGCTCTCGCCTGGGAAGCAAAAAAAAACGGCCAAGGCTTGTACATTAGCCTATAAAAGCAGGGAGGTGGTGGAAGGAAGCAAAGGGTGGCAGAAGGAAGACGAAGGAAGCGATCCTAAGAGCCCTGCCCAATGCACCACTCACAAATATTGATATACACAAGTGCGTTTGGAAACTTCGAATACCCAACTTCAGGAGTGTTTTCATGTAGGACCCCCTACCACACCATGCATGGCGAGCAGAGAGAAGAGCAATAAACTTAGATACCAGATGTGGGCCTGGGATGCACTGGACTTCATATGTAAAGCAAGGACGTAGGGTCGACTACTAAGACAGGTACGGCAACCTAAGGGCCCCACCTGAATTGAAAACATTCCTGAAATGTGCTACGATCTATTACAACCACTGGGCCAAGCAGCAGCCCTGGGAATGGAACTGTGGACATCTATGTCTGAGATTCCTACTTAACACAGGACGTGCTAATCGTATCAATGAGTCATGTCCCTAATGCTGATCCTATTGGTCAGCAGCTCGGAACTGCACGCCGTCCAATTCCCACTGTTAAAACTAAAGGGGGCATTGAAAATTACACTAATATACTTTTAAACGTTCTTCTCCATACTGAACATCGACGAATGCAACTGCATGTTTCGTTACATCAAGGTAACGGGAAGAGAGGTGAGGTGTGCATACCCACCGGATTGAGGAGGTAGAGGATATTGAAAAGTACCTGAGGCAAGAACTGGGACTGGAAGTCGTGGTGAAGCTGTGTGGCAATGCCAAAAATCTACACAGCGAAAAGTCCAGTACCACCTACATAGACTTCACACAAAACAACACACTTGCAGCTATGTTGGGATTCGAGAACGCGATGTACGAAGCCAATATCCTGTCCAAATCGACCCTACCTGTTAACATGTTCCCCATGAACGTGATAGGAGTAAATTGCAATTAAGTGACCAGCTTGTACCTTAAAGGCCTGCCTATCCAAATACTGCATGAGTTCGCGATGATGGTGCCAACAGGGTTTTAACTAGTGGACATGCCGAAGATGCCCATCTGATCCACTTTCGAGGCGAAGAAATCACAGTCCAACTACATCTACACAAACATGGGACTAAACTTTAAGCATGCTAATGTAATACAAGCAGTTTACTGCACAAAACCGGCCATCAGTACAGGGCAAGCATCCAGTGTGCTAACATCAGCAAACGTGAATTTTCAGTGCAAATTGGGAGCATCTGTTAAGTGGTATGGCCAGAGAGATTCTAAATGTGGCAGAGCCATCAGGGTTCGAAGGTTCGGTCACCAAGGCGGAACTCGACATGTACATGCTTTATCTGCCAGTTCCATACACCCCCTCATCCGAGGCGCGGATACCTGTCCAAAACCAAGATGTCTACACAGTACCCTGTAATTCCTATTTGCAGTTTCAGGGGACGATACTGAAGGCTGGAAATGCAGTACCAGCCACGACGAAAATGGTTAGGAATGAGATTCTACACATAAGCTATATTGCACACGAGTTTAATGGTAGTGAAGTAGATGCGATGCAGGATGTACAAATCATAGCAACCATTAAGAATTACTTCTTGCTGAAACAAAACCAGCTTCCTGTGCTGAAAATGGCCGACTGGGATATCGAGAAAAGCTAAAAAGGCCCATATACTAACATAGGAAATTCGCAGTATGCATTCTGCTGGCCATGCTGTTGGGCTTTTGCCAAGGACTATAAACATGTGATTATCAATGTAAAGCAGGAACTGGTTATTCTCATGGCAAATATGCAAGCTAATGCCTTGCTGGATACCACAGCCATGCCCAAACTCACGATGCTGGCTATCCAGTTCATAGAATGGCATTTGCCACATGTGTAGGTGAAAATGTCGGAATGGGTGAAACAGTTGGTGTATGCCAAGAATGGTAAGAACATCGACATGGCGTTCTGCATGTGGCGTCTAGAAACATACCTGAGAGAATCCCACAGGCCACAAACATCAACTGGAACATAAAAACTAGTTTACCAAGCAAAAAGTCACACTACATAATTATTGCATTTCAGATGGGAAAACAGAATGCTAATAGTCAGGACTGCTCGAAATTTGACCATGCAAGTATCAACAACTTAAAACTACACCTCAAATTGGAGTGCTAACACTACGGCATCCTAAATATCGATTTCGCGAATGGGATGTACATCATACCATACCAGATTATGCAAATTTCAGCAAGCCTACCACCAATGTCGTGGACTGCAAAATAGAAATGACAGCCACTGCAAATTTCCTGGCCAACACCCAGGCCTACGCACTGATACTTCACGGCCATCTTGTAATGTACTATGTGTGAGACCACATAGTTTAGGTATTGATGTAAAGTATACTTATAGACTACTTGCCACCTCCCATCCACCACAATATTTGCAAATGTCAAGAGCTGCATCTCGCAGAGTGGCTACATAGTTAAATGTATCTGCCTAGCTTACAAGGACAGTGGGTCGACATCAATGACAGCAACATGGCAGCAATGAACAATGGCAATCTGTTCATAAGGTACCACAGAATAAAACCCATAGGTAATGGCAAGATGATGCACATCGTCGAGTTTTCATTAACGCGACCTCGTCAGCTCTCTCTCTCAACATAAAGTGTATAATGCGTTTAGCATGCTGGACATAGACAAGTACAATAGCATCACAGTCAGCTACCTCCGAGTGCATTTTAAACTGCTGGGATAGCCAGAGCATGTGGAATGTTGCACCGGGCTCGAACATTGGGTGAGTCATAACAAGGTACACTATCTCATCCTCTATCCAACACCATGCAGTATTGTTGCCTGTCTAGTGTACTACCTACAACCAATCTGAGCTACCATATACCACAGCAGCCTTGATGGAATGTGCAAACCAAGATGATGTATATCAGGTATAGTTACAGCAGACAATTGCGTATGAGCTGTACCAGGTGACCAGACTTATGCATTGGACCGAGTCTTGCACCTGGGGCAGCATACAATCATCATGAAGTATGGCACAGTGATGTGGAAGACACAGTGTACACTGCTCACAGGCAAGGCATTTCTCGCAGCAAAGTATGTATGAGTGGCCATGTGTGCTGTATTGCACATGCAGTCAGTGTCAGTGCATCCCTCAAGAGAGACATGAGTTTCGACCTGCAGTCATTGGCGGCACAGCTTCCAGGAGAGTCAACCACCACCACCACCACCACAGGCTTCGACAAACATGACTGTATGCAGTTCCAGCTGAAAGATGCTAACCTCTAAGAATGCTACTATGTGGGCCACCAACAAGTCATGTCCAAACCGAAGCTCAGGCAGAGCAGGTCCAGGTGTGTGGCAGTACCAACCACATGTGGGGCTATCAGGATGCCTGGGATGAATTCCACATCGCAATACAAACACGTGGCAAGTATGCCAGATGTACAGTCATCCATTTGTGCCCCAACAGTCGCCTCCCCACTGCTGCAAAGCTCATGCAGACATTGAATACATTATGGTAAACCAATGTACATGCTGGCAAGTCGACTTTGCCCTGTGTTAGGAGTATGGCAAGATATGTTGCTGGAGCAAGGAATGTACAGGACATATACATACGACAACAATGGGGGGACAGCAAATGGTACTTACCCTGCAGTGTACGTGTGTATACAACTAAGAACGAGTACTCCACTTGAACAGTATGGAGGGTGATGATGCACAGACCACCGAGGATGAGCTGACATGCAACAGCAAGTGTAGGTACTGGGAAGTTGTTTGTGTACTTGTTATGCACCTGCTACTGCACCATTCGCAGTCGAAGACAGCTACATCAGCATGGTGCCGAGACAGAGCACAATGGCTTACACCATTGACCAGGGGGAGGAGGGGAGCTATGTGGAGGAGTGTACCAGGTTCGCATACTGTCTGTATGCACAGACCCCAGCACCATATGAGCGGTGCCAACAGCACCTGGAGTTCACCCCACTAGGGCACTGCACCCTACATCACATGCACCCTCCATGCCACCACAGTACATCCACAACCCTCCATTCTGCCGACCATCGAGGAGGTGGAAAGCAGCCCCCTGCCTGAGGTCATCCGACCATCCCTAGTCATCAGCACACTGGACGACGAGGGGGCAGCGACCACCCAGGAGGTAGAGGTGGCCCAGGCTCTGCTGGACATTGCACGCCAGCCGAGCCAGAATTATGGAGCATGGTGTCGTAGATGATGGGAGAACTATCTGAACTGCTAGATCTGTTTGCCAGTGAGTCACCACCACCACCCTGCCATAATCAAAGCAATGCCATCCAGCAGATCGGTGGCAACAACACCAGTGGCCACAGCCCTGGTGTCTGTGCCGAAGCAGAAGCAGCAGGCAGACACCTCCACCACCACCAATGCACTCTTGCAGGTCGATGCAGGCACCTCCACCGAGGGACCGGTGATAGTGTATGCATCACCTCCACCCACCCTCCAAGGAGGAGGTCGATGGTCACACAGATGCCTGCCCAATGCCCTCGGCAAAGACCAGCAGTAGCAGTAGCTATCCCAGACATCTACTTCCCACCACAGGGCGAGAGGAAGGTAGTGCTGCGACAACTGTTTGCCATAGTGCTGGCCTCCATGTAGGGTGTGTCGACAGTGGTGAATGGCCAGGACCTGGGCCTGTTGTGTATATATGTAAAAAAATTTTTTATTGTGTGTGTGTTTTTTTGTTTTGTGGGAGAGAGATATACATATGTATGTAGATATGTTTAAATAAATAGTATTTTGTATATGATGTGTCTGTTCTTATTTTGTGTGTGTGTGCCCTTTCACCCATACTTCTTGTTATTCTCTTCGATGGAGTGTGTGTATATGATATATGGGCACAAACAAGAAACATGGTGAGAAGATAACAAGTTACAAGGTGTCCAATCAACACAAACCACCACCACACAACCACCTTGGCAACCAACCAATGGTGGCAGCAGAAGGAGGAGGTATGGTGCATCCCTCAGATGAAGGTACCCAGGTCCACATGGCACTGCCTCATCGCCTGGTTCACCACTCCCTGCAGCCGTGCCACTGGAACAAGACAGCCACCTGTAACACATATAGGCTTTCCTGCGTTCCCCTTGGGTTTACCACCCCACATAATACACACTAAGGTATGCAGGTGGGGCAGGGGCTGGATGCACGACCAGATACCCCAATAAACCATCAGCATCTCCAAGTAATCATTTGAGTCATATATACACAGAATGTATATATATATATGAAAAAATTACATACCTGATGGTAGGACAGGCAGATTATGTGGGATAGGTACCCTTACCATATAGGAAAGTAAAAATGACCATTATCAAATTTTAAATAAACACAAAATAACAACATTGAGGTGTAAACACAACAAAGAAAGATAACAGCACATAGTAAAAGGGGGACAGGTAGAGGCTATAAACTATGTAAGACGAAGTCATGCAGCTTTGTTATGGGCGACCAGACCCTTTAGTGGTAAACAATACATGTACCAACCTCCACATTCACGTCAATCCCACTGTGATAAGGACTGTGCCCTCTAGGTAGGGTGAATAAACAGAGTTCCCTGGGCCGGAAACTCAACATAGACGACATGTCCCCTGGTATATATTATGTGTGTGCAAAATGCAGATGAATATAACCAAAAAAGTCGAAAAGTAAAGTAATTAGAGTGGTTGTAACAATGAACAGTACATGTAAATACTTAGCTGTATATATATATATATAAACAGATACATAGAAGCCATAGGGAGTGAATGTGAAACAGTATATGTATTAAATGTGCTAATACCATGAACTAAACAATAAAAGAATGTGACATCCCCTGCAGTAGGCACCAACATGCTTCTAGCACCATCTTCATGAAACAGCAGTGACACAGATAGCATCATAATACAGCTACTATATGTCCTCGTGTTTGCCTCCAATTAATAAACGTGCACCAAGATACTGGTTGTACACCTGTGCAGAACTTGGACTGCTCTATGCATGTTCTCCAACACACGACCAACCAGCATATGTGACAGGGCAGATCAGGCCCCCCCACATGTGCTCCAGTATGCCGGAACAAAGCCGTAAAGTATACAGGACACACTGAAGATGACTCGCATGTGATATATTTGGGGGAAAATGATCTGAATTGGGGGGAACCAGAGTGTGGTGAATAAGAACCGATCGTACATAAGGCGCCATAGCATACAACTAGCCAGTATGCCTGATCAGTTGTAGCATGTTCTCCAATGTGCTGTAAATGCTTACAGTGTAGACACAATTACACACACCGGTGATGTGCTTGACTATAAATTTATACAAATTCTGTACATACTCGAGCGTGCTGTCCAGGCAAGCCAATACACCTGGTAGGATAGATATGACTCCTACATATGCTACAGTATATTGGAACTGGTCCAGGAGAATGCCACCATAGCTGGCAGGATTCCTATACAGCTCCTGATTGCAGCTCCAGCAAAAGGGAGAAAACCCTTATGCACACACAGGTAGTTCATTGCAGGAGAGGAGATCAAAGCACTTCAGTTTCGACGATCCCAGGGTGCCTCCTACTATATATTCCGACCAGGTTGCCCTCCTGAGGGCAGACACACATATGATGACATGTGCCTACCTCGGCGCACGTGCACCAAGATTTACTCAACGTAGCCATAGGGGACAGTGTGTATTCTGTCGTCCAAGATCTGATGCTTGTCCTCTATCCACGACAGGTCGAGCTTATTGCTTAATTATGTGTAGACATGGGGGTGCGACTTAATGCTATGTACCTGCACCCCCTTGAGTTGGTGGTACAGAAGAATGCACCTGTAGTCCTCAATGGTAATGACATTGTGGACAACGCTTTTCTGGACCTCCTAGACCCGCTTCGCGATCTTGTCCCTGCATGCATAATCATACAATTTTGCCCTCAGTCCGACAAACTCCATCATGTTGTTCCCCCCGCACTGATTCTTAAACTTGCCAATGACCTTCACATTGGTGTTGGAGTATCAAGGATGAGTGGGTGGGTAGCCACTAAGATTGAACTTGGCCATGAATGCCGGGTCTGAGGCCAGATTGTGGTAGAAATCCTGGCACAATATGGCAATGATAAAGAAATTGGTATCCACATATACCAAAAATCCACATCAGGGCCATACCATTCCTTCATTACATCATAATGGAATTGGTATGTTAGGGTCTTCGACAAGTCTAGTATGGCAAAGCCAGCATACACTGGTTTGTGGAACAATATATGCTTGTGAGCAAGCTTTACAAGGGATATCATTTCACTATATAATGTCCGACAAAGGAACACTGGCTTGGAGATGAGCTTCCGCGCCTGCACCTCAGTCCTGATGAGCTCCATCCACTGATGGTTGTGCTTGTTCTCCATCAGCTTGCCATATGTAGCATTGTTCATCAGCTTGAAGAAGTCCTGCTCGAAGGCATTTGCAGAAGCCTGACATTGGTTGTGTTCATCTCTATGTACAGCAGACCACCTTTAGCAAAAGCCCATGATCCAATTCCTGCTTAAGGGTGACATAGTGGATGATGTAGTGGTCATCAGGTTGGGCTGTCTGGACTTGGTGGGAACACTTGTTGATGGGCAGGAACAGCTGGTCATGATGGTCCTTGTGTAGTGCAGCAGGGTAGTGTATGTCCACCTCTAGTATGTATCCAATTCGTCCATCATTTGACACCAAAAACACATCAATACCATTGTTGGTCCACTCAAACCCTCCATAAGGTAGAGGCAGGGACATTGCCAATTCATACAGGTTGATAGCATCGACATACTGCAGGTAGTTAGATGGCCGAGTGGCATAGTACATGGCGGGCAGGTCCTTCTTGATCATCACGACATAACATGATATGAACTGGGCCACCCCTCCCTGGATACCTGCCTCGATGAACAGGTTGGTGTTGTAGTCGATGAGGAGTTCCAAATCCAAGCCCATCCTGTACAACATTGCAACAAAGGAGAATGCCAGGGTGCTCTCATACAGGACACAGACCAGTCCATATGTCACCAAACATAGCACCCTGAAGTTTTCGAAGACATCGTGGATGAGAAGGATGTTGGTTGTGAGGTACAACTCTGCACAAGCCTTCAACGATGTGCAACCACAGGTCGCCCAGATCATGTGTGTATGGTGGTATTCTTCCTTGCTGATGGTGGTGCCTGTGAGACAGTTGGCGAAGGATGCAATGCTTGACAGATGCAGCTCGGCGAGCATCCCCAATGACAACTGTAATTGTAGTGGAACACTCCCTTACACATCACCAACTCGAACTGCTGGGGATTGGTGAAGACTGCTGTCGTGGTCTGGAACTCTGCAGATGGGAGGTTATGTGCGAGTGTCGTGAGGCTGGCAGATATGAACATGTGTGTGTCTAAGAATTGTCATTAAAATATTTGCTAAAGGTTATAAGTTTTTCCTCTGTGCTTGGGATGATGAATATGTCCTTTGGGTCATATCCAAGTTGTGTGACCATAAAATGTGCATCATACAATAGATTGTGGAAGAGGATAGGCAGGCATTTGAGGCGGCAGCGGAAGTTGTTACAGTTGTTAAATGCTGCCTGGATGAATACTCCCATAAAGTGGTCATGGTAACACACCTTCCAGTTGGTGGCTTTGATGAAGGTGACTGTGCAGAGATAATAGGTTTTGTCTGTATTTTAGCCATACCATTCGACTGGCATCCGTGGTTGCATTGGCTTGGACTTGCTAGATATAAATCCCTCACCAGAGCTCCAATCCTTGCGACTTCCACCATGAAGTGTTCACTGGCATCCTCCCCAGTGTAGATCTTCATGCCCGTGGTGAGGCCAGCAGTCTTGGCTGGTATTATGATGTCGTCCACCTTGATGTACACCCTATAGCTATAGGTCACATGAATTTGGTACATATAGGTGTGCAAGATTGTTGGGTCCTGTTGACATGTCTGGACAGGCTCCAGGTATGCCTCGAAATCTGCATACACAACTATAGGTACTTTATCCACACGATGGAAGTTCTGGAATTTGATCACAGGAGGCTGCCTATTCTCCATGGCAGGCATGTCAGCACAGATGGTTGGAAGGTCTCTGAAGTACCTCTTGTGCTTGGCCAGAGTCTCAGCACTCTTGAGACCTGTTACCCACACCTGGTCATTGTATGCTTGCAGATGGCGACAGCTCCATGGCGGCTTGTCACCTGCAAGCATACTATGAGGAAGAAATCAGCTATGAGGCAGTAGTGTGTATCAGTATCTTTTGTCATTATGACAAAGATATCGAAGTGGGTGCCCTGCTCCTCCTTCGATACTCATATTGGGATGGTGGTGTTGTCCTCCTCATATGTGTAGATGTGGGCAATTACGCCTTGGTTCTTCTTCTCGAACAGGGGCACTTGACACAGAGGAGTGGGGAGGGCCAGACCAGTGAAGTCGAACCTGGCCTCCAAGTCTATGTACTGCAGGATGATGTGGTCGTGGTGCCTGCCCTCTATGCAGCATGCCAGGATCGCCCATTTGAATCACTGCTGGTCCTGTATGCATGGGTTTGTGAATGCCTTCTTTGGGGCAATTGCAGCAGGCCAGGCAATGTAGGAGGATGCTCAAAGGGGGTCGAAATTATTGGTGCTCAGCTGGAGCCTTTTAACCATGGTAAGCATCCAGCCACTGCCCTTCCCCATGTAGTTCACCTCCTCCTGGCATATCTTTGTGATGGCAGTTGTCACAGCATCTTCCACATCAGCTGTGTTGTAGAGTGGCACATTCTTCATCTTGAATGCCCATTGATTGAACCTATCCTAATCTGGCTCGGGCTTACTATAAGTACACTCCAGGATTATGTTAAATTTAATGGTGGCCTGTATAGAAATCTCCTGCTCGAGTTGGCTTATGATACCGGTCTTCATACTCTTGCAGCCGCAAATATCAACATCATCGCTCGAGGTATTCTCTGTGTTGTGTGTCTACATCACACCACAAAATGTGCTCTCCTCCACAAAGCAGTACTCGATGGCCATACCAGCCCCTTTGTAGACAGGGGTGTGGCATGGGCATCGTCCTTCGGCAGCGACCTCACATGCAGGCACAAAGGGTGATGGCTGTACAGTGGTCGAAGATTCCAGCTGGGGAGGAGTGGAAGGCCCTGGCCTAGCATTGGTGGAAGGTCGATCATCGGTCTTGCATGGGCATTTCGCAGGTTGTGGTGCAGGTATGGTACATTTGGCACTGTGAGCATGCAGGTTATCCTTATGGGTAATCTGCCTACTGCAGCTCCCACACACCAGGGACTCGGCATTGGGGTTGTCCCAACAACCCCGTACATGCCACCTAGCATCGCAGGAATGCTGAATGCCCTTATTGCAGTACTTACAACAGACTGTAGTAGTTTGCTTTGGTAGCCCTATGCACATTGCATGATGTCTGATTTCCCGCAGTGATCACAGACAGATGCATGTGCCTCCCTGAATGGATTGAGGTTACAGTTTCTCTTGTGATGAAGACCATTCTTGTGATCCATGAATGCTAAATTGCAAAACTTATACTGAAGTGCTGGCCAAAATATCGGAACTACAAGAGTAGGTGATGGGAGTGGCTGAAAGGGAGTCAGCATTGATGATGGTGATGAAGATGGTTGTGATGGTGGTGAGGAAACAAAGGTGAGCAGTGGTTGCAAATAAGCCATTGTGGAAAAATCAGGGTTCTTCTACAACAATGGCAGAAGGCTTCTCTTTCTCTTCTTCTTCCTTGACTCGACTAGGGTGGCTGTATCGGGGGGCGATGTAGCGTAGCTTAACACCATCACTCCTGATGCATGCAGACCAGGAGAAGGTGAATCCCTATGGACCACAGTATAGGCCTAAGGAGCCTGCAAGGAGAATGAGGAACAAATAAATATGTGTGAGTGCATGGGTGATGCCACTAATACCATTAGCACACACACATGCACACACTAATATTCAGACTATTAATTATCATTAGCAAACACACATTATACTAATAGTGATGATAATACTACCAAGGGGCATGTGGTTATACCGCATAACTAGTATCGGATGGGATGGCAGGCCTGTGTATGGGTAGAGAGAAGCAACATAAAAGCCACATTGGAACAAGAGTGTCATTGATAGTCGTATGTGTATACATCAATACAAACATTTTTTTTGTTTTATCTGAGCAGGGTATCGTTAGGACTATCCCAGACGACTTCCTTATTAATTTGAGAGTTGTATATCCATCGGTTTGGAAAGTACAGTCAACTATGCATATAAGTTAGCATAGTTCATGCTTGAGCTCCCTTCTCATATTCAGGATGGGTGCCTATGTTATGAATTTGACAAATATTTTGATAACTATAACTTAAATAGTTAGGAAATTACAGCTAACTATGCTCGTAAGTTAGCATAGAACATACTTGACCTTGCAACCCTTCTCGTAGTCATTGTGGATGCCTATGTTAACTTTAGCATTTGACTTTGTTTCCTTTCCTCTAACGAACCTACCAATACACACTACAATTGTAAAGTCAGAGTTCTGACAACTGAACATCAGTTCTGCGAGCTTCGTAAAAATGTGTATCTTGTTATGTATATAATTATATTTATATGCCATTTATTTAAGATGGGCTTTGTTTAACATGCCAAGAGTAGAATCGACCTACAATAATGCACTTTCCACATAATCTCTGTTAGATTCTCGGCAAATTGGCTGCGTGACTTTAAATTTCAACTTTTATAAATTGTCACATCACAAGTGCTTAATACTTCCATTGTGTCAAGCTCCATAAGAAACAACATGTCGGAAAGCATACATCAATTCAAATGTGAAAGTTTCTTCAATTGTGTATACAGGCCTGACATATACATACCTTTTTTTAAAAAATAGGCTAACAATTTATATTAAAAGTTAATTTCGAATTATAAACCTAGGTCTTGCAAGCTGATGAGGGTGAAGTGACATAAGTGTGGGGTAGCAGAAGATCGTTGGGAATGCCCGCCACTGATATGGTGGTGGAAGATTACATGACGTGCATGCAAGTAGATTGTAGGTAGGGCTTTCAGAATTTACAGTGCACAGCCTATACCAACATACCTTATACTTCCATTGGTACAGGCAACATGGCTTCTAATACTATTATTTTCATAGTTACACTTAACCAACACATGCACAAAGTGTTGTGGTTCATGGCACTGTTCATTTTACGTAATTGGAAGAATACAAATGGTGGTCAGTTTACCGTGACCGGCCTAGCAATACTCGCGATTGTATCAGCGTGGGGTGATCCTGCCATGAGTATATTTGAGACAGAGATGGGTTGGTGTGTATCACCACCTTCACTTTTGGTTACAAAGGAGCATTAGGCAAGTGGCATGTGCTAATTAAAATGCAGGCTGCGGTGGACTCCGGATGCAGGATACCAGACAGTGGCGTGCCATGATTGTATTGGCACTCATTAGTATGCAGGTAGGGTGGTGTTGCAGCAGGTACGCAGCTACACACAGCCACTCTCCGAGGCGACCTACAGTCAGTCAGCGACCAATACGGACATATACGATCTATGCTGTTTTACCAACCTATCCCCCTGGCTATGCATTTTGTTTTCCTGTGAATGGTCTATAGCCACATTAATTGTGTTTTTTACCACGGGCAGGGGTATTACTTCGGGGGATTATATTAACCTATGTGGTTTCACACTCTCATCCCACAATGATGCTAGGTTAGTTTCTTACACTGAACCGTGTTTCAATTTTCCCCAGGCACTCTAGTCCATTGATTACAAAAATCTTTTTTATCGAAATATGGTTTCTTTTTTTTTTTCCACTTCGTCAACGGTGATTATATGACTTGCAACCATGCTTTTTTACTCGTGAATAACATCACATCAAACTGTAAAAAAAAAGTATTTGACTGCTAACTGAACTGCATAATGCTATACACTTCTACAGTGAATTCACTATACACAGAACATCAATGGTTACACAGATTATTACATTGTAATATTTTGACTATTCTATGCAAAAAATACCCTTAAGCTGTTATTGATGATGTATTAAAAACAAATAGTAAAATGATTTTTTCAACAATGAGTTCTATGACTAGGAGTTCGAAATTATGCTTCACTGAGGATTTGTACCTACAATGTAGGAGTTTCTTTGGTCCCCTACACCGATACCCCATGCCCCTGCATGCATGTATTTTTTATGGGTACTCTGAGTGACTTTCGCTCAGTAAACTTGGTACCGATAGATGGGAAGACATTTATAATGCTGCAGATAAAACTTACCACACAAAGACAAAGAAGTCAGGCAGGGCAGTCTCTCTGACAGTTTTCAGGATGGCGTCGCTGTGAGCAGCAGGGTGTCATCTGCGATGTGTGCACGATGCCTCTCAATAGACGAATAACCCCAGGTTCCTTTATGATGCCATATTAAAATTCTGTCACACATGTGGTCCCACCGCTCCCCCCCTCCTCCACCTGATCAGTGTCCGCCACAGCACTGGTCTGGACGAGGGAAGCTGCTGCATACATTATTGGCTGGCTACAGGGATGTCAAACTTACTCCTGTTGGCTCTTTCTCGCCTCCTTGCATATTCCTCTTAAGGTCATGTTGTATGTAGTAATGCATACTTGTTCATTATTCTGGTCAGTTTTCATCCTATGTGGCCACGATGGCAGCAGGGCTTCGCCGCGACAACCCCTTGGGGAGGGGGGAGTTCTGCTTAAGGTCATATCACATGTACCACTGCATACTTGTTCATTATTCTGGTCAGGTTTCATCTTGTGTGGCCAAGATGGCCGCCCGGTTTTGTTGTGGTGACCCTCTCGGAGGGAGGGGCTAGTGCTGATTGGGCCTTTGTTGTGGCCAGACATATGGAGGACACTTCGGTGAGTGTATGTGTGTGTGTGGGTGACATTTTGGTGATCAGGCAGTGCATTACAAGTGGTAGTATTCGCAAACCTGGCATCTGGCAGAGGATTTTAATTAGCATATTATGGTCCCTGTCAATATTTTTACTAACTGCCAAAATGGCCACCGAAAGTTTTTGGAAACTTTTCCTGGCTGCCAAGTTGGCCGCCGGCGATTCATGCGCTAATTTGGAATAATAGTTAACCAATTTGGATGGAAATTCCACCCCCCTGGCTGCCAAAATGGCGACCATCATTTGCAGGGATCTTTTTCCTGGCTGTCGAGATGGCCACTGGTCACGGACGTGCTCATTTGGAATTGTAGGAATACGATTCTGGAAATTTTTCACTGGCTGCCAAAATGGCCACTCTTGGTTTCAGGCACATTTTACTGGCTGACAAAATGGCCGCCATCGGGATTGAATGCTACGTTCTAGAATTTTCCGTGTGAAGAGAGGTTAATTTTTTAAAATTATTTATGAACAGGACCTTGATATGCTAATAGGGTCCACGGCTTCACTGCCTGATGCCTGGTGGGACAGAATGCTCCTTTTTATACTACTAAAAAGATTTTATTATTATGTTTTATTTGCGTTTTTCCTGTGCTTAGTTTTCTACACATTGCCATTCTACATCAGTGCAGATGATACAATGTTTGTATGTCAGAAGCTGTGCAGAAGTCTTCTTCCGGAATCGCCGTCAACTCATATGAATCGTTGAAATGCCAAGTAATCATATTTTTAACTGTTTTTTATTCTAGGATATAACAACGGCCTTACAGTGGAAACCAGGCAAATTATGAATGTGAAAAATTTAAATACCTTTATCGTAGCTAAGAACCGCGAGATAACTGTCGTTGTGTTGGCAGAAGACTTGCTGTGAAGGAGAAACATCCTAAATGGCCTGATTTGCCCCTTTCATTTCAAAATCTCTTATTAAAATGTTTAAGTAATGGTTTGGCTTTTGGTCTTTAAATCGGGGTGGAACTGCTCTCGGCTATACGGCGTCGCAGTTTCTTCACAGTTCTTGGAAGGGATGGCACGTAGACGGAGACTTTCACAATCCCCCACAAGAAAAAAGTCACATACGCTTGTATCGGATGACCTTTGAGTCCAGTGGTGCGATGCGCTATCCGTAATGCCCCTTACGGATGATCCATCGTTAAGGAAGCTCATTGTTTAGAAATTCACTGACATGAAGGTGCCAGCGCATTGGTGCTCCATCCCGTTTAAAAATGAAATTATCGGAATATCGTAATAATGGAAACAGCCAGGTCACCTACATATTTCCACGAAAAGAACGGACCGTACACCTGCTCTCGGGAAATGGCGCAAAACACATTCAGTTTTTTGGAGGCTCTCTCATGCTAGACTATGGTATCTGGCCGCAGTGTTTCCCATATTAAATTTCAAAGTTGTGGCGGTGCATTTTTCCACTTAAATGGAACGTGGCCTCATCGCTGAACACCAAAAGTGAACAAATTTTTCTTTGTCCATCTCTATGCCCAGAACAATTCAGAAAACTCAAGACGTCGTTGTTTTTCACCTTCACGAAGGGCTAGCACATGCGTCCTATATGGTTTGAGAAACAATTGTCGCTATAAAACACACCAGACAGTCATGTGCCCAAAGTAGCAAAAGTCAGTTGGCCCACTTGTACGGATCTGGTTGTATACGAGCGGCCTACGTCCGGTTTCCACAATCACTATCAGTCAACCACTGTAATACACCCGCAGATGTTTGTGGCCCACATGATGCGTCTTGCAGTTGGCCACATCTGGTCCACTGTTCAGATAATGTCCACGTAGCAGAATACAATCTGCCCACAAGCCGCCCGCTTCTGCGTACCCAACTGAACCCCAGACATTGTCAGCACCATCAGTGGGCCATGTGCGCCAGCAGTAGCCCACTGGCTTTCTGCTTCTGGCCTGCCGCAAGTAAACTCCATGTCGTCAGCCAACTGTTGGCAAGCCACTTGTGGCCGAGCTATTGTCTACTTGTAGCCCACATAGGAGCAGCTTGCTATGCATTTTCAAAGCCAAAATTTTATTGTTACACCCAAATAAATTATTTTTTTTTACAATATTCATATACACTATCTTTAGTATCATTTCGCAATTAGTAAACTCCTTTTTAAGAACCTGGAATTCAACTCACAAACTTTTCGTTTACATTCTAGAACACTAGCAACTACTACACCATATAACCTTGTAAAACTTTTTAAGAAAATAAAAATTCTATCTGTGCATACAAGTTATATTATTAGCTTTGCTATAGCAAAATTTAATGTTGGTATCACAAGCATTTACCAATTATTTACATGATACTTAAAATTGTAGCAAGCGCCCCCCCCCCCCCCTTTTTAAAAATGTTGACGGAACAGCAGTTCCTGCCTAATTGGATACCCTGTCCTGTCTCCCCGAACCTGGGCGAGACACCTCTATTTATTCTTTATTCAAAATCATCGAGAACATTAGCAAATGATCTTCACTACATCGATTTCCGGAAGTCCCGGAAAGGCACTCTGGTGGTACGTGACTGGCTGGCGTCACGTGGTCAAGGTGCCGTACGAGGGAGGGGAAGGCAGTCCAAGATTTTACCAGCCGCAACAGCCCCACGGCGCCCACACTTGGAAACCGGCAGGCACGTCCGATGGACGTGAGGCGTGGAGCTCGTCAAACACACCCCCGCCGCAGCGAAGGTAAGCCGTCCCAGACGACCAACACATTTTCTCAACTTCATATAGGTTCCGTTGGTTTAACTATCGATCGATGTGCAGGGACAGCTGTCACAAGCCAATACTGGTATTTCTGTGTTTTTTTAAGAGACTAGTATTTTAGTTTAGGGCTACTTTCAGGTGGAACTTAAAATGCAAAATAAATTAATTTTTTACAGGTTCCGTTTTGCAGGTTTCCAGTTATAAATAAATTTTTTCGGTTTCTAGCAATGTCGCATTATAATTTTACTTCATTCATGTATGAAATAAAAATCAAGTGAATTCACATATGCTATTTGCTACTGCACAACAACATATAGTTGGCATATCACAAAATGGTCGTAAATATGCTACTATTATGTCCCCAGTAGTAAGAAACAGTTGGCATGTCATATGCGGCCCATTATCATGCTACTAATACATCCGCGGGTGTAAAGTAACAGTGGGTATACCATGAGGGGACCACACGTTTGCTGCTGGTATGTCCCCAGCAGTAAACGGTTGGCATACCGTAAATTGCCCATAAGTATGTTGATAATATTTTCCCAGCATTGAGTAGCAGTAAGCATTTCGTTTATCATCTGTTGAAATCTACGTATTTGTGAGAGCATTTCCCATATTACGATTATCTAAATAATAGGTACTATCTCTTTTGTTTATATGACCTGATTGTAAGCCATATAAGAAATGCTTACAGTCCTAAATGCGAACGTTTGCCACCACTGCCAACAGTTGGCCAACTAGTAACTGCTTGTTGTTTGCTACTTGGATGGGAGATGGCTAGCTCTCGGCTGCCGCGACGCTCTACGCCTTGTCCAGGCACTCTGAGGCGACCTGTGAACTTCCCCCTTCACATAAACAACCGACCTCTTGAAACTGTTCGGGCCACCGTCGGATGCTTTGCGCAGTAGTAGGAGGTACGATGCCGTACTGTCGACGTAAATCACGCTGCGCAGTTTGACGCAAAACGCTTTTTGTTACTGTGCTATCGCCATACCGACGCATACTGGACGAACGCGCCAGCAGCACCAGCTGTAGCGCCACCAGGACGACACCTAGAGGCAACAAAGTGAACCAGCCACGTACAACATCCGCCAAGGGAAACTTTACGTTTCAATGTGTATTTCACAATTTGCCGCTAGGGCAATTGTTATCTTCATTCATGTAAGAGTTATAGCCTCTTTAGATAAGATTTTTTTTGGTTACACGCTGTATATTAGAGTTCTGATTGCGGGAGTTTCAAAATAATATACACATATTCCATAACATATATTAGGTTTCTAAAACTTTATTCTTACGATTTTTTTTACACTGCGTATTTTTCAGGTATAAATTAAATTTATTTTCCATGCATGTTCTGCTTGAGAAGCAGAATATTCCCTCTTCGCATTGTATGCACAGGCAGGAAGTGTTTGAATTAAGAGTTTCTCTTTAATGAAAAAGGCTGGGATGAGCAAGATTTGCGCTTACAATTAAGCACTGCGCGAGTTTTCGCGGCAAAATAATTACAAAAAAAGTACACGTGGTACATAAGAAAATTAAGAATCAACCCCACTGTAATTATATTTAATAAAGAACGAGCTCGTATATTAAAGCCTCAGAGAAAATTTCTCCAGGGAAATTGTTTTCTTTTTGACAGAGACGATTTTTGAACGGTGAGCATATAATATGCGAATGTTTTAATACAATAAAGTGTTAGGCCTATGTGAAATTCAATATCAACATTACGCTTTGTTAATTTTAAAATGTTTTATAATTATTGGAAACACAGCATTTATTTAAATTAAAATATTGATATTTATAATTATTAAATATGCAAAATTAGCATATAATGTTGACGTATATTGTGTGTATAAAGTATAAATATATTAAATATATTCTGTTTATATACAGAATGTTTCGCGACTCAACCGACATTCTTCGGCAGCATGTTATACAGAACATTGGCAACAAAAAATATCATCAGTACAAGTTGGCTATGCAGCCCCATTTCAGAGTAACAGGGACTTAAATTCAATAAAAACAAAAATTGTAATTACTGAATAGCTTTAATACAATTGCCTACATTCATGTTGTAAGTCCCACACAAGCTGTTCAAAATGTGCCCAATCTGACCCTAAGTAGACACTGCTAGTGTGGCTGGCGTGGCCAGTCATTATTAGTGTGTCGAGGCGAGTGGTTGTGCAACAATGCCAGGAATGTTTACACGTGCAGAGTACACAGATATTGTGTTTGTTTACGGATACTGTGACGGAAACGGGCGTGGTGCAGCAGCTCAGTATCCGAGCAGGTGGATTGGAATAGGTGGGCCAGTTCCATGGCCGGCGCGCTCTCCAGACCTCTCTCCACTGGACATTTTTCTTCTGGGGCTGCCTGAAGAGTAGGGTTTACAGCGGACAGCAATTAGACACACGAGACCAGTTGCCACAGGCGATAATAGACGCCATTAATCAACTCATAAATTAACTTGCAGGCATGCAGTGGCAACACGGCATGGAAGGCTACAGCGTATCGCAGCCTGGTTACTGTCCGATGGTGCACATTTTGAACAGCTCGTGTGAAACATTCAACATGAATGTATTCAGTTGCAATAAAGGCATTCAGTAATTCCAATTTGTATATTTGTTGCAGTTACATCCCTATATCTCTGAAATGGGACTGCACTACTTCTTTGAAGTATATGAGACACTTCACTGCTCATCTCGAACTTCAAACCTGGCGTGTCGCCCTCGATTATCTAAGAGCAGCATATACACCACTCTATTTTTGTAATGGTCACGTCTTGGTTCACAGATACGTAATCACATTTTGGCATATCCCCGTTACCAAAACAGTACTTCCTCTCAATATTTCTAGGTGGCATAAAACCGTGCACTGGGTTAGTATTAACCAGCAACGGGTGGTGGAGTGTCTCAAGGTAAGCTGGTGCTAGCTCAGTGCTGTACAACACGCTCGGCGCACTCAGCAGGAACCAGTAACCAGAGTTAACCAGCAACGGGTGGTGGAGTGTCTCAAGGTAAGCTGGCGCTAGCTCAGTGCTGTACAACACGCTCGGCGCACTCAGCAGGAACCAGTAACCAGAGTTAACCAGCAACGGGTGGTGGAGTGTCTCAAGGTAAGCTGGTGCTAGCTCAGTGCTGTACAACACGCTCGGCGCACTCAGCAGGAACCAGTAACCAGAGTTAACCAGCAACGGGTGGTGGAGTGTCCCAAGGTAAGCTGGTGCTAGCTCAGTGCTGTACAACACGCTCGGCGCACTCAGCAGGAACCAGTAACCAGAGTTAACCAGCAACGGGTGGTGGAGTGTCCCAAGGTAAGCTGGTGCTAGCTCAGTGCTGTACAACACGCTCGGCGCACTCAGCAGGAACCAGTAACCAGAGTGTAACCAGGAAAAACAGAATGAACTGCGGCCTTGTCACAAGTTACACGAGTGTTGAAACGTCAAACGGATTACTACAATTAAGTGGCCGATGTGCAAACTAGCAAACGATTAGTTACTTCACAGAGCAAAACACAGCTTGCCTTGCAGTAGTTCACGAAACTCCGCTGGTATTAACTCTGACTTTTGACACTCGCGACTTCATTTCACGTTCAATAATTTCCAATAGCTCCTTGAAGGTTACGAGAAAGTAAGGAACGAGCAAAATTTCATATTCTGTACAGGGGGTCGCCCCTAAAACTACCAATTACTTTGTTAGACGTGCGTATTTATAACTGATAAGCATAACTGCATAAGAGAAACCGTAGGTTACCAACCATTACAGTTAAATCGATAGTAATTTTAAGATTTCGAAGTAAGTTTATATTAAATTAAATTAATTCAGCCCACGTAAATTTTAATAAAAAAAAATTCGCTACTACTCCCACGGGAAGAATATTAATAATTAAAATAATATTTACAAATAAAACAATAAACCGGAAGCTAATTGGTTTAAAAATTAACTATGCGATTTAACACATTCTCTACAAAACAGTCCTTGTTTCAAGAATTATTTAATTCTTAATTATACCACGATGTTCTCTTTTTACATAAGAACTTTAAATACATAATATTATTTTCTTACATTATTGTCTCTCATCTGTTTCGCGAGTCCACATGAAGATGTTTTACCGCATTGTCAGGATTTAGGTTATTTTATATTTCCAGCCTTCTCATTTAAAAATCACTCAGTCTTAATCGTTATAATGAATTCAGTCGTAGAAACTGTCATTACTGTGAATAAACGAAAATTTCAATAAGCTAAAGTTTTGTTTCAAGAAAACAAATGTTATTTGTAACTAAATGTGTGTAGATGAATATGTGAACGAAGTACAACTTGCGTAAAAGAAAATATTGCAAGGCAGGTATCCAAGCTTACAGAAATCCCATCTGACACGGGCAGCGTGTTGGACAGCAGAATACGTTAAACTATGATAATTTAAATCATTTGACACTGTTTAGTTCGGTGGTTTAAATTCTTGTGTGGATGTGACACTAAGAGAAATTAAACAACATAAGTAATTACCAAAATTACTCTTACGTAAGCTATATTGTAAAGTATTTGAAACCAGATCTTACTAGTAGTCTGAATACACCAACTGTACATATTTAAAGAAAATGTTCATATTTACATATCATAGATAAGTAACTCTCCGTTGTTCTTCTACTCTACGTTTGCCAAATAAATACCGAAAGAGATAAAAATGTGTTATCATATTTTATAAAAATTTACTTTTATTTTAACTGTAATCCAACCATATAATTCCTTTGACAAATTAACAGAGATATATTTCCCTCAAAGTTTCGAAACACTTGGAGAGATTCCGAAGCGTTATACGATGAGCAAAATTAAAGTCCGTACATTAAAATTTTCACAAGTTGAATTGGAAACGGAACAAGTTAATGAACACATCCTGGTCCCATACGTCCCTATTTATATTAAGCTCCAGATGATTGTAAAAACTGTTCCTCACACTTCAGGCATTTGAACTCTTTCGTAATAATCTTATGGGTAAAATAATCAATGACTAACATGTTCGTTGATTTTTGTGTGCTGACTGATGTTAAAATAATAAAGATTTTGCCTTAAAAAATTTAAAGCAAATGGTAGGACACATAGTTAATTATTTCCATGAAATAGTCTTATAACAGCAACAAGTTATTAAATGGGTGCAAATCTTCAACAGAACATATTAGACATACACAATGCTTGATTAGTAACACTACCAGTAATAATATGCAATAACAATGGCTGAGTATATAATTCAGAAGCGGATACCACCCTTACGTATGATCTTATAAGACGTACAAAATTTTTTTTGGGATTTTTAATAAACTGAGGCTGTGGTTTGCAGGTGTTTTATTGTATAGTGTTTGCCGCGAGCACTATATTATTGGAGAGAACCGCTTTTAGCTTTGTTACTCTTTTTTGCTGGAAAGCTTTCTATAGATTCAATTACAAGTTAAGAAAGCCTTCAAAACCATTGCGGAACTGTATAAAATATGCAACAAAAAGAAAATAAACGTTTTATATAAAATACTCTTATCAATATATACTTTAAATGATAGGTAAATGTGGCTTTCTTGTCTCAGATTGTGCCAAAAATTTCATCTGCGGATTTTTCCCTACCTCGACTTCATTTTGTTCTTTATGTAATAATATTTAACTGCACTTACATACGAGGTAGGTATATATTTATATTTCTACTCCTACCCATATTTCCTTGAGGCGCACTCTTATAATAATTTCAGAAACTAATACATATTATATGAAGTTCTCTCTGCATATCATTTATCATAATAGGCAGCTAAATTGAAAATTTTATTACTGCAGTAACTCGCCGGTCTGAAAACACTGTTTTTTTTCTTACGGAATCATCCAACAGTTCTTCAATTCTGGTTTTCTATTCGCCCGTATAGTCTAACCTCAGATGATGTTACTCTTATCTCTCAGTAGCATTTACACTGTTTTAGTTCCCCCCTTTTTATAGCACACATACATAAAGAGGCTAGTTTCCATTCCTCGGGGATTTGCGCTCCTTCCATAAAACTGTCAAATATTTCTGTAAGGAATTTCGATGCCATTGAAAAATAATTTGTATTAAATTTATTGATTTACCTCCGGCACCACGTGGTTTATTGTTTTCTATAGTTCTGGCCTCTTCTATCCCTTGGTCTGCCGAGATTTCGTGCTCATTTTCACAGTATTGTTCGGCTCTATAGTATATTTACAGAAACCTAGCTCTGTCTTCTTTTGACAAATCTATATAATATTTATTCCAGTTTTATATGTCAAGAGAGTCCAATATTTGAATCTCTATCGTATTAGCCTAAATTGTTCTTAATGTTTCTAATGACATTACTGATTTTCAACCTTTTGTACTTATATCGATTTTATCGCATCTTTTTTCCAAGTTTTTTTTTTGTTGCTTTCTCATACTTCATTCTAAATTTCATATCTAACTGTTATATATAATCCGGTTTTGATTATGATTGGCCGCCAACTATTTATTACAATAAATAAGCCTCTTTCAACGATTGGATTAGATACGTTTTATTTCCAACAAGTGTCAACTGCTTTTTCCTCTATTTTTATCCAAGTTTTTGTTGTGTAAGTATATACACTAAATGCTTAAAGTATCTAACATTTTTTATTTGATAAGGATTAATACCGTGTTGTTCAAAATTCTTCGTAAGTAAACCCCTATTTTTAATCAAATTTTAAGAGACAAAAAAAATATTACAGTGGGTCATCCTTAAAAGATAAACTTATGCTGTCGCGGACTTTTTTGTAAACATTTTTGCGACCTACAATTCTGTAGTCTATTAATTTGGTGTATATCTTATGGTTAAGTCAGCGTAAACCACGCAAGCCCCCGGAAAGCGGCTTCCTCAAGAAATTCTCTAAACGATGGTGAAACCGCATCAAAATTCATTAAACGGTTTAGAAGCCTTATCCGAATACACAGACACGTGCGGCCAGGCGACTTTGTTTTATACTATTTATAGATGTAACTGACACCTGTTGGAGATTCTCGATACTGTACCCGGATCACTGCTACATTCATATGTCATCTCACACAACAACATGCGGCCAGACGACTTTGTTTTATACTATTTATAGATGTAACTGACACATGTTGGAGATTCTCGATACTGTACCCGGATCACTGCTACATTCATATGTCATCTCACACAGACACATGCGGCCAGACGACTTTGTTTTATACTATTTATAGATGTAACTGACACCTGTTGGAGATTCTCGATACTGTACCCGGATCACTGCTACATTCATATGTCATCTCACACAACAACATGCGGCCAGACGACTTTGTTTTATACTATTTATAGATGTAACTGACACCTGTTGGAGATTCTCGATACTGTACCCGGATCACTGCTACATTCATATGTCATCTCACACAACAACATGCGGCCAGACGACTTTGTTTTATACTATTTATAGATGTAACTGACACATGTTGGAGATTCTCGATACTGTACCCGGATCACTGCTACAGTCATATGTCATCTCCTTATTTTCCTTAGTGTCTTATAAATTAGGGCCTTTCTTACCTTAATTAGTGGTCTGATACGTGATGCACCTTTTTTCACTATAAAGTTACACTATTTTATAACTCTAAACTGCTTGGCAACTATTTAGTCAATTATAGACTACAGTCCCCTTCTTAACACGTGTTTGTCCTTTTATGAGAGCAGAAACAAATCACATTTTTATTGTCAAATTGATTACTAACCTTCATCAGTTTCACTCCGTTATCGTTTGCTATGCCATCTACTAATCGAACAATTGTTTTACCAGCAGTATTTTACCAGAAGCTTACCAGGCATGTCTTGCTGAATAAATTAGTTGTCATTGAAAACATTGGTTTAATACTTTAACTGACAGTTACAACAGAGCCGCACTGGGGTTTCTTGCCTATACGCACACACTTCAGTAACGTGACTCAAGAGAGTCAGTCATACTTTTCCAACCTTAACTCTGGCAATAACATTTCAACTCCCATCACTTACTAACCATCCCTAATTTTTTTTTTTTTTTACGCAGCACAGTTGACCTCATTACCATACTGACAAGTCTCTCTCCTCTTTTTCTTTTACTCCGTTCGTGTACCAACATCATTTATTGTTCCCTCTACTCGTATCGCCATCCTGCCCCTAGACTCTAGTAGTTAGAACCTTCACACGTGTATGATCGCGCGCGTAAATAGCACGTATTTATACTCAAGAGAACGTAATTGACGTCTTTCCAAGAAAGGAAATTATCTCTGCACAATTGAGCTTTACTTACGTGTGTTTATGTTGTTTGGTTAGTATGCATTTACGCAACAACGTTTCTCTACTCTAACAGAGAACAAAGTAGTTTTGAAGTTTCTTTCAAATACTTTTCCTTCCTGCCGTGAAAGAACCTTAGACGCCTTACACACTTACATACCCGATATTGAAATTTTCCGGACCGAGCTGAAATCACGCCAGTATAAAAGAACGTAGGTCCGCGTATAGAGTGCCACCCACCCAGTTATTATTTTTGAGTCATTATGAAGGACGATGGTAACTGGATTATAAGATAACCTTGACCTCTGAAATGATCCAAATTCTGATAAATCCGGAAGAACTCTAAAAAATGCACTACCGTTTGCGAAGAATGCAACACCAGGAAGGATACATGTGATTGAAATTAAACTTATTCCACAGACTAGGTACGTGACGATACAAAACTGGTTAGGATTACATGACTACATGATCTCCGTCCTTGAGAATTCAGTATGTTGTGAAACCCTTACGTGCCTCTAACAGAGCCCCTAAACGTCCTGGTGTGGAATCAAAGAGGACCTGGATACGTTCCTTGGTAATCTCCCTCCACACGGTTTGTATGCGGGTCCACAAAGCATCAACAGTGGTTGCTGGAGGTCCGTGACAAACAAGTCGCCGAACAACCGTATTCCACACATGTTCGATGGGCGATATGTGAGGTGAATGTGCAGGCCAGGGAAGCAGTGGTAGCCGTCGTTCATTGAAGAAGGCTTGCACATTCCTCGCCACATGTGGCCGTACATTGACCTGCTGAAATATGGCACGTGGAGTCGCCTGAAGGAGAGGCAGTACCTCGGGCTTTAAAATCTCCCCGATGTAGCGGTTGCTGTTCAGATTGCCCTCAATACGTAGGAGTCGAGATCTCACGGTGTATCCAATGGCGCCCCAAACCATTACTCTTGGTGTTTGTCCGCTATGCCGCTCCACAATATAGGCTGCCAGATTGCGGTCACCATAGTAGCAACCAACTCGTATGCAGCCATCACTGTAGGACAGGTTGAAGCGGGACTCGTCCGGAAAAAAAACTACAGGTTGCCACTCAACACACCAGCGACGGTGTTCACATACCCATTGCAGTCTGAGGCGTTTGTGGTTTTTTGGGCACTGGAAACCGACGCAATGACATGTGTGCCACCAGTCCAGCCCACAGCAGACGGCGTCGAACCGTCGACGCAGAGAGGTACACACGTGTTGCAGTGCTCCAATATTGAGGTAACACTGTAGAAAAGTTTGCACGGTCCGTTACGGCCATGCTGACAAGATGGCGATCATCCCATGTTGTGGTCACATTGAATGGTCCAGTACCTTCCTGTCGCTTCGTACGACCCTCGTCTATCCACTGGTTCCACACACGCATCACTGTCGTATCAGCATGCCATGTACGAGCCGAAATGTCACGGTATGAGAAACCCGTTTTCCGGAGAACGATCATTCTGCCCGTTGTGAACTCACTCACATGATGATATTGTGCCCTTTGACGTCGACGAGGCATACTAGCACTTGCTTTCACTTCGTTTGATGGCTCTTCTCTGACTCAGCTTCGTGTAAAAGGACCTTTCCGGTCGTACAAGAGAGTGGGCTGCTTGGCCTGTGTGTACGCCATACCTCTGCAGTGGTAATCACAAGAGACCTGCAAAATTCGTGTTATTATTTAGGGACACATTAAACTCCAAACACATGTACCTTTGCAATAATTTTTCTATTGGGCCATATTTTATTTGACACACCTCGAGTAACTCTGCGCCAATAAATGAACACTTCACAATTGTGAAGTCCAATCACGTGTAGTCCAGTCAGAAAGGGAGTGACTTCACATCTGTGCAGCAGCCAATGGAGAAACGACGCCGGTTCGAGTACTATATACAGCATTGTGAAGTTTAGCCAGATGCCAAATAATAACGCGAATTTTACAGGTCTCTAGTAATAACTTATTGCCGGTACACTGTTCAACACATCCTCTGGGTTTGGATACATTCGGGACATTATTTTTGGGTGTTACAATTTTCACAAACACTAGTGTACTATTAAATTCAGAACTTAATGTATCATTGAGGCCCAGTACCCGATACACAGTCTTTTTACTTACAATAAGTTTTGAACAGAAGAAATCACTGAAAAAAAAATCACTTAACGTACGTTTCACCACCTTCAGTGCATTGTCTTGCGATCGTCTAGGCAAGGAAAATTACATACGAGGAATGAACTCAACAATGCCACTGACACAAATACGTAGTACCTATCCTAAAATCTTACGGCATTTCAGATATTCACATTGGTACGATACTCAATGAGAATATACACCTTCTGCAAACCGCAATCCACAAACCATTAGGATGCAGGTCTCCTCTCTAACACGCTGTTCACTAGCTTCTTATAGTTGTTTACGTAATGTGACAGTCTTACTTTGTACTCGAAAATTTTGCAACAATTTTTTTCTATTTTTTATTCGGATGCAGCTCTCTGGCCCACCTAATGTTGATTAACAAATCACGCTATGTGAGTGGCGCAATTTTGTCACTTGTTTTGAGTTCTTGTTGATATAGTATCTGTTGACCGTTTCCTTCATTTTCACCATATTTTCATAGTAAAATGGTACAAATATACCTATATTTATTTTTATTCCTATGTAACTTTTTTTTTAGTTAGTAGTATTTCATTACAGTTTGCTAATCACGATACTGAAATATTTCGACCATATGTTCAGTTTGCTTTATCGTGTGTAACGTTAAACTCTAGTGATGTAAAAAATTGCCTGCATGAATCGCTCACAGAATGAACATACAAGCATGGAGACGTTTTCCGTGTTATTAAAGTGTCATATACTTAAGCGCATAATTGATGGGTACGTTGGAGACGTAAAACAAAAATGTATGCGACTTTTTAGAACATCAGCTGAAAAGCATCAGAGAAATTTATACGTACTATCTGCACATGCAAACAGGTAAATCATTTCAGCAAATTTTATTTTCAAGAAATGAATGTGTGATAACCCCATTCTCTCTTAAGAGAGTCTCGAATTAAATAATTTTATTCGAATATCTAGTTTCCCCCATATATTTTAATGGCCACCAATATCCGAAGTATTATATTTCCTGTTACCAAAACAGAGCGTTCTATTTGTCGTGTATTTAAATATATTCCACTCCTGCATTGGAAGAAAATTGGCGGAATTGTGAGTTAATATAAAAATATAATTTCCTTGCTTACGGTATCTCGGAGCTCGAAGTTGGTGGATGAAAAAATTATCAAATTGTAAATTTTTTCATTAAATACTATTCGCATATAGAGTTAAGTACACATCTGTATTAGTTTCATACTGTTTATTGTTTCTGAAAGTATATTAAGGACTTCATTTTAATAATTTTTGCCTGCCCAATAGATGACATTTTGTAATACACAAAGTGTCTGTCATAGCACATTTTGTAATGTAAACTGATTTGGTAGGAATATTAGGTGTAGTTCCCATAATTTAATATAAATGCTTAACCTTCCAAATTGTTGTGTTTGTGAGGCTGTTTTAGGTTTATCTTTATTGGTTAGATTAATGCGTGGTTATGGTAATGATTATTTTTTATCTTTTAATTTACTTCAATGTTAAAATTTATTTTATTTTCTTTATTTTTGATACCTCTTTCTTATTTTGGTTGTTGACGATTAGTACATTTTAGTTTATTTATTTTAATATTTTTATTTTATTTTAAATTTGACTAGAACTTATTATTTTTGTAATCTAAGATATTTTGTTGGTTGTGATATTATTTCTTACATATTAATTTTATTAAGATTTTTTCTTTGTGGTTTAATAATTATAGCAAGTAAAAAAAAAACTTTATTCCAAAATGGCAAAGAAATTGCAATAATAAAATCATTCCTTGCATCTTGTAACTGTGTTCCCAGCGTAACGCGTTTGATTCAAAATTCCTGTGATATTATATTTCAACCCGAAATGATGAGAGACGCAATTTTGAAATAAGTTACGCGTAAATAATGTTAACAACAAAAGTTGCGAGTCCTTACAAGCTCTCTGAGTGCGTCAAATTTGTGAAATATGGTGCAAGGCCCCAGAGCTCAAGTGCATACACGCACACAGCATAAAGAGAAAGAAGGGTGATCTTGCAAGGATTTCTTTTAAAGAAAAGAAGGCTTAAACACGTTTTCTTTACTGATGTGAACGCAGTTTAGTGGCGTAGGCAGAAAGCTACCTTAAACGAACGGCCGTGCCTTGGGTCGTGTCGACGGAAAAGAGCGCCCCAGTTTTCCGCAACTACTGTTGGAACTTGGACGTGTATATTTCTGCAGTTCCTTGTTAGCAAGGGGGGGGGGAGGGAGCGAGAGAGAGAGAGAGAGAGAGAGAGAGAGAGAGAGAGAGAGAGAGAGCGCGGCGTATAAGAACAGCAGTCTAGCTAGTTGAGCGGAATGAGCGAGCCAGAACTGGAGACAATGTATGCAAATGGGTCAAGCTTTCAACGACTCCGTTATCGACGAGAAGGGAGCAAACTCTGCGTTCAGTACGGGCGAGTCCTCGACATGTAAATAAATGCAATGACTGATACTCATCCCATTCCCGTCTCTTAAAGGGGGCCGCGGCGGTGTAGTGGTCAGACTAACTCGCCTCCCACCTAGACTTACCGGGCTCCATTCCCGGTGGGGCAGCTCCCGAATCTTCGCACGTGGGAATCGTGCCGGATTATGCCGCTGGTCGGAGGGCTGTCTCGGGGATCTCCCGTTTCCCCCACCCGTGCATTTCGGAGCTGATCCGTACTCACCTCAGTTCACGCTCATCGGCTCTCAAGTCCTTGATGTTAAGAGCCGCCGAAATCTCTTCACTCACTGTCACTTCCTTGTGGGTCAGGCGGGTGAAGAGAAGTGTACACCAACAAACGAAGGAATGTAATGGTAGGGGAAACAGCAATATCTGCTGGATACCAAGATTCAGACAACAGTCGCCAAGTTTCTCGAACACGAATAACTTGTTTTGACCTTGTCGAGAGTCGAAATCGGTTTCACGGTCGTGAATGGCGAGTGGTCTGACAGCTACACCACTGTCATACGGAACAAGCTCACTGCAAAAATTATCTGGCACACTTCCTAAACTGCAATGGAAGTTTTTAACCTATCCACTGTATGGAAATAATACCACACATCAAGCTGCCGATGTAGGAAAGTTTAGCGTCGCTACTATACAATGTTGGGAACTTCCATACGCATTTGACTGATTCCTGAGAAGATGTAGGGACACTACAATGAACGTACAGGTCAAACAATTACCATTCCCGCTTTCTCACTAAGCGTATACACTGTTATGGAAAAATGTACGAATTATTTCGTAGAGCGAGTGAAGAGATTTGAGCGGCTCTTAGCGCGGTCTTGAGAGCCGATGAGGTTGATTAGGTGAGTATGGAGCGGCTCCGAAAGAAAAGGGCGGGGTAAACGGGAGATCCCCGACAAAACCCGCCGACCAACGGCATCGTACGGCACGATTCCCACGTGCGAAAATTCGGTGGCCCGGCCGGGGATTGAACCCGGATCGCCTTGGTTGGAGGCGAGCAGGCTATCCGCTCAGCCACCGTGGCCCCTAATTTCTTAGAATGATACGCGGATTCGTGCCTTGATGTCAAACAATCCCTACAAGGCAATGACAGTGGAATTCAATTCACAAGCTCCCCATTCTAAATGTCCGGGATGTCCTGTATTGGATTATAGGACATGTGACCCGGCTCGGTTTCAGTGTTGTATGTTCCGCGCGACTGTAGCAAATCGTCATAAACAAGTCAACTATCACGCTATATGTTAACAATCCCGTAAAATTACTTTATTGTACGGGAATTCAAACGTCCCCACACGCAAACTAAAACATGAACAGAAAATGTTTAGTAACGCGAACATCGAAAAATAGGCCTTTGTAATGAAACGAAACTACATGATTATTGTACGGCAGTACTCCTGCTATCATGGTATCTTTGAACGAATTTTGCTCAAATACATAACATAGCGTACTCGCAGTTCATTAAATAAAAAAAAAACAACTAAGGCTGTGACATCAGAGAAGAGGAGCTGAGTGTGGAAGGTTAAATTGTGCCGCTAGGCGGCGCCTTAGATGTCGTTATTTAATTGCTGCGATCAGTGGACTCAGAGGATCGATTAATTCGGCGATAGTCCGGCAACCCCCTGCCTTTTTCCTGTCTGCTCCCCTTCCTATCTTATCCCTCTCTCCCCAAGCGACATGATTTTCAGGTGTCAGATAATGTTATAAAAAGGCTTGCACGACTTTGCTTCCTCTTCTTCGACCTTTGTATTTTGTTGTGTTCACTTGTTCTCTGCCACCGTGTGTTCGTTGCAAACGGTCTATTTGGTCGAAGTCCAGTAAACCATCTCGAAAAGTCATTAAATCATTACCTGTACGTCCAGTCCAATGCGTCTGGTAAGAGTACTGCAATTGGTTTAAAACCATTGCAATGAATTCTTCATTGCTCAGGGGAGGGGTTAGATGCCTAGATCTTGCCTACAGATCAGATAGGTGGGTTTCTAGGCTTCTGCCCTTTCCAGGAAAAAACTTTTCCGTGTGTAGTTTTGCCCTTAAGTTCCCCTGAACTTTTGTGCCCCAGAAATGTTCCACAAATTTTGTTTTGAATTCTGAAAAATTTGTAATACTCTTGCGTGCCACCTCCCACCAGTATAATGCTGTTGAGGTGAAGGATAAATTAAGACGGTGCAGCATATCGCTGTCGGTTAGGCCAAATAATACAGCGTACTCTTCGAACTTAATGAGGAAATTTATAGGGTTTTTATCTAGGCGTCCATCAAAATTTGGCAGTTGCTCTGCTCACAACTTGGAAGGATGATGTAATAATGTTGAGAGCGGTGTCGCCAGGGCCTGAGCATTTGAAGTAGTTGCAGCGGCAGGTGTACTGGGCATTGGATTAGCTACTTCCGGTTGTGTGGTGCTGGAATTCCGTAGCTGAATTTCCTCCCTGGAGATTTAGTTGGCAACTAATTTGCAAGTTTTGTACGCCTGCAATTACTTGCGTAAATTCATCTACCTTGTCCTTCACACTGGAAAATCTATGCTCGAATGCTCCCTCTACTTGAACTAAGCGGCTTACTACACAGCTATTTACGGATTCAAATTTACTAGTCACAGCTTCCTCTATTACTGTGCGATCAGATGGAGGAACTGACCGTTGGCGATTTCATTCAGACGGCGTTCTACTTCGCAGGCCTGCGCAGTGCAGTTAGCCTTCACTAATTCTAGCTCCTCTCTTGCCTCTGCTACATCCTGACGGATTGTAAACAAAACCGCAGTAACTTGAGACAGGTTAGCGTCTATGTCGTCCTTTAATTCAGCTACTTGTCGCTGTACTAGATCGCTGTGGATCTGTACGTCCTGCAACTGTGTTTGCATGTGTGCGCTATGTTCCTGCAACTGTGATTGCACGTTGCATTTCACCTCCTGCAATTGCGTTTGAATTTGCACACTTTCTTCCTGCAATTGCGATTGCATTTGCACACTTTGTTCCTGCAACTGCGTTTGCACATTTTGCATTTGTGTAGCCTGTGCCTGCATCATTTGCATTAACATAGTAAACTGTTGTATGGTATCCGTAGGGCATACAACACACGCCGCTGCCTCTGCAGGTGTTTGCAGTTCCGTGTTTACTGTAGTGTCTGACGCAGATGCAGTGTTATCAACCTGGCTGGTCAGTGACATTTCCTGTCGAATTTCTACTGTTTCCTCCATTTCAATAGTATACCGCAAAGTTCTGTAGTTTATGGGTGTAAGTGTACGTAGGTCGTACTGTGTTCTTGTTCGCCTGCTCATTTACTAGATCCACACTTTCCTCCCAGCATTACTCGGCCACCACGTTATTGTCGCCATATTGAAATGTAACTTATATTTCATATAAATATGTAATATAGTGTGAAGGGAGCCGTGAAGAACACACACAAGGCCTCCTCGTTGCGATAGCCAATAATACTGTATCCAAATAGATATGTGCTGTGTATGGTGTAGAATTTGCATTTGCAACAATGGGACATCACGTATAACACTTGAGTGACCAGGCTGCACAGCTGACTTGCAATAAATCAGTGGGAAAAGAGGTGATCTTACCTAGACTGCCTCTGTATAATTGCCCGGTGCAGTCCTAGGCTGGTAGGGGAACAAGCTTATTACCATTAGCACCCTCTAGAAACTAGGATTTGGCACGTACACCATTTATATACGTACGTCAAAATAAGGAAGACAATTGAAAACTCTAGTAAACACACATGTAAGATACTGGGTAAGAAATAGGTTAACTTGACACTACAGTAGAGAAAAGGAAAAAACAGATACGCCCTTTGAATAAATTTCATTTATTATACTTTTAATTTCCTTTTATATTGTAATTGTTTAAATCAGAAATAATTAAAAACCCTGATAGCAATATGAGAAAAACTATAGAGACAACACACTATCCTAACAACGCTAAAAGTGGCCATGCCTAGCCTACTTGAGCCCTTTTACGGTTACGTGACATAGCTTGCCAGAGTCTGAATATACAGGTTTCAAAATAAAATTAATTAAACTGTTCTCTGTAGTAAATATTACGTTAAAACAAAGTGTGTTCTCACTAAACAGTCTAGCTCTGGTAGAAACTACTCTCATCACAGGTTTTGCAGAGGGCGTATATGTGCTGGATATTTACTTACTTATAAAAGTCAAGATGGCGTCGCTTGTGTACTGATGCTAACGAACATCGAGCTGAATCAAACTGTAAATAAAATTAGGTCCAGATAAAAATGTCAGATTTTTTTGTAGGACTTATCTTTTAATCACCAAGAGGATTGAAAGTAGGATGCTCTTGCAGGATTTGGAGTAGCAGGATTAAGGTGGAGACACGTGGAGCTCCGCTCTACACGTACGTAGACGGCGTGTTTAAACTATCTAACTCCTGACCACTTAACCTCGCGAATGGGCGACCATTGTTACAAGCTCCATTGCTGGTTACAAATTTACTTAAAAGTTGGTTCAGGGACATGTCTACACACCCTAAAACTAATTTATAGTCCTACCTCTCCGTCCACTTCAGACGGGAGGTCCTGCCCTGCGTCTGACGTCGTTGGAGGTTGCTAGAGAAGAGAACCTTAGTCTCTGCAGGCTGACGCTAGCTTAAGGGGGCCTATAGCGCCAGCCAATAAACAATCAGGATTTAAACTTGCGGGCCAATGGGGATCAAAACTATTCAAATCACCCACACGAACCACTTCTAACGACCTAAATTAAGAAAAACTAAGAATTCGTGATCTCGGAACTGAGATATAATACAATAAAAGTAGAAACACATAAAATTGAGATGACACCATATATAAATATTAATTATATAAAAATAAATACACAATGAAAAATGAACTAGCCTATCAAAATTACACATAATTATTATTTCCACCAAACATCTAAATTTTTAAAGATCTTACGTGTTAAGAAAAATAAAATTAATAAAGATAAATAAAATTTACGTAGGCAGTTGAAATCAAGTGACATGTGAGAAAAATATTACCTTAACTCTTGCATGAAAATGTGTGTAGCAACAAGAACAGGGAAAATATTATAAGTTAATTGTATGCATAAAAACCCTATTCTCATGGGTGTTACAGTGGTGGCAAGGGATTTTCTTTGTGTGTGCGGCGAGGCGATGCCTATTTTAATTCGGTGTGATGCGGGGCTTGTTTTTTGGAATTCCTGAAAGCTTAAGAGGCGTGTGTAAAGCCCGTGTAAGACTTAATGATATTGCCTGTTATCCCCGTTTGACTTGCTTGAGGTAAGACATGTGTTGCATAGAGGGAATCGTGGTACCACGACTGACACCTGTTTGCACTGGCAGCATATAGAAAAAGGGTTTTGGAATGACCGCTTTTTAATGTTTTTAGCTCTCGGGTAGAGATTAGTTGAAATAACGTACAATTACCTTGGACGTGAAGACGTATAAGGGCATTAAATATTCAGTGGGTTTGCCCTTTCTTTTAATTAACTTCATGTAATGTGTGACTGTCAAATAATTTGTCTGTGTTATAGGTCTCACGTAAATTTTTTTAATGCTCCCATTTTAGATCTCTCAGCACCTGTGAAGGGATTTGAATATTTTTTTTTTTAACAATGCCTTATTTTAACGTGATATTTGCTGTGGGAAAAATGGTAACCGGCTTGATAACCTGGTAACTAATGGTAACGCTGGTGATTATTTAGAGAGCTCCCCCCCCCCCCAGGTTACAAAAGTGTACGACATTGCGACCCGGATGATATAAGATTACACCCAGAGCATTAATTTGAAATTTGATGCAGCTCGTAACTCTGAATTTTGAAGTACAGGAGTTTTGGTCGGCTTTGGTAACAAATTATTACCATTGGTAGCACCAATACTAGAGTACGGTGTTAATTCAAGGTCGTTAAGGTATGCGGAGTGTGGTAGCGGTTGTAAAGAAGCATTCAGTGTAATTAACATTGCATTTGCTACTGTTTTGATGATGAAAGAGTGGAGTTCGGTTATGAACGGTAGCATATGTTAGCTGCCGTTAATGCCGACGTAAAGTAGATGTGCTAGAATGGGCCAGTGTTAAATGTTTACATTTCTAATCACCCTATAGTTGTAAAAAATCAAGTGGTAACAACAGGTCACTGGGTTAGAGTAGGTTACCGCTCGTGCGTGACCAATACTTCGTATATGAAAAATTGGAATTGTTTCATTGCGCCTGTAATATAATCACAAAGCTTACTGTCAAATTGAGTCGTAGAGGCCTTGGTCTGTCAAAATATAAGGGCGCTGGACGTCCTATGTAATAAATTTATAATCGCTAAAATTCTGTATTTATCAGCACATATTATTATAATGTATAATACTTGTAGTTCTGAAATAAATCTATTATTGATTTCGAAAGTCAGAAAGCTGGCAGAGAAACATTTGATATCCGCGTAATTTTTTTGGGGGAATTGGACCTGTTTTGAATGATAGACCACCTTAATTTGGTAAGGCATAAATGTCACGTTTTTTAAATGGAAATTTTTGTAGTATATTCTGTATATTTTTAAGCTGATGGGTGCTTCGAGAGATTATTATCAAAGTGTATTTCGTGAGCCGAGTGGTTTCATAGTATTGTGTAAATAAGTGCCCATGATGGAAAGAAAATATTTTCATGCCGTTATAGCCTTGTACGCCTTAGGTTAAGTACAAAATGTCCGGTATTTTTAGCGAGGAAAAAGCAGCGAAGCGCTCGCTACGTCCTGCAAACCAGGAGGACATGAGAAACGCCACGTAACCAAGAAAACCATCATAGTCGTATGAAACCAGCAAGCGATAGTTTGAAAACAGTTGAAACGCATAGCATCTCTAGTAAATGACACACACACACACACATACACACGCTGCATGGGAAAAGCCTTTGCATTTGAAAACTATTAAAAATAATACACAATTTAAACCGTGCAAAAGAACCAATATTCACAAAACACTACTTCCGCAAAGTATACTGCTACAACAAAAATTCATTTAACTATCCACCTCCATACATCACTTGTTCATTAAAACTCGGTACATTTTTGCAATTCAATGAAGTTACTCATATATATATATAAGCTAGACAAAACAGCCTTTAAAACATCATGACACAGCGTAAAGATTTAAACTTTGCATAAGGCTGAAAATCACAACATTTGGTGTGTGTTAAAACCAGGAACGCCTCGTGGCACAGCATGCTAATTTAAATTTTCCATTTATTTTGGTACATTTGTATTTTCTAACTAGTGAAAGAGATGATTCCCCTTTTAAGTATAACGTTGAGAATTCCTTATACTTCCTTATTTTCAATGTTACTTCCTTTCAGGACAAAACAAAACTAGAAAAGACTATATTTTTATATAAGTTCCTATACATGACTTCAGTTACCAACCTACACCATTCTTAACATGACTTTGGTTACATAAACCTAAGGCAGAAGCGAAACCATTTTTAAAATTAACAGCATTTTAAAACGAAACTTTGATAAACTGAATAGCCATCTCCAATCATTGTCGTGGGCTAACAAGATAATCAATTTTATACTTTCAACCTGGCCAATATGGGCCCTACAGCATGATGAGAAATACGTAGGTTTATAAAGTTTCTGGAACCCAGAAACAGAGGCTCTGTCAGCCAGTCGGCTGCTGGTTCAATTTATAGTACAAGTTTGGGTGGGGAAGCACCCCACTATTTTTGGGACAAACAGTCAGTTTTTAAATCAATCAATGGAGAGCATCGGCACCTGCCAGAAGGAGTTAATTTCCCAGAAGTAAAGTCCTTGTGGCGCCATCTACAACTCGCATTACGCGCTGGTACACGCCCCTTCCGCTACACTAGCGCCCAAGTTGGCAGGTCACTGAATTATGTTTCCGGGCCGCTCAGATTAACAGCTGACTTGCTGCATGAACAACACGTAAAAGTATATCGTTCATCGTTCATCGTGTACATCGCAGTTCTAGTCAAGGTGAAAATTATTTATTTCTATTACGTAGCACTGTAGCACACAGGTTTTCTTTGCGTATTTCCAATCCTAGGAAAAATAAACATCGCTCTTTATAGAGTTGTGCAGTGTAGGTGAGGCAAGCAGGTGGTCAAGTTAGCACACGGGACGTCAGTTGTAGCGCTGCTCGCAGTAAGTTGGGGGCGTGACTGGTAACTTTCCGCTGTACACGAGACTCACGGGATCAGCAAGTTGAGGGCGTAGCTGGTAACTTTCCGCTGTACACGAGACTCACGGGATCAGCAAATTTCAAGTTGATTATTCCAGTTCTCTCAAGCCTAAGAACTAACAGTGCTAAGAATAAAGCGAGTTTCACATGCAAATTGTCACGACAATTGAAATGCTCAGATATAAAAAAATATATATTTATCAATACTTTGACAATAGTTATTAACTTAGAAGTGATCCGTAGATAATTTTCATCTAATAATGCTGGAATTGCGAGTTATTATATGGCGTTTACAGTGTCTCAACTGATGTTAAAATGTCTAGATTCAAGAAAAGGACTTCTTGGAGATAAGTCTCATTACTGTACATAAAATCCTTAAGAAACAATCGTTTATAAATATCCTAGGATACGGATAACCTGAAATTAAATATTCATATTGAAAAAAATATATAATTGAAAAGAAATATCAGTATTTTCGTATAATGTTTGTTTAGGATAGAATTATTGTATTAATGCCACCATTCATTACTTGTTTAAAAAATATTACTATTCAAGGGGGCTCCAGGGGCCCCTCACACGAGTTAAAGTTGTATGGTTATAGATTCCTGAGCGATCCCCCTGTTTTAATAACACGCCTGGCCGACCTACTGAGGCCAGGACTATTTAAGCGAGAAGCACGCCCCGCCCTCCCCCCAGGCTGTCGGCGGAGAGTGCCGCATGCAGTTGGCTGTTACTTATCGAATCAGTGAAATGGTTTCACTGAAACAGCCAGTGGCTTTCCACCCGTTTGTAATTGGAGCCATTTTCACTGATCTGAGTAGGTGCATTTGACTGCGAATCAGTGAATTTTCTACTGATTCGAATTTAGGGTGCAGGGTGCCTGCGGCGCCCCCTCCTATTTTTTGTCGTGGGGCCATGATAAACCTCCCTCACCCCCTCCCCCGCCGTCCATCAACACCCATTCGAACGACCACGCACATAAGCAAAGTTCAACCCTCATATGGAAAAAAAAACGAATACCTAGCAATATCGGGTTTTCACCACTCTTTGAGAATGGCAGGGAGACGTAAATGTTTAGAGATAACCACACGTTCGGACAAAAAACTTCAGGCAGAACAAGAAAGGCAATTGAAATGAAGGAAATGAGAAGGCCAAAATGCCTACACTCTGAAGACGTTGATTTTTGAATGAAACCCGAAGTGCTTGTTTATCTTGGCCGAGTGTATGAGTAGTAAGCATCTCTGCATCACTTCATAACTTAAAATTACCTGTAAATAACGTTTAGCTTCCAATACAGAGCTCGATCTACATTCGCAAATTCACTAGCATGTAAACATAACGAAAATATTACTGAAGTATTTCATCTCGTATTGTACGTCAGTGCTGTTAAGCCCCTTTGTGGACTACTCGCATTTTACTGGCTTCCAATAAATGTGACCGGCGCGAGCCAAGTTTGCTTCATCTACATTGCAAGATTACACCGTGCATTGGAGCAGTCGTAGTCTGAATGTGTACGGGGATTTACGCATAATCCTTCTATGAATAAAATGTACGCTGTATCGAAGGCTTAATATAGAGCTATGGACCAGATCTGGCATTTATCAGTACAGTAAATATCAAACACTGTACTGGACGATCAATCGAAGGGACTACGTATACTTTCGAAACTGTATAAAAAGTTATATTATTGTTTGTGTGTTAATATTTTGAACTTCTCAATTCATTTACATAACAACGTAGAAGGAATAAAATTTGCATTAAAAATTCTGAGAAAGATTTGAACTTGCAGTGGGAAAATTTTATATTTCATTTCCAAATTAAATATAAATATTCTCGATAAACATATGATATAAGGAAATCTAAATCGTGTAATAAGTAGAAGTTTTATTTAAATAAAAATTCTATTAAATAAACTACGCGAAGCAAATATTTTTAACTAAGTTAACAATTAACGATTATTATATTTTAGTTACGCATTTGTACATTTCAGACTCCAAAGGAATTTGGAAGTACCCACTAAGTTCAGAGTGATATGCAAACTTAATTTTCTCTCATTTTTGCCGTTATATATTTGGTATAAGTTGTCACGGATCAAGGTGAACATCCTTGTCAAAACTGTTCATATTAGCTGGAGTCTTGTTAATCGGCTTTCGACAGGCATATTTAACAATCCATGTATGAAAGAGACTATAACTAAATATGACAATTTTTTCTTGCATCCTTAATTTGAAGGCATCTTTACTATTCATGAGAAACGCAATTAGTAGTAGTTATTGCGAACTTTTGTAGTAAAATTGCGAAGGTTTCATATTACTGAAAAGTAACAAAATCATACATGCAGCTAGACAGTTTGTTGAACTTACCATGAAATTTGGTTTCGAATTTTATTTCTAAATAACGCACTCTCATTCTGAATTTAATATCTCGTTCGCTTGCTATGCCAAATAATTTTTTGTTCGTTTGCCATACGAAATACTTTTTTTTACGTCCACTACGTTCACTTCATCTCGTATGAAATATTTCAGTACGACACTTTTCGACCCGTCTGCTAAGTGACACAAATGTCGTATCCTCTCTTTGATCGCAGAGGCATGATTTTCCACCGGCGTATCCAAGAGGCCCAACAGCTCAAAGGAAACATTAAATCATTTGTTAAAAGGAAATTTATTCCTTAAAATGAAACCCGTTTCTGCTTTTGTGAAATTTATGAAACATTCCAAAACGACACCCGAGGCAAGGAAACGTTTCTTTTTAATTCTTGCCTAACAAATGTATAAGAATTTTGCAGTGAGAAAAAAAAATTCGATGTCGCCTGAACTATTTTTATGACTATAGAATAATTAAATCTTTACACCCCAATAAGAACACGCACTGCGCAATCATGTATGTATTACGTCTAATACTCAAACTTACTTGAAAAGGGAGAGAGTTTAGAGTGGAGTGGGGAGGTCTTGAGAGCCGATGAGGGTGAGGTGAGGCGAGAGCATCGCCGGAACGCGAGGGCGGGGGAAATGGGAGATCCCTGAGAAAACCCGCTGACCACATGCGAAAATATCCGGGGAGCCACCTCGCCGGGAGTCGAACCCGGTTCGGTTAGGTGGGAGGCGAGTAGTCTAGCCAATACACCACCGCGCTCCCAAGAGAGTTTAGAGAATCAGGAATAATAAACGGCGCACTAAGTGACAGAAATCACTGTGGGCGTCCTGCAGACTTCGGGCTCCTGATTGGAATATCTGGTAATCAATGGACGTGCATTCTCTCTTCGGCTGCAAGTTTGGGTTAGTTAAAGATTGCTTGTCCCTTTCCTCTTCCACCACGTCACAGATTAGCCTAATGGAATAAAATCAGGGGCGTTAAAAACACAAAGAAAAATGTGAACGGAATACTGAACACTAAGGATCGGATTTGCCAATTTTGCAGAAATTCTTTGTTTTCCCGTCGTAATTTCGGATTCATAGTAATTACTAATAATGTAGGATTATATAAATTTTACATTTTACGAATTGTGTAGTATTTTTGTGCGTAACTTTCATTGTGTGTTATCTCCTTGTTGTAAAAAGTCAGGAACATATTTAAATTTTACCAATAATTTTTTTTTTTTTTGCAAACAGGAAATAACATACACGCCGAAAATAAGATACAAATGTATTATAGTCTATTCGTGGCGTCTTCACAGTTTTTAAATCAAACCTTTGGAAAATCACCTCAAGTTGGGACGTGTTTTGTTGTTCCCTGAATATGTCATCCATCACAAGCTTTTTGTATTCTGTTAAAATAAAATAATTATTTTTTTCGGTTGAATTGAAGTTTTGCCGGATTTTTATCTATAAAATACGATATGTTGCTTATAATCAATTATAATACAAGCGGGGAGAATAAAGGGGTGTTGGTTACACCTAGCAAGAAATAGTTCTAGTGCAAATGATAGCGAACTGAGTGCGCACGAATGCGGTGCGTTATCCCTTTAGTGTAATATCGCAGACTCGGTCGAGCTTTGTTTGCATGAGGTGGAGGAACGGCCTGAAAGTGATACTTCATCATGCCTTCAGAACAGTTTGAAGTAAACGGGAATGAACCACAAAAAACTAGTAAATCCTACATTTTCTGTTTTCAAACATTTTTGTATCCGATTTTAGAGTTCTATGTAGCTAGGAAACAGTTAATGATTAATACGATCACGTTTTATTGTAATAACCGTTTTATTATGAGTATTCGAGCTGTTTTAAGTGTTTTACGTTATTCAAACTAGCAGTACATTTGTTTTTTACGCGCAACTACACTTTACATCACCCATAGTTTATGCACAACCAGCTTTATGCGATTTTACGTTGTTGAGTGTCCGCCAATTTCCCTGAAGCTTGTGTATACGGGTCAGTATACTACAAACATTTCTTGAGGTCTATTACAAACACGGTTCTTGTAGTTCTACAAACGAGTAGATTTATAAGAGATATCGTTGTACTGTTACAAGCATTTGTAAGATTACAAACAATTTCAGAGTAAAAATTACCAATTTTATTACAATGTAGGGGCGAGTGTTGCTCACCCATCAGGTGCCTCCTCGCCTCTACGCACAGCTCGTTAAACTGGCGCGCACACTTTTTCCTTCAGCGACTCACTAGAACGTGACTTCAAGCGCTAACCCTATATTTTTACGGCATGCTAATAAAGATAAAGTTACGACTGGTGTATGAAGACAGCTCTGAAATTACTCTCTTTAGCAATTTAGCACCTAAAATTGATTCTGAAAACATCCGTTTCATTCATGTTCACGCCCAGAAGATAATCCGTGGATTTGAAATGAGAATTACAAACATTCCTTCGGTCACGAAACGTTTTTTAAATGCCCTTCGTGTCTCGACATTACTACAGCATATCCAACAGCTTTCGAGTCAAATTTCCTCTAAAAATTGGGTGTGGCTGTGTTGGGGACACGGCCGTTTGTTTTGCGTGAATACGTCTACGTTGACACGCTCGGACGCCTTGATGTTTATTTCACGTTCACGGCACTCCTTCACTCTTATCATATGGGGCTTTATGGGTATCACTAGATTGCTTTTGAGATGCTCTTTCCAACCGTTTTCTGTATTACAACTTGGCTTTCTGACGAGTAAAGGCCGAAATTGTGTTACGTTTTATTTAATTGTTTTACATTAAACTCGTACAATTTCACCATAACCACGCCACACAAATGTTCTTATACACTTAATCGATTGATCTTGACGAGAGCCGTCGATTGAAACTCAAACGAGCGTCGTAGCTTCTCGTAGTCAAAAGTTCTATTCCGCACGCGATGCTTCGCTGTCCTCGTTCAACGTAACATATTCTTTTACCCTTTGGCAATCAAGTGATGCAATTGAATTTTGAATGAAGACGATAGATTCGGAGCTGCAATGCCAAACTGTACCCCCCCGATTTTATTATCATCGGATTTTAAAGATTGCGTCCCGCTGTGGTCGCAAATTTTAAGACGTATTCACGTCAAATAAAACCTCCAATGCAATTCATGCAGGGATCCATTAATACGGGAATGCGTGATAAAATAAAGAATGAATTGCAGTAGGAAATCTCGCACAAATGCCGACGAAATACTAAAACGCTCCACATTTAGATTGGTCTGGAGGAGTCAGACGAAGCTCTTGTGTACGACGTACCAACGGCCCAGCGTTAAACCGTTTTTATTTTTTTTTCGTTACGGCTCCCACCCACCTAAAGCCTTATTCCGCTTTTGAGGCCGAGAAGCGCGTGAGCGATAAGGGCGACACTGCCAAGCACATCAAGTGCCCTATCGCCGCTAAGCGCAGGGGCTCAGAACTGGCGTGCAGTGAGTGCTCTCGTCTCACTGCGTGTTCCTATGGGACTTTCAGCGATGACCCTGTCATTTACTGGTAAAAAGTCTGCAAAGGCTGTTCACGGTGAAATGAGCACTTTGGAAAGCCCTGCTTAAGATCTAGGCTACTTGTATACACGTCGTGTATTCCTCCCCCATATGTAAAATTAACATTACCATGGGCTTCATCACCTTATTCATGCGTCGGTCAAGTGAAACTGAAATTATTAGACAAGTAAATGTTTTACAAATTTGTTAATTCCTACTTTTAGATGCATTAAAAAACAGAGAACGAGGAAATATTGTTTAAATTGTTACAAATGTTTACCTAACACTTTTAATTTGACGATAAGACTCGGAACTACTTTTCCTCCATCGTTATCAACTTTACTGGTCGCATTTCACTCAGTGCACATGTTAAAATATATGCAGGTAGGAGCGGTGACTTTATTCTAAGGTTGATTTCGATAGTGTTCACTTTACCGTGAATAGCCTTTACGAAGGCTCACTGCAGGCTCCTTGAGTAGTTTTGTATGGATCTGACGCGTACATTTTGAGATACAGCGCTTTGGAAAAGGCAGTATTTAACCATTTTGGATTGCTTTGAAATGGTATTCCTAACATGCGCGACGTCTTCGGAGCATTCGACAGCTCTCGGTTGAAGTGTGTGTTCTTTTCGTAGATCTGCACATACGACCTACGTTTAAGGCCACGATCTCCCATTTCTGCAACTTTTGCGAGAATTAATTTTTTTTCACCCAAACGGAAGCCTACAGTGTGAAATCCTCTTACAATTTTGTTGCAAATAGTTTTTACTATGTAGTCCAATTTTTTCAAGACAAAAAGCTGTGTACTTTTATAAAATTAATTAATTAACAAAAATGTTGTTTATTTGACGATTAATTGAAATTATACAGCATTTTTGTGTTGGAATATTAGACTACATAATAAAAACAATTTGTATCAAAATTGAGTGACTGAATGAAGAGATTTGGGCGGCTTTTAACAGCGAGGTCTTGAGAGCCGATGAGGGTGATTGAAGTGAATATGGAGCGGCGCCGGAATGAAGAAGTGGGAGAAACGGGAGATCCCCGAGAAAACCCACCGACCAATATCATCGTCCGGCACGATTCCCAGATACGAAAATCCGGTGACCCGGCCGGGTATTGAACGCGGTTCGCCTGAGTGGGAGGCGAGCGTGCTAATAGCTTGTACCAAAATTGTAAGAGGATTTTACACTATCGGTTCCCGTTTGGGTTCGAAAAATCAATTCTCGCAAAAGCTGTAGGAATGGGAGATCGTGGTCTTAACAGCTACGTTGAAAAAGTAGTATTTCAAACCTCTGCAACGCAGTTCAAGCTACATGAAGACGGGAGCCTTAATTGGGTTGTCGGACTGAAGCGCTGGAGGACAAGCGTGCAGTACGTGCTTGTCAGCTCCTCGGATGAAAGAGCTCTTGCCTCAAGCGTAGCCGTTGTTACACGAGGGAGTTCTTTATTAAGCAAGAAGCTGCAGTCTGCTAAAAGGTATGTTGGTTATACAGGCTGTTCACGATAAACTGAGCACTTTTAAAAGCCCTGCTTAAGATCTACTTGTATACGCATTGTGTATTCTTCCTCCATGTGTTAAATTAACGTTGTCTTTGAGCCTGATTACGTTATTCATGCGTCGGTCAAGTGAAACTGGGAAAATATTGGAAAGGTAAATATTCTATAAATTTGTTAATACATACACTTATATGTATTTAAAAAACAGAAAGCAGAATAAAACATTTCAGTAATCACGAATGTTTACCTAATAACACATTTAATTAAACTTTAAGACAAGGAGCTACTTTCTCTCCATAGTTACCAACTTAAGGGTGCTGGGTAAGCTACGCTGAAGAGTGGAAAACATATGTACTGTTAGGGATGTTTTTTGGAGGAATGAATTAAGTTAAAATGATGCAGTTTTCGGCAGTGTGTTTTAGAATGTTGAAGAATTGTCTGTTGTATATGATGTGTACCAAAATTATTTTATTTCTTTAAGAAAAAAATTCTGGAAATGAAGCGTCTTTTGCGTTTATTTTGTACAGTGTAGTACAGTAATCTAGTACAAATAGAACATACAGCCATACATTAGACTTGTATCTTACCATGATATATAGTATGTTGCAACCTGAACATTGCTGGAGTAATAATTATTCTGTAAAACACTTTTAAAAAACATAAGAATTCATACATCCCTCTACAACTGGACATCTATTTGTGGAACTGTGTCATTTCTATCCCCACTGTCTTGAGTGTTTACGCGAGCAGTCAGGAGAGTGATTAAGAAGTGTCAGGCCATGTTTCCAAGAACTTGAATTATGGTTAATAACTTTTAGGCTATTCGCGGAAAGTGCAGAGGAAATTTTTAACACAAACATTTTCATCTGAATAGACGCAATGTATGTAGTATATTTCATCGCAATTAAAAATCAAGCCTTAGGGTTACCATAAAATATAGTATTTATAATAAATCTTCCTTTTGAGTAGTTGACACAAAGTGCTCTCTTTACCATTACTAGTGTATATGCTGTTTGTGCTAACTCAGGTTTCAAATATATGTACAGTTTCCAGTTTACAGCATAAAAATTAAAAAAAAAATAGAAATCATTTAAATGTCTACTGCATGTATTAAGAAGTTATATAATTTGGCCAGTATTGTTACCGGTGTGCTGACTTGTAACTACGCAAAAAATACGTTTTTTTAAATAATATTTAATTAATAATTTAATGTTTGGCCCATTTTTAGGGATTCTTACACTTGCAAAGCAACCAGACTGTCCAAGCAAAGTTGATTAAAAAAGAGTAAAGGCTGTTCACGTTAAAGTGAGCACTCTATAAATCAACCTTTGAAAAAACAAACCACTGCCCGCAACTGCGTATGTATAACCATGTGTGTCACCGCACAGACTGAGGATGAACACACCCAGTTATGTTGGCAATGAAATTTGAAGAGTTGTTCTAAGAAATAACGTTGTATTGCAAGTGTAATGTTTACATTTATGGCTACTTAAGTTGTTTGAAGATTATTTTATACAGTCTAAAGTAATTATTGGGGTAAAACAATGTGTTTACTGTAACTCATAATTATATTGCTTCATGTGATCGGCGCAACGGTCAAAACCAACGACCCGTTGTTGTGGTTCCTTCATGCTTGTTGCTTATGCTTGGCTTTGCTTGTGTGGAGTGGTTGCGAGGCAAACTATACATCTGGAAGCGAGAAGTTGTTGTGCTTTAATATTTTTCATCTATTTTTCAGCTAATCTGCAATCAGCATTATTTTATTATAGGCCGTATAGTGTTTAATTGTGTTGTAGTTATTCTGTATAAAGTCATGAGTTCCAGCAAACTACTTACGAATAGTCAGCGTCAGGAATACACAATATATCTCGCCGAAAGTATTTATTCTTTAATTCGTCGAGGAGAGATGAAGCCGTGCAAGGTCATCCAAAGAGTTGCATAAGTGATAAAAATTTCAACTGCAACTGTCCGGAGGTAAGTGTAAATGTGTTTTTACGACGTGTTTCCCCGAACATGTTTTACAACGTGTTTTCCCCGCTTATTGCCAGTACGTTATTAAAGTAAATCGTTGAAAAAGAACAAGTAAGAATCGACAGTTGGAAACGTAATATTATAACCGGAAAGTTAAGTAACAATAATGAAAGTAAATGAACGACAGCAGAAACGCGACATTAATATATTCATATGAGTTTGCGAAGTACATGTTATATCCCAAGTTTGGCAAATAATATAAAAAGTTATGTGTACCTATATACCTACGCCTATCTGTTTAACCTTTCTTTTAAATCTGTCTTGATAATAAGTGAAAATTTTGCCGTCAATAATTATACGTTAATTTCACACGTTTTTATATGACTGTGTTGTTTTGTAATGTAGGCCTTACCTCAAATACGTCTGTACGTATCTGTTTAGTTCTAGCCATGTAACCTTTCTTAAATCTGCCTTGATAACAAGTGCAAATTTTTACGTCAATAATTATACGTTAATTTCACACGTTTTTATTTCACTATGTTATTTTGTAATGTACTATACGCAGTAACACATTTAGCTCCGAAGTGTCGTGAACATCGCCGCTGCGAGTGTTATGTCTGTCCGGAAGAAAAATACCGCCGTGCATTCCGAGGGCCGGAGAATCGTAAGTAATATAATTGCAAAGTGTCATGAAGAGGCGAAACAAAAACGTTATGCTTTCACAGTAAACCAGGCGACAGCAAGAGCTGCAGACTACGCTGGAGTGTCGCAGACGATAATTAAAAAGACACGGAAGGAACAGAAATAACTATGTAACAGTGGGGAGGGCGGTAGCTTGCACACGCCGGGTAAACGACGGAAAACTAGGCCGGAACATACTGTCGTGAATACTGATGACATTGATCTATGTGTCATTCGGCAGATGATTCAGGATTTTTATATTCAGGAAAAACGTGTCCCTACCATTGCAAAATTACTGCCCGTGGTAAAGGAGAAAATAGACTTTCCATGGTCGCATACTTCGTTGCGTAAGGTGGTAAAACAACTAGATTTTCGGTGGAAAAATCGCAAAGCCACAGGAATATACTAATTGAAAGACCTCACATCGTATCTTGACTATCAAGTTGCAATGAAACAGCACAGACAATGTGGGAAACAAATTATCTACATAGACGAGACATGGATAGACGGTAATTTAACGTTTGGTAAATGTTGGCAACATGAAGAAGTGTTTGGCATACGATCTAATGTGAATTCGGGTAACCGATTAATTGTAGTACACACTGGAGGTATTGACGGATTTATCGAAAATGCTCTCCTTGTCTATAAAGCCGGCACTGCCAGTGGCGACTTTCACGGCCAGTGTTAATGCCATAAAGTGGGTTACCGAGAAGCTTGCTCCTAACCTCCCGCAATCATCTGTAGGACAGTGTAACCAAGACCGACTGGGAAGAGTACTGTGGCCACGTACAGAAGCTTGAGACTGAATACTGGGAATAGGACGGTGTTGTATCAGATGTAATGACAGAAGCTTGAGACTGAATACTGGTAATAGGACGGTGTTGTATCAGATGTAATGACAGTATCGTTGTACGTCTTGACAACAGTAGTGATTCCTCCAGTGCATCAGGCGCGTGCAGTTCAAGCAGTGAACAAGAAAATCCGGGTTCACCATAAGCGACCCCGCTGCCTTGAAGTGAGTGAATGTTTTCTTTGTACGACAGTACAGTCGTGTAGCGTGATCGGCTTAGCTTTCCAAGGTCGCATTCCTACCAGGGTTTCAGAGCTGGCGCGCGGACAGTAGAAGGATTAAAGACGGACGACAGAGATCGTCTCCTTGTAGGATGGTGTAATTTTGTTTAGTTGTCATTTATAATTTTGTTAACCAATTAACTTGTAAATTTTTGTTTCCCAAAAAAAGGAACCAAGTTACTGATTTGTTTAATTATAACAAACTTAAGCAAGGGTTATATAATTGTTTTAACTTAAGAAACTAATTTAATTAATGCAATATTCTGTACGCGTATGATAGTACTCGTGTGACAATTTTTTTTTCTGTATTTACAGTAACAAACTTGGCGAAAATACGTTTCCAATTTTTTGTCTTATTTACTTACGTAAGGAAAATATAACTTACTGGGCATGTTAAAATATTCCCACCGCTGAAAATTATTTCTAATAACTGCCTTGTCGCTATAGAAACCTTTTAATAATGTTCACTCAAAATTGGAATCAGTGGCTATTCATTGACTGAAAGTGAGATTTCACAGATTAAATTTGTTGAAACTGCTCCAAGAATCTGTAGATAACTATAGATTGTATCAGTGAACTAAATTCACTAGCTGAAGAAATTAAATTCACAAATTGAAAAAGTAAAGAAGAAATGTGTACCCAGATGTACAAAATATTGTGTAATTTTGCACATAATGTAATTCTGCTTTTAAAACATGCCCGAACCTCAAGAAAATTTTGTTACGAAAATTAAATAAGCGAATACTCAAGTAAGACTCGAACCGACCGCACTTCAAGAGTTACACTAACATCCTTCCTAACCACTGGACCTCGGTAAACGATGTCCAGAATTGATTTTAATGTAATTATTGTTGTTAACTTGCGTTGTGGATAAATTTTTGCCTATCGCTTTCAGAAATAAGTGTTTATAATTAACTGAGACTTTTATAATTTACAGTAACTTCATAGAGAGGAACAGAGTGAAAATGAAAACTACTACAAACCAAATATCACACAACAACCGAAGAATAGGAATGAATACATAGACAAACTTACATACTATACATGAAAGTATAAGTTGCCGAAATACATAAATCTCATAAAATACACGATCAAACAACAATTAGTAGAAAGCTTACTTCAGAAATGGTGGCAAACTATTACAATGTAGAATAAGCTGATGTGAAATGGTTGAGGTCCTTACTTAGCCCCTCAGGTAAGAACCAAGCAAGGACATACATCCAGCAAAACAAACCAACGACCAAGTCGTAACAGGAGAAATATAAATCTCTAAGGGCTAATGGCTTAGAAAGGTTGAACAGACTATCAGGTAAAACCCATGAGTTATGAAAAATAGCTATATTCAAAGTTCTCAATACCCACCTTATAATTTCTACAATCAATATAATACTTATACAAAATAACTATATTCAAAGCTCTCAATACCCACATTACATATTTTAAAATTCAATATAATACTGATACAAAATCTACCATATCTGCAAGTTGGCGATTGGATTTCCTTTGCACACAATGGTTGAAATATTATACATTTGAAATCTTACTTAAAATACAAAATATTAAAATAACAGTCATTTATCATTTCTGAAGGCTGACAATTTCACTGACAATATCCGGGTAACATCCCCACAATTCCAAATATTCTAATCTTTTTGGCTAGTTAAAACAACTACTTTAGTCAATAAAATTCTCCTCTATCTGGAACATAAAATAGGCTAAAATCCAAGCAAAAGCCTAATCTAATAAGACTTAGATACAATATCTTGCATTAAATCTTTATACAAAGAGTATTTTACTCTATTAAAACTGGGAATTATTCTAATTCCACAATAGTGGAATCTATTGTACTTAATCTCTGGCGTTAGCATGATGTATTCATTTCACAACAAATTTTTTACTTTTGCATTAACATTTTACAATGCACGAAAATAACATATTCTTTCGAAATTTCTACGATCAATTATAGTGTGTGATAAAGTTTTACATTACCAGGAAATGTCAATACTCTACAAATTACTGGTTAACAACATCCATTTCTACAGAAACCTGGACTTATGGGTCTATTGTAGTGTACTTATCTCATATTCTGCAGCTGTACTGGTTAACCCCCAACGGTAGGTTTCTCTGCTCGACCAGTCCGCTGGAGGGACTATATATAGTTAAAAAAATGCCAGCACTATTCCTATTTGCTTCACCTTTATCAAATTTACCCCTCGGGACTAACCTGTACAAGTATAGAATTTTTTGGAGATCTCATAGGGAGTATTAAGTGTAGGAAAAATATGTAGTATAGCTGGTATGGCGATCAGCCGACAAAACAGGAAAACTGGTAGCAGGCAGGGAAGTTGACGGTAAAATTGGAGTGGCGAAAATTTTCAGTCATAAGACTCCTTGTCTTATGGTTATTGATGTGTAATAAAATTTGTATTGCAGAATAAAACTGCAGTTTTAATGTGATGGAGTCATTAGTCGAAATTGTAGTTTTTAATGTAATATACGAACTAATGTTGTCTGATGCCGAATCTGTTGTTTTATCACTTTATTTCATCAGTCAGAATCGACAAAACAAGAGATTCGGCAGCAAAGTTACGGAATCAATTGAAATTTCGCTGATTCTAATTAAGAGTGAACATAGCGATAATTTTACTACGAAAAAATTTAATCGCCATCCACACAGAAAGTACTTATACATTATCTGTGATGTAGCATAAAAAATCTTGTAAGTGAAACAGTAAAGGTTCCATGGAAAATGAGTAGGTAGACGTTGATCTAACACAGGGAAAGAGCAAGGTACATATAATATGATTAAGAGCTTTTCACTCGCAAGCTATAATTTGCCAGTTATACGTTTTTCAATGTGATTGTGTTGAAGGATGTTGGACATTAAACACTTTTTATACGATTCGTCTTTTGTTGCATCCTGTGTTGGTTTTATCATTTCGATGAATTAACTACAATTACAATTTAAGTACAAACATGAATTAAAAAAATAGCAGCAGGATTCTCTGAGTGTGGCCTGTAATTCACTGTAGTACTTAAAATCTTTCTCTTAAGCAAGACAGTGTGATAAAATATAACTCGATTACACTAGCTTGCCACTTTCCTTTTATGAAGATGATGTAAGCATATCAGCAACCCGTGGGTGGTAAGAGATAAGGACAGCCATCTCGCATATGACTCGAGCTGTACGAGCTGTCTCGTTATGCGCACTACACTCTCTTAGACCATCAGACCTAGATCACTAAATAATTTATTCACTCGCTCATACAATCTCTTATTTACCTTGCTTACATTACCAACAATCAATAATACAAACCAGGCTACGTGTTATAGAACACAAATATTTTAACAGTGTACTTATTGAATTTGCTGTTGCCTTCTATTTTCCCCACAAAGCATGTGCAATTTTCTTTTTTGTCGCTCTACTGGCAGAAGGTTTTAAACGTAGACTTCTTTTTCCTTTCGAAAACCGCCATCTTTTTTCCTGAGATATTGTAAATAAAAACTAAATGTTTAGTTCATCACTGAAACATCTCGGAATTCTACATTTGCAGGGCATGCAGTCTCCGTTACAACTGAATTGTAGTGTAAGGAAAGAGTTCATTATAGATACGACCATTTTCTCTCGCTCCATGCACCATTATCTCACGCGCGCATATTGTGTCTCACACAACCCGCCCTTGAACTCATAGTGGAAGATGGGCCTAACAATCATACCAGGAAATACACAAATGTAAAGCTAGTTTGGCAGTTGGCTCCGTCGTACCCAGCAGCCTTAACTGGGGCGTATACCAGTCAGAGTCCCCATTACAATATACACAGGTACGGGCAGTGCAATTTTCCACAGGTTAATTTCGAAAGTGTTCACTTTACCGTTAACAGACTTTACGAATGTGCAGTCTCGTGGAAGTTTTGAGAGTTGGAACAAGTGACGGGAAATTAGGACTCCAGATAAAGTGCCAGGGAGTGATCTTTGACCTGTGCTCTAACTTCTAATATGTGTAGTTTTTTTCGACCTTTCAAATTTACGGCAAAGCAGTTTATTTAGAACAGCCACTAAACTACTTCTCGAAGAATAATTTGGTAAGCGTGCGGTTTACGTCACATTCGCCATTTAAGTTTCCTCCTTGAAGAGGCATGCGCAATGCATAACATCAACGCACATAAAAGGTGGATAAAACTCATGATAAGATTTATTTTGTGTGAATTACAGCGTACTGTTTGCTTGATAAGTCCGTCAAAACGGGAAATTGCTTGTACCTAACCTCTGTTTGGCATAGATCTAGATTGGTGGACATTTGAGATGGCAATTATAGTTGTTAGGATAAGACACTAACGGCGAAGTCCTTCAATCAGTACCTCGTGTGCTCAGATACTGAACTACGCTATACGTATAACAATAAGGCTACCAACCGTTATAAATCACAGAATTTCATTACCAAATTTCTGCAGTAATAATATAAAAAAGTAATTGAGAACAGAAAACACTATGCAAGTATCTGATTAATAAACATTGTTATGTTTCTGGACGTATGTATTTTTCTTTCATTTATTAAATATTTGTTAAATAGTAAAAACATATTAAATATTAGTAAAAAATTTGCTGTTTCATCGTCTTACCTAAACCTGACACCACGGTAGATATCTGGGGATGTAACGACAAGTTTTGAACCTCATAAAACACATGCATACAAATGTTGAAGGAAATCGGAAAACAAAAATTTACAAACCAAAGGTAATTATTCACAAATTCTTTCGTCAAACCTTGCTGATAATTGCAATTTATGGAACACTACATTATTGTAATGATTCACAATTTACGAGAACAGTGGAATGCAGGATTCTTGTGAAACATATATTTTTGCTCGGCAAGATACTTACATCCGCGCCCTGTAGTTTATATGGCTAATATGTACACGTGGTATGCATGCAGACAATGAAGTGAACATGGTGACGCGAACGTTACATCTTTTTAAGCAAACACGCATACGCAAGAGAAATTGTTTTACTGAGGAGCGATCAACAAGAAAGTTTAGACGTGTTCATTAACGACTGCTTCCATTTCAGAAAATGCCGTGTCTCTTTGAGTGTAAAATAGAGTGAATTACGTCTGAGAGATTAAAATTTCTCAGATCGAGATATGTGGGAGCCTTATAAGAGGATAACAATAAAACAAATTTATTCCGCTTTAAGGATCAATACCAATAAACAATCATTCCAAATGAATGTATTCAGCTGCTGGGAATATGCAGAATTGCTTATATTATAAACATAAAGCAGGCCTGTCTTTGGATTGCCTCGATATCTGATTTAAATAAACAATGAAAAAATACCTGTATGTTGAATATTTTAATGAAATGTTATCTTTTTTTCTAGTTTATTTACAGCATGTGAAGAATATTTGTAATCCACTCACTGGAAAAATGCACGATCTTTGCTTATTTGACTGAAATGGTTAGACACCATACCATCCCTAACGTGGTAACTTAATTTTCTTATAAAAATTCGTAGAAAAACTTAATTTTTCAAATATTAATTTCGAAGGTCCAGCAGATTAACCAAACGCATCTTCAGATATCTTTAGAACAAGAAATAAAAAAAAAAAAACCTGGATCCAGGAAGTTAAGAAATATTTGGAAAGAAACAATATAAGTGAAGAAGGAGCAACCAAGAGAGAAATTTCTAAGAAAATAGCGTTAAAAATGGAAGGATTCCAAGGCAGGAAGATAAAGAAAACAGGCTCGGAATGGTCCGAGGAAAGGAAAAAGATACTTAGTGAGAAGATGAAGGAGTACTGGAGGACGATGATGCAAAAGCAAAGGACGAAGCATCGAAGTTGGTTCGTGGTTCCCCAGAAGACCCCAACGGAAAAAGGAGAAGAAGAATGTCCAAAATCAGAAATACTTAAACACGGTTAAGTTCTTTCAATGCTTCAGCATCGTGTAGCATTGTACACACGGCATTTGACCCTCCAAGTCCTCTCACCTTGCGAAACGCTTTAATAAAGATACACTGCGCTTAACCTGCAGCTGGCCTTGAAGTTACATAACAGCGAGATGCCAAGGTTGCCGCGGTCCTCCTGTTGTTCTTATCCGACCGTCGAATCAGCAACTTAAATGCGCATAAGCGTCCAGGGTCTAAACAAAACTATGATTTTTGACTTGAATGCGTCTTTAAATTTGCAACCATAGTGGGAGGCAATCCAGAAAATCCGGTGATAACAAAATCGGGAGATACAGTTTGGCGTCGCAGCTCCGAATCTATCATCTACGTTCAAAATCCAATTACACGACTCGATTGCCAAAGGATCAAATAATATGTTACGTTGAGTGAGGACTGCGAAGCATCATGCACTTAGAGAAGGGAAAGGGGGGGGGGGGCGCAATAGTGAGTTTATTTCGCAGCGTCTCATAACTTCCGCGTAATATAACTTTTGACTAGGAGAAGCTACGACGCTTGTTTGAGTTTCAATCGACAGCTCTCGTCAAGCTCAATCGATTGCGTGTATCAAAAAAAAATTGTGGCGTGATTATGGTGAAATTGTATGCGTTTAATGTAAACAATTAACTAAATGTAGCACAATTTCGGTATACTCGTCAAAAAGCCAAACCGAAATACATAAATTGTGTACGGTTGGAAAGAGCGTCTCAAAAGCAATCCAGCGCTACTCATAAAACCACACATGATCGAGTGAAGCGGTGCTGGGAACGTAAAATAAACATCAAGGCGTCCGAGCGCTTCAACGTAGACGTATTCACGCAAAACACACGGCCGTGTCTCCAAACACACCCAAACCCAATTTTAGCTTATTTATCGCATTTCGCCCCCATAGGAACAAGTTACATTACTCATCCAGTTACGCTGTGTGTACGTGAGTGTGAGGGAGGGGTTTGGGGGGAGATAGATAAAGATTTGGGTCAGCTTTAAAAAAATAAGGTCTCCTCTGCTCTGAATTCTGGCATTCACCAATTCATTTTGGTCAGTAACATGCTTCCCATGGTATGGCAACAGTTCGGAATAGGCTCTTTCCTGATTCAGCAAGATAATTCTCATGCTAATAACTAATAAAACAAGGTCAATTTCTTCATGGCTAGAAGACATTCTGGTAGGGCTACAAAACTGGTCAGCTCCGAACTAGTTGAACTCAACAGAACATTTTCCAGGTGGGATGAAGCTTCGTGTGCTGGTCAGATACACTCGGCCGTAAGAAATAAACTTTTACTATTCACCATGCCACAGGAATAATATTAGGAAATTCTATCAGCTGTACATCAGAACTTAGTGCGAAGCTTGTCCTAAAAGGTTAATAGTGTTGTAATACGAAAGGGAGTTCTGATATCCTATAATTTACTAGGCTGGCGCCTCTGGAACCAAATGTAATGGGTTTCTGGATATATACGGCCACGAAATTTTACCGGGCATAATTTTTTTTTCAAGTAACTTTTAACTAAGACTATCCGCAATAATTAAATCCATAAAAAGAAAATGTGGATGAAATCAGATGAAATTGTCAGACGAAGATTCTGCCAAGGCATGTTAATGATTCGCATGTGTGATTATAATGTAGTTTACACACACTCAAGTATATACACACACACATTTTCAAATGTCATTATGTATAAAACTGGAGAGTGAAACAGGTTACTAATTATTCAACTTTTTCATTAATTGTTAGCAATAATTATTATTGCCAACATGGAAATTTGATAATTTTTTTCTCAGGAGTATCAGAGGTATGGAATATCTCACTGAAACTGTAGTAATGTATCCGTTGTGAAAATAAGTAAAGTATTAACTTAATTTGAAACATATGTATTTAATGTGTCTTGCATTTTTACTTAAGTGGCAAGTAGTTAAACAATTCCCGAAATATAATACACATGATTAGTTCTTCCCGATTGAACTGCATTCCGAAATGAGTGAAGAAATTTTTTTATTAATACGTAATTTTAATTCTTCAATATAAATGCTAGTTTAGTAGATTGAATAGTTTTCTAAATGTGGGATATCGCAATAAATTGTCTATAGTGCCCCAACTTTGAAACATTTTTGCTGCTAATCTGAAAATTTCTAAAATGTGTAGGTGTAGTTTTTGTTTCAAATTATAAACGTAAGAAATGTGAATTTATTCCTATTTAATTTTTTCCGTCCCAATAACTCTCATTCCATACGAACATACTTCCTCCTAGGTTAGATTCCCGTTACAGTTAAGTTTAAAAATAAAGACCCTTGTGGTGAAATAAATAGTCATAATTATTAAACTATTGTATTTTTTTCATTGTCAACGAATTGTGCTAAATTTATGGAGTGCCAATATGGTTATCAAGTATTCTCTTTGTTATAAGTGCATTTCTTACTTAAGTCACAAGTTAGGTTTTTTATGGAACAATTATCTGCACTGTTTTTTGTTACACTGACAACAAGTCTAATGGTTATTTTGAATTAAAAATGATATAATATATTGTACCAGAAAATTAGTTTTGTGTGCATTTTGAAACGCAACCTTAGATTAACTGAATCCATATCAAACACGTACTGAATATGAAAAAAGATAAAATAAAATAATACATTTAATGAATTAAAAGTTTATGATTGTTCGCATATTTTGTTGCCCTCGAAAATCAATAGACAATGAATTGATCCACAAAAAAATCATCGAAATCTATTTTTCAGTCTTGTTGTAAGAATAAATACTATCTTTATGGTAATGATGTACCAAATTTCACAATATAGAACATCTAGAGTGTACTAATCATATTCTTTATTATGAACTAAAAAGACGGAATCTGCGAATATGCCATGTGATGAATTACATACATGCGTTTTAAATGGCTTAGCTGCTGAATATTATATTTTATACAGTTAAATTATAGGCTAAAATTCCTAAACAACTTTACATTTTCTTATTAAAACGTGAAGCGTGTATGAATACTGTTTTATAGTGACGATTATATTGTCTTGCCGTAGACAACAGTGATTGAATTGTAATATTTCCTTTGTTTAATAATAACCTAAAGTGACCCACACGTGTATTACGTATTTGTTTCGCTACTTCAGGAACACATGCCTAGATATATAAGTTTTTGGCGAAATGTTGCCGAGATGAAGGGTTAACCTTAACTAAAACATGAATATGGGGGATTGAAAAATGTCCTTGAAATCACTGCTGAAAAATTTTATGTTTTTAAATATTTCGGATAGATGAATTTATGGAACCAAATAAAAAAGGTTACTATAATAATAGTGCACCTGGAATGTCGTAAATCTCCAGTACTTGAGAATATTTATTGCATTTAAAATATGGAATAATATTTTATGTGCAAAAGTGCTTGATTTAATATCGCACGTGAAGGGACATTTTGGTAAAAAATATTTAATCGGCACCAGAGGATATTTTTATAAAATTATAATTGGACTCAGTAGATAAAGTGCACTAATAATTTATCTTTAAAAGCTTTGTACCAGTGCAAGCGTAATATTTAAAAAGCATACGCAGTCTAGACAGATATGTATACAATATTGTACAGCAAACGGAAAATATTTTTTTTGTAGTGAAATAAATTTTAGTCTACCATATATATATATATAATTCGTACATATAAACCATAAGGTATGTAATGCCCTTGATTAAAAATTTCACGTTCTCCAGTGTTGTTACGAATCATTACAAAGAAACGTGCTCTGAATGGTTTATACATCTAATCAGTTCAACAGTAGTACAAATATTTGTACCCGACATTAAAACAATGACAACCTCTTTTGACACGTATCGGTTCCAAAACTTGTGTTAGTGATTTTACCTGGGCAGTGGTGCACAATAAATGAGAAAAAAAATAGTTTTTGCATAATATTCCCTTTCCAGCCTATGTCCTAACTTGCATTGCAGATTCGGTAAATATACACACATTTATCAGCTTGTTTTGTTATTTTAGATATGTTGTTGCCCGAAAAGAGTATCAGAACATTAATAAAGGACGTTTATCAGTTTCTTGGCCAGTGTGAGTTTCACTGTGTTTCCCAGTGTAGAGTCTAGAGTTCCTGTTAATTTTGTGTAGTTTAATTTAAACATGTAGAAATATTTATTCCACAACTAAGTCACGAAATGTTTAACTGGAATCACATTTCCTCACTCTGTTGGAAATTTTATTCATTGCTATGAAAAATAAGCGTACTTTTATACTAAGTGAAATGTGGCGAAAATGTGCAAAAACGAAGATTTTCCTATCACATCTATATATTTTCTGCGGCTGTAGAAATACCGTATGTACTATTATTTGGGATTTTATGGAAGCATTTTAGTCACTCAGCTATTCACTCTGGAGAATAATTTAAGCAATCCGAATTGGTAATATGGTTACATAATAACGTTAACAACAAATGGCTGAGTCATAATATACCTTAGACTTATCATACTGCAGTTTATAGATAAGATCGAATTCAGCAGTAGTTAAGGAAATTACCCGGAGACGTTGGTATTTAAGGAAAAAAAGAATATAAATTCGGGGACGGACATTGCTTGTCAATCTATGAAGTCCTTAAAATGGACCACACTATCTCACTGGTTATGGTTAAGCAGCAACACATGTTGGGGTGTCTGGAAATTAAATCAAACTAGACATGAGAGAATTTCCATAAAAGTTTCGTTTGTAACACTTGGATAAATGGATTAAATAGGTTAGTTAAATTGCTGTGTCATAACTCCTACATTTACACCATTTCACGAATGATTCACATAAAACTTTCACATATAACAGACGTTATAATCTGCATGGAAGTAAGCTTAATTGTTTTTATTGCGTGTGGTTTGTAAAGACATAAATGAGAAACTTGCCGAAAGTAACTACAAACTTTATTACATCGTATTTTATACACCACTGAAATACAACTTTGCATACGCATATGGAAATTTTGATGTTTTTTAAATCCAATATTCTTTCGGCTGTCTTTTGTAACAATTGTTGTTGTTTAATATTGTCTATTGAGATTTTGCAGTTTATATAGGGGGAACTTAATTTTTTGAAAGAAAAAAAACGGTTGTAGACCTAAATATATTTGAAACAAAAAAAAACATCAGGTTTATAACTTTCACAGACTCTATAACATTGCGTTTTGTGTAACCTGACTGGGGGTTCTCTTGCTTTTGGAGAAAAATTTCCCACTGAAGGAAGGAGAGACGAAAGTTTCTGTTTCTACGCGTCGGAAAGCTACCAGCATAGCACTGAGGCGAGATATTTACACTCGTGGGCAAGAACTCCCTGCAAGTGATTTAAAAATTGCTCAGAGGCTGAGGAGCTATAGTTATCGCAGTGAGGTGCCTTTGTTGTGAGGTAGGCAGGCGTATAAAACGAGGCAGGCAGCGAGAGAGTCAAATGCGGAGGCAGCTCGTAGCTGCCGGCGGCGATAGGTAACAAATGGCAGGAGGAAAGAGTCCGCCAGACAATGAGGGTTGCCTCTTTAGGCTATGGCCGGGGAGAGCGCGAGGAAGGAAGAGAAGTCCAGGCCGTGATAACGATTGCCGAGAGTGGGGGAATGAGGATTAAACAATCCTTAAAAATATGGCGAAGTCATGTATAGGGGAAAAAATCCTGGGCATGATTCTCGTACCAAATAAACCTTATACCAAGAACACTTTTTTTTTTTTGCTTCAAGCGTTAAACGGTGAAGCTGAACGTACCATAATCTCCGTTACTGCTCGCATGGTCACTATATTTCGCTATTCGACTGCGAAAATAACATTTCAACATGTTAATGCAGTTTTCATTTTATAAGTCCTCAGTTACAGTCATGTGTAATATCAAGGATAATCGTAAAATGCGATGCAGATGCGGAATATAGTCCATTAATGGTAACTTTCAAATATGCTGATGCCCCTCTAAAGTTATACTTTAAGTATATTCCTCTAAACTAAGCTAACAGAGCTAAAATATAAGTAGCAAATTAGACCAAAGGGCCAACGCACCGTACTTCTGCGCACTCGGTTTAATAATATTAACTTCAGAACTAGTTATTATTATGCATTACCAACGCACATATTTTATCACTGCATTTATTCATAATAATTATAATAGAAAAATTTAATTCACAGGTAAATTATAAATGATAGGCCGATATAACCAAAAATAAAATAGCATAATATTGACAGAAATATAAAACGCTGGGATACATAACATGTTCAGGAAACAACAGACACGTCGTACATGGGGATATTTTTTTTTAAAGGTTTGATTCAAAAAGTATGAACATACCGCGAATAGAAGTATATGTCTATTGCAGGTCCCAGCGCAATTCAATAATTTGACTAAAATTCAAGTAATTTCAAGTCAGCAAATTTCTAATTTTCTGTAAAATCTTTCAAAGTGGCACTCAAAATCAATAAAATTTATGGCAAAATTTAAAATCAATTTTCAACTTGTGTTCACTCTTTGTGCGGGGTTCTTTAAAGACTTATTTGCAAGCTAAATCATCATATTTTTCATGAAATGCCAAGAAATTTTATACTTCTCTTGTGATAATTTTTTTACCAATGGATTTAGGTTGCAAATTTAAAGTAAATTCAGCATTTTTGACCATAAATTTGGCCTCATTCTCTCCCGAGAAGGACCCTGATCCAAGAGTTAACGAAGCATGTTTTTAAAAAAAGGAAACCAGATTTAGAATGCAAATTTTGGTAAAATTAGTTTGATTTTGGGGGTGCTTTTGGATATTTTCAGAAGAAATTTGGGACAAATGCAATTGAAAGAAAAAATCTTACTTAGATTTAACAAAATGATTTTTTATTAGATCAATCGCTTTTAACAATACGTCTAAAAATTTGTATTAAAATATCGAAGCAGTTTATTGTTTCTGTGAAATCGTTTACATTCTCAATTTAATAAAATAAAAAAATTATATATTTTCAGTAATGTTTTCTTTCAAATAAACATACGTTAAATTTCGTTGACTAATTAAAATAACATTACAAATTGTATGTGCGTCAATGGCTTTATCAAAATAAACACTAATTTTTATATATGTTTTTTTCTTTAAATACAGTTGTTTTTCTATGTAAGCAATCAATAATGTACAAAGGTTTTCGGCCCCAAAATTAATTATAATTGGTTTTAACATCAAAGTTTAGAACCGGCTTATAATAAAGTTCATTATTTATATATACAGCAGCCAGTTTTGTTTTAGAAGTTCGAAAATCGTTATAAGCAAGAAACGATTTATCACGAAAATTATTGCCAACATCTAGATCCCAATGTTCTTTTGGAAATATTTCATTTCTACCATTTTTAACACAAATATTTTTCACATTACAATGGTCAAACATAGAACGTGCGTATACATACTGTTTAGCAAGATCTTTTATATTAGTTTGAAACCCAACAATTACAAAATCAGACATGTCAAATTGTAAATTATTACACTGATCTTTTATATCAAAGTAAAAAACGGTTGTTCCAGTAGGAACTTCTTTTTCTAAAAATTGCCAATAATCAAAAGTAATATGTATTTTAGGGTTTTTGTATATTTTTTTTTTAGCTGCAATGACTGTTAGCTTCATATTCAACAATAGGTCACATAATTTATAATTTTTGAATAACAATTTTACCTAGATCAGCATAATCTCTATCTAGTTTACCATCTGCTTTCTTATTTTGAAAGACAAATAAACAGTTTTTATCGGATGAATTACGAATAAAAGTAACCTTTACAATAAATTTAATTGTTATCTCGAATAAAACCAAACAGATATCTCAGTGGATAAATTATTTCATTTGATTTAGCATTATGAGTAGCTTTTACTGGATAATAATCATCAACACAAGATAATTCTAAATCATGTTGTTCACCTGGAGATCTTAACACCGTCGAAGTTATACACGGATTATCAATAGCCTCAATAATATGTCCATGTTTTGAGATTTATACTCTAGAAAACGGAAAAGGAAAAAATGTTATAACAAACATCAATGTTATCTAACTTATCATAGTTTGCCGCATCTCCAACTTCATCTATCTTTCGTAATCTAAACTGTTCATCTCCTATAGGAATATCAAACGCAATTCTATTATTGTAAACATTTAAATTCCACCTAGTTTGATCAGTTGGGGGAGGAAAGTATGTCTCCCGAAACTCTCAATACTTTTATAACTCATTTATAAGAAAATATATATATATATATATATATATATATATATATATATATATAAATGAAAGAATCAAAGGATATTTCCAGATTTAAATTACTGATCGAGAGTTTCGAAAATTATAAAAAGCACCATGAAGTGGAATATGAAAGAAATATGAAAAAAAAAAAAGCTGCCATTGATTGATAAATTAAGAAATATTGGCAAAAAAATATAATTTAAGAAAACATCATTACAAAGAGATTTATTCCCGAAATCACCTAATTTGTGCGTTACTCTATTAAAAGACTTGCCATCCATAGCAGGTAGTTCCACTATAAATCTCGGAATAGAATTTGCAAAAAGAATTAATGTTATTAATGAATAATTTTGTTTACGTAGAGTTGGGAAAAATTTTTACATTGGTGATACAAAAGTAAATTTAAATAAAGATACGCTATTTGCTAAGGATAAAGAATATAATTTAACACCAGGATATTGTAATTTGTTAACTAAAAAAAATCAGATATTGAGGGTAAATACACTACTAATGACTTTAAAGAATACACAGAAATTGTTTTATTAACAAATGCTTTATTTCAAAATTATATTCCTAATCCGAACAGGAATAATTCAAGTTCAAGTAGTGGGCGGAAATACAAAAATATAATTAGCCCAATTTATAATGACTATATAAAACCTCAATCAGCACCAAGCACAGACGATTTGAGGATTTTATAAATTATTTATATCTGGAGAAGCAATAAAAAAATACAACAATTTGGCAAAATAATATATTTGTATGGATGATGTTAGAAAATTAAATGATAGATTGTTAGTTATTCATGGTGAAGAAACTGCTGGAAGTAGAAATTATTAGAATGAAAAAGTTAACAAAATGAATATGCTAAACAATAAATTTTCTTATTTTATTATTAATAACCAAAAAGGAATTCCATATCTAATAAGAGTTTTAAATGTTATTCCACACTCATTTTGGAATTCTGAACACCGTGGAAAAGGTGTGGTAAACTGGGCATAAAACAATTAAGATTTGCCCGAATTACATTTGCCAGGTTATAATTATTGTAGGCCATTCACAAAATTGAATGTAAGATTAGAAAGAGGAGACTCGGGAATAAATAAATTATATTATGCTTGCAAATATCTCGATATCTCGATATCATAACGATTTAGAATCTATGCATGAAGTTGATAAAATTTTACAAAAAGAAGGAAAGAAACAATTTTAAATAAAGATACTCCAATTGGAGAAAAAACTGCTTCTGCAGCTGTTGCCTCAACAATATTTACAAAAAGAAAATTAGGCTGGGAAATTAAGATGTTTTATTGAATATATATATATATATATATATATATATATATATATATATATATATATATATATATATATATATATATATATATATATATATATATATTACTTGTATATATGAAGACAAAAAGCATAACATTCGATATACCTATTGATCAATTAAGAGATTTGGGTATAGATAAATTTTTGACAAAAGACTTGAGCTGGAAAATAAAAAATTGAAAGAAGACAAAAGTTTCTGACTAGCTTTATCAATACCAAAACTCAAAAAAAAATATTAAAAGAAGAAACAGGAAGTGGTTTACACCATGGAGGATTTTTACCAATTTTATTTGCAGCTTTAGGTGCGCTCGGTGCTTTAGCAGGAGAAGCTAGTGCAATTTATAATTCCGTTAAACAACCTAAAAATATATATAGACGAATTAGAAGAACAACAGAGGTACGATTTAGCAATTGAAAATAAATATGGAAGTGGTGTAGTTGCTAAAAAAAGAGCAAGGCCAAAAAACTTGAATATATACTCACTATATAATGTCGATATTGAAAAATATGTAAAAATATTAAGTATTAAAAAATTCATAAATGTTTTATGATTGACGAACTACTAAATAAAATATACAAAAATGAATGTGCTGTGGTAAATTTCGATAATTCAACAAATCCTGGTACTCACTGGGTTTGCTATTTTAAAGAAAACAAGGATGTTTACTGTTTCGACTCATTTGGAGGCAATATTCCTAGTAATTTAACCAAATTATTCTAAAAACAGAAATTATTATTACAATGATGATCGAATTCAGAATTTTTATTCAGTTATTTGTGGTCATCTATGTTTAATTGTTTTGTATCTTTTTTCGAAAGAATTTTGGTTTAATGATATAATTTCTATGTTATTAAATGACAGATATATTTGGGAAACCATTAATAAAATCTTTAAATAAAATTCTTTACGCTAGTGCTTATGCATTAAAATCACATGCAGATTCACAATGCAATTCGAGTGTTTCTTCTTTACGAAGTGAACTATCCAACTCTTTTGATTATACAAAATCGTATGTTATTTTTCTAGGACGTTGACTTGTTAATATAGGCGAACCTGCAGAAAATAAAGACGCTGCCAATAAAAGATTTTTGGATATATATAGCAGATTATGCATTAAAAAGAATTTAGATTCGAAATATAAAAATATTGTTTCTCATTAGGCAGTAAAAACCGATGTCGAATCAAAATACAACACTAGTGTTTCTGATTTAAAAATATGTATATTCAAAATATAATACCATTGTTTCTGCTTTACAAGATCAAATAAATAAAGTTTTTACTTATAAAAAGAAATTATGTTTCGTTTTGACATCGTAGAATTACTAGTCTGGCTGATCCTATAGATGGAGATGATGCGCTCAGTAAAGGATATTTCGATAAAGAAATAGTTGATAAATTGCAAAATATAAACAATCAGTTTTGAATTATTGTAATACACTTGTCAACACAAAAGTTGGAAGAACTTAAAGAGACTCCACTAGAGGATTAGATGTTAAATTACAAAATTTAAACCAATCAGTAGAAAAATTCGAGGAAGAAAAGTCTCATATATTTTATTTACGTGGAAACTGGAATAAAAATAATAATGTTTTTTGCATGGATGATTATGAAAATTTATTTTATTTTCTGATGGATTATGCTGTATATAAAATAATTCCTGATAATTTATCTGATGATATAAAAGGAACTACAAAAATAGATTATAGTAAGTCTTTTGAAATTAACAGAGGTGAGTTTTTAACTTTTAAAACCAAAATAAATAAATCATCTAATTATGTTGTTCATAGAATGTTGACTACAATAGGAGTATTCATGAAATACAAAGATATATCTATACATACACAATTGATTTGAGAATACTTGGTGTTTGAAGTGCAAGAAAGTTACTAAAAATAATAATATAAGAATTGAAAATACAAAAAATGGACGACTAGTGCAAAAAGTAAATATTCTATTTGTAATTCTAATAAATCAACATAAAAAAAATCCCGAAGTAAGAGAAATAATAAATTAATTACATAGACCAGACCGAAAAAATTTTCCAAGAAGAAAAGTAATTTCGTATGGAATTTATTATTCATGTCATATTGATCTTGTTGAAATGTATACTGGTAATTTAAAAGGCATAATGCATATCAACAATAGTTACAAATATATAATGGCCATTATTGATGTTTTTTTTCAAAATTTCATTTGCAATACAAATTAAATATAAAACAGCCAAAAATGTAGCAACTGCTTTAGGATCTATATTGATAAAAGAAAAACTAAATAATTTACAAAGTGACAATGGCTTAGAAATTTATAATAAAATATTTAGTGAACGTATGCAAAAATATAACATCAATCACTATTCTACATTCAGTGAATTAAAAGCCAGTTGTGTAGAAACATTTAATCGAACAATGAAGAATAAAATGTGGAAGAAATTGGCTTTGAATGACAATTATAAATGGATAAATATTTTACTTGATTTAGTTAAAGAATATGACAACACAAAGCATAGTACCATTGGTATGAAACCAATTGATGTTAATAAGAAATATTAAAAAAAATTTAATACAGCAAGATTTTGTTGACATGGTTACTAAACTGAAATATAAAGTTGGAGATATTGTCCACGTGAGCAAGAGTAAACTATTTTTTTAAAAGAGTTATACAGCTAATTGGACAACAGAATTATTTACCATTTTTTGAAGTTTTAAATTTTGATGTGTATAACTTACAAACTGAAAGATGACAAAGAAGAAAAAATAAATGGTAGTTTTTATGAATACGAAGTTATGAAAACAAACTATCCTGATGAGTATTTGGCCGAAAAAGTATTAAAATCAAAAGGCGATCAATTTTATGTAAAGTGGTTGGGTTTTGATAACTCTCATAATTCTTGGAATAACAAAACAGAGGTTTTGTAAATTTTAATTATTTTGCCTAAGGTTGGCTTAGTAGACACCATTTATATTTTACTTAAATGCACAGTAATACGATTAACCACATTGGTTATATAAAAATCTACTTTATCAGGATTAAATCTTATACATTTACAATTTAATTGGGTCTCTATATACTTCTGTCTTTCTATTACATAACTAAGACTTCGATCTTTATGGTTGAATTCGTCACACTCAATAGCTAATTTTATATATGGAAAATATAAATCCATTCTATAATTTTCTATAGTATACTGTTGTTTATGATTTAAATGATTAAAACATTTAATAATGTGGGAGATATATCTTGTTTCTTTTTTTTTCTTCAGAAACGTTTTTGTTTGAATTGAGCCGTTTACAAATTTGTTTTACGAATGATTTGTTGGCTATTCTAGATTTTGTCAGTAGTTGTTCTAATCCTTTTTATTGATGTAAATTGAAGAACTATTATTACATTTCTTAATGTTTTCAAGAAATGTTTTATCTTCATTATCAGTATCTTCATTTTTCTTTATGTTTTATAAGCATTTTTATGGTTTGCACAAACATGGTCTATAATGGTATTTATTGTGTTTCTATATCGTAAAATTTCAACAACATCTTTCCTCTAAACCAAGGCTCATTGTTAACATCTAGCACAATAGTTATATTTTTATTGTTGAAAATTAAATTATTTAAATCAATTAATGTAGTATTTTCATTGTTATCTTCTAGTTGTAGGTTATCTAGTTGTCTCTCTAGTATATATATAACAGATTTCCTACTTACAAAATGGCCGAATATATATATATATATATATATATATATATATATATATATATATATATATATATATATATACACACACACATTTTTATAAAGACAATGAAAGATTTTAGAAAAATAAATTTATAAAATATAGACCAAATTTACTTTGATAAATATAGCACCGCTTCTTACTCAATTCGACTAAGAATATTATCAATATCAATCAATTGTTGAGTATAATTATTTCCGGCAATATTAAAATAGTTACGAAAACATTCAATCTGATAATTCATTATTTATTTCATTCTTTGGTATAAATTGATAGAATTTGGAATATAATAAAATATCTATAATTGTTCGCCATTTCGACGTCAATCTTCTATTTTATACAATTGCCTTTCAACATATTTTTTTGGAGTTCTTATGACATAGTAATCATATCCATGATCATTATCAAATAATTTTAAAAGAACAAAAGTTGGATTTAAATTTTGGTTTTGTGTTTGTGGTACAACATTTCTCTGATTACCTCATTTCTGAGATTTATTCCATCTAATACTATATCAACAGATTCTCTTAAATTTTCTATGCGATCATCTTTATTTTGATTTGCCAGATTTGAATTTTGATATGCCAGTCTTTTAATTCAATATATATATATTTTTTTGTTATTTATATTCACTATGTTTTCTAATTTATGACAAAACTTCTTCATATAACCAATTTTGAACATTTTCAGCCCTTTCCATTTTAGATGTGGCTAGAAACTGAAAAATACCTATTCATTAACAAAACGATTAGATTTTTGAATAGCACTAAGTGTCGGCGTTTTGCCGACACCTAATTCATCATATAATTTTTTATATTTTTCTTTTATGTTATCTGATACAGCATATCTAGGTCGTTTATGGCCAAGTAATCGAGCAATTTGACTAGCATGAATACAAGGATTATTCTTCTTATCACTAATCACAAAAAACTCGTTTACCATTGCAAGTAAGCTTGTTGTTAATTATGTCTACAATTGAGTCCATATTTATATGCAAAAATATGCGCAAGTGAAATTGGCGAGTTGTAATAAGTGTTTTATATATATATATTCTTTTTTATAAAGAAAATGAAGAATTGAAGACTTTAAATTTATACCATATAGACCAAATTCATCGATAAATACACCAGATTTTTCATTACCTTTGAAGGTAAACTCCCAGTTCACCTTTAATAAATTTTGTATTCAACTTCTCTAAAGGTTGGGACACAATTCTGGGCCCACACGAAAGTTCTACTTTTTTCCTATTTGATAAATTGTTATATAAAATTAAAGATTATAGGCCAGATTCATTAAAAATTTAGTAATATTTCTGTTATCTTCAGATAGCACTGTTTTGGCGCTGGTCATATATTCATAACATTTTCAACATGCTTCGGGCTCTTAGAACAGTCTATATTTAAGCCTCATCTGCAAGCTAAATCAACTTATCTTGATAACATTCCAGCACCAATTTTTTCTTCTTCTTAATAATTTTTTTCTTTCCAAACAACACAATACAAAAAAAAGGATTCTCTGCTCAACAAGTTGAACAATTTGCTTGAATTCACCAAACTACAACACCTATAAAAAAAGAAATGGTTTGCTGCTACAGATTTTGAAATTTATGAATCTAGTTTTGGTAAAAAAAAATAAAATAAAATAAAATAGTTTTATTCTAGATAGCAAATAAAAATTTCATTACCAGAGTGCTACGTCAAGATATTCGATACAAATTCTTTGAAACTAATAATTGAGAAGGAAGTTTTTCTAATATATAAAGGTTTAAAAGAATTGAAAAATGGAAAATTTGTGCATGATCTAAAGTTATTTTAAGTACATTTTTAAGCATTAATAAATAAATAAATAAATAAATAAATAAATAAATATATATATATATATATATATATATATATATATATATATATATATATATATAACCATTCTCTAAAACAGCATAAAAATAGTAAATCACAAACTACGGCATTAGACATTCTAAGTGAAGCTCAGCATTCGCCAGCTTCATCAATTTTTACTATAGTAAAAATTATTATTTATAAATATGGCGACGAGCAATCGAGCGACTGAGTTGCGCGAGTTGAGAATTACAGGTAGAGAATAAAAAATAAAAAATATAAAGTACATAAAGATGATCTTATTGCAAATGTTATTCCAGCAAGAGAATAAATATTTAAAAATCCTATCGAGAATATAAATTATTTAACAGTTTGCGGAATTAAGAACTAAAGCTAAAAGCTTTAACATAAACAATATATATAATTTAAGAAAAGCTGATTTAATTACAGCTCTTATGCCAATAATTAAAAATGAACAAATAAAAAGATTCTTTGTAAATTTACCTTTTCCAATAGGTGGAATAAAATATAGGAAAGCCAAAAAGGATTTAAAAGAAAATTTCCCATTTTCCACTAATGGATATGTGAACAACAAAAATAGAAAAACCAATAAAAAATACACAGTCGGAAAAGCTTTTAAATGCAGGTTATCAACATATAACATTGAAAATAATTTAAATGTAGTTTTGCCCAGGAATTTTTTAATTTCAGTAAAACAAGTGTTTACGATATTACATGATCAGCTTATAAAACTTAGAGCCGTGAAATCTAACATTAAACTTGTCGCCCATTTTCGAAGTCAGAAAACTAACGAGATAAGAATATTTGACGACATTCAAACACACATTTACAATATTGAACGAAGGAGACATTAAAACGATTTACAAACAAACAAAAGAAGAAATACTCGCACAAATAGAAAAGATTGAAAGAAGTACTTCAGATTGGGCTTTACATATCGTAGTCGGGCTACAACTAGCCATAGACAAGTATAATCCATTAAATGGTTCGTCCTATATTGAACTACCAGAAGTGATTAAGATTAAAAAAAGCATGCATTAGAGTGAAGAATGATGATCAAAACTGTTTTCTATGGGCAATAAAATTTGCATTGTTTCCAGCAGAAAAGATCCACAAAGAATATCTAAATTTAGAAATGTGGGTCTTAACATTGACAAAGCATTAGATAAATATGAATATTCTATAAAAATTGATGATATACCAAAGATAGAAAACCAAATTGCTGTCTCTATTGATGACAAGTGCAGTATATATTCACCAAACTTACAAAAAATAAAAAAGGACAAATACATAAGTTTACTATATTTAAAAAATTATACAAATTCGCATTACTAATGGATTAAAGATTTATGTAAATTGCTTTCAGCACAAAAAATAAACCCAAAAGTAAAATTTATATATGTGATATGTGTCTTCAATTTTATTACTCTCAAGGTAAATTAAATTAACACACAGAATATTGTTCTGAACATGAACCAGTAAAAATTCAATTGCCTTCGAAAGGCGAACAAATAAATTTTAAAAATTTTAAACACTCTGCGATAGTTCCTTTCGCAATATATACAGATTTTGAATCAATTCTAAAGAACAATCAACAACTAAGCCAGATCCAAAGGATAGAAAAAAATTAATTTAATAAAAAAATATCTAGTTTAAACAGAAGATGATATCGATAATGGTCTTTACGAGGTGCTACTCAAAGAAAGATATAATCTTACTAATGATCAAATAAATAAGATTGATTTAAAGTTGAATGATGCATCATACACAATGAAATATCAGCTACACCAAGCTTCTGATTTTTGCTATTATACTGTATATATTTATGGTGATTATAAGCCACCAGTTGTATATCGAGGTCTATTTGCCCATGAACATTTTATAAAATAAATAAAAAGGGAAATGGAAGAAATTGGGGAAATATATTAACAAATCAAAAGCAATGCATCCATTAACAAAATAAAAAAAGTCAACATAAATCAAATCTAGAATGCACTGTATACGAATGTGAATATACGAAGGAGAGTAAAAAAAGTGCGCCATCGATAAAATATCTGTAAAATTTATTAACCCAACATGCAACAATTGTAATCTGCAATTAAAATTGCACAATTTTGTTCCCATATATTTCCATAACTTAGCTGGTTATGACACTGACTTATTTATTAAAGAGCTAGGTTATGATGAAAAAAGATAGACTTACTTGCGAATAACGAAGAAAAGTTTAACACTTTTGGGAAAATAACTGAAAATTTAAAAGCGACGTTTATAGACACATTTACATTTATGGCTGTTAGTTTAGATAAATTATAGTCTCCCACCAAAGAATGAATTTTATAGTAAATAAAATGAATCTGACATATCTGATGAACATTATGTGCATGCATATATATATATATATATATATATATATATATATATATGGGATCAATTTAATATTAAAACATCTTGGCGAATATCGTGATTTATATTTAACAAGTGATGTACTGTAGTAAAATATGCGTTTGAAGATTTTAGAGGTACATGTATAATAGCATATGGTCTAGACCCTGCATGGTATTTTACAGCACCAGGTTTATTGTGGGATGCAATGTTAAAAATGACTAAACAACCACTTGAATCATTAAAACAGATGATTTTTAATAAGGCATGAATTCGACGTTAGATAAATTTGACACAAGTGATTATGCAAAGGACAAATAAATAAAAAAAGTTTTAGGCAAAATGAAATCTGAATATAATGGTAAAATAACAAAAGAATTTGTTCGTTTAGGAGGAAAAATGTATGCAGTTGAGGATAGAGAAAACAAAAGAGCAAAAGGGTGTAAAGAAGTGTTTAGTCAATAATAGAATTACATTTGACGATTATAAGAAATGTGTGTTTGATGAGAAAATTTAATATAGGACAATGAATTGAATAAGAAGAGAGGAACACAAGATATGTACAGTCGAATTTAACAAAATAGCTTTACGTCATTGTAATAACAAGATAATTATACTAGAGAATAAAATAGATACGCTGTCATATGGGTATCGAACGAAATTTATAATTTTATTAATGAGAGGTGCGATGAGTAAAAAAAATATTTAAAATCATATGACGAATTAGGTGTTGGCAAAACACCGATACTTAGTGCTATACAAAAATTATTCATCACGCCAATTTCTGAAAGAAAAGTTTTATATTTTATGTACCTAAGGTAAATTGCCAGTTCACTTTCAAATTTGGTAATATATTCCAAGAAATTTTTTGTTTTATTTATTATGGAAAAGCGCCAGAAAAATTGAGTAAAAATAACACAAATAAATCAGCAGTCGGCGTGCTGACCACTGAAATTATGCAAATTATATTTCAAACTTCTTTAATCTCCAAAACAATGTCGATATCAGCTCCATTAAAATCAATTAATTTAACATTTTCGTCTCTGATTTCTAAAACAATGTGATTAAACCATTCATTATTTATTTTATTAAAAAAATGGATATGGGTCCTCATAGCTAATGTCATCTCCAAAAGCAAATATGGTTTTTGGTGGAAAACTATCAATTATATCAGTTTATAAATTATTAGATTCGTCATACTTTATGAACATACCATATACCAAGTTACAATGAACATTATTGTTTTAATTGGATTAAAATTAGGCAATTTAGTACCAGTGACACTTTTGTCTTTTCAATTGTCATATTACTTTCAAAGCCAAGAATATCAGATAAGTGATCGTCAAGTTTAATATCAAACTTAGTTTTAAATGTTATTCTATTTTTCACACTGTCTGTTGTTATTTCAATGTTATTTGTTGAAAATGGATCTATTGAATTCATAGTTTCCTTTAAAGAATCAAAATCATATTGACCCTTGGAAATGGTTATAACTTTGTTTTGTCAACTACAGCGCTCATTTTTTTAGTTGTTGTATATATCTGGTGTTAAAATTTTTACATGAAAACTAACCAATGCTATAGCTTTATCTTTATGAATTATATCATAGTGAAGCTTCTTATTAAGAATAGAACTATTGTCTGTTAACATGAATACTATATTCTCGATTTATTACAAAAAAAAAATGTTATTAAATGAAGAAAGTCGATTGGGGTATTGATGTTTTAATTTCTGAAGGAGATGCTAAAAAAATGACGAACTTTTGTCTGATGATATTAGAGGTATAATTATAGGCCCAAGCAAGTGCTGGATGACAAATTTAATGAATAGTTTTATTTATAAGACAGGTTGGTTAAATTTTAATAAATTGTATGTTTGTTCAAAAAGTTTGAATCAACCCAAACATATTCAGTTTCAAGATTACTTTGATGTGGTATCCAGCAAGTTTAATGTAAAGATGGCATAATTTTTTAAAATAAATCTGAGGAAATTATTCCACAAGACGAATGTGAAACTGATTCTTTAGTTATTTTTGATGATGTAATTTTAGATGAACAAAATGTCGTCAGCGAGTACTTTACTACAGGTTGGCATAAAAATATTGATATATTTTATCTTGCATAGACATATTCCAGATATCCCAAACAATTGGTACAAGGCAATGCAAATTGTCTACGTATATTTAGACAAGACGGTACAAACTTCAAGCATATCTATTGCGGTTTTGTTGGTGGGGACATGTAATATGAGAAATTTAAAGAGATATGTACGAAGTGCTGGGACGAAAATTATGGTTTTATTATCATTAGATTTTAGTAGAAAAATGGACAGTGATAAGGATCGAAATCAAATAAAAAAATTATATTTTAAGTCTTTGTCTTTTGTGAATTGTAAACGAGAATTCTTTATCTGTTTTGGTGGCCGTCACCCAGTCTACTGACTACAGGAAAAAAAACAATATTACAGTGCATTTTGACTTGGCACGAGTTTTCATCTGCGATTGCCACACACTCTCCTAGCAATAGTACAACGTTTATCGGTACACTCGTGCATGCCCGACCACAGTGAACTCTGTCTGCGACAAGAAGCATGTTATCACACAACTGTGCTGATATCTACTTGACCTGCTGGGAACTCTTGGCGAGGTGCAGTGCAGCGAGCATGATAACATTCTTCAGCTTACCACATCTCATCACAAGATGTAGTAAAATTGTCACTTTGCTCGCTCGACCACCATGGCTCATTTGGTAGAGTACTTGTCTTGTAACTCGAGATTCGGGGTTCGACCCCCAGTTGAGACGATAATTTAATGGAATGCTTGATTAAAAGATTATTTTGATGTAATAAAAAATGTAATAATATATTACTTCCATTATATTGTGGCACCCATATTGAATTGTTCAATTATCACCAAGACATTCTAAATTTGAGCAAAAAAAAAAACTATTTCATTGCTCTTGCTCATATATTCAGTATATGAGTATTGACGCAAAAAATGGTACTTCTTAATCTCCAAACCAAAAATGCTCTCTATGCTACACTGAAGTATATTAGATGTATAAGGTGGAGTGATTTATATAGTGGGAGGCGCCCCACTATGTGAATTGTGAGTACAACAAGAAATAAAAAGCCCTCTCTTTGCCACTTAAAAAAAAAAACAGGCCGGCCTGTGGTGGAGTGAGAGGTTTCTCCAATTGCTGTTTTGTTAGTGCTAATATCAAGGCCGGAAAAAATGGGATCCCTGGCATTATAGAAATATCTGTAAACCCCAATTAAAAAAGTTCCCTGGCATGATATACATATGTGTAAACCTTTTGTAGTTTTTATGAATGTTGATGGTGGTGTAAATTTGTGTTCACTATTTGTGTGGGTAGAAAGCTATATACAAGCACAACACAATAATTGGGCTAAAATTGAAGCAAATGTGTTTATATGTAAACAATTTTTATAAATCAATAGATGTCTGTTGCATATCCTAGCACAACTCAATAATTTGACTAGAATTCAAGTAATGTCAAACCTTATGCAAGCACATTTATAATTTCCTGTGAAATCTTTCAAAGTGGCACTCAAAATTAATCAAATTTAAGTCGAAAATCAAAATCAATTTTCAACTTGTGTTCACGCTTTGTGCGGGGTTCTTTCAAGCCTGATTTGCTAGCTAAATCATCATATTCTTGATGGAATTCCAAGAATTTTCATACTTTTCTTGTGATATTATTTTTGACTAATTGAGTTAACTTGCAATTTTAGAGTAAATTTAGAATTTTGACCATAAATTTGGCCTCATTCACTCCTGAGAAGGATACTCATCAAAGAGTGAGCAAGCATGTTTTTAAAAAAGTGCACGTGATTGAGAATGTAGATTTGGGTCAAATTAGTTTGATTTTGAGGGTGAAATTGAAGAGATGAATCTTGTTTTCAGAAGAAATTGAAAAAAGTTGCTTAAAAGTGAGAAATTTCCTTGATTTTTAGTCACATTATTGAGTTGCACCAAGATCTCCAATATACATCTACTAATAGACCTTACACCTTTCGAAACAGTATGCTGTGTTTCCAATCTGATTGGAGAAGGTGTGTCTATGTACGCCGCAACATGGAAATTTTGCTGTGCTAGAAAAGGTAGAGTATAACAACGCAGTAGGGTGGTGTGGCAGCGACGTGTGGTGAACTGTTGCGAAGTAACCTGTGTTTTGCTTTGTGCTATACCTAATCGTTTGCTAGTTTACATCTCGGCCACTTAAATGTAGCAATGCATTTGACGTCACAACACGTGTGTAAGGGGTGCTTTGCCGCTCTCTCGTGAGTAGCCACAGTACATTCCGTTTCTCCCGGATCCACTCTGGTTACTATTTCCTGCTGAGTGCGCCAAGTGTGTACTGCACTGAGCAAGCAAATACAAGGTAATTTCGACACTTCACTACACGCCACAGGTGGTGTAAATGTTCTTGATGTACGGTTGGTGCATGCTTGACTGCGATTACTATAGGAACCCCTCTCTTCGATATAATGTGAGGCAGAAGCATTGGACGAATGAAGGAATGGAGTGAAGAGATGTAGGCAGTTCTCAACAACGATGAGGGTGATGCGAGGTAGATATGAAGTAGCGTCGGAATGTAAGGGTTGGGGGATGGAGGGGAGAACAGGAGATCCCCAAGAAAAGCTACCAATCAGTGGTATCCGACACCATTCACGCTTGCGAAAATCTGGGCGTCCAACCTCTGCTTTGCCAATCGCGGCCCCGCGAATTAAGTCAGCAGGCTTGTTATGACCCATGACCGCTAGTTTGCTTCCGAACTCAACTATGCGTCGTACCATGTCTCAGATAGCTTTATAGTGATTATGACCACTAATTCCTTGCGGCGATCGCTACCTTTCGCTTCAAGGCAAACACTTTGAGTTGACACACACTTTGCAATGACAGTTGGCAATACTTAGACCGGTGTCATACTATGCGTTTTTTTGCTGCTGCGGCTAAAAAGCTCTGGATTGACGGAATGAGCACAACACATTGATGTAAATGCGAGGTGTAACACTGGTAAACGCCACACTATTGTGACACCTCGCATTTACAACAATGTGTTGTGACCATCCCGTCAAACCGCATCCCGTTTAGCCGCAGCGGCACAAACACACAGTATAACACCGGCCTTACTTTGAAAAATATCTCCTGTTTGAATAAAATCGAGGTAAGTTTCTGTCTTTAATATTTCCCAAAAGCCATTTTTGACGTCATTCAAATGAAAAATATGTACGAAAAGAAGAAATTAAGTATAAAAATATATATATTACAAACATCGAGCAATATATTGAAACGTGGTCATCTAGCATGAAGTTGTGATATGTGATATTTCATGTTTCGCGTATACACTTATGTGCGTTTTTCTTGTGTTCTTACTGGTAATCATAGCTTATAAATGCTAACATGAGTAGTCTATTCATAAAATTTCACGTAAAAATCAGGAGTTTATAGAATAAATGTGATGCTGTGAGACGATAAAACTTTTGAAATTGCGAGTTTCACTGAAATAATGCAACCTAATGAACATAATATTCTCTCTCTAAAGTGTTAGTTCATAATAAATACTCCATATCATGAACTGTATTTACTTTAGTTCATTGTAATTTGTAACATGTAATAAATAATAAAAAACTGTAGTTGACTTTAAATTTCAACTTTTCGAAATCGTAAAGTCAAGAGTGCTTGACTTACATTTGCCAGTTCTATTCTGTCAAGCTCCATAAGAAAAAAACATGTCGGAAAGCAAACGTAAAGTCAAATGTTAAGTTTCCAATTGTGTAAGGGCCTTAAACGACTGTCCACACGCAAGTTTTCGTACAACGTTTTGCCCGCGCAGTCAAAGACGTTGCAGGCAAGACATTACGTGTCGACAGGAAAACTGTGCAGTTTCGTGAACTGCACGGAGACGGAAAACAGGCCGAGAGCGATTGTGTCTTCGCAGTTTATTCGAGCTGCACAGACTTGTCGGAGCCTACGGATACTTGCTCTATCTTCTCCATACACGTAGCTCAGTTTTCCTTCGATATTTGTGCCGGAACAGTGTTCACAAAGTAGAATAGTTTGATTTTTGCATTGATCAGTTTACTGGTGAACGATGACAAATCTTCGACATTGTTCACGTCATTTTCTTACGAAGTTCATTGATCTTTACCAGAGTTTTCCGTGCTTGGGGCGGGTAAAATCAAAGGAATATAGTGATACAGAAAAAATGAGTCAGGCATATGAGGCTTTGGTACACAAATGTAGAGAGTTCGACATCGCGGCCAACAGAGAAAAATTACAAAACAAATGAATTCTTTGGGGTCGGTATACCAGAAAGAGTTGGCAAAAGTGATAAATTCTGTCAGTTCTGGGGCTGAGAACGATCATGTCTTGAGGCAACTCTCATGGTCAAGGGTCTTGAGTAAAGTGTCAAGGTTTTTTTTTTTTTTTTGTGAATTTGTTAGAATGTTTTGGTTTTTTTTTTTTTTTTTTTTTTTTTTTAGAATTTTTTGGCTTCAAGGTCATCCAGGTTCAAGGTCGAAGCTTAAGGTCCTCCACATATAACATGACTGACGAGATGGAAACTGGCCGAACTGGCAAGGGCTGGTCGTGTTGGGAGCTTAGTCTATCCACCTGCCGTTTTCGATTTTTTTAAAATTTCATACCCATTTTGGGATTTTATAATTTTTCTTCAATTTTTTAGAACATTTTGGTTTGAAGGTCATCTAAGATAACCGGATACATGTTTAAGAGTAAGGTCGAAGGTCATCACAGGTAAAAAAAATATTGGCCCGCAAATCCCTCTCGTTGCTTTTTGAGGGATAAACGGGAAAATTTAAGGGAAAAAAAGGGAAAGTTTGAGTGACAAAAGGCAGTTTTAAGCGCAAAGAAAGGTTCATTCCGAGAGAAAATAAGGGAATTTTTAGAGAAAAAAGGTAAAAAAAAAAAGGGGGGGGGAAATTCAATATTGTGTCAGCCGGCGCTTGGCGTTTACTCCTGAATGCTTTATGCCAAAGTCCCCATTTCCTTACTGCTGATGCAGTAGCCAATACTTGGCTCACCTGCGTATCATATTGTGTTTATTCTTTTTAATATCAATGCCTAGTGCCAAGACCGATACGAGAAATGTCTCTTCAGCCGATATCTTGAGAACTTGAGAGTTTATTCCATTTTACTCCGGCCATTTTACTCCGAAAGTGTGCAAATTTCACAGGCAAACCAGAGTATTGCAGGTACTAGTGACCTGCGCAGGCAACACTGTACGTTTTACCTGGGCAAGCGAAAATGTTTTGGAAACCTGAGCGTGCGCGGCTGCTTGATCTTCATTGCAGAGTGTTTGAAATCTGCGTCTTTGTACTAAAGCACCAAACGTGTCCCATTATACGAATCTACGAAAAGAAAACACACTTCAGGTGAGGTACGTATAATACTCACAATAGGTAAAACACATTATAAATTATATTTACAAGCCATCCAATGTAGCTGAAAACGTCTCTTTCACACTGCTGTATCTCATCATATACCGGTAGGAAGCATGGAAAACTATTGTAGGGACCTGAATTGAACTTTGCTAAAGGCTGTTCACGATAAAGTGAGCGCTTTTAAAATCAACTTTAGAAAAATGTTTAAAATCAACCTTAGAAAAATGTCCCTGCCGCCACCTGCATATATTTTAACGGGCGCAATGATTGACGTGTGTCCAGTAAAGTTGGTAATGATGGAAGGGAAAGCAGTTCCATATATTACCGTTGAATAAAAAGTGTCAGGTAACCATTTGTGATAACTTAAATTATTTCAATCACTGTATGTTTTTTTTAATGCATCGAAGTGTAAAAATGAGCAAATTTATACAGTATTTACTTTTCTAAAATTTCACAGTTTCGCTTGACCGACGCATGAAAAAAGTGACGAGTCCCATGGCAATGTTAATTTTACATAAAGCGGAAGAACACACAACGTGTATACACGTAGATCTTAAGCAGGGCTTTCAAAAGTGCTCATTTTGCCGTGAACAGCCTATACAGACTTTCCATCGATAAAATATGGTCACTGCTTAATATCCCATAGGCACGCACAGTGAGACGAGAACATTGCACGCCAGTTCAGAGCCTTGCGTTTAGTGGCGATGGCGCACTTGATGCATGTGGCGGCGTCGTCCTTATCGCTCTAACGCCTCTCGGCCTCAAACGCGGAATGAAGTTGTAGCTAGGCGGGAACCTTAAGAACGCTCATCCTTGATAACCACCCGCAACTTGGTGTACACTACCCTCCTCAGATTGCATCCTTCATATATATTGTAACTCATTTAAAGATTAAAAAGTACCTTAAATTTTAACAGAATATTTTACGGAACTTTCTACAATAAAGATAGAGTTTATGGTAACGAAAACTTTTTATTCGTTTTATTCATCATTTTACAGTGTGAAAAAGCTTTTCGCCCGTTAAAGTTATACCTTGTGAATTTCTAACACATCCTGGTTATGTTATAATAATGAGCACAGTGTTTAAGGAGAGTAAGACATTTACCACCCTTTAAACATCATGCTTCAGGGAATTTTGCAAACGGGTGTCTTATTAAGACATAAAAAAATATTCGCACAGAATACTACTTTCAAATCCTCAGATCATCTTCTTAACCTCGTACGAGTGAGTTGGCGTGGAGCTAACCTCAATCACAGTGCAATAATAACAACCATACCTTGCTTATACAGGTTTAATTTTATTTACTATGTTCTTGTCGGAGAATAATAATACCAAACAAGGACATAATATTTACAAATAAAATTACTATAGTTTAGATACCAAACATGTATGTAACAATGCGGGCACAACTTATATGCGTAGTTTAGTATTCTTTGTTACTAGAAACATTGTAATTATTGTGAAAAGAGCTAAAATATTCTTTGGTTTCAAATGAAGGCAAAATTTCTGCCTCGCAGTTGAAGACAGTACGACGTCGATGATACGGGACATAGAGTACCTCCCCGAAAATTACCGAAGCTAAAGTTTCATTCTAAACAGCTACTTGAGAAGTATTGCCAAATACGTTATTTGGTATTCCTGGGAAAATTTATTTGCATTTGAGTGCACATATCGATTTGAGAAGCGCATTCTATAAAGATCATGCGTGGCGTGGAATATCGCCCACTTAGCCGCAAACTTTCGTCGAACTCCCCACGGCTGGGAAGGCAGATAGCACGAGGGAAACCTGGGTTTGGTCAAGTGGAACAGTCGGGGAAGAGTAATGTTCCCGCTCGGGCAGTAAATCTGCTCTCTAGAGAGGAAAACGAACAACAAGACCGTAAGATAGTGTTGTTCCATGTACGACTGGACGGTTCGATTTAATTACCACGAGTGCTGATCCCCCAAAATACGATAACTTTCAATCTGTACCCGAATGGCAGGAAATATGTATTTATTATTCGTATCGGAAATAGTTTCATATGTTAGTATTACTACTATGCAAACTACTTGCTATATAAAACAAACACCTAATTTTAAAATGAGATTAATCTTTTATTTACACGATGCTTTATCCACAAAAGTCGGAGTATAAGACAAAAAATGCCAACGGGGTTAAAATAAGTAGTTCAAATAAGTACAGACCAGCTAGAGTTGTATTTAATGAAATTATTAAATATGGATCTTATTTATCTGTCATTCTTAGTTTTCACTAGAAGACTTTTTGTGCTAGATTCCATAGTAACGGTGTCTTTTTTTTAAATTCTTTGTTTGCTTCGCCTCCTTTTAAATATTTGCAATCATTGACTATTCTCTGTGAGCCCCTCAAGGGGAAATTTTTGCATTTACTTCCTTTAACATTTGCTAGTTTTCATTTCGCAGAGCTTGAGGAAATGAGCTGAATGGCTTAACACTTAAGTACATCTGAAATTATGCTTGCTTCATTATCGTTTAACTTTCTATGCTAGTAGTAATATAAATATCTGTAAAGATTAAGAGTAGGATTAAAGTTTTGAGTCACAGATATAATACTATCAATAGTATTGTACTTAACATAAACATTGAAATAGAATATTGGTTCTTTTGTTTTCTTAATTTTTTTGTGACGGCAGCTTTAACACAGTCGTAATAATGGTTTGTTACTTCGGTAAGTTCTGGCAATCGAACATGGTGATGTTTTCGGCAAGTGAAAGTTGAAATTGCTCTTTCATAAAACTTATGTAATGTATATGCAGCTGTCTATCATGCTGGGAGTAAGGTTTCCCACTAAGCTACTTTGTTGTTAAGGTACAAAATCCGAATTTAAGTGTTTTGGATTATTTGTTCCATCAGCTTTAATAGAAGCAGGAAATAATATTTGAAGTATCAAAGGGTATTGGCATCGTGTAGCAAATAATCACACGTTTACCAATTACTTATCTGTAATTTTCATATTTGATGAAGAAGCCGCTCCTGCAGCTTTCTTTATTATACAGCCTTATAAATAAGATTTGTACCATGGTATAAATATTAAAAAAAATATTAATTGCGTCTTAAAATGGCTGCATATTTCCCATTCACATTCTTTACGAGGTTTTCGTTGATAAGGAGAAAAAATTGGAAGCGTGTATTAAATAGTGAGTACAAATCTTCAAATGGCTCATACAACTTCATAAATAAATAATTACATGCAATGAAATAAATAAATACCTTTAGACTAATTATGTAATGTCATTTAAAGAAAATAAAATACAGAAGCATGATTGTATGTCAAATTACAATTTGACTGTTTCTGAAAGATGCTAAGTTAATTGCAGAATCCCTTGCAGAAACAAAATAATGTAAATGTAATCAAACATCTTGAGTTGCTTTAAAATATTTATCTAACGACACTAAGAAACGCCTTTGCTGTTTATTTTTTTTTAACTGAGTAAGATCAATTTTTATTCACATCGTGCAAAATAATGCAGTTTTCCATTTTTATTTAGACTATATTTTACTTTGATTACCTCAATACAACAAAAATATGCGATCATCATAACTATTGGTATTTCCAGGGGTAAATTATTTTTGATAAGATGCATTCTTGATAACTTTTGTAGATCATTGTTCGGAGAAAGCCTCAACTCTACCAAGTCGCACGATGTAGGTAAGCGAGATTGAAGGCGTTCGATAAATGTTGAAATTCGTACTGTGCGACTGATTTTATGTAACTGGTTGTATTTGTTGTGAGATACAGAACTTTTTTTTTGTTTACGCGAAGGAAAATATATAGTCAACATTTACAACAAAGTTTACATGCCCACGCGAAATTTGTTGTCTGGTTCTCGTTTAAAATTCCAGTTATTTGCCTCTGCTGGAAACGGCTCGAATGGTCCGCCTCGCCGCCGAATGAATTCATGCGCGCGTATAATCGATTATCGGTCGCATTATAAGGACACGTATTCAGGCATTCTTCGAACCTGCTCGCAATTTTCTCCCCCCGTAGCGTTGGCTTTAGCGTTTCAATGCCGGTAATGGGTTCCGCGTCGAGGTAACAATCGAACGCATTCAGGACACGGGGGAGCACGGAGACACGAGGCGATTGTTCCTGCACGCCGTTGTCTGTTCGCACTCACCCAACAGTCTCCGAGCTGCCGAGTTGGATCGAGGGCAGCGCTTCATTCGCGCGAGTACGTTCCCGGGATATTTGAGGGATTTTATAGGCCTGCGGCAAAATTGATTTTGGGGCCATCTATTATTTGACGTGTCACATCGTACTTTGAATATTACATACGTTTTCACCCCATATTACCAGTTGAAAACATGACCGTTTCCTGTCACGCTACTATGATACATATCACTGTTTAAAAAAAAAAAGAGCGGCCTGTTAAGTCCAGATAAATAAATACATTTGCAGTCGCAAAGCACTGGCTCGATAAGTGAATGCTTGGCGACTGGTGGAAATTTTCTCAAGTAAGGGTAGTGATAAGAAATGCACAACTAGTTAGCTTGGATTCATGATTTATCTCGTCAACTCGTGCATGCTACTGTAGACAGCCCCAAATATTCACCCCCCCCCCCTTGTCCCGTGCTATCTTAGTATTGTGATGAAACTCTGATATCCCGCTCGCAGTTCAGTAATGCAACCGAACCGGCCGGACGAGCTAACATGTGGGTTTCGACTAAGCGAACACCCAACACTGTACTTAGACTGCCTAATGCTATACATATGTAGGTACTTGTGTTCTTGAGGATACACACATCATTTTATGACTGGGTTTTGTAACGTCGTATGGCAATGGTTGAAACTTATCAAGTAGAGGGGAGGGGGGGGGGTGTTAACCTCTTGAGCGAAAGACTTGAGGAGATCCGTAGGGATTGAAAGCCTGGGAAAAACTACCCCATTTGCCTATCACTGTGAGCGGCCCTGAACTTTCAGCAAGATATATAACTAGAAGGGAAAGGTTTATTTCAAAATGTTTTCAAAAATCTAGAAATGTACTATATCATACCATTAGTAGGCCTATAGCATGTTCACAGGCGAGTAATATTCAAATGTCTGTTTAAAATTGGATTACCAAATTTTCCATATTTGTTGTAAGAGACACTTCCAAAAATTTGACACGTGGCAGTTGGCTCCAATAATTAAAAGATCATGAAACTTTGCTACGCCCTAGAGCCTATAACGTGACAAAGTGGATTTGAAAACACCATCGAACAAAAACACAATCATCTAGGTTAAAACAACCCTCGTTAAGGCAAAGTGAATAAAACATGGAAGAACACTAAAGTAGGAAAACTTCTACATACTATGAGCTGAAATGCAGTACACATTAATTCTGATACTGTGTTTTTATTTTATTAATTTTTTTCTTTTCAGGCATATTTTTCATATGCAAGGTAAATGTTTGTTGCCGCCAATATCTTTCACAACTATTAATTTAAAAATTTCCAATTATAACATTTAAATTCTGGCTTTATAGTCTTAACAGTTGCCATTTCTCTCTTTTATATTGAATTTACAATTTATTTTCAGGCCATCTACAATTTTATCTAAAGCCATAGAAAATGCAAGAATATTATGTGGCATATCATAGTTTATACTGAAGGTTACATATTACTTTCTGGCCATTTTCTGGTCACCAAAGGCCATTGAATCGCAAAAAAAAAAAAAAATTATTTAACATATTTTCTCCAAAACAATGAGAAATGTTTCATATAGTTCTCTATTCAAAACATGCTTTTGTGGCTTACCCGCAATTGGAAAATTTCCATTTTATTTTCCCAAATTTAATTAACTTCATCGGGAAAAGTTCAGAAAAGACAGCTACAAATTTTAACTGGGGAGCTTGCAAAGTTACAATATTCTGTCCTGAACTCTAGCGTTCATTTGTAAGGATTATTTTCCACAATTCAGGGAAAACTCTAAACTACTTTCTTGGTTTTTCTCGTGCACAAAACGTATGGGTATTTTCCCCAAACCGTCCATAATTTTGCTATTTCTTGATTCATATTTAATAAAAAATTCGGCATCTAATAAAAAAAATCTTTTACAAAAATTTAACATTTACATTCAGATTTGGCGAGGATAAATCAAAACATTTTATTGAGATTTAACTAGGTTGTTTTAGGGTATCATGGCTGACTACGTTCTGCATATTAGGGCATAAGTATCTCGCCATAAGGGCCAGCATGATAACTAGTGGCATACTTATCTTAGCATTCCGAAGCTCTCTCGAGGCTGCTGTCTGACCTCGCGACAACTCCGCTCCCAGTGTATATATATATATATATAAATAATATAGTATAATTGTTTAATTCTCCCTAGCGGGTATTAATTAATTATCAGCCAATGGCTGAATTTATTACCAAAAAAGGAAATGTTCAAGGGGCGATGGGGGAACAGTCAATCGCCAACAAATACGTCACAATTACAAGGAAAAAAGTAGCGCCATCAGCTACCAATTTAGCAAACAAATGTACATAATATTGGTACTCCTGCACCGCCTCCAAGGTGATATCACAGGTCACAGAGGTGGGAGGTCATGCGCAGTGGCCGCAGTTCGCAGCGCCATCTAGACAGTGGAAAATCCGGCGCCCCGTCAAAAAAGTGCAGTAACAAAACAGGCTCCAAGCGGTGAAGCAATGTCCGATGTCCTAGTGACCTTCCGTGTTGGTAACCAAAGCTTGTCGTAATAAACTTATACGTAGCTCTTCAAGTTTTCACAAACCAGGTTCGTAAAAAGGTAGTAATAGTATGCAGTCGTGAAACATGGTTGATAGTAAGGAGACGGCAAAACTCCGTGCAGGCCATCTCAACTTCTTTTTAAAAATGAATCGGTTTAAATACCACCTGTAATGTTCAAAAGTCAGTATTATACAGAATGTTTCAAATATGCATGGCAATACTTTGGGGAAAAAATCCTCGCGTCTAGAGGGGAAAAAAAATGTTATATGAACACAGATCCGGAAACGCTCAGTTTCTTTACAACAGCTCTCATTACATAACGTGCATTGTATGACGTGCGGGCTGGATCATGTTTGTGTGGAATACCAACAAAGCTGAAGTGTGATGGCAGCGCCATACCAGATGTGTTGAACCGACTATTTAATCGGATGCAGCGCACGGTTCGATGTAGCATCGACCTGGAAGCTACGAATGTCATGTCTGCATCAGTCGGACGCGGGTATACTTAAAGAATGGACTATTCATGGGATCAGAAATTCTTCAGGGATACATCAACGTCTGGAGTCAATTCAACGGAGAGTTGACGGATGGTATCTGTGCTGATTGACGGCATTTCGAACGTTTCCTGTAAATCTGTATTATGCTGTCCTTAGGTCATGTGCACACGTGCGGACAATGTCCGCGCGGCGCCACTGCAGTGCTGCAATATCGTTCCACCAGGGCTTGGCTTATATGTACCAGTGCACACGTAGCTGTGCCGCCGCAGTGCCGTAGCGGAGCCGCCGCGATCTATATCCGCATTTGTGCACACGGCCTTAAGCTTCCACACATGTGAAATCGACTTCTAAGCAGTACCTAACGTTTTTGTTTGTAGTGTCGTGATATGCGGTACTAGGTACCGTGCACCCGATAGCTTCGATGGTATTCCACATCCATACAAACATGATCCAGCCGGCGAGCCATGCAATGTACATTATGTAATGGGAGTTTTAGTAAAGACAGTAAGTTTTTCGGGACCTATGTTAACATAATATGTTTTTTCTTTCTCTAGATGATAGTATTGTTTCCCTGAAGTATCGGCATATATTTTGCAACAACTTGTATATCGGTCAACATCTTCTCTAAACATGCAACATCTCTAAACATATTAGTTGCAGCTGTAGTTCTAATTAAATGTGATTTGAATTCATTACTGATTTTATTGACTTTAGTAGGACGACCCCAACATACACTGAAAGAACATTTGACGAACGCCACCTTACAGTGTTGGTTGTTACTGCTTTCAGCCATTGCTATTATATAGAGCTTCAGTGAGAACGTACCTGTAAACGCACAGATGGTAAATTACTGACGTTCAGTTTACTTTCGAAGAATTCTGAGATACGGGATATATGCCCTTCCTCATTCAATTTGCGTATGGGATACTTATTTCAACCCCAGGATACGAGAAATCCCGTATAATACGGTAGAGTTAGCAAACCTAGTATATAATCTACTTTCTGTTGACTGTAAATATTTCCATAGCAGGCAGGTAAAAATCAAAATTTTGTAAGACAGAAATGACTGCGATCCACACGTCGACCGACCGTGAAATTGTTAGAAAAAAATATTAATTTAAACCTAATCCGGTTATCATTCAAATGCGTATAAAAATTAATTGTTCTTGTTAAAGTAATTGTTAAGACAAACATTTCAGTTCTGATAACACAAAAAAACTCGTTAATATGTGAATATACGTATCCTAAAGAGATGCCAAAAATAATGCAAATAAATTCTCATCACTATTACAGGAATATTATATGCAAACTTCTCTTCACATCTTATAAAAAATGTGTCTGAAATTTTTTTTTTTGGCTTTTCAGAGTTAATCATACATTACAAAATTGAAATTTACTTCAATTATGTTTATTCTGTATGCTTTCATGTAAAAAAATATGAACATTGAGACCGCTTAGTGGTGTGCATCGTAATACATCTTCCTTAAAAAAGGATTAATTTATTAACTTTCTTTTGTTTCACTTTGTATACAGATTTGCACAGTTGACTGCAGTGACCGTCAAAGTTACCCTGCCCCATTTAATTTAAGAGGAATAAAATTTCGCCTTGCAATTCTATGCATTACCCATAAAAAGTGCTTACTCGGGCTGACAACTGCATCGATTTCGATGAAATTATTCATATTCCCCATGTAGGTACTGCTGAATTCATAGATTTTTTTTTTGGACTGGCCGGGGTCGCAACTGCAATCCAACACTAGGTACGATGACAGGTAGGGATTGGGGCCAAAAATAAATGTTAGGGTAAGTGTGTGTATATAGATATATATGCACACGCTGTGAAAGAAATTGTTTGCCTGGAAAATAAATTCCGTATTTCTACCTGGGAAAAAATTGGAAGCCAAACTTTCCTCTCAGACCAGCGGAGGAAAGCCTGGGAACGTTGCTACACGAGAATATTGTGAACTGTATAATTTACATAGTGAGCGCCAGCAGCGTAAAATGTGCAAATTGATGCCTGTTTTAGAGGAACATATCTATAAAATTTGAAAAGAGCGGGGCCGTAATCTGGCCTCTCGGGACTCTGTATTGTAGAGTTGAGTTTCCTCTCCGAACTCGTCTCCTCTTCTTCGCGACCCCATTACCACTACCCACCCCAACCAAAGGATTTTAAGCCTAGTACACACGGTCATCTTTCTTTAACAAGAAGGTAAACACTTTCGTGTAAATACTGTTCACGTTTTGAAATCGACAGTAGAAAAAGTCACTGCTCCTATTTGCATATACTTTACGGGCACCCTGATTGACATGCGCCCATTGAAGTTAGTAACGATGTATGGGAAGTAGTTCCGTATCTTAATATTGAATAAAAAGTGTTAGGTAACCATTTCCAATAATTTTAATTATTTATTTAACTTTTTTTTTTAATACATCGAAGTGTAAAAACGAGCAGATTTTTAAAATATTTACAATTTCACAGTTTCACTTGACCGACGCATGAATTAAGTTATGAGGCCAATGACAATGTTCATCTTACACAAGGCGGAAGCATACACAGCGTACATACAACTAGATAATAATTAGGGCTTACAAAAGTGCTCATTTTACAGTGACTAGCCTATACACCCTGTCTTGCATCGTGCGCAGCAGCTAGAGAACGCTCGCCTCCCACCAAGGCGAACGGGTTTGATCGCCGGCCATATCTTTGCAAGTAGGAACCGTTTTCGGGTGATTCCGCTAGTTTGCGGATATTCCCGGGGATCACCCCCCCCCCCCCTCCACGTGTATTACGGCGCTACTCCATACCTCGCTTCAAACCTCGTGGGTGCATGACCCCGATGTTGAGACCCGACCGCATCTCTCCAACCACATTTGCAACGTGTGAACGGCCGCCAAGTATACTAATCACTAGCACACAAGAACTTGTATACAGGCTGTTCACGATTATCTGAGCACGTTTTAAATCAACCATTGAAGGATGGCACTGCCCCTACCTGCATATATTTTAACGGCTGAACAGATTGCCATGCGCCTAGTAATGGCGGAGAGAAAATAGTTCCATGTCTTAAAGGCAAAGTAAAAGTTTTAGGTAAACAATTTTGAAAATAAAAATTAATAATTGTTCCTTCTATTTTTTTAAAGCACACAAGTGTAAGTATCAGAAAATTTGTAAAATAATTACTTTTGTTATAATTTCACATTTGTACTTGACCGACGTATGAATAAAGTGATAAGACCCATGGTAATGTTAAGTTTAATTATTGTTGAAGTATACACAATATGCATTCAATTAGATTTTGATTATTAGAATTATTAGATTATTCAATTAGATTTCAGGGCTTTCAATATCCTTTGCTACCTAGTGCCGTATAGGGATGGTCCTATTGTTCACTATATTTCTAAAGCCCCTGTCACACAGTCAAATTTTGGCCCTCAAACTATATTTGACAGTAAAATTTGAAGACAAAATAGGGCCATCAAATTTTTCCATCCAGCAAATGTTATCAAATAATCTTGAATGTGTTTGGAAATGTGTCACACTGTCAACATTTTACTGGGAAAATCTAATTTTATTTATCATTTTTAAATAAATTTCATAGTGAGATATTGGTTTTTTTTTTCATGCAGTTAATTACAGGAAGAAATTTAAACAATGTTGCAATTTATTTTCGCTTCTTTACAAAATTAAGATCTTATTTATAAGAGATCTTTCCTGCACAATGAAATTTAGTGCTTCAGAGTTCGTAATATAATGGGCAATATTCACTTATAATAGTATTCATGATTAGACAGCTTCTACATAAATTCTTATCTTTATAACCTTCTTCATTTCTAGCAATCGTTCGTTATTTTAAAGTTTCTTGGCGTCCATTATTGTGGTGCACGATTATGATTGGCTGAGACCAACAAATATGAAATAAATTTTAGAACCGGTCCAATCTTCAAGTGTTTGATGGAAACTGAAGCCATCCAATTTTCCCAGACAACTATGGCTGCGTTTATGAGGTTTCAACGACGTCATAACTGTCCAACTTTATTTGACCAAACTTATTGGAGGCCGTTTGACGGAAAAATTTGACAGTTTGTCGAAAGTAAACAAACAATTTATTGTTGATGCTTGCAATAAGGGTAGTATGTTTATCGTAATATTTTAATAACGATAAACGTTTATTAGACCCATAGTCAGAATTATTTCAGTGTAGGAATGAAAGAAATACAGAACCTTTTATTGTTTGCGTGAGTGGTTGCTGATTTGTGAGTGAAATGTTTGAGATATCCTACATTAGTACATTCACTTTCTTGCTCACAAACTATTGTCGTGTGTATGGATAACGCAATTTCTTGCAGGCTATCTAGTGTGAACGTTAGTGTTCTCTGCATCAAATTAACCTTTCTCGTCATTTTGTATCCTTCCGCCATATGAAAAATTTACCTTGCCGTGACCCTATTGAGTTTATTCATCCGCCAGTAAAATAAAAATGTGGAATGTTTAGTAAATTAAGGGTTACCCGTGCCTGGTTTTTGTACGACATTGCAGTGTCAGATATCATGTTTTTTTACGAAATTATTAAACGTGCCCCCGATATGTTTACCGACTAAAAGGCACCATACTCCAGACGAGGACGGAATTGTACTTTGAAGTTACCACGCTTGCTGTAAGTATCATTTTGGAGCCCTCCAACATACAGAGTAGTCCGAATGTCTTGTCGCCCCCTCAATTTTCCTTGAGGCTGCGTATGACATTTCATTCTCTATGTCAGATGTTAGACACGAGCTCCTACAGTGTTGAAGAGCGGCTTGTTGGTAGTGTTTGGACATATGGACGTCCACATACTGGAAAGAGCACAGGGGATGTGCGACGAGCCTTCACGAGGCGATTCCACAAAGAAGACTCTTGTATGGTAGTGTACGTCGCACCGAGGGTACGCAGCATACGAGGCACCGAGTATAGAGTGCACGCCGTAGACGAAGCGCTGCAACACGATGTGTCGTGTCAGCGTCTTCGCAGCACAGCAGTGAGCAGGCAGGCAGGCGGCACCGCTGGCAGTGCTAGTCAGTTGTTCAGCAGATTTGGAGCCGGGCAGGCTAGTCGTAAGTGATATGTCGGTGCCCGCCGTTGACGCGTAAACAGTGGCTCTATAACACGGTGATACTCGGTGCCCAGTGACACGCAGATATTGTAACATGTGTGTACATGTAATGGGCAAAATAAAACAGTAGGTGGTGTTCATCCCAGACCTTACTTGTCTGTGAAAATAACCTTTACACTCTTTCAAAAGGACGATGCTGCGTTGGGAACACAAGTTGTTTCTGGCGGTGTCAGTTAAATACAAACAGAAGACAGGACGGCCAACCTCACGACAGAATACGTGTGCGACGTTGGAGGCATCTGTGCTCCGATCAACGAAGATGTCACTGCGGAAACGAGCACCAGAGCTTGCAATCCCAATAACCACAATGTTAAGATCCATGAAAAGGGCTCTCGGATTGAAGTCCTTTAGGCCAACAGCTGTCAATGAGCTAAGCGATACTGACATGAACAAACGACATTTAGCATGCGCAAGATCGCTTGATGTGTTTTCGACACTCCGACTGCGCCTGATTATACCTGATTTACCGGTTATGTATGGGTGGCAAAACATTTTCAGGAGGTGACAAGACATGTGGACCAGCCTATAGTTAAAAACGGCATTTTCCGTCTTCCGTATCTCAAAAACATACTTGCCGAAAAACGAGTTAAACTACGACAGGAGACTGTATTGAACTTTGCTGCAGACTTTCCGTTGATAAAATTATAGGGCCACGGTTCAAAGATCCATAGGTACACGCAGCACTACGAGAACACTGCACACCAGTCCAGAGCCCTGTGCGTAGCGGCGATGGCGCACTTTTAGCGCATGTCAGTGTAACCATTATAGCTCCTGCGCTTCTCGGCCAAAAAAAATAGGAAAACGATGCAGGCAGGCGGGTCCCTTAAAAGTGCTGCCAATATGCCAATTCTCACTGAAATACTTATATAGAGAAAAAAAAACTTGATTTGCCATAAATTTAAACATTACATTCTGTTACGTCTTCAGTATTTTGTACCAGGGACTATGGATGATTTATGCTATTATGAGGGAAGAACTGATGTTAATTATGAAGACATAACAGACATTTAATACAATTTCTAGGAGTTACAGTAAATATAAGCTATTGGCGAGGGAGGTTCTAATCAATTACAAGGCATTACTAACCTGAAAGATATCGTCACCTTAGGCTGAGTGTTAATTCGGAAATCGACTAGCGGCACTCCAAGCTGCATCTTGATAACGTCATCTTGGCGTGGGTCCTCAGAATGACTTACTGACTGACAGACAGTCGCCGTACAAAGTGTTGTCAAGTTTAATATAGTTTCTGGTGGCGTAATTGTCCTAAATACCATGCCTCCGGGAGGGGAGCCCCGCTGGCGCTTCGCTGATAGCCTAATACTAATATAATAATATTATAAATGCAAAAGATTGTATGTTTGTTGGTCACTTTATCACGTCGTAACGGCTCGACGGATTTAGATGAAATTTGGTACAGGTGTAGAATATATTCTGGATTAGCACCAGGATACTTTTCATACCGTAAAAACGAACCATTTGTTAAGGAATATATAAAATGTGCCAACCATTAGAAAGAGCACTTGGTCATTATTATTAAGGTTTGATTTTTGCACGCGGGCGAAGCCGCGGGTAACAGCTAGTGTTAAATAATCAATTATTGCTGTAATGTGTTTTGGATTCTTCGCCTGGATCTGGATACCAAAGGCATCGCTGCTGTTCGATAGGCTTTTCCACCTTCACTGATTCATAACACGTCAAGACGTAGAACGATTTTACATGATTCGCTGCCAACTTAACTGGAATTCTGCTTACCGGTGTAAACGGTAGTGTTGATGCAGTTAACGAGCGGTGTTTTCTGTTTACAAAGGTTGACTAAAAAAGTCTTTACCTCCCGTGAACAGCCTTTGCAAGAAAGATGGCCGTGTGCAGAGAGTTTTATAAGAGGCTGGCGTCGCGGGAAGGGATGGAAGCTACTGCCACGGTATAAAGAAGTTAACTCGCTTCTCCCGTGTCAAAAAGCCGTCACGGCGGATAAGCAAGCGGAGATGGGTTTCCTGTATACGAGGGGAGTTTTCTTCCTCGTCGTCGAAGCCATCTTGTCACTTATATATATATATATATATATATATATATATATATGCATATATCTTCTTCTCTTACATTCGAGGGCGTCAACTCCTGACGGGCGAGCCGACCTCCTCCACTCGGCTCCACTCTTCGTCGACGGCTGTCTCCCCGTGTGGCACGTTCTCTGCGGGCTGCCCTGCAACATTCTGTATATCGCGCGCGAGCTGCGTTACGTTCTCCGACAACGGCGTGCGAGTTGCAGTTGTAATGTCAGCACATTCCTGCGGTCACATGCAACTTTACTGAAGCCCTGCTGAAGTTCCTACTTTCGGGATATTCCTCCACTTCGTACGAAAAAAAAAATCTTAACGAAGTATAGGAAATTTACAACAAAGGGACAACGCACCGTATTCGCGGGCACTCACTGTAGCCCCATTTCCCACAAGAACTATTTCTTATTAGGTATTACCAACACGCCTATTTTTCTGTTTTTTATTCGAATTATTTATAAATGAAATATTATAATTTTAAGATAGGATAAAATTACAAGTTTAATTTGACTAAAAATACGGTATTTTTATATTTATACGTAATTAAAACGCCTGTAAAACATGACATATTTAGGAAACACATAACACATAGAATGATATTTCAAACGTTTAATTTAAAAAGTATGAATAAACTACGAATAGAATATGTACTCTATTCGTGGTAAAACGAGCACATTTTAGGGCCTTCCTCGCAGGCATACTAAACAAAAATCTTTATTTCATTGTAGCTCCATAAATTCAATTTTGAACGCTATAAAATTTATATATACACTGTGTTTATAAGTCATATAGCAAGTTTCATATTAACAATTGGCGGAAAGATGCAAATAAGCTGAAAAGAACTTTTAAGAAGAGCCTTAAAAATAATTCTCATTTTACTTTGAACAGCCTATACCTGGCTCGAGATAAAAGTACATTTTCTTCTATGTGATCACTTTGACTGACTGTACAACGCTCAGAGTTCGTTACAAAGTAGTGTATATACTACAAAAAATTACTATAAAAGTACCAGTTATGTGGCATTTAAAAGAAGAATGCAAATATTTGAAGCAGTAAAAAATATTTTTTTCAAGAAATTACTTATAAATATTTTAAAGCTTCTTTAATAAAAGGTTTCCAAATCAAAATTTAAGCATATTTTAATTCTGGGGTCTTTAGAAAGCACATTTTACAAAAACAAAAAATCAACAAAGAAACACCATTATAATGGCCATGATTGCATGTGGTAACTATTAGTAATCATGTTTAACGATATTTCCAATTATTATTTTTATGTCCGTACACTTCATTTATAAATGTTAACTTTCGTAGCTCAAATGGATTAATTATTAAAAATTTATGAAAATATTATTGCTAATTCTTATTACATCCACATCCGAGTAACTATTACAAAAACCTATCTTGAAGTGATATATTTTTTTCAAAACGTGCTTTCTCAAGCATCCAAAAAAGAAATACTCATAAATTTTGATTTAAAATTTTGAATTAATTCTTTAAACTTTAAAATAAATAAACACTAGCGAAATATTTTACAGTGTTACAAAATATGCTTGCGACTTATATCGTAGTTTTCTGACCATTTGAGTACTGTTTCAACATATTTTTAATGAATTATTGTAGCAGAGTATCCCCACCTGTAGATCCACCACAACATACTGATACGTGGTGGTGGATTTATTGGTCATCAGAGAGAAGGTGAGTTTACGGGGATGTTTAAGGTCTTGGACAGAGACCCTTAATGTGGTCCCCCTCTGATGATCCAGCATCGGAAGTTCAGCTGTAATACCTCATGCCTAGGTTAGTGAGCGGTGTTAATAGTCCCTTTCAGCGCGTACTCACTCCGGTACAGAGATTGTTGCAGGCCATCTATATGCCTAACATGATCGCGATGCAATCATGAAAACATGAAGTTTTATTTCCTTGGCTGCCTCCGAAGAGGCACTTACATCAATTTCTCAACTGTAGCTCGGGGAGCTCTAGCACTGCGAAAATTGGCACGAAGCCTACATGAAACTTAAAGTGTGAATATTACACCTCAGGAGTGAGAAAACCTCCTGACTTGTGGGGTGGCACGCTCTCCGGGCTTAAAGATGACACAAATGTCCCGGTACAAAGACTAACTATGGATATGCTACATGATTATGACAAAGTTGATGGAGACCCGGAGATGCCGCGTGCGATATACACCCCAGTCGGTTACCAAGGAGCAACTGAAACATGATGGTGCTCACGCCGGCAGCCTTGCACGACATTCAAGCGAAAATTATGTTGGACCAAGAAAATGATTAACAATTATGTTGAGTGACGAAATGAATATATATAGTAAATAAACATTTCCTCAGTTAAATACAAATACCCTTACAAGAGTAAAATGAATAAATCGAAGCACGCAGTGCTTATACGTGCCTGTTTACGTTACCTGCATTATGACGGGATTTATTTGAGCTTGGGCAGCTCAGTGCCCGCTTTCAGTTTAACGTCTGGTTTGATACCCTTTAGTAAATTACCTATCATGACTCTGTAAGACAACAGCTTATTTGTTTGAAATAACACGTGTTGCTATGCCATACTGCATAAGTGTTGTGTGGTAACACTTCACTACTTCCGTGTCCAGTAAATAGTCCATGTCGCACTGTATTGCATGGCGTATTACATCTAAACACTTTAATGATTTTTGTTGTTGGGCACTCGGTAAGATTATACCACTACGTGGCACAGCACTTTTACTTTACCTTATTGGTACACCGCACTCATGCGGATGAATTGTGAACGAATAGCACTGACTGCTGAGGAGGAGGGCGATGGGACGAACGGTCTCAGGGAAACGTCACGTGCAACACGTAAATACCAATCCAACCTCTGCTGTTCCCGTCCTACGGATGTAAGGAAGTGATAAGAAGCATTCATTCCCAAATCACAATAAGGCGAAAAAATTAATTTGATCCCATTTTTTTTTTTTCAGATTTGCAAGGAGAGAGGAGTAGGTTCGTAAAATAAGCAGTTCCACGTACACAGTTTCATGCATTGAATTGTGGCTCAGTAAGCCACTCCGATTAAAGTTACACCCCCAAGTACAAAAAGTCAGTTGGTCCACTTGGACAAATATTCTCGTGCACATGTAACCCGCAAACAATTTCCATAATCAGTCAACTTTCGTTATGTACCCGCATATTCATGTGGACCACATGACGCCTCTTAACTGTTTTGTGAAATTAGCTCCGTTTGGACCACTGTTCAAATATTTTTCAAGTAGCATCTGCCCATAAGCGGCCCGATTATGCATAGCCAGGTGTACCCTATATGCCGGCGCCAACAATGGGCCATGAATGGCAGCAGTGGCCCACTGGCTTACTGCTTTTGACCTGTCGTAAGTTAACCAACTGCCGTCAACCTAGCACGCCACTTGTGTCCCAACTATTGGAAATTTGTAGCGCAGTTATTTGCCACTTACAACCCAGCTATTAGCCACTTGTGGCCCACTTAAAAGCAGGGTACCGTGCATTTAATAAACATGAAAATAATTCTGTTTCGCCGCAATAACAGTTATTGGTTTCCCATTTCCATGTATGTTATCTTTACTATTATTTCGCAATTGGTAAACTTATTTTGAGGAACATGGAATCGAACTTACAGTCCTTCGAGTTCACAGACTAGTATGCTACCAACTATACTGCCATGCATTCACGTGGAATGTGTTAAGTTTGTTCTGAATACTTTTTACACATAAACGTTGCAGTATTAATTGTCTTTTAAACACAGTTTATATTAGTATCAGACAAGCCAATAAGGGGATTTATGTGTTTCGTTTAATAAACTAGTACTTTAGTTTTGGCCTTTTTTCCCCGTAATATTTCAAAGGCAAAGTAAAGGACGTTTTGCAAGTTATTCTTTGCAGGTTTCCATTATAGGAACTATTTATTTCCTATTATTAGTAATATAACATAACATTACTTCACATAAGCATGAAATGAAATAATTATGAGAATTCATGTATGTTATTTGTTATTCCACAACTTAGAGATGTGATGCCATAAATGACCCACAAATTTGTCGCCAATTATGTCCCCAGCAGTAAGCAACAGTTGTTGTGGCATAAATTGCCCATTGCTTGCTGTTAACGTTTTCCCAGCTGTACGTAACAGTCGGCATGCTATAAATAGCCCATAAATTTGCTCTTAATATTTTCCCAGCAGTAAGTAACAGTTAGAATTTTGTCTGCGGTATGATTGTGTGGTTTCTGTTGAATTCTAACAATCATTGTGAAAGATATTGGTGCACATTACGATAATAAAAAAAAATAGGAAATGTCACATTTATTTGTCTGACCTGATTGTCAACCACATAAGAAATTATGACAGTCATAAATCCGAATGTTTGCCACCACTGCCAACAGTTAGCGAACTGTTAATGGATTGTTGTTTGATACTTGGAGGGATACAAATAATTTACAAAAATACGACACAAACGAACGTCCACTTGTAATATATAAGTTCCCAAGACTACATTGAACATTTGCGGTAACTAGATAGAAATTATAGACAATAAGTGAGAGGCTCTTCACCACCTTACCAAAGTTCCTTTTCTGCTTACTTACAAAAACAGACCACACGCATCATTCCCTCTAGTTTCAAGCCGAAGATACTCCTCAATCGTCAGAAAATACCCATCTTTCCCTCAGTGTACCAAGTCCACCTCAATGTCCCTACTGCAAGGATTTTGTCCTCAATCATGCCCTGAAGTACCAGAGATTCCTTTTCCCCTCGGAAGGTATACACGTCCTTCAAAATCTGACGAATTCTGTAGCCTTACACTTATTGAAAGACACTCAATTTCGCACGACCAAGGTGCCGTGGTGGCTGAGCGATTAGCACGCTCGCCTTCCACCAAGGCGAACCCAGCTCAATCCCTAGCCGGGACACCGGATTTTCGCAAGCGGGAATCGTGCCGAACGATGCCGTTGGTCGATGGGTTTCATCGGGATCTCCTTTTCCCCCCGCCCCCCCCCCCCCATTTCGACACCGCTCCATATTCGCTTCAATTATCCTCATTGGTTTTTAAGACCTCGCTGGTAAGAGCCGCCCATATCTCTTCACTCACTCACTTCGAACGACCTAGTCCCAATAATATTATAGTAAAACTTTTAAAGTCCTAATCGTATACTTATTATCTCGGGCAGACATCTCTCTCATTCATCGCAATAGCTGGCAGGCGTCTTCTCCAACAGCTGGAACTCGTAGAGCGGTCATTAAGCTATAGGATGTTCACGGTAAAGTGAGTACTTTTGAAGCCTTTAGTTACTCTTTCCTCTCAACCATTTTTTATCATTTAAGCACCTTTTTAAAATAAATGTTTTCTAATGTAAGTAATAAGCACAGTGTTTATATTCGACTGCACTCGGAAGTTAACGTCTACGGCTAACATAATTTTTTTTTGGGTATTATTCAAAATGAGGGGGCTTTGAAAAGTGCTCACTTGGTTTACGGACAATGCCAGACAAACCGTAGATTTCGAACCGCGTATCAGATGAGCTCTCCTAGCCACGCCTGACTTTCCTCTGTGCGAACACCGACCAAGGACAGCATGTAACAAGAACGAGGTTAGCTAAGGCTTATCAAAAACCCTCTAAGCCATTAAATCATTTGCGACCTATCAGGCATATAACTTCCCTTTGGCGAAGCTCAATCCCCTAAGATAGGTTGAATGCCGCAACCCAACAAGCACAACTGCTCTACTGGTAGAAGCACACACACACATCTTCGATGTTTCTTCGTCCAATGACAGCCGACTGGAGCAGAATTCCTCTCTTGCATGTCACGAAATCCTGTATCACGGGATGCAAAACGAAAACCAAAATACTTTCAGATGTTAGGCGTATATTTTTACGCCAGTATGATGAGGAAACCTGAAATGGAGACAGATGAAATTTATGGCGAGAAACACTCCGTCACGCTCTGCATGTTTTACAGTTGATATAAGTGCTCCATTATAAGCCAATCTATGTCTACCTTAAATGAAGCATTAATAAAAACCCTTCTATATTTCTTCTAACCAGCCGTTTTGTACTATTGCTAATTTTCAATTACATATCAAAATTCATGAGGGATGGAATTGTGAGTGAGTTAGCGAGTGAGTGAAAGGATTTGGGCGGCTGTTAACATCGAGGTACTGCGAGCCGATGAGGGTGAAGTGAGGTGAGTGTGGGGCAGTACCGTATTACAAAGGCGTGGGGAACGGGATATCCTCGAGAAAACCCGCCGACCAGCGGCATCATCCAGTGGCACGATGCCCACGTGCAAAGATCCGGGAGCGGCCCCTCAGGGAATCGAACCCGGTTCGCCTAATTGGGGGCCAGCAGTCTAGCCTCTACACCACCGCGGCCCCAAGGGATGGAAATATTGATAAAATAAAGTACTTCGTTTTAATTTCTGAATTCATTGACAAAGGTATAGCGGTTCACGGTAAAATGAGCACTTTTGAAAGCACTGCTTAAGATCTACTCGTGTTTACGTTGTGTATACATCCGCCGTATGTAAAATTAACGTTGCCATGGTCCTCATCACTTTATGCATTCATCGGTCAAGCGAAACTCTGAAATTATTATGAAAGTAAATACTTTACAAATATTTTCATTTTCATACTCCGATGCATTAAAAAAAAAAAAACACAAAACAAAAGAAATAATTTACGTTATCACAAATGGTGACGTAACACTTGTTATTCGACGGTAATATATTGAACTATTTGCCACCCATCGTTATCAACTTTACTGGGCGTATGTCACTCAGGGCGCCCCTTTAAATGTATTCTGACACGGAGCAGTGATTTTTTCTAAGGTTGATTTCAAAAGTGCTTACTTTATCGTGAATAGCCTTCAAAGCAATTACAAGCATATTATTTACAAAATTCAACTGCCTATAAACACTATTAACACACTTATAATTCATATCAGTGATCACAGTTTTTATGACAATCTGAGTTATAACTTAATTCCTTATCACTGCTCCTTTTATTTTCTCTACAATCACTTATAAGTTGCATAGGATCAAAATGTCCACCGCCATACATTTACATAATTCCGAGTATCCGCCGCTCGTGCATCCGGTCGCACTTTCTTACAGTAGAGCCGGCCAACCTCAGTCTCTGTTCTCTCGAAGATCGCACTCTACACTCGCTGGCCATTGCGCCATCGACCGTCGTTCCGGTTGTTATAACTTGATTTGACATCAATCTCATAAACTGTTAGTTAAAGGGAAGGCAGGAAGGACAATATTAAAAAAGAAGAACAGTTACGTTAAATTGTACTAAGTTACTTTACTGAATAATAAGTTAGAATTACAATATCATTGTATAAATTGATTGGAAAACTATGGATATAAGGAGAAAGGTCTTAGGTAAAGTTAAGGAAACAGAGAGAAGCTTAGGAGTAGCACTCGCCATTATCTTGCTCAAGGACTCGCTGCCCCGACCTCCTGGTACTGGATCCCCTGCTGGCTGCTCCGGTGACCTGTCGCCACCTGCACCCCTGGATGGTTCCGTGGCTCCCTTCACTTTCATGTCGCCCCACCACGGGTGGTCGTTTACGACATGTCTTTCTATTGGTTCCCGCTATGCACCGAGGGTGGAGTTTCCCGGTAGTTCGTTAGTATTTTGAAGTAACTTCATGAGGTTTACAGGACTCACATTTTCTGATTAACCTCGCGCGTTTCTTGGTTAGTTTACTGACTGCAGAAGTGGCTCGTTGTTTTGAAGCTGTGTTTTATAAATCTCCTTGTGGCCGGCTTTCCAGTTCTGTTCTTCAAAAGCGTGCATAGTGGGGTGTTTTCGTAACACTATCGACACAGGGGAACCTTGTGGCTTATATAGCCGAGGTGACCCGACCCAGAAGGTTTTTCGCACCTCGAGTCGTGCCGAGGCGGATGACGACCAGAAAATTCGCGTGACTGCTGCCAAGTAGTTCAACTTATAGAGACGGGAGTGACTTTAGTCCCGTTAGCATTATCGCGGTGGATGTAGCATGGGGCCGCGGTAGTTTAGTGGTCAGACTACTCGCCTCCCAACAAGGCGAACCGGGTTCGATTCCCGGCGGGGTCGCTCCCGGATTTACGCTCGTGGGAATCATGCAGAACGATGGCACTGATCGGAGTGTTTACTCGGGGATCTCCCGTCTCCTCTGCCCCTACATTATGGTGCTGGACCATACTCACCTCGTGTCACCCCAGTCGGCTCACAAGACCAATAAAATACAGAAAAACTCTGTTAATACGTTTCTGAAGGCACTGAAAAAAAAAATGCTTATTAACCAGGAAAACTTCTTGAAAGGGTCAAATTACTCATGTTCAGATAGAAAAAGTGTACAATTATTAATTTTAATAAGTAGGAAAACTTGTAAAGTGGGAACTTCCTAACAGAGTTTCACTATATCCACTTTCCCCTATGTGATGGCTCTGGGTAACGATGATGTCATCCTGGGATGAATACGATTAGTTCGTCCGAGAGGGGAGGGAAAGGGCACGTAGGCGAAGAAGACGCGCGTTACACTTGACGGGTTTTCCAAATGTATACCAAAACACGGAGAGCTGTCTGTAGGATTTCCATATTTAACTAAGCACATTTCGAAAGCCATGCATTTTATCTACTTCTTCTCTTATTCTGTATATTTCTACCATATGTAAAATAAGTTTGCCATGGTTCCTGATCACTTCATTTAAAGCACCATCCAATTGAAACCCTGGGATTGTTAAAAATTCTAATGTGTTACTAATATGAAAATTTGCAACCAAAGTGTATAGAAAAATTCAGTGGTCATAAATTTAAACATTGCACTTACAATAAGATGGCCTGTCTTACATAGAAAACAAATTTCATGAATTTGTTGTTATAGGCTGTCCACGGTAAAGTGGTCACATTTGAAGCCTTAGTTATTTTTCCGTTTCGGCCATTTATTAACTTTTTAAATCAACATTGCCATGTCAGTAATAAATGCAGTGCGTATATTCCATTGCACTCGGAAGTTAACATCTAAGGCTAAAATAAAGTATATCTATTAACTATTGTTCTAAATGAGTCGGCTGTCAAACATGCTCAATTTACCTGTACCTGCGTGTACAGGTAAATTGTAGTAAATTCAAGTAAAATCAGCACATTTGGTGCCAAATGTGCTGATTTTACTTGAAACAGCATATACAGACTACAATCCAAGCGTTATAAGAAATGTAAATATTACTTATACGACTGTACATAAAGAACATTAGGAAAGGAAGAAAGCCATAAAAAATCGTCAACAGTTAATAATATAAAAATCAGGAAAATTTTTGTGGAGAATCTGTCACCAGCAAGATGGTAGAAACTAGTATGAAGTTATTTACTGGCCGTTTCGTAGGCCTACACAAAGAGTAATACCTAAATGTTTTTATTTTTAAAGTTCCTTTGAGTAAAGAAAATATTCCTATGATGTTTAAATTGCTATTCACCTTAAAAGTACTTATTAAAAATAAGTATATTCTTAACATTATGTAAACAAAAAAAAATTTAATGCGTATGTTATATGACGGTGATAAAAATAATACGTCGAAATGCAGCTTGTAACTCCCAATAACAGAACGAAACTAATACATGACATTTAAAGAATTATTAATTTTTACAGTATATTAAACACTTTTATTTTAAAAAAACATTCAGACGAATCAAATATTTTAATTAACTGATATAAAATATCTAATTGCCAAAGTTAAAGTTAAGGATTGAATCTCGCCATTACTCACAAATAGGCTTGAGACAAGACACTGATTATACTTAGCTGTACGAACTACTTACTGAATCTGCGCTCTTAGATACACCTTGAACAATTCATATAAAATCAGAAATGTACTGAAAACTTAACTAGCTCTCCTCATAATTTTACATATTTAATTTATATTACGAAAGCTAGGATCACACAGGATTTTAACTCAAGAGTATTTAGGTCCAATTATATTGTCATGCAACTAGGTACCTCTGAAAAGGTTTACTGGTTTAATCGACCTTTTCATTTATCTTTACCATTTGAAGCGATGAGAGAATTTTCTTATAAAGTTTTCATCGAGACACTAAATATATTCGATCTATTATCGTACAGCATTGTTTAATTAATTTTCAAACTTACGTCGAATAAACGAGAAAATACTGCCATAATTTGCATGATTTAATGTCCGTGCAAGTTTTGTTTCACCATTTCGAACACATAAAAGCCATTCACAAAATTATAAAGTCCCAACAGATAATTCCCAAAGACACTATTACAATGATATCTTAGGGGAAAAGACAGAGAGAAGACTACAACATACGCACAAAGTTCTTTGTTTCCCTCATTCACAATTATCCAGCACTTGAAGTAATTGCTAGAGAGAAGCAATGGGCCCAAAAGTGGTCTTTTAATAAGCACGCAGCATAGAATGTGTCATGCTTTCTTTATCTTGTACGATAGCATCTCATCTATAGCGTTCGAAATTTTATTTCAATCTAGTTTAAGTATACGAAATTGTTGTGTTCGCCTAGTCAGCCGATATCCTTTCCTACTTCATCGCTGGGCAACTAAATTCTAAGGCTGGTGACTACACTAAGCCTGGCTGACACAAGGCGACCAATGTGTCTCATCTATACTGGTGCGAGAAGTAATTACTTCTATCTCTCTTTCACAACTCTAAGATCGCCTAACTAATATCCCTTTAGTATATCTGTAACTCAACTGAAGTTGATTACGGGTGTTCTAATATTACTGTAATTATTAACTTCAACAAACAGTACGAACAACGATTTATTGAAATACTAATCTTTTCACCTTACAGGTATACAAACAATATTCAGATAACTATACTTCGATGTCCTGTACATAGTTAACTTTATCTTTTACTTTAATTCTCTCTTTTAATCACGTAACTTCCCTATCGCTCTACCTTGCACCTTACTGGAACCACTCCTACCACTGGCTCAGAAAAGATCGACAGAAGCTCCTCCGGTTCCTCCTGATGCCGTGTAGTGGCAGACCTGCGACCCAGGGACAAGCGGCGCCTCGCGTCGATGTCACCTCTGGATGCGTCTTCTGATCGTCAATGCCTTGCCCGAAGCTACCGATACTGGACCGTAGAGAGAGAGTGGGGGCAGCGGGCGGTTTGCAGCCCTATTTATACTGTGATCTTCTCCTCTGAAGTAGGTCGGCTGTTGCTGGGCCGGACCTCCACAACTCCCCCTCTCCCGGAGTGTGGCTCGCACACGACCTGGATTGGCGAGTGTGCACTTTAACATTGCCATTCAAACTGCACGCCATTTGTGGTCCCAACAATATGTTTAGTGAAATGCACTACCAAATCAGCTAAACGCTATCAAGTAGTTAGTATTGCTTACGGGCGAATGGAATTTTAAATAACTGAAATATTACAGTGGCCTCCAGAAGGCGGGTTCATATTATCAAAGCAGAGATCTTCCTTTAAATGCAAATGCGAAGGTGCGACACCCTACGAAAGCAATAAAACCTCCCTGCTAAAGCGGAACTCTCTTTTTGTCCGACCAAATTAACGTGCACTTACAATAGCATCCGCGTGATGTATATAAGTTTTGAACAAGGCCGTGTGATAAATGACGGTCGCCATTGTCCGATAATTCAAAGGCGCCCGAGACTAATACGCGGACAGTTTGGGGGCGACGAATTATCGTTTATCCTTTCACTCCCTTTTATAGACGCGTTTCGTAAACTCCAGCCAACAGAAGCGAGACAAGACGATACGAAACATGCGCAGAGGCAGAGAGACGAAGCAAAAGAAACAATAACCGAAAGGCGATAGTTAGAAGAGGGTGCTTGTCTTGTTAAAATAATAATAATAAAACGACTGGAACGCAAAATTGATGAACTACACCTGCAACATGAGTAAATAACAAGCAAATTAAAATAACGTTTATGCGAATTAGTTGCTGTCGGAAGGGAGGCCAATGCGTTCAGTTTTTCCTGATGATAAAATATGATTATTCGGTGCCGACGATATCATGCGGTGTCAAAACAAATACTTCGCCATGTGTGTCCATACAGAGAAAACACACTAGCCTCTGGACTGAACTACTCGGCAACGGTTTAAAAAAAATTTCGGGCGTAACATTTCCTCGAGTTCATTCAAGTACAGGCGACATGCAGGTTCAGGGAACAAGATAGCTTGTAAGGCAGTTGTCATTAACAATAAAACTTTCTGCTTTACGTCCTGAAGGTCATATTTGGGGGAAAGTACCAAGTTAATGTACTTAAGTTACCTATTATTGTGACATACGTAAGACTTACATTTTGTGTGTTGACGTACAGAAAACATTAAGTACAGAGACTGAAATGTTTGGTAATTGTATTTAACGTAGATCATGAGGCAATAAATGACCAAAGATGTTGTCCATATCAGTAATTATATTAGATTTATCTGCACATGTACGCAAATAATTTTGATAGTGGGCAGCAAGACCATAATTGTAGGACAATGGGCGTTTAGAAATATATATGCTGCCGGAATTTTTTCCACCGGATTCGATGACAATCAATTAACTAACTACTGTAATATGATGCAAATGTCTAAAAAACTTTATTGAATGGAAGATGGTTGAAACCTTTACTTAGTAAACTTAAGTTTTCGCGGTAAGTACACTGGCACGCCAAGTTTGAGTTAAAACGGTTTTATGGTGTCAATGATACAGAATATTATACAACATGAGTTTCGCCGCTATTTTGAAAATAAGGGACTGTTATTACAAACTTTAACAGCAATCCATAGTAGCGCTAGCTTTCAAAACGCGGAGGGAATTATTTGAGAAATTACTAAGATATCACATTTCAGTTTAAATTTTATGTGACAGCTTTCATCATGGCACTCTCTATAAGTATTAACTCATTAAATTTGTTTCACAAAATGAATTACTAAATTTTAATAGTATTCTTAATCAATTGGTGCTGTGTAAAATCTTGAATTAAATATCTTTCAATTCCAGTTGGCACTATCTAATAAAATTGTGAACTTATAGCTACGAATGCATTTATTTAAATCTCACCAGTATACTACGGTTAGGTGGCAATGGAAACCTACATGAAATTAAATATGTATATGACCGCCGCTATTTTTGGAAAAAAAGAAACATTCGGCATGATTGCAGACTATAGAAGTCTGGTATCCGTACCAAGTAATACATATAGTTTAGCGGGTTTGGTGAAACATGAGGACAAAAAATATTTATTATAGGCCTATACTTCACTTTTCTATGTTATAAATTTGCATCGTGAATTTATGACATAGAAACACTCAAACAAGTGGCAGGAACACACGAAGAAAGTTTTCAGTGAATAAAGACGATGTCAAGATTTCAGTGTTATTCCAATAGCAGAAAATAGAAGGATCTGCCTTTCATTTGCGAAAAAAGAAGACAGAAAGGTGATAATAAATGTTTGTTATATAGTGTACAGAAATGCATTGTTTGAGGAAGTGGAGGGATTCTATCTCGTTACCACGCCTCTGAAGTATCGTAGACACTTATCCTTATAAAAATCGTGTACAAAGTCGCCTACCCTCAACTACTGCAAATGCAACAACTGACAGCGCATACAACAGCGGTAGCAGAAAATAAAGATCTATAATTTTTTACGTTTAAACGAGTTACTAAAGTTTCACGATTAAATTTTCGTGTTTTAGATTAGAATTGGAATTGGAAATGGCTTATTAACGATCCCGGTGTTATGCCTGAATACTTGTCAGAGTACGGTTTACAAACAAACAGATGACCTAATTTAAACTAGCACCCATGCGTTACCTATAATTTGAACCCAGTACATTTCGCACCTCAAACCCGGCGGTGCACCAACAGACTGCACCACGGGAGGTCGGCTCGAGCTCTAAAGTTTGCCTTTTTTTTTTTTTTTTTTTTTAATTTACGGTATTATGATGCTGATGAAAATATTATAGTGTCAGCTGATCAGCGCGTAGAAACCTGTGATTATGGTCAAATACCGTTATTACATTTTACATTTGGGGAAGAACTCAGCATGAAATGAATGAAGGAAACAAGCCTAGTTTACGAAATAATTCAGTTATTGTGAACCAAATATAGCAGTATCTGATTAGAAATAGCTATAGTGTTTGTTAGCGGCGTCATATTTTAAAGCACTTTCTGCATTTTACTCTATTGCAGAGTGCTAACTGCGGTAAAGCATAAATCTGTTGGCAACTGCCAAATAGCTCCTTGTGCACTGGACGGAATAGTAAACGTAATAAATCTGTCCACTACCAAGTTTATTGCCAATTCCGTTTCGCAGTTTGCCGAAAAGCAACGCATATCTCAAGAGCATTATTCCGTTCACAAACGAAGTGATGATCCACGGCACATACATCACATCCGCTAAAATGTTCTCCACCATTAGATCGTTTAAGAGACAGTGATGCCTTCATTACGTACCACCGCCATTCAAAGAGGCTTACTCGTGTTCAAGAAAGTTTAATTTATTATGTGTTTGTGCACTGTAAGATATAAGGTCATTCCATTTATGAAAACCAATCTAGTATTTATAGCAGCATGAGCTGGAATTAAACCACGTGCGGCGATTTCTTCCCTACGTATGGGCAGCTATACTCTTGCACTTTTCTGCTAAATTTGCCCCTAAACCGCGCCAGTAATATGAGGAAAGGAAATAAGGCTGTCACTGCCCTACAATTTTCCTTGAAATAATAAGCCAACAATGACTGCCAACAAAATTTCCTTGCCAATAACTTCAAAGTAGAAACAGTATGTCTTTAGAACAGGAAGGATATTATCGGAAGAATTAAATGTTCCAGTGTCGGGCAATGATTCAACCCCTGCTACACTGTTACCACACAAGACGACCTACTTACAAATACTTATCAATAAATGTAATCGCTCAGGTCTCTACGCTCGAGCTCTGAGACACCAATTGCAGATTCGAGTTAGCTTTCGCCAACGAATAAGAAAATAAAATTAATTATTTTATTCAGTAAGCCACTCTAACTCTAGCAACTTAATGTAGTTCTTCTAAGATCTTTCATAAAATAATTTCGAAAACTTGTTCAACATATCTACAGATTGCTGTCCAGAATGACCTCGCCACTCACAAAGTGGGCTAGTTGTTCACAGAGTTGCTGCTACATAGTGTAGAGTATTTTCCTTTATTGTAAAACATTTTGAACCGTCTGAATAGCTGTAAGTAAAAACTACCTGAATTCTCAGCTAGTCAGAACCCCGGCTAAAGTACCTGATTCGAGTATAGGTATACACGACGTTCACCAGAATTCGTGTGCCATACTCCGGAAGGTGACTCCTTATGGGGTGTCCATTGACAAACACTATCGTGTGGTGAATATTAAGGGAGATATGCGGCATTGGAAATAAAAGTTTTAAATTCATAAATGTAAAAATATCAGGAAGTACGTGAGATAGAGGGACAAAAGTCGGAATCGTGTTTCATAAAAACGGAGATTGTAGATCTGATAAAATGTGGTTGGTCGAATCGTTCACAGTCATTGCTCACGTAGGAGTAGTCACCCTGTTTTCTCAGGAAACTTTGTAACAGTATGCAAAAATAAAAATTCTAGAAAAATTATTACTCATTTTTTATACAGGTCTGTCGTGCAACTGCCACGAGATTAAAACGTATTTGCAGCAACGTTTCATGGTGTGCAGTGGAACAAATTATGCCTGATACATCAAAACTAACAAATAATGTTCTATGGATTCAAATCGCAACTTATTCCTTGACATGTGTTTGAACATTATGCTCATTCAATTCTACATATATTGCCACTAAAGTGTTCTGCGAAGAGCGAGTGCAAAATTGCAACCTTTATAATCTTGGGATTACTGTAAACCACGAACCACTTATTGATTATCCTACACAATATTTATGTCTTAACGAAAAGGGTCAGCAAGGATATCCTCAATATCGCTAAGTGCCAAACATCTTATTATATAGCTGGATCGATACATTAAAATAGCTAAATGTGTTAGTAGTATCGTATTTGTGAAACCATAAAATGTGACCTATATTTTATTGTATTCGTATTTTCGGCTTATAGAATTTCGTCTAAATAATGTTTATCACGTTAAATATATTACTATATGGAAACAACTATGCAAAAACTTGTTTCGCTTCCATAAATATTAGGTGTAATTTTTACTCCTAAATTACAACCAACGTATGATGTGTTCAATTACCGAAGAGGCCCAATACTCTAAGTTCGTTACCAAAATTTGACTTTATCACTCAATCGCCTGTGATTTACAATGAACTACCACAGATTTATTTTGAACTTTCAACCAAATAAATAAATAGCATTCGTCCGCACTAAGTGTAATAATATTTTTTATAAGAGATATTTATTTACTAGTTATTATCAACACACCCGTTTCCTCCCTGATTTTATCCATATTAATTATAAACGAAGTATTATTATTTATTGACAGAGTATATGTTCAGTTCGAACCATAATAAGGCCCTTTTACTTTAACAGAAGTATAAAATGCTTATGATGCATGACATATTTAGGAAACAACCAGTTACGTCATCCATGGGGTGAATTTTTAAATATTTGATTCAAATAGTGCGAAGAAACTGCGAATAGACTATATGCGTAATACTACACAGCCTGAAAGCTGCAGCTGTTGAGGTATTCAAACTTACGGAAACCTGTACTTCTAGTTACGTTCATTGAAAGCTGTCTCGTAACGAGGTTGCGTTCTTCGAAATCTGGAATACGGTTTTTTGTTAGAAGCTGTGTAATAAAAGTTTATGCAGTGATATAAATTAATATTTTGCCTTAAGAAGCTCTGTACAATCATTTTCTCGTCGAGCTGACCTTCCGTGCCGCAGTTGGTTTGTGCGCCACGGATCTGGGGTGCGGGAGACTCTGGGTTCGAATTCCGGGTAAGGCATGGGTGTTAATAAGTTAGGTTATAAGTAAGTTTGTAAGCCGTCCCCTGCTAAGCTTTCAAGCATAAAACTGGGGACGTTAGAAAGTCTTTTACAATGCAACACAATTTACTCGTCGACATATTCGACCCTACGCTTTTTTTTCGGTATCAAAGCAAACAAACGTATTTCATATAAACTGATTTTGTATAAAATTTTATTTAAATTTAAATTTCCAAACGACGTGATAAACGAAAACTTACACCAAGCCATAGTAAAATGTGAATGTTACGGTGAATCCGTTAAGAAAAAACCACTACTGCACAATTTGGGCACAACTGTGTCATTATTTCCGTACCAGAGGTGCTAAAGTACACAATTTGAGACCGTTATCTTCCCGCTTTACATTTATGTGCTCGCAATCACTGTCTACTGGGAAAGGCAAAACGTGGCTATTATTCGGAATCTTGGCCGTTGTATACCGCCGTGAAATGTTATATCCTTAAAACTCAGTGTGAGGCAGTCTAGCACTAAAAAGTAGGCCTACGTGTAAAATATTTTAAAATTTTTATCTCGTCACATTTGCACGATTAACCTCTAAAAAAAAAATGCCGAGGCACTTGAAGTAACGTGCTATCCATCCACTCACTAAACCGAAGGCACGTCTGTAGGGTAGTGCGTCGTGAATTTTTTACATCAGGTATGGAGGCTTGACTTGTATTTCCAGGGGTTGTTTAGGACGCCTGAAAAAAAAAAACTTCACTTCCTGGGGACAATAGCAGGGAGTGGGGGTTCACGGCAGAGTGGTTTATCTGGCGATTAAACTCACCGTTATCTGGCACAACACCAGAAAGGGTGGGGGGGGGGGGGTGCTTGGGGGGGGGGGGGGGAAGCAGACTTTTTTATTGTTCCCAAACGGCGTTCCGACGCCCAACCTCGGGGCGGGTAAAAGCCTCTCTCTTCCACTCCCTACCGCTCTTCAGCCCTCCATCTCTCTCTATTTAGCCGGACAAACGCCCACCCCTCCAGCGCAGGGCCGAACAAACAAGTGTTCGTAACGCCAACCCTCGGGTTATTTTTTTAAGTCCTGCCGTGGCTTTATTTCGTCACAACTATGCGCAGCCTTGCAATCTCCAACCGACACGGCTATTCGTCGGGCACATCACGTGTTTAATGGTCGCAAAGTATGCCCACACGTGAGCAACAGATCTGACAAAAGCCTTGAGCTTGTGCACGGTAGAGTCACTTGGGGTAACTTTGTGACACACATTTCCAGTCGTGAATTTAAAAGGTGTAAAAATTCTAAAATACCGTACTGTTCTTTCCAAGAGTCACAATTTTTATCTTATCTCTTTGCATTTCAATAAGACGCTGTGTACATAAACAAGAAGTTTATTGTATTTTCGCACCTTATTGCAAAGGTATTTACTTGTGGTTTAGAATGGGTAGCGCCTCGCAAGGAAAAACATACCCCAACACACGCAAGTGTTAACCACCCCCCCCCCCCCCCCCCAAATCGGCACGTGTCAGCTGCCTGTCGTTCAACAGTTTCTAAATTCCTGCTTGCGCATGTTCTTTTAAACTAAATTAAAATTTTTATATAGGCCTATAGAGAAATGTGATATGAAGGAAGCGTCCAGCTTTCATTTGAATTTGTAATTTAATAAGGCAGGTGGTACAATGTGACTCCAGACGGTTGTACGGTCTTTTAATTACTTCCTGACAGTTTAAACCCACAACAATTTTAAAATGGGTATTCCGCCAAGAGTTTTGTCTTCAGATTAAACCAATTTGTACGCCACTCAAAATTCATGTAAAGTTCGAGAATATGTTCATTATTTTATGTGATTTAAGAAAAATTTTATCAATCGCAAAAGTTGAAACTTCAAAATTAACAATTTTTAAAATGCCTCTGAAGTTACCAATATCTGGTAATCTGTCTATGACTTGTGTGATGGTGTATCATCCCTTAAGAGCACATGCATCTGATCGAGAATCCTTTCCCCTGTAAAACAGCGCACAGTCAACCACGCTACGGCGGGGCACAACGCGTCATTGAAACTCGCTCCGTGAAACTGTATGTAAATATTGTTTGTGTAAAATTCTTTCGCAGTCTATCGAGTTCTGTCTCTCAGAAAGCCAACATGTTCTCTCTCTTGAAGCGAAATCGAGAATAATGTGAAAGGGGGTGTATTAGAGGTTTGAAAGTATTCCAATACGCTGTAAAAAAAAATTGTGTAAATTTTATACGAATGTACGTGGCAGCACAATCCGCACATGTTCGTGTATTTTTACACTTACATGTGTACGTGTACTTTTACCGTGTGTCCCATGTATATTTACAAATACAATGCCAGTGTAATTTTACTGTTCTTGTTATTCCTTTTACTAATAATTATGTTCAAGTACACGTACTCTGTATGTGTCATTTTACTTTTTTTGTTACCAATATCAATCCACATAACGTAAATTTACACAAACTTTGTTAGTGTAATTTTATCATACCTGTCAGTTTCTATTACGAATCATCACATTAAATCACATGTACTCTGTACATGTTATTTTACTATACTTGCTACTCATTTTCTACCACACATTGAAAATTAACACAATCATTGTTATGGTAGTTTAACTACACCAGTCTGTTACTGTTTAATGTTCATCGTACATAATTACATGTACACTGTAGGTGTATTATTACCATACCAGTTTGTAATTTTTACTTATTATGATGTTAAATAACATGCACACCGTGCATGCAATTTGACTGCGTAAATTATAGATTTCTTACCACATACTGTAAATTTACACAAACATCACAAGTGTTATTTCACCACTGTGTACGTGTATTTTCTCACTAACAAGAAGGTAAAATCGCAGATTGACTGTAATTGTAAGTACAAAATTTCTGTACTTTAATAGAGATATAAAAAGTTATCTCCAAAATGTATATAACCCTTGATTTCAGATATAGAATAGGTAGTCATATACAAAAGCCAGCATATACCATCAGTGGGAGTTAAGATTTCCTATTGAACACAAAAGGAGTTCGAAGTAGTTCTACTTCCTACCGCTAGATCGCATGTGTTTAGCAAATACTTGTAGTTGTATTTAAATTCACAGGATCATTAGTGTAAAATTGCAAATAGAGTACTCCTTCTAGGAAATTACACATAAAAATATAAAGTTACCGTAAATTTGTATGTGTAAATATTCGCTCATATACCTTCGAATTTGTAAGTTTACACCCTTGTTAATGTCAATATACCAGTACACTTGTGTTTTTTTTTACTGTAAGATAGTACTACTTTTTGAGTGAAATAGGAAAATACGTACGTTTACATTGATGTACGAGTTTGTACAATATTGGCATGGTTATAAAAACACACAGACTTGGGGTTTTAGTACCATGAATTAGTGTACCTTTACACATACTTTCGCATTTATAATTTCACGCCCTTTTTAATGTCAATATACCAGTACATTTGTGTTTTTATTTACTGAAAGATTGCTCTACCTTTAGAATGAAATAGAGTAATATATACTTTAACACCGACGTACATGTTCAATACAATATTTGCGTAGTTGTAAAAATACACAGATTTGCGTTTTAATACCTCACGTTCGTGGATTTTTACACGTACTTTCAAATTTGTACATTTACACCCCTCTTATTGTTAATATACCAATACATTTGTGTTTTTTTATAATATCAATGTACTATGCTATGAATAAAGTTGTACATTACTGTAAATTTACACGTACAGTACTTGTTTTTACTAATTACATACAGAAATGTAAAACAACCAAAAGGTTGTACGTGTATTTTTACACTTTTTTTACAGTGTAGCTTTAACTAGTCACGCTACAATCAAGAAAGATAATCGACGATGGCGAAATGTAATTTCTCTCACAAAGCGTGAAAAATCACTCTTCTACGATCCTTTTACAAATTAAACGTATACAAATACAAACAAATACACTGCACTTCATATAACACATTAAAACTGGCGCTCTAGGGGGTAAATGATGGTCGCCTTGCAAAGTTCGCGTAGCACTGAACGTCCTTGCAAAAGGATTTCACTCTGTATATTACAGAAAAACTATCTTATTTGTCTTAATTCGTCAAGCAAGAGGGTTTATAAAGCGTAAATAATTGATCGCAAGTTGGGGGAAAAAGTTCCTCTTTGTAAAGGTCGCACTTTTAATTCAGTCAGAGCTACCATTTTATGGTTTGCAGTAATAGATAAATATTATTATAAAATGAAATGCTAGACATACAATTCACACCAAATCTAGTTTAACACATTTCATTTCACTATGGATTAAAAGAATAACAATTTTAGTTATCTGGTTTTTAATACCAAAATTATATTAAACAGATTATTGAGAATAGCTTCCACGTTACTTGGAATTTTCAACGAAATGCGACGAAAATGAATCTGCCTATAAAGTATAGAGAACGTGCACTTAAATAATAAGAAATCCCATGATAAAAGAGCTAGTCGTGTTAAGGCTGTTTATTCCACGTATGGACTCGGACAGAAGAATTCTGCAGTTGCTGTAAATGTTATGATTTCACGCCAACTGCCACACAATGCCGAGACTTTACTAAGATAATTTATGATAGCCTAGCTGTACCCGTGACTTCGCCCTCCTGAAATTTCTGCTTTTGTGTTTGGCCGACTGAAAGAAAGAGTACCCCTCCGCCTTGCCAGTATAAGCTTTGCCCGCTAGGGATTTTGCGGGAAGTAGACTGAAATTATTGGGTATTTTCCTGCAGGTAAACCGCGCCCGCTCAGCATTTGGATTTGTGTACGGAAGATGTCTATTAAATATATTTTCTCCGTAACCACACCACTCGTTTTAGAATTGAAAATTTTATACTTTCCTCTTTTCGATTTTTTCTTTTATATTAGCAGACTTCTGAATAAAGGCTGCAGAGTCTCTCATCGTGTTTAAACGATATTAAGGAATCCATTATAACATACTTGCTTCGTTTCAGCACCTTAACGTTTGAATTAAAAAAAAGTATTAATATTTATATCTTATAATTTATTTGAGTAGTGTTCGGAAGCAAAGGTCACTGTGATATTGACTTACCGATGACCCCCCGAAACTTGTGTTTTAATCGTTTTCACCCCCTAAGGTACTGTGCTTCCAAAACTGTGAAAAACTTTAGGGTATTTGTATATATTATATAGAACTGTTAGCCCAAACCAGGCGTTACCTTTCGGTTTTACGAAGTATTGAGGATCAAGTGAAAAATATTTCAACCAATTCACTCACTTTAAAAGCCTAATTTCAAACAATAAGTTACTGGTAACTATTGAGTTTGCTTTCCTCTACATGGGTGCCAATAAATTTTAGTGAAATTCTTAAAAGTTTAGATGGCAGGTAGCGTTGACTTCTCATTGACATCAATACCACTAGAGATGAAACCAGAAACATGTGAAACATTACCAAGACAATCAAAATACACGAGTGACCTAACAGGAATTCAAATTTAGAAAAACTCGTAAAGTCAACCCAGCATGCAATCAACTGCATCACTGAGGTGAGATTCGGAGCATCAACTTCGGATGAAATCAGTCTAAAGTTTTGAATGATAGGTTTCACTAACCTGAAATATTTACACGGCTATCTTTGGAAAATAAGTGGCTTAGTCCCTAAAAAAACATACGTTCACATGACCTACGACAACGCCATTTGTGTGAAACATTTAATGGATATCGGTTTATTAGTCTTCGAGATACGGCATAAAAAAATGTCTAAAAAGAGTTTCTTTATAAGATTTTTCTAATAGATACTATGAGTATAAAAGTTTAATTTAATTTTGTTAAATAGTAAATGGATATGCCAAACACATCTAAATATTTACATAGCTGTAATTTCGAAAATGAATGTTTAGCTTTATTTGAATCAAAGTTAAATGTAAACATGTTACATAATTTCTTAAATATAACACACCAAGTTATAATGTCTGTATAGGCACCATTCGGAAACTAAGAGATTTGCACACTTAAAACACATAATTTAATACGGACTACCAGAGTACAATATATTCACCAAATTGGAAATAAATCGGTTGAATGATTTCCGAGATAGCCCCACATGAAGTAATATAATTTTTATGTCGTATCTTGCAAAATGGCAGAGAAATTAGGCTTTGCATATACAATTTTGATGGTTATAATTGATACTGTTTGCACAAAAAGTTAAGTTGAGATTTGTTTCTTAGTTTCCTGGTAAAGAAATTGTGAGCTAAAATTTTTATACGGACGCCATTTTGAAAATATGGTTGCTTAAGCCTCTCGAAAATTTATCAATTTACATGGCCTACCATAGTGCTATTGATTTGGCAAATTTGGTATAAATATGTTGTTTTTCGGAGATATCGCGTAATATCAATTTGTCATGTGATACTATTTTGCAGAATGGTGGACGAACGAGTTTTTGTGTGGACCTATTTGATGGTTGCAATATATACAGTCTCATACAAAGTTTCATTGAAATTAGTTAGTTACTTGATTTCGACGTATAACATACAAAACTAAAATAGCCATATGGCCGCCGTTTTGGAAATAAGTATGTGACATACCTAAAAAATATCCTTTAACATCACGTACCGCATTACTACTTGTTTGCCATATTTGGTAGGAATATGTCAATTGTTTCCCAAGATGTGACATTAATTTTATTTATTCGTGTGACACGATCTTACAAAATTGAGGTTAAATGAATCTCTGTCTAGACGTATTTGACGATTGTTATATATACTCCCAGCATACGAAGATAATTTGGAATTTATTAAATAGTTTCGAAGTTATAGGATACTATGCTATAGTTGCTAGATGATCGCCATTTTAAATATGTGTCCGACATACTTGAAACATATTTATTATATATCAACTGCCTCCATACTACTCGTGTGGCAAAATTTGTAGTAATATGTCAATTGTTTGCCCCAATTGTGTATATCGTCACGTATAAAATATGGAGGTTTTATGCCATATCTCAGGGACCAATCAACTATTTTTCACTAAATTCTTCACGGTGTGGTAGGCCATGTAAACTTACACGTTTTAAGTAGCTTTGTCACTTATTTTCCACATGATGCACAGTAAATATTTTTGGTTAGTCAACCCTATCATTCGAAACATTAGACTGATTAAGTTCGAAGTTAATGCTCAAATCCTACCTTCGTAATACAGTTGATTGAACACCAGCTTATAGTTCGAAGTTTTTCTGGGTTCGAGTCCCGAGTAAGGTGCCCGTGTACTTATAATTGCCTCATTACTGATGCATATCTTTCTAGTTTCATATCTTATGAATTTGCTCTCAACGAGACAAGTCCTACCTACCAATTCAGCTTTTAAGAAATTATTTTCAAATTAAGTGCAATCATGTAGGCCTATTAGTTATACCAGTAACTTCTTTTTAAAAGGGGAAAATGTGTGTTTTTTGTGCTGAAACTGGAGTCCGCACATAAAGATATTAAATAAATAGTAGAATGGTGGCAGATGGGGAATCAAACACTCAGATTTCCCCCCGTATCACAGCGTACATTATATAATTTACCTCAAAACATATAGAAACTCTACAAGAAGTTCCACGCACGATAAGGCACTGTGTCCGAGAACTTAAGTAAAGATACTAAATAGTAGGTATTGCTGATCTACGGTCAAGTGAACATTTTTGCGAGAACTATTTAAATTCATCTTTCAGTCTATGTCGTACGGAATATATCCTTCCGTTGTATGTATAATATAAAACTGATCATTAACAAATTATTGGTATATGTATGTGTGCAAATAGGGACTCTAATATTAAAAAAAAACTATAATGCTTCTCTAACGAGAATTTTTCACCATTGTGAGAATAAAACGAAAATAAAATAGTTTTAACTACCGCTAATACAAGTATTCTTATTGGAATAACACGTGAAATCTCTGGATGTATCGTTAACGATGTGACGGAGATTAAATAAACATATTTCATTTCAGCATTGGACATTAAGTTCCGAGTGTGGTGGAATAAAACCGCTGTGTTTATTATTTACATGGCTATATATATTTCAAAAGGTGGTTAAAGGATAAATTGTAGACGAAAGAAAAGAAATAACTAGGGCCTCATAAGTGCTCACTTTACGATGAACAGCCTATAAGGAAAATTATACGAAATTGAAAACCGCAGACCACGGACTAATATTATCTAAATCAAATAAAATTTTTTGTAAATTTTTTGCCGCAAATATGTTTATATCAAAGGTTCAAGTGGCATAGGTTTAAAACATGTGAATTACCGTTGTTTAAAATATGATCTTAAAAATTATAATATATTGTACTTGTAAGAGCAAGCTTTGTAGTAAAATAAAAATTGGTGTGTGGAGTTAAGAATTCTTTTTGTTATGCCCTATAACACAAGATTAAATTTGTCGCAATTATTTACAAAAAAAAAAAAAAAAAAAAAAAAAAGCTTTATTGGAAGGAGTAGTTTGGATGCCGCAATGTTGAGGTAAGAATTATGTGCACATATTTAATGAAATAAATTAAATTGAAGATGATATTATATATATATATATATGGTAAACTTTTGTCAAACTGCAATTTGGAAAATATTACTCAATAAATATTTTATATATCTGGCAGAGCCTAGCCTAGAAAAGGTTGTTGCGAACATTTACAAATAACGTTCCTTTTTCCATGTTAAACTATTTGTCAACGCACGGTGCCTCAAATAATCGATACGTTAATTTATTATCTTGTTCCCAAAGCAAATCCGGAATATTTCCTTTTTCACTGTGGTAGATGTCATTGGAGCAACAAATATAAGTTTATGTATACTAAGCTAAGCAAAACACAATGAGTTATATTTAACATAGTGGATAATAATGCCTGAAAATGAGATTATATTTCCACACGTGCCTAAATGAATAACTAGACGAACAAAAAATAATGATTCATTATTCTTGAAGATATTAAACAAATTATTCATGCATACCTAGAATTGTTTGCTTTGTTATTAATTGGCAGTAAAAGAGAATATTGCATTCAATTGTAGCAGCGATTCTGTCTTGCTAATTGGAAAGGTCGGAGGGAAATATAAGAATGGGATGCGGTTTCTTTTTCTTAATGTGCAGATGTCTGTTTACTCTATTTCCATTGTCTGAGCGGGATCCCTTTCTTCGTTACCAAGACTTCGTTATCTCTTACAACAACCACTTGCGAAAATTAGAAAAACAATATATAAGAAAATGCTAAAAAGTCCCAAAATAACATAAAAGTCCGTAAAATAAAAGAAATATTGAAATGACGTTTCTTCTGCAGTCGACTTCATTAAACTTCCTCATAAAGAACGCTGTTCAGAATGTTACTCACAGAAGAAACGTAAACTGTAGCGCTGTGAAGATACATAAAAGAAGTTTCAGACGTACGTAATCTAAATGTCCCAAACTTCACAAAAAAAAAAAAAACAGAAACAGACTACATCTGCCTTAGATATTCACTGACGAAAAAGGAAAAAAATATTTTTTTGTATCATTTATGAATGCTGTAGAAACACGCGTTAGGTATTTCACAACGCTAGAGAGTAGAAAAAGCTCAAAAAAATATAATGAAATAGATTCAACATGTTCACATTCCACAATGCAACTGTGGTCCAAGAAGTACGTAAACAGTCGAAATTGCGAGACCGGTTGTCTAATATGTGAGATCAGGCTCCTACAGACTTGTTTACATTTCTTTGTGTAGACTTTGATTGATAAATATTTATATTTATTGCCCGTTGTTTACATTAAGATAGTACTTGTTTAGTATGTAAACATATTGCTTTCCTGGAAGTATATTTAATTTACGTTTGGTTTATACACATATCTATGTTATAGCTGTTAGCTATTTGCTAGAGTTAACCTATACAATTTAATTATGTTTAAAACTTTACTGAACACTGAATTGTGATAATCAATTTCTTGTGTGATAATTATCAGGCATGCGGTCTTCATTTGGTTCTCAAAATGTAAGTTAACCGAGTTGAAAAGCTGGTGTGAATAGAGTAAGGAAGGTGCGATTTATTTGCAATGTGGTCTCCTTGTGGATATAGGAACGCCAATGTATTGTAACAGGCCTAGGAGAACTACCTGTGATTTAGGCTTATCTGAGGCCGGAATTACGTCACAAAGACTTCGATTGATTGTCGAATCAGGAACGTCTTTGTCGTTGCTTGATAAGACGCTCTCTCCATCATGGCGTGATACGGACCGTTTATTAAACGACGTCCCGAGTTTGTTGTAATTTCTGCAGGTCCGCCGCCGTGAAATTAGCTTCAATAGACGTGGAGAGAGAAGTGATTTGTTTAGGATGACGAGAGACCTATTTGTGAAGAAGCACTCTGTCGATATAGCTAGATTTTTGGTGCTACAAGAAACGACTCAACCAGCCTACAGAAAATGGTGAGACAGACGCCTACTAATGTTATGCATTTTCTCAAGTGTACGAGTAACTCATAACGTTGTTAACATTTACTGGGAACTATCTACAGCTGCTCTACCAGATTGTCAAAACTTTGAGAAGAATTTTTGGTTGAATTATTAATATAATGAATGTTAAGAGAGTTAAGTTTTACCGTACAGGGAACAGCTTTACTGATGTCTGGCATATTGATGGTCAAGTCCAGAGGCCATTAAAAAAACCTTGCGTTACTCTGAGCTAGTCTTGCTGGCCAATTAATTGGAGAAATCAAATGTTAAAAGGGTGCTTGACCAAAAACTTACAACCAGTCATTCTAATTTTGCATGTTGATTGAAATGGTGCCAGAGTTGATTGAAATTCACTTGTTTACTTGCAACTTACACTTTGATATTTATTTATTTGTTGGAACAGTGTTCTGTCTTTTCAATTATAATTTTATTTGCAAACCATGATCTTAATCTTAAGAAGGGATTTGTTTTATTTGAAAGTGACTGAATTTGTGCATGTTAATAACGAACTGTTTTATTTGCTCTCATTGCCAGTGCTGTATTGATGTATGTGAATTGCAGTGTTTCTTATTTGTCATTCTAGGGGTTTGTCTTGTGTATTTCATTGAAATTTGTCTATGTCTTCTTTGCCTATAATTGAAAGAATAAATTTCATAAATTCGAATGAAACAAGTTTTTCTCAAATGTGAACTAACCACATTTAAGGGTATTGACGAACTAATTTTGAGACCATTAAACTCAACAAGTGGATGGAACACATGTTGACTCTAGTAAGCTAGGGGAAATGTACACAATTACACTTGAATCTCTGAAGTAATATTCAATTGATGTCTCAACTGGGTACTTTTAATTTAATTTTGACTATTCTGTGTTTATCCTGGGGCAGAAAGTCTGGCGCTCAACTATTGTTTTCATAATACGTTTGTACTTGCAATCAGGCTGTCCTACTACAGTTATGATACTTTAATAGAGATGTTCTTAACCACGTGTAGGCTATCTCAAAGAGGTGACCTGGAAGAAGGGTGGTCTGGTGTATATTACAGTGTATTCTGTAAGCCTACCCTTACAAACCTGACTTTACACAGGCGTGAGTAGTGGTTAGCTTTTACCACCACAAATTCAAACACACAGTAACCTAAGTTGGACCTGAAAAAGAAAACTATAAATAAAAAAGAACACAGTAACATGTCAGAGGAAACAAAATGACAATATAGTTTATTCGCAGTCTGTACGGAAATATGCCTTAATTCAAGGCCTCACTTTGTCACGTCGTGTATTTTACCCATGACCTAGTCCTTGGATGTCTTCTTCTTTCACCTCCCCACACGAGATACAGAATCATTTAACATCATATTCTTAGAGATTTTCTTCACGTTATTTGAAAAGAAAGTCTGTTTTTACTTCTTTCAACTGAGATTCGCTTTTTTTGTGTGTTCTAATTCTCGTTTGTTTGGGCTGCTTGTGATTACAACTGCACCCTGGGTATGCCCTGCTTTTCTTTCCTTTCCTCGAATATATTCCATTCACGCTTACTTTGAACTTTCCTGAAGTCCTGCTGAATTTCGACTGCCAGGCTATTCCTCCATCTCATGTAAACAAAGCCTAACCATTTATAAAAAATTACACCAAAGGGACAACGCACCCCATTCGTGCGCACTCAGCGTAATAATATTTTGCATAAGAACTATTACTTACAAGGCATTAACAACATATATATATATATATATCCTCCTAGTTTTAATTCATATTAATTATAAATTATATAGTATAATATATAGAAAATATACAATTAAATGTTAAATGAAAGAAAAACAAGCTGTTTTTATATTAGCAAAATTAGAAAGTGGTTGTGATACTTATCATATTCAAAATACAACCAAGCACGCCATACATGGGGTGATTATTCTAATTTTTTTTATTAAAAATTGGGATTTGGCTATGTTGAGGACACGTCTGTTTTTTTTTTTTTTTGCGTGAATACGTCTACGTTGACGCGCTCGGAAGCTGCTTTGATATTTACATTATATTCCCGGCTCCGCTTAACTCGAACATATGGGGTTTATTGGTATTAATCGATTGCTTTGGAGATGCTCTTTCCAGCAGTATACGATTTATGTATTTTAACTTGGTTTTTTGACGAGTATAAGCCGAAAATGTGTCAAGTTTCCTTATTTTTTTAAACATTAAACTCATACAATTTCACCTTAACCATGCCATTCAAATGTTTTTATACACGCAATTGATTGATCTTGACGAGAGCTGTCAATTGAAATCCAAACGAGCGTCGGAGCTTCTCCTAGTCAAAAGTTATACTACGTGGAATTTATGAGACGCAGAGAAACGCACTCAAAATTGCTGCGCCCTCCCCTCCCCCTCCCTCTGGCGTCACGTGCTATGATTCGCAGTCCTCACTCAACGTAACATATTCTTTGATACTTTGACAATCGAGTGGTGTATTTGAATTTTGAATGTAGGCGATAGATTCGGAGCTGCAATGTAAAACTCTATCCCCCGATTTTGTTATCATCGGATTTTCTGGATTGTCTCAGACTATGGTTGCAAATTTAATGACATATTTACATCAAAATTGTGAAGAAACCGCGAACAGTCTATAGTCAGCAGGCGTACCCGGATTCATTAACGTTGAAAAACACTGTTTACTGTAATTTTGTTCTAATACATTGCTTTTCCAAGTAAGTCATAAAAGTTATCATTTTCTTTGTTTAAAATCTTAGCTCGGGTCACTGACCTACCTCCTAGCTGACTAAGGGAAAGATAATGATTTATTTTTTACAAACGAACAAAACAACTTTTCCGGCCATTTTTGTCTGTCAAAGTAGTGGGGTATCTTTTCATTTTTCTCTAATATCGGAGGCTAGCTTTCCGACATCATCAAACCCGAAAACCCTTCCCTCAAAGAAGAGAATATGTTCAGCGATACATTTTTTCCTTCGAGCTCTGCAGAAAACGTTGCCTGCTTACATGAGAATTTTTTTCGGTATTTGAGAGTGTGTTCTTATCAGTGTGTCTCCTCATTGTTGCTTTTGGGATGTCATAAACACAAGTTCACACTTCCAGTCCATAATCTTTGTACTTGAATGCTGCCACAGCCATCTGCAAATTATCTTCACTCCATTTCCCGTACGTGCTCATCCTTCGCCATCTTGGGACCCTAAACCGACACAATCCCCCCAATAAATATCTGAGTTGATCAAATACCTCACTCCTCAATTGCACAAACTTTTACGAGTAAACAGATGACCTTAAACTACTACACAAAATTCAGTAGGTATTTTAGGATATGCTGTTAGTAGCTAATGAAATACACTTGTAAAATATTTAACAGCAAAATTTGTTCACTTAACTCTCATTTCATACGGCAACTTAGATGCCGTAGGTCAATAATAACACAAACAGTAAATACAAAGAAACTTGAGTTCCTGATGTGTACAATTCCTGCACCTCGCTGATCGCAGTGCCACGCGCCTTTGGTGCTACCAACTCTCAGTAGGGCCAACTGAACATTTTCAACCGTACGTTCATAGTGAGAAACAGGTGTAATCCAGTTTTTGTAATGGTCCAACATAGGCGACTTTCCCTTAATTTCGAAAAATCCACCATATGGATTAGACAAATTAAGATTTGCTAATAACAGTGTGTTATCCACTGTAGAAACCATGCTCTGAAAACCGAGCCAACGAACCTACCAAAAAAAACACTAACTTTACCACCAGACTAAGAGGTTTCTCCTTTTAGTCCAGTGTAATCTACGGATGTTGAATGCACGAACCTTTTAAAATTTTAATTACGTTTACTTTTGTTAGTAAAAGAAATTTCAGTCGTTTACCTTTCAGGTACAAGCAAAAAGTGTGTATTAAAAAGAAACAATTTAATTTAGTAGATTGTGACAGGTTCTGAGTATCGCCTGAACACCGCGGAAAAAGCAAGAATCCTGTGGATGGCAGAAAGATTTAATAGTGCGCTAAAGGAGTTCCTTATATTTTCCATTACTCTTCGTCAAATAACGGATACAACTTGTCGGAACAAACAGAAAACCACAATCGTACTTAAAAGAAAAACAGTGATCAAACTAACTTCTGTTGAATAAATACCACCCATTTCTTACTCATAAGGAACTCGATGAAATAATGCAAGTATGAAGTATAGTATTGTACAGAAAACAAGTCAACTAGTAGCTCTTCGGCATCTGAATTCACGATAGAACTGTTTTCACAAACGATAACAGGTGGCAACACTACTTCGTAGAGTCCTGTTATTTTGTAAACGATGTTAAAAGATACCAGCTCTTCTCCAAACAAGTATTTTTGCAATCCAAATGCACCTATGTCTGTTTGATTGGCCATATAAAGTGTCTACAAATATGCATCCCCTGAATGAATTTCTGATATACTTCCACGAAAACATGGTTCTGGAGTTTTTTTAAAGGGTATATTGTATTTCTGACGTCTGCTGCATTATAACCGAGAAATATCCGTCCAAAGTTGGAATATAAAACGCGGAATATATGAACAAGACGTACAATAATGACAAATGAAACTATATCTGTGGGGTTTTCTCCCTGCCAGCCAGATGAGATTTCCATAGCTTGGTGGCCAAGGAATATTTTCTTTTTTTCAAAATGTTATAGCCTACGTGTATTATACGAGTATTAGTTTATCCTATCATACATCACTAAAATTCATGTATGCTGATTTTTAGGTTACTTTCTTGATGAAATATAGACTTATGAGATCACTTTACGGCCTGTATGTCTG